>OX451738.1:1509001447-1510201447 GCA_948472305.1 Vicia faba
ATCTATTCACTCACTCTAGATAAGTTATTTTCGTCTAAAGAGTATATCCTTTGTGTCTGAGGCTAGAATAATTTTGTCTTCATTTGTTCCTTTAATGTACCGTGACAGATTCAATTTGGTCTCATATAATGGACCAAATTGGTTTGTGCAAATGTAGTCCTTGTTTGTCCATTGTAGATCATTCATTGGCTTTTGACATTTTAATGAAAGGTACATCTAAGAGAAAGTTATGTTTGTTGATTTGGCTAGCAGCCATGTGGTCCATTTGACTGAATTAGAAACGAAACCTTATTTAAAGGGGCATAAAAGGGTTAGTGAAATTGCTCTTTTAACTAGATTGGTTTAGATCAAGACATAAGGGTCACCTTGTTTCTGATAGAAAAAAATGGGATGTTACCTCCTTTACTCGCATTAATATCTTTATCTTTTATCTTTTATCTTTTATTTTGCTTATAAAAAAGACTTACAATCAACTAAATCTCAGTCCCCTATTGCCATAGCTTCACCAACGCTTCCATTAATCTACAAACAAAGAAAACAACAGTCAAACATAATTATATAGAACATGATATACATGCATACAGAAGAAAAGTGAAGACGAGACAAACAAAAACCTGCAGCATGTCCTCTGTAACGGAAGGCATTGAAGGTGCCTTCTTCAACACGACCTAACTGAAACAGAACTTTTTATCTCACTTCCATCTTATTATTTTCAATTTCTTCCTCTTTAGACAAACATTTATTCTTCTAAAACCATTTTCCATCATAAAAAAACAGTGTATCTTCTCTCTTCAAACCCTCTTCCAATCCATTTCATTATTCCACAAGTTCTTCAAATAAAAACAATCAAAAGAATATTTTCAAACCTTCATCAACACAACCCCAAAAATACCGTCATAACTCAAAAAATCTTGAACACCTTCAATGATTCTTTAACGAAACCCATAAAATCAAAAAGCTAAGTTGAACCCAAAACATCAAAAAGTTAAGAACGCTAAACATGAACTCAATCTAAAAGATTTTCTCAACCTTTAATCTTGATTTCTTAAAAATAACACACAAAAAACCAATAATTAAAAATTGAAGGCAAGTTTTTGATTTTACCGGTTGATCAGAACATGTGAAGTGGCCGGAAGATGATCTGTAGTCGGGCTGTGATGTCGAGAAGGAAAAAGAGAGTTGTACCTGCAAGGCACTTCGACGATCAAGTAAGAGTGAGAACAAGGAGATACAAGTAAAGTATTAGATGGTGAATAGTGAATATTCGATACTTGACCCTCACATGTGTGAGGATTTATATAATGCCTCTGACACATGGCCATTGGTTCCTGATTTCACGCCTGGATATGCGGGTCTGTAAAATCAGGTAATTGCCAGAACTTGGTCAAACTGGATAGATGTGTCTGTAACTAGTCGTTGGTTCTGAAGATGAGGCAAGTTACGGGCATCTCTCGGGTCGATTCCTGGTGGCCTCTACGACATTGATGTCGGACAGGCTGAGAGGATGCTCGTCGATCATCTTGGGCCAGTGCTGGCTTGGGAGGGAAAATGGTCGATATTTCCCGACGGATAGCGGGTGGTTCGCGTCATAGACGTGTGGTTCGCACAAAAAGGAAAGGTCCAGACTGGGCCCATTCAAAACTGTCGGGCCTGTCTAGAACAATAGCCCCCCAAGTCGTTGCTTATGGATACAGGAGTGATGACTTTAATACCTGCTCGTAGAACGGGGGCACGTCTTACGGGGAAGCGAGTTTTTCCCGTTGCACCTTTCTCACGGGGAGATTATGAGTTGGTCTTCAGGAACTTTGAATTTGGAGAGGTAGTGTGTTTTAGGATGCGTGCTAGCAAAGCAGCGCAATGATGACCTAGGGCTAGGGTGTAATAATGACGACCCTAGGGTTCTCCAGGCGCGTGTCTTGCACGCACGGATTGTTTTGACTATAAATACGAGAGGAGCATGGCGTTTAGTGTTTTTCGTCTTCTCTCTCAACTACTCGTATTAGCTCAACTGTCGGCCACCGTTGTTCCTTGAGTTTTCTCGCTCGCAGACGTTTACTTCTAGCTTTTCCTCTTCTATCAACTGGTAAGTTTTTAGTCTTCCATCGTTGTTTGCTTTCAGTAGTTCGTATTTTTTCCGTTTACTTTCTAGAGATGTATGTGGTTAGGATTTAGGGTTTCGTTCTGTGAGGATGCCGTTGGAGAGTGTTGTCGGTAGACAGTGTTTCTATAGTTTATAATCATTGGAGCTGTCGTGGGATCTCTCCGGGAACTTCGTGGCATGTCGTAGACGGCTCATTAGGACTTAGGGCTTTTTCTGTAACTTCTGCCTGTTGATGCGTCTCAGTGAGGGTTCTGGTCGGGGACATGATCCTCATTTCCCAGCGCCCTTTCGCTTGATTAGTGGTGGAAGAGTGATTCTGGCATTGATGTCAAACTCATCTTTATCCTCTGCTTTTCAGGTTCTATGGTTGACAACGCCTGGGTTGATATCCCGAGAAAATCCACACAATCTTCGGGAAGTTCCTCAGATGATACGAGTAGCTTGTCGAGCATCCTGGAAATTTTCGGGGACGCGCAAGACCAATTAGAGCAGCAAACGGGGGAAGGCGTTATGGAGATGACTTCTGTCGGTCAAGGCTGCCTGTTTCCTCCTGGGGACGAGGAGGATCCTCGAGACTGGGTCGCAAACGACCCCTGGGATTGTCCTTCGTATTTTTATGAGCACCTGGAGGATGTCGTTACAGATGTGTACACTCACGAGAAGGGGAATCAATGAGAATGGTCGTTATACATCCCCAGGAAAGAGAGCAGGATCTTCTCGAAATATGACAGGAGGCGGATTCCTATGTATGACATAGTATTTTGGGACATGGGTCTTCGTCTCCCCTTCTCTGATTTTGAGGTGGCCGTATTTAGGCACTTACGTGTGGCTCCCTCTCAACTGCATCCGAACGGCATCACGTTCATGAGAGTGTTAGAAATAGTTTGCGACCACTTGAAGATAGGGGCCACTATTCCCTTGTTTTTCTACTGCTTACACCTTCAGAGGAGCAAGGTCAACGGAAAATAGGGATGAGTTTCCCTGAAGCAAGGCAATGGGAAGCTGTTTAAAGCTTATTTGGAGTCCGTCTACCACTTCAAAGATAAATATATTTTGGTTCAACCTTCTTCGAGCAAGGAGATGTTGAACGTCTTCAAGACCGTGACGGCGAAAAAAGAGGATGGTACTCCCCGTCTGAACGACCTAGGAGAGCTCGTTGCAAAGTTGGTTTACAAGTCGTTCCAATGGACGAGGAAGCATTTTGATAACGATTTAGGCTCCTATGTCTGGAGAGAGGGGGAGCTTGGAGACGAGGACCTAGAGAGCTTCACTGTCCTGACTGCATTTGTGGCTCGGATCTCTCGCGTCTAGCGAGTTGGCCAGGGAGGTAGGCATGTGATGGATAAGAACAGGGAGCCTATATACAAGTCAGGCCTCACAAACTTCAAGGAACTCCTCAGAAGCGAGGACCCCGTTAGATACTTGGGTATATATATGTTTCTAATAGTAGTAAGTGGTCGTCGTTTATTTGACTCCCCATTTACGTATTATGTATCTTTTTGTTTGTTTTGCAGATAGCATGAATCCTACTCAGGAGCGCTTTGCCAAAACTCTTGCTGACAGAGTGATGAGGGATCAAAAGGATGCACAGACTAGCTCGGGGCCTGCTCCTGCCTCGGGGTCGAGCGACTCATCCTCGGTCCAAGCTATAGTCGTTCTTTCTCCTGTCGTTGTTTCCTCAAAAACGAAGAGGCTGTGTCCCGAGGGGAGCGTAGACCTTACCGAGGAAAAGGAGAAAGGGACGTATGACTTGTCCCCCTGCTGGATGGAGAAGTCTTTCTTTGAGGGCGCAACACTCCGTCTTCCCCGGGCCGAATCTCTCCATCTCGAGGGAATGGGTCGCCCGAAGAAGAGGGCGATGCTGGCGTAAGATGCTGGCGGTTTGATGTGGATGTTGGATATGGAGGTCGCCTAACCGAGGGAAGTTCCTCTCAAGAGATAGAGCTAAAGAATCGGGGAGGCTCTCCGAGGAACGCAAGGTTCTCTTGCTCGAGAAAAAGGACCTTAAGGAAAATGTTGGGGCCCTGACTACTAAGATTACACCTGCTGAAGACGAGTCGGAGGATACTAAAGATCTGAATACTCGGGTCGAGCTAGTTGCTCATTTTCAGTTGGTTGTGGATGACGCTCAGGCTGCTTCCGAGGGGAGCTTTGAAAATGTTGTAAAGCAGATGCATGTATTAAACCCCGGTGTTAAGCTCAACACTTTAGGAATGGGTGTCAATTATTACGTGGCTGGCGGTCAGATTCTGGTCCCTGATTATCTCAAGGAGTTTGTTGCTCAGCCGACTGGGGGTCCTTCCCAATTGTCTCTTGTTGCTGAAGGAGAAGTGAAGGGATGATTGTCCTATGTTTATTACGGTCTGCATGCCGTATTTGTTGTATCTTTGTTTTTTTGGGCTTTTGCCCGTTTATGTAATATTCACACATTAGCGGCCCAAGTGGTCATTTTATTTAATTTTCGGCCAATGGTCATTTGCTTTGAATATTTAACTTGTGTTGTTTACATGTTTGTTGACAAACTAGCCCGTTTAGGGCGTTTTTTATTTTGCTAAGATTTTATAACATGGATTTGCTCGTTAGTTATGTTCGTCAGTGTGAGGTAACTGATCAAACGGCCAGGGTTGATATCGGGCGTGGGTCAGAACCCAAGTCTCGTTTCGAGGGACCCGGGTTCGGCGATGTGAACTTCTCGTCGCGAGTTGGGCGTTCTACTGTCATGGCACAAGGACTATGGAGCTTGGTCGAGTTATCCATGTCGGTCTGAAGGCGTGCTCGTCATAAGAGCGGAGCCTCACCCCCTCTAAATACTTTGGGTTCTATGCTTGTGCCTAGGTATGCATGCATGGTCGGGCCTGGGTGAATTTGTCTTGTTGATCAAACTCGTCGACTTCTCAGTGTATTTAACTGTAATATTGTTTTACATTTTCAGGGTTCCATGTTCGAATGAGCTGTTCCCATTGTAAGTTTTGCAAGTAATACATTCCAATCACCGTTTTCACGTAGACGCGATAAGGACCTTCCCAGTTTTCTGCGATCTTGCCCTTGCAAGATTCTTTGTGATTTCTCTTTAAGACAAGGATGTCGACCTCGAACTCTCGTCGTATGACCTTGGCATCGTAGCGCATGGCTAATTTTTGTTTGAGCGAGGCCTCTCGTAGGGCCGCCCCTATTCTGATTTATTGCACCAGATCAAGTTCTTCTCGGAGGGCGACGTCATTCATCTCCTCGTCGGGAGGTGCCTCGGTTCTCCTGGAAGGTTGCTCGATCTCTATGGGAATGACAGCCTCCGTTCTATAAGCTAGTCAGAAAGGGGTCTCCCAAGGTTGACGAATGTGCAGCTGTTCGGTATCCCTAGAGTACACTGTGTAACTCCTCAGCCCATATCTTATTGGTTTCTTCCAATCTTCTCTTGAGGCCCTTGAGTATTACTCTGTTTGCAGACTCGACTTGGCCATTGGTCTGGGGGTGCTCGACAGAGGCGAAGTGTTGGGTGGTGCCCAGTTTGGTGACGAATTCCTGAAAGTTTTGGTCCGTGAACTGGGTCCCGTTGTCGGTGACTATCGCTTTTGGGTTTCCAGACCGAGCAAGGATATTTCTTTTATTGAGAAGGACGTTTTGGGCGGTGATTTTGGCTAAAGCTTTGGCTCCTATCCATTTGGTTAAGTAGTCGACCGCTACCATTAGATATTTGTTCTGATTGGTTCTGACCATGAATGGACCGAGGAGATCTAGTCCCCACCAGACGAAGGGCCAGGGAGAGGAGAGGGATTTAAGCTCGTTAGATGGAGCTAAATGCATGTCTTCATGCCGTTGGCATTTATCACATTTCTTCGCGTTCTCTTTCACATCATGTTGCATGGTGGGCCAATAATATCCTACTCGCAAAGCTTTTCTCGCGAGGAATCTCCCGCCTAAATGTTGGCCGCTATTGCCCTCGTGGATTTCGAGCAAGACATACTTTTCCCTGCTTTGGTTGACGCATTTGAGAAGTGGAATGGAAAATCCTCTTCTGTAAAGTTTTCCCTCGACCAAAAATACGAGCAAGCTCTCCGCCTGACAACCGCCACTTCTTTCGGGTCGTCGGGGAGTTTTCCCTTAGTGAGGTGATCGTGTACGGGGTCATCCAGCAATCGCTTTCCCCGATGGTGAACACTTCTAAGGTAGAGCATGGCTTTTGGGTGCTCGGTCAAGGAAGTATTTCATGTACCATCGATTTATTTCTTCCTTTTCTCTATGCTCTCCAATTTAGACAAGATATCTGCACAGGCGTTGTGTTCGCGGGGAACATGATGTACGTCCACAAATTTAAATTTCTTTTTCCTCTCCTGGACCAGGGCCCAATATTTAGCGAGTTGGTCATTTTGACATGATATTCGCCTCAAACTTGAGAGGCGACCAACTGAGAGTCGGTGAAGATTTTCACTTCCTCGACTCCCAGATCTTCGGCCAGTCATAAACCTGCGAGGAACGCCTCGTATTCATCTAGATTGTTGGAGGTTGGAGGGAGAGGGAGACTACGATTAGGGTCCCTTCCTCGTTTTCCAGTATGATGCTCGCGCCGCTTCCAATCGAACTAGAGGCGCCACCGATGAAGATCGTCCAACGACGTGATCCGTCGGGATCTGCGGGCAAGGTCATTTCAGCTATGAAGTCGACCGAGGCCTGAGCCTTAAGGGCTTTCCTGCTCTCAAATTGGATATCAAATTCAGAGAGCTCCAAGGACCATTTCAACATTCTACCGGTCATGTATGGTCTTTCGAGCAGTTGTTTTATTGGTTGATCAGTTCGGACCACTATGGTGTGGGGCATGAAGTAGTGCCTGAGTCTCCTTGCTGCGTTAACGAGGGCTAGGGATAATTTTTCGATTTGTTGATATCTTGCCTTTGGGCCCTACAAGGCCTTGCTCGTGAAGTAAATTGGTCTTTGTCCTTCTGGAGTTTCTCTTATCAGTGTCGCGCTTATTGCCTTGGAGGTGATGGCCAGATAGAGTAGAGGACCTCGTCTTTCTCGGTCCGAGAAAGGACGGGCGGCTATGATAACGCTTGTTTCAAATGAACGAGGGCTTGTTCGCATTTGGGCGTCCACTCAAAGTTGGCTTCCTTCTGCAAGATTTTGAACAAGGGAAGCGCGTGCTGAGCGGACTTTTCCATGAATCGAGAGAGAGAAGTGAGCATGCCTTTAAGATATGGATGGACTTTTTAGAGGTGGGAATCAGGAATTTGGAAAATGCCCGGCATTTGTTGGGGTTTGCCTTAATGCCTTTTTCTGTTAGATAGAATCTGAGGAATTTTCCTGCCCACACGCCGAAGGTGCATTTTTTCGAGTTGAATCGCATCCTGCACTTTCGAGCCTAGTCGAACACTTTCTTTAAGTGGGCGGCATGGTCGAGCTCCTCGGTGGACTTGACGATCATGTCGTCCATATAGATCTCGAGCATGTCGCCTATCTCGTTGCGAAAAAATTTATTCATCATGCGCTGATATGTAACGCCCGCGTTTTTCAGGCCGAAGGGCATTACATTATAGTAATAGTTTCCCGACTCGGTCATGAAATCCGTGTATTTTTTGTCTTTTTTTGCCATTGGGATCTGGTTATATCCAGAGTATGCGTCTATGAATGATAGCAATTTGAAATCGGCCGAGTTGTCGACCAGTTTGTCAATATTGGGGAGGGTATAAGCATCTTTCAAGCAAGCCCGATTAAGATCAATATAATCAATACACATGTGCCATTTTCAATTAGATTTTTTCACAAGAATTACATTTGAGATCCAGGTTATGTACTGGGCTTCAGAAATAAAATATGCTTCTAGGAGATCTTTTACAGCTAGTTCTGCAGCCTTCGCTTTCTCGGATAACTGCTTTCTTCTGCGCTGCGTGACCGCCTTGAGGGCAGGATCTATAGTCAAGTGATGGCATGCGACCTCTGGATCTAACCCGAGCATCTTGGCCGCACTCTAGGCGAACATGTCAGCATTCTCCCTCAGGCAAGATTTGAGTTTCCTTTTTGCCAAGTCGGGGTGGTCTGCTCCAATTTTCACTCCTCTAGTGGGGTCTTCTCCGAGGGGAACTAGCTCGAAGTCGCTGTCTGGGATAGGCCATGTGTGACTCGAGAGTTCATCGCGACCAGCATAGGGGATCAAACTTTCGTCTTCGACCATAAGCTCATTTCCCTTCCATCTTTGCTCGACACGGTCTTCTTTGGGGAAGCAATTGTCAAGGTCAATGGTGTCAACCATTGGCAGAGGCTTGACTTCCTCGGAGCTGGAGGGAAGTGTGGCTCCAGTGGTCATTCGAGGTTGAACGCTGATGGAACCGAGGCCCTTGGCTGAAGCTTCAAAACACCTTCTTGTTGCTTGGATGTCCCCGTGGAGGGTGACGACCAAGCCTTCAGCGGTGTAGTACTTCATCTTGAGATGCACGGTAGAGGGAACCATGATGAGTTCGGCGAGAGTTGGTCTCATGAAGATGCACTGGTAGAGAGATGGGAAATCTACCACCAAGAATTAGGTCTTGATGGCTCTAGCCATTACCCCTCTCTCGAAGGTGACGATCAACTCGACATATCCCCAGGGTTTTGTGTTGGCTCTATTGAAGCCCTGGAGATTTGATCCCATGTAAGGGGTCAGATGGCTCTCATTCATCTATAAAGTGGTGAATAGTTAGGCGTACATGATGTCCATCAAGCTATCTTGGTCGACCAGTATGTGGCGCATGTCGAAATTCGCCATGCAAGCTCTCACGAGCAGTGGGATGGTCGAATTCGAGGCTCTGCCCGGAAATTCCTCCGTGTAAAAGACGAGGGGATGAGAGCCTCCTCGGAATTTATCGAGTGCGCTGTCCATATCTGAGTTGGCTTCCATGAGCTGGTCTAATCTCCTTTTCACCGACCCAACTATGTGCCTGTTGAATCCTCTGCCGGAGATGACCATGGTTGTGGGGAAGGATTCCCAAGGACTATGGGAGGAGAAGTACAGGGGGATGTTCTTCGTGTCCGAATAATAGAAATCTTTCGACTGTGAGATGCTCATGGTGACCAGAATGGTGTCGAGATCGGGGGACTTCTTCCCTTCCTCGACATTTTTGGTTTCTGGTGCTTCCTCGCGGGCACCCTCCTTCTTTTTATATTGCTTGAGGTGCCCGTCTCTGATCAGTATTTCGATTACATTCTTAAGATGAATGCAATCCTCCGTCTTATGCCCGTGACTTTTGTGGAACCTGCAATATTTTCTCTTGTCAATTCCCGGTTTGGACAGTATTTGTCAGGGGAAGCGCATCCCGGCTTGCTTAAATTCAGAATTGGCGCATTCAGAAAGAATACACTCCTTTGAGGTTGTCAGAGGGGTATTGTCATGGAAACAACCGGATGGCCCCTTGTAGTCTGTGGAATCGTGGGACTTGTCTTCCCATTTCTTATCTCCACGACGGGATGTCGAGGGCTCGTCACTCTTTGAGGACTTGGCACTCTCTCTGTGCCTGGATTCCCTGACGCTGTTGGCCGCTTCCTTCTCCTCGTACAGTATGTACACCTGGGCCTTGAGGAGGAGGGAGTTGAGTGTGGTTGGCATCTCAATACCTACAACTTTGGCAAAGTCACTGCGGGGGTGGAGCCCACACTCGAGGAGATACTTCTTCATGTTATCAATCGTTGAGACCTGGATAACTTCCTTATTGAAGCATTCAATATACACCCACAAAGACTCATCTCTTCCCTGAATGATTTCTTCAAGCGAAGCCTCCGATTTCAGGTGTCGATGAGAGCCGGTGAAATGCCTCGAAATATCCTCCCGAGCTGCTTCCATGAGGTGATGGATTCATCGGGGATGCTCTTGTACCATGACATCGCCCCCCTACTTGAGAGTGATTGGGAAGAGTCTGCATTTGATGGGCCCTCTGACTCCTCGGTAGTCGAGGAGAGCGTAAATGTCCTCGATGTGCTCGTCAGGGTCTGTTGTTCCATCGTAGGTTCCCAATGGAGGTTGCTTCTCTAGGCCAACATGGAGTGGGGCCTTAGTAATCTCCCTCGATAGCGGGCCACGAGGATCGTCATCCTCACTATCTGCGGAAGATTGAGAAGGGGAGTGATAACTTCTTCCACGTCGATCGTCACAGTCTCGTCGGGGGAGGGGCTCCTTCGTTTCTGCTTTGGTTCGGGCGAAGGCGTTCGAGCATGGTCGTTTTTCCAGTTGTCTTTCCTCTTGTTGAAGGAAGGGGAGTATTGGTCTCTTGCAAGAGGTGTGCGGCTGCGTTTCTTGAAGAAAGAAACATTGCACCTCTCGTTTCTGAGTGGTAGGCCATGCCTGTGTGGCGATATACTGGGGGAGTTTCATCGTCGGGTTCTCCGAGGAGAAGATCTTGATCTTTTGTTCTCCTAGGCCCCTATCCTTTGATTCTGTTGTAGGATGAGGGTGTTGGTCTGATTGATGGCAGCGAGCAGTGCTACCATGACTGGGTCGATGTTAAGAGAGATGAGAACTGGTTGCATGAGTTTTGGCAGTTCCTCGGTGGGATTCTTGGGGTGTCCTTTGTCCAAGAATTGGTCGTCACCGCGTCGGGCGTCCGTTGAGTCTGGAGACGAGGTCTGTCCGTCTCAGAAATCCAGGTTATCCTAGAGGTTAGGATGTTTCTGAGTTCCGTCGGTTTTGTGAGCAGGGGAAAGAATAGTCTTTTTGGGCATATGAAGATCATCATGGTCGGCCATGATTAGTGAGAGGAATATTGAAAAAGTTGCTTTGATCTTAATTTTCGAGGAAAGAAAGACGGGGATAGCAGTTTCCCACAGACGTGTCACTGATATTACCGGTTAATCGGAACTTGTGAAGTGGTTGGAGATGATCTATAGTCGGGTTGTGATGTCGAAGAGGAAAAAGGGGGTTGTACCTGCAAAGCACTCCGATGATCAAGTAACAGTGGGAACAAGGAGATACAAGCAAAGTATTAGGTGGTGAATAATGAATATTCAATACCTGATCCTCACAGGTGCGATACGGTGGCCAGAACCGGGACGGTTTTTAGGAATGCTGGTTCGCGTTTTGCGTTTGTGTTCGCAAAATGTCGCGGTAAGCAAGAGTCGCCACCGACTTTTATTTTATCCAACAAGGAAAGGAAAAAAGCACAGAAAAATTCCTTTTTCGAGATTTTGAGTACGGAGGGTAGATTATAGAAAGGGAAGGTATTATCACCCTTTCTATCCGTGGTTTTCCACGGGCTCTTAGGTACTTGCTCATCATTTTAAAAATTGCTTCTTTGTGTGTTTGTGTGATTTGAAAAGTTTTTTTTTGACTTCGATTTAACCCTTGCTTATGTCTTCAAGAGTGTTACGAAGTGTTTTTAGAAAACTTTGTTTGAAAAGGAGTGTAAGTGTGAAAAAGTTTGTTTGGATTGAGCAAGTACTTAAGAACTAATCTACCTACTCAAAAAAGAATTGTTCTATGTTT
Source organism: Vicia faba (assembly GCA_948472305.1). NCBI lineage: Eukaryota > Viridiplantae > Streptophyta > Magnoliopsida > Fabales > Fabaceae > Vicia > Vicia faba. The sequence continues at coordinate 1,509,012,988 of OX451738.1, forward strand.
GTTTCCTTTAGACAACGCTATCCCACTATTAGCGAGTAGGTAGCACCGTCGTCGGAGTTTTGAGGGTCAATTCGAAAGGGACGTACGGTCACTAAAGCAATGTTAGGACGTCTTAGTAGTAACCCTAATGTCTTAGATCAATTATTCGAGGCAACAATTCCGAGGCAACCTTTCCGAGGCAACTTTGATCTTTGAGACAAAAGGGCGACCACTAAAATATCCTATACTCAATGACCGTTTACCGAAGGCAACCAAAGTGGGAGTATACCCTAGGAGTGCGCATGTGCGAGTGATTCAATTTCAAGTTATTATCTTTGCACATTTAGGGTTAGCTAACCGTTTTAAAGTTAATAATACATTCTTGTCATGCATCCCTATTATTCATACATCTAACAGTTAATATTTTACGGAATTTAAAGTGTGGAAAATAAGATACGCTATTACAAGGCTTCGGGTATTTACAAGCCAAAAATAAACCCTTGAAAAAACGATAAATGAAAGTAAAATGTCCTAATTAATCTATTACAACTTGTGAGCAATTACATTAATATGGTAAAAATAATAAAGTGCGCGCGACGAAATTTAGAACGAGAGCGAACTAGGGTTTTGACCCCGTCTAACCTAATCGAAAGAAAAATTGTTTTTGTTGTTTTTAATTATTTTTAAGAAAAGAATTAGGTTTTAAAATTAAATACAAAATTGATTAGAAATTAAATTAATTAAATAAAATGACTAAGTTTAACCTATTTTTGTGTTTTGGTTATTTTGAGAAAAAGAAAATAGAATTAAATTATAAACAAAACCCTAATTGTTCTAATTGTTTTTAATTTATTTACAAAATAACTTAAAGTTACCTAAATTAAATAACCTAATTAAATTAATTAATTTTTGATAAAAAATAAAACTAAATTTAATTGGGGTGAAAAACATTATTTTGTGATTTTTTTGATAAAATTAATAATTAATTTGTTAGTAAAAATAAATAACTAAACTAAATAAAACAAAATATAAAAAAGAGAAAAGAAAGAAGAAAACTGGGCCTGAAAAGCAGTTTGGGGGGGTGTGGATAGCCAAGTCTGGTCCAAGAAGAATTGATCCATTATTGACTTGCTGGATCCAATGCTACGCGTTGACTGAAGCCTATGATGCTCCTTCGTTGATGGCCTTTGGATCTGGCTATCTGGCCACTTGGCAGGTTGGATGATGAGGTCACATGGTGGACCTTGGCCTTGTGTGCGCACTGGATTACCTGAAGTAAAATAACATGGAATAATTGGGGGACCTGGGATTCGAACCCAGGCCCTGAAACACTTTCCAATGCTCCACTTACCAACTGCGCTATCTGCTTTGTTTGTACATAAAATAATAATCATAAGTAATATATAATAATGGGCGTTAGAGGAGAGAGAAAGCGCCAAAATTCAAATCAGCGAATGAGAGGATGCCACGTTGGTCATCCCTGTCCTTGGTCTGTTGCTAAAAGTGAAACACTTTTACCTACGGACATATGTCCGTAGCTACAACCTTGGTTCGTTCAAAAATCCTTCCTGGACATGATAAATAATTTCTAATGCCATAAATCGAACCGTCTTGTCATCCTGAACATCATGGTACCCTTCATGGGGGCTAATTTTTCCTGTACACAAAAAACCTAAAACGAAACCACAAACCCTAACAATGGCAATTCTTGATTTAGTCCATAAAAATGCAATTGGATGATATGGATAGCTTGCAAATGTTCCAAGAATCAAGAATATATAATTATTTTGTGCTATAAGTGACAGAATGATGCAATTCAATTTAAAAAATAAGTCAATATCGTGGATGACTTACAGTGGTATTTGGCAATGGAAACTCCTTGTTCTTGATTGGTTTTGCTTGCTTGTGACCCCAGGAAGCGATTGGGATGGTTAAAAGGTCTTGAGGATGCCTGGAAATATGAAATCGTGTCTGCACTTTTTGTGATTTTTTTCAAGTTTGGTTCTGGTTCTTGCGCCTCCCTCTAGCCTTGTTTTAGGTCTACAAATGTTCAATATATATCAAGGATTGAATTAGGGTTGAAAACCTGATCTCAATCTTTCTCCATTATGGATTTTGATCTTGATTTAATTCCTTTGAAAATCATTCCAAAAATAGGCTAAAACCAATATTTTTATGCTCACAAAAGCTTTACACGAATTCAATCTGATGCTAGCTGGATGTAGGACCTGAAACATGTACAAGATCTTGAGATTTCAATGTTTTAGATTTTTCATGATTTGTTTTTGATTAAAATTGATTTAATTCAAATAAAAATAAAAATAAATAATAAAAACAAGATAATGACAAGTGTCAAGGGTTAGAGCTCGTGGACCATGCTACCAACTCAAAACAAATGCAAAAGATTGGGCCCATTTGGCAAAAATTGTAATTTGAGGCATAGTTGACTTTTGACAATTTTGCAAAAAGGGTCAACTTCACCAATGCATAACTTCCTCAATTTTGACTCTTTGAAGGTGTTCTTAGATTTTTTAGAAAGCTTGAGATGTCCTATAAGCAACACTTTTGGTCTAATCCCAATTTTGTATTCCATGCTCATGTATGAAGCTTTGACAAAAAAAGTGTTTTTGTTGACTTTTCAAAATGACCTATAATGTCCAACTTCATAACTTCTTGTGAGTGCATATTTTGAACTTGGGAGCTGAAGATGGATTGTATAACATTGCATCCTATTCTAAATGAGCTTTGGATGGGTTATTTCTCATAAAGTATAAGAAAGTTATGCTTGGTCAAAGTTGAGTTGACTTTTCCTACAAAACCCTAATTTAGCAACTTTTGGTTCTTGATGAATTATGAGCAATCCTTGATAAATCATGATCAACACTTGATCAAATGATGAAATATACTTCAAAATGAGGATGTTGACCAAAAATCTTGAAGTTTGACTGTATGTGGGCCACAGTTGACTTTTGCCCTAACACTGTCGATTTTTAGACTTTTGAGCAATTGACTGAGCAAATTTCCTCTGCAAGGCTTGAAACTTGACATGGATGATCTTGAGAACATATTAGGACAATGGTGAGCATTTGGGATCCCTTGGACTCAAGTATCTTGATGCAATATGAAACCCTAATTTGAGGTAGACTGCCTTAAGAGAGAGTTTGTCTAGTCAACCCTTGGACTTCCTTGAGCAATTTGAGGACCTCACTTGAAATGTATTGAGAAATATGGGAGGGAAAATTTTGGGGTACAACAACAAGTATGAGGGTTTATATAATGCCCCTGGCGCATGACCATTGGTTCCTGATTTCACGCCTGGATATGCGGGTCCGTAAAATCAGGTAACTGCGAGGACTTGGTCAAACCGGGCAGATGTGCCCGTAACTAACCATTGGTTTCGAGGAGGGAGCCAGTTACGGGCATCTCTCTGGTCGGTTCCTGGTGGCCTGCACGACGTTGATGTCGGGAAGCCTGAGAGGATGCTCGTCGATCATCCTGGGCCAATGCTGGTTTGGGATAGTAAATGGTTGATATTTCCCGACGGATAATGGGCGGTTCGAGTCATGGATGTGCGGTCCGCACCAAAGGAAAGGTCCAGTCTGGACCCATTCAAAGCTGTCGGGCGAGTCCAGAACAATTTCTAAATCAACATAACATAAGCATAAGAGAGAAGAAGTTGAGATTCACCTCCACAACGGAGGCCGATGTCGGCATCATTTTAGCGGGATTGCTTGTCCAGTTCATGGAGTGCCTATCTCTCTCTTTGTCTCTTTTCGTTGTCTTCAAACAACCTCCATGATTGCACCTTCAAACCTCCTTGAACAAATCCAACACCATCGGTCTGGTCATGATGAATGAACAAATAGTGTTGCGCGAATCAAATCAAAATAGAGATAGAGAAATAAAATGGAGTGTTTTAAGGAAGAAATGGAAATAGTATCAAGATGTGTGGAGAAAGAAAATTGAGAGAGAGAGAGAAGAGAAGTATGCATTGAGAACTAATTAATTTATTGAAAGTCTTGACTTGTAACATAGTAAGTGTAACTTTATACTTTATCTTCAGTTTTGTGTTTTACATCCAACCAATAGTTAATAACAAAAATAATAAAATAATTATAATCAAATCTGACATTTGGTCAAGATTTAGTTAGTTTAGATACAAATTATCCTCAAACTTATGATTTGGCAAAAATATAAATAAAGTCAAAAATAAATTTTATATATTAATAGTGCACTCAAAGTAAATGTATTCACACCCATAATTTAAAAAAAAATACCAAATAAAACCCATGTCCATATCTAGACTACATCCAAGTCACCTAAATACTCGTTTTCAATTTTCAACACCTAGACTCATTAATTAAAATCATATTAAACGAAACACTAAACTTCATACTTTGGAACACGTTTCATTCTTATCTTCAATACTTTAATCCTAACGTTTTCTCAATTCGGTGTGCTTTGAAAAAGTCTTCAGCTCACGGTTTCATATCATAAACAAACATCTATATATGAAACAAAACTCACTTCAATTTCACAATATTCACACACATATTCATATAATCATATTCAAAATTCTCTCTCTCTCTCTCTCTCTCCAAAAAACACAAGAAAAATGAGCAAGGGACATAGTCAGAACATGTTTATGAGAATCATGTGTTCACCAATAAGAGCACTTGGAAAAGCAAGAGATGCATACGTAAGAAGCATAACAAACTGTGGTCATAGTATGAGTTACGGTAGTTATCCAATGGATTCTGCTAGTAGATTCTCTTCTCTATCAAGAACTCAAAGTACAGCAACATCAAGAAGATCATCATCATCATCATCATCGTTATCAAGACTTGATAATAATGAAGATTTTGCCGAGCTTGTTAGAGCCGCTTCTGCTAGAACTTTGGGGAATAGAATTGACATGGATTTGGTTCTAAAACAACGACAGCAACAAGAACAACAAAAGATGAATAAAAAGTTACCTAAGTCTAGTAGTGTTGGGATGGCTAAGATTGATGAAGATATGCCGTTTGATTCTAGTGTTGGGAATGGTGTTGGTTTTGTTGTTGATTCTTATCCCAGATCTAAGAGTTATGCTGTTGGAAATAGAACTAGGAATGGTGTTTTTTGAATTTATATTGTCAATTGGATTCAAGTTTTTGGTGTTTGTAATATTTGTGAGTTATATTGTAACAAATTAAAAGAGGGGGATTTAATTGAATCTTAATCTCTTTTTAATTGAATCTTGTGTTTTGGATGAATAATTATAAATGATTTCTGATACATAGTGATGAGATGAGGTTTTTTTTTATAAATGTCTATGTAAATATCTACACTTGTCATTCCTAATTTTGAACAACAAAACATATCACTATAACGTTTGAATTAGATCATTGTAATGACAAAGTTTGCTTACTCTTTTTTATTCATTTATTATTTTGATAGAATCAGAGTGCTTCTTAGCATTGTTGCTATCTTAGTTATTAGGCATCAATTAGTAAATTATCACATGCAAATAAATAACTAATACTTGTATGATATTGTCAAAAATATAAGATAGAATAATAATTAATGACTTTTTGGCAAGAAAATGTGCAATTTGTATGGCATTTTTAGTCAAATTTATACGCTGGTTGAAATGGTAAAGGATCCGAAATTGAACTTTCATATCTTAAATAAATGGATGCTGGTTTGATTAACTTAAAACTGCAAAAAAATTTCTCTATCAACATAAAAAAAAAACTAAAAATATATGTATCTCTAAATGTCCATTGCATCATTAAAATTTAGTTGCATTTGCTATTACGGTGAGTGAATTTATAAGAATAGTTTGTGTATTAGATATTTTTAGTGAAGAGAGAAAAAAATAATAAAAAATATAAGAATTCATATTATTGAATGGTATAAATAAAGATACAGATTAAGACTATATATATACAATCCTAATTGATCGTGAGTCTACACAATTTAAATTATATTTAAATATTAGATCTAATCAAATCTAATCTAATATAATATTTTAACAAATCTAATTTAATATTTCAACACACCCTCATAATCCAAGTTATCGAACATCCTCAAAAATAGTAAATCTGAACTATTCCTAATTTTTCTTTCTCAAATTCAGGAATTTGTCAATCTTCAATCCTTTGGTGAAAATGTAAGTCAATTGTGCTTCACTCGAGCAATGACTTACTTCAAGGTTGCGAATAATTTAGCTGCCAACCCTAGTCAGCAAGCTGAAATGAAAAATTACTTTCTAATAAATAAGGTAAGCTTCATAGCTCCAACCTAGGTTAGGGGGTCGTTAGACCGCCGTTTACATACTAAGCGCTGGTTCTATCCCTTCTAAGCAACCAATCTTGATTTACCTTTTTCCTTAAGAAGTGAAACATTGTTTCAATATGTTTACTTCTTTCATGCAGAATTGGATTATTCGTCAGATTTATGGCCGATTTGTTGTCAATTTGCAATACAAGAGGTTTCTTCACTTCGACCTTCATGTCTTCAAGTATAGATCTGATCCAAATTGCTTGACATTCACCATATGATCCTGCTATATATTCGGCTTCACAATATGATAATGCCACTGTTGGCTCCTAAATTCGACACCCTTGTTTCATTGATATCAGCCATTAAGGCTGAAGGATATTTTCGACCAGCTAAGTCCGTCGAAATGACCATCGAAAGATGGCAAAGTACTTAGAAGATTTCTTCCAAGGGAGAAGTTGGTTGCCTTCGACGTCGAAGTTGTTTCTCGTCGAAGATGCTTCTCGACGAAGGTGTTCGATGGTTCAGAGTGGAACGGTTTGAAATTCAAACGTTTGGAGGGAAAACGGTTTCCAGCGGTTACCAAGTGCAACGTGCAAAGATCTGGGGCGTCGAACGTTGAGAACGTGCCAAGTGGAATCATCTCGAAGTAGTGTAACTGCCCGACGGTTACTTGGGATGTTTTAGTATAAATAGTAGTAGTCACGCAGTTTCTCGCGTGTGTTCACAATTCTATACAAAGTCACTCATATAGATTCGAGTACCCAGCGTGTGAGAAAGAATTGTTGAGAAATGTATGTGTGAAACACCAACTTTATTAATCAAAGTCATTTACTTTTCCAGAAATTTACTTGCTTTCTTCTTTACTTTCCTGTCGAAGTCCTTTACTTTAAGCCTTCATTTATTTCACCAAGCCTACTTCTTCATGCAATTTACTTAAACCCTTTTTATTTTATTGTCATTTAACCAATATCCAATTTAACCAAAACTTCAAAATCAACCTATGTCCTAGGATCAATCTGATCGATCCTGCGAGTAACCAAATAAGTAACCATTTGGAGGATCAGCGGTTGTTTACCAATAACCACGGTAAACAAATTGGCACACCTGGTGGGACTGTGTGTTGATTGTTGAAAATAATCTCATCTTTTCGAGGAGCGTTGTATGTTATTGAGAAGTGGTAGAATATACACTAACGATAACAATACTGCCAGAAGAAGGGAAGAGATGGCGAATCCGCCAAACAATAACGAAATCCCACAAACGAATGTGGGAGCGACGGTTATCTCGACCGTAAGTGAAGCGACGACTGCTGGTTCGACACCAGCAGTAACGGTCACAACAACGGGGCCATTACCTCCGTTCACAGGCCCCAGAGCGCCTTTGGGAACTCCCCCATCAAGGGGAAATTTAGGCACAAGGCCTTTTGTTCCCCCAGGATTTATGCCACTCTATGGCATGCCAACTTCTGACTTGGCTAGCCTGACGAATGCTGCGTCCACTTTTTCAGACACTTTAGTGAGTGCCTCTTCGCCACTCCAAGGTTCTGGAGTAGGCATGGCGAATAGAAATAGGACCCAACTCTTAGGAGGAACGTCCCAAGTAGCCCATGGCCTTACAAATGCCTCGACAGCAGTCTTGAGGCAACAAATGGACGAAAGCAACCATGATATGGTGCAAATGTTGGCACAAACTTTGAGTACAGTGCTAAACCCTCTAATATAAAACACTACTCAATCGAATCAGCAAGTGACAGCACAAATGACGCGTTTGGCTGATTTCTTTGGAGTACCCCAACCTATTCGACAGCCCCAAAGGGCGCAAATAAGGGGAAACCAGGGGATATTCTTAGAGGAAGAAACCACCATCAACCAGGTTCGACAGCCTGTCGAAGAAAACCCTAGGGCTCGATTGGAGCAACCTGTCGAGGAACCTAGGGTAATAACTCCAGAGGTAAGGTTAGTTAACAGAAACCAAAATGCTGACGAAGTAGTTCAGCATGTCCAATACCAAAACATGGGTTTGGAAAATAATCTGGCAACCATGATCGAAAGGATCATGACTCAAAATGGGATGAACATGGGCTTTCGAAGGCCCAACTTTACATCCCCATTGTCAGAATACGTGTTACAAACAGACTTACCTCCTAGATGTAAAGTCCCCAAATTTACTAAGTTCTCTGGGGACACGACAGAATCTACTGTCGAGCATGTGGCGAGGTACTTGATCGAAGCAGGTGACATTTCGAATAACGAAAACCTGAGGATCAAGTACTTCCCAAGTTCTTTAACAAAGAACGCTTTTACTTGGTTTACAACTCTCCCCCCCAAATTCGATCCATCATTGGACCCAGTTGGAAAGATTGTTCCATGAACAATTCTACATGGGGCAAACCAAGATAAGCCTGAAAGAATTGGCCAGTGTAAAGAGACGTTTCACTGAACCTATAGACGAATATCTAAATAGGTTTAGGCTGCTCAAGGCAAGATGTTTTACACAAGTGCCAGAACATGAGTTGGTCGAAATAGCCGCAGGCGGTTTAGATTATTCAATTAGGAAGAAGCTAGACACCCAATACCTGAGAGACATGGCCCAACTGGCCGATAGAGTTCGACAGGTAGAACGCCTCAAAGCTGAAAAAGCAAAGGCAACGAAAACTCACAAGAGAGAGAGGATAGCGTACGTTGAGATGGATGACGAAGATCCAGAATCCTTCGACGATACTATAACTGTCGAAGAAGGAGAAGTCGATTTAGCGGAACTAAAACAAGGGCCACCATACTCTTGTAAACTGTTAGTCCCCTCAAGTGGAAAAAATCCCATTGGTCCAGAAAGGACCAACGATAGGTTCCCCAAAAAGACTTATAGTTTTGACATCACAAAATGTGATGAGATCTTTGACTTGCTTGTAAAAGATGGCCAAATGATAATACCCCCAGGGGTAAAAGTGCCTCCTCTTGATCAAAGAAAGAAGAGAGGTTTTTGCAAATATCATAATTTTTTGGGCCATAAAACTTCTCAATGTTTTCTTTTCAGGAATCTTGTGCAAGACGCTATCGAGGAAGGGAGGTTGAAGTTTGCTGACAAGACCCCCATGGCTGTCGACTCAAATCCGTTGCAGGCTGAAGCCCACTATGCTGAGCCTTCTGAGGTGAACGTGATAGAGGCAACTAAGAGCCAGTCGAAGAGGCCAGGAATCACAATGGTCGAAGTCTCAAAGGACCACATCAACATGCCAATCTTTGGCAGTTTTTCTGGGAATTTATCCAGAAAGACAATTGAAGCAGTTCAGAAAGCGGTCGAAAGCCCAAAGCTGGAGACCGTTGAAGCACAAAAAACTGGACCAAAACCCAGTTCCCACTTGGCCACAGTTCAAGGCCAGACGGAGAATTTGGAGACGCAAATGAAGCAGCTAACCCTTGCCAACAAAGATACGATGAATATCAATATGGTCGAACTCTCTGACCCAAAAGCATCAGAAGAGGCCATGAGGCAAGAACAAGCTAATAAGACTGCTTTCCCTCGGGAGAATGAAAATCTGGCAGATTTTCTACAAAGATGCCAAAAAAAGAAATCAGAGGTGATGCTGTGTCCAAGATACAGTTCGATCTTTGACAAGAAAGCTGCTGAGCACATTCAAGGCGTAAGAGCAGCGAATAAGAGAAGGGAAAATGTTGATCTTCGACATGACCCTAGAAGAGCCTCCCAAAGGGGTTCAAACCAAGAAAAGAGGCCATTGACTTTCAGGCCTCCAACAAATGTGCCAGTAGATACCTGGTACAAAACCTCTGGTCGAAAAAGGCCAAGTGAGGGGAGATGGCACTCTTTCGACGTGCCAAGGGGTTCATCTTTAACTCAAAAGAAAGAGCCTCAAGTTTCTGCACCTAAAGTTGCACAAGTGTCAAGCAACTACAAAGGGAAAAATCCCATGTCTCGATCTCAATGGAGGAGATATCAAAGGAGACGAAAAGCTGAGAGGGAGGCTGCCAACGAACCAAAGGCAGAAACCAGTTCGAATGTTCCTCAAAGGAAGAAAAGGAAACCTCTAGAAAGAGAGCCAGTAACCAACAGGCTAGTTTGGCCTAACCAAGGTGAAGTCGAGGACGAAGACGATTCTGAGTCTGATGATACTTTGGACATAATGGTGAATATAGTCTCAGTGCTGCCCAGAGAATTCAACCGACAAGTGGAGGTCGAAGCAAGTGACTGGGAAGTGGAGCAAGAAATGGCCAAACACAGGCCAGTGTGCTATTTCGTCATGGACAATGGCACCACTGAGGAACAAAATGGATTCTTCGAACCACCCACAGAGGCGATGAAAAATCACCTCAAGCCTTTATTTATAAGGGCCAAGCTCGAAGAAACTACAGTGAATAAAATATTGGTGGATTGTGGGGCAACCATCAACATTATTCCTCACTCTATGCTAAGGAAAATTGGCAAAAGGGATGAGGACATTAAGCCTCACAACATGGTCTTGTCAAACTATGAGGGCGGCATAGGGACCACTATGGGAGTGATCCAGCTAGATATCAAAGTAGGGTCTATCCTCCGACCAACAATGTTTATGGTCATATCGGCCAAACCTAATTACAATCTTTTGTTGGGCCGTGAATGGATTCATGGTGTTGGAGCTGTGCCATCATCAATGCATCAGAGGCTGCTCCTATGGCGTCCAGATGGGATGGTCGAAAACATAGAGGCAGATCAAAGCTATTACTTGGGCGAAGTGAATCACCTGGGGCTGGCAGATTTCGACAAGAACTTGGCTCACATAGGGCCATCTCCAACACCTGACTTCGACATGGCGCCAGCGCCAAACACTTTTTGTTCCCTATACCTGCATCCTGAGCATGGTTTCCAATGGGACAGAGAAGACTTGTCCCACATAGACTTCAGTGGGTTAACTGATATCCAACCAACTGGTTGGGGAAGTGAATTCAGTGATAATGACTGAGTCACAATCTTTGAAGCGAATTTCGGCTTATGTAGCCGAAACTAAGATGATAACGACTCTCGAAGCCGAAGTAAAGTACATGGCCACACAGGCCAATGATCAACAGTTATCTGCTGCAGGTCCAGGAAAGGATTTCGATCCAGAACCCCCTGATATCATGCAAGAAGAAATGCAGGAACAGAGGCTCGACGCCATCTATGACGATGAGCCTTTGGGTTTCGAAAAGGACCCCTTGGCGAACAACATTAAAATGTTAGCGCAAGATCCTTTAGAAGAAATCAACTTAGGCGAAGGGTCAGAGAAAAGGCCAACTTACATCAGCGCCAAAATTGACCCAGAACTTAGGTTGGAAGTAATCCAATTGTTGAAAGAGTTCAAGGACTATTTTGCATGGGATTACGACGAAATGCCTGGTCTCGACAGAGGATTGGTAGAACTTCAGTTGCCAATCAAACCTGGGAAGAAGCCAATCAAGCAAAATCCAAGACGCTTCGCTCCAGAAATACTGTCGAAGATCAAAACGGAAGTCGAAAGGCTTCTGAAATGCAAATTCATACGCGTTACAAGGTATGTCAAATGGATTGCAAACATTGTGCCAGTAATTAAGAAAAATGGTACATTAAGGGTGTGCATAGATTTCAGAGATTTGAATGCTGCTACACCCAAAGATGAATATCCTATGCCTGTGGCGGAAATGCTAGTCGATTCTGCCGCTGGTTATGAATACCTGAGTATGCTCGATGGTTATTCAGGATATAATCAAATATTCATTGCTGAAGAGGATGTGTCGAAAACAGCTTTTCGATGCCCTGGGGCCCTAGGCACTTACGAATGGGTAGTGATGCCTTTTGGCCTAAAGAACGCTGGGGCAACGTACCAGCGAGCAATGAATACTATCTTCCATGATTTTATTAACACTTTTATGCAGGTATATATTGATGACATTGTTATAAAATCTGTTTCCAGGAAGAATCATATTGACCACCTTCGACAATCATTCGAAAGAATGAGAGAACATGGTCTGAAGATGAACCCTTTGAAGTGTGCGTTCTGTGTGAAAGCGGGAGATTTCTTGGGCTTCGTTGTCCACAAGAAAGGAATCGAAATCAACCAGAACAAGACGAAGGCAATTCTGGAAGCGAAAGCGCCATCGAATAAGAAGGAATTGCAATCTCTGTTAGGCAAGATAAATTTCTTGAGGAGATTCATATCTAACCTAAGTGGGAAAGCTCAGGCCTTTTCACCCTTACTTCGACTGAATAAAGAGGGGTTCGAATGGGGGCAAGAGCAACAAGAAGCCTTCGACAAAATCAAAGGGTACCTCACTAAGCCACCTATTTTGGTGCCTCCTTGTAGCAATAGGAGTATGAGATTGTACATAGCTGCATCCGACAAAACTTTGGGAAGCATGTTAGCCCAAGAAGATGAGAATGGAGTCGAAAGACCCATTTACTATCTTAGTAGAGTTTTGAACGATGCAGAAACTAGATTAGTGAAGTTGAAAAATTGTGTCTATGTCTGTATTTCTCTTGTACAAAACTCAAGCAATATATAAAACCAGTTGATGTGTATGTTTCGTCTCATTTTGATGTTTTCAAGTATATGTTGTCGAAACCTATCTTGCATAGTCGAATTGGCAAGTGGGCATTAGCATTAACTGAATACTCCTTGACCTTTATGCCTCTTAAGGCAGTGAAAGGGCAAGTGGTCGCAGACTTTATAGTCGACCACTCAATTCAAGTTGAGGATATTAATTATGTGGAGATAGAACCTTGGAAATTCTACTTCGATGGTTCCAGCCATAAAGATGGAACAGGGGTAGGAGTCTTGATCATTTCTCCAGAAAAAATTCCAACAACATTCAAGTACAAGATCTCAGGTTCTTGTTCGAACAATGAGGCTAAGTATGAAGCTCTAATTACTGGCCTTGAAATATTGTTGGAATTGGGGGCAACTCGAGTCAAAATAATGGGAGACTCAGAGTTAGTCATTAAGAAAGTCACAAAAGAATATAAATGCATAAGAGAAAATCTCATTATGTACTTCGTGATAGCAAATCGTTTATTGAAAAAATTTGAAACGGTCAATATTCGACACATACCCAGAGTCGAAAATCAAATAGCCAACGACTTGGCACAGATTGCATCTGGGTATAAGATTTCAAAAACGAGATTACAAAGAGCAATCGAAGTTCGAGAAAAGATAAAAGCAACTTGTCTATCACCAACAGACTTGGAATCGACAAGGCTAGGATATGCTGATCAAAGTAACTTCGAAATTTCGTTCATAGATAATTTGTCAGAGCAAGATTGGAGGAAACCCATTGTGGATTATCTTCAAAATCCAGGAGCTTCGACAGAACGAAAAACAAAGTACAGGGCGTTGAGTTATGTACTCATGGGTAATGAATTATTCAAGAAGACGCCTGAAGGGGTATTGCTGAAATGTTTAAGTGAAACTGAGGCATACATAGCCCTTTTGATTACGCACGCTGGAGCATGTGGAGCTCACCAAGCAGGCCATAAGATGAAATGGTTGTTGTTTCGACAAGGACTATACTAGCCCACTATGCTGAAAGATTGTGTCGAGTTCGCCAAAGGTTTCCAAGAATGTCAAGTCCATACAGGCATCCAGCATGTACCAGCAAGCGAACTTCACTCGATAGTGAAACCTTGGCCCTTTAGAGGATGGGCGTTGGACCTCATTGGAGAGATTCGACCAGCATCATCAAAGAGTCAGAAGTATATACTGGTAGGCATTGATTATTTTACTAAGTGGATCGAAGCTATCCCTTTAGTCAATGTAGACCAAGAAAATGTCATTGAATTTATTCAAAAGAACATTATCTTTAGGTATGGAATCCCTGAGACTATAACAACTGATCAAGGATCAGTTTTCACTGGTCGAAAGATGCAGGAGTTCGCTCAGGAAACAGGTTTCAAACTCCTAACATCAACGCCTTATTATGCACAGGCAAATGGTCAAGTCGAAGCAGCAAACAAAGTAGTGATTGGCTTGATAAAAAAGCATGTTGGGAAGAAACCAAAGAATTGGCATAAGACGTTAGACCAGATTTTGTGGGCTTGTCGAACGTCCCCAAAAGAAGCCACAGGTACAACACCATATAGGCTAACTTTTGACCATGATGCAGTGTTGCCAGCAGAAATTTGTCTTCAGTCTGCAAGGGTTCAGAGACATTATGATATTCCCTCTGAAATTTATTGGAATATGATGTTAGACGAACTAGTGGATTTAGACGAAGAAAGATTGCGCGCTCTTGACCTACTCAGGCTTCAGAAGAAAAGAGTAGAAGACTCTTATAATAAAAAGGTGAAACCTAAGGTATTTTCGCCTGAAGAGCTAGTTTGGAAGGTGATTCTTCCCATGGATCGAAGCATGGGAAAATGGTCACCCAAATGGGAAGGACCATTCAGAGTTATCCAGACTTTTTCTGGTGGAGCCTATGAAGTCGAAGAGCTAGGTGAAGATAAAAGGCTCTTGAGAGTAAATGGTAAATATTTGAAAAAATACAAACCTACACTCCAAGAGATAAAAATAAAATAACAAGACTAAATTAACCATAAAAAAGCCAAAATGGAAAATTTTTATAATTTTAGCCAAGATGGCAATGTTGTCGAATACAGATTACAAAATATGGTTAAGAAGCAGAATCAATCAAAAGGGAATGGAGTCCTTGAGTCGAAGGTATTTGATTTGCTGCAGCTCCAATCTTTTCTTGCACCAGGCATTCGCCTGCACAAGCTTGACAATCTGATCGTCGAAGCCTTGGGCTTTCTCAGCAAATTCTAGGCCTTGTTTGATTTTAGTTTGACTTTCGGTGTCTGGGACGGTCGAGAGAAGTTCCTCCTTGCGCTTAGTGTTGGCATTTATCTTAGCCTCTATTTCTTCGATTTGTGCCCTGAAGGAAGCATTCTCTCGATCGATGGCATCAACTTCTTCCTGTGTAGATGCTTTTTGCTTCGACAACTCTGCAATTCGAGAAGTTGTCTCCGAAACAGCAATCCATGCAGAAGAGCTTTTGCCATATAACACCTCAAGCTGACTATTAAAGCCCCTTTGTCGCCTATAATCTACTGAGACTTGATCAATAATGGAGTGTAACTCCATGATCAAGCCTGAAACTTCTGGAGCTACAGCTAACAAGTCGACAGCATTCAAAACATCCCTCAAGTATGATGGAGCAGTAGGGTCCCCCTCCAAAGCTTTCATCAAGTCCTTCTTGAAAAACTGAGCCTTAACTTTCGCCAAAGCCTCATCGAGAGGAGAAGTTTCAGTGGACTTCCCCGACAGGGTAGGAACCTCCTGACTAGCATCAGACGAACTCTTGCTCTCGATGATGGCGTTCAGATAGCTAACAGGATCAGTTTGTTTCAAGAGTTCTAAGTCCTCTTTCGACCTGTGCTTTGTTGAGGTAACAACCCTTGCAACAGCATCGTCTTGGGTTTGAGGCTGTGGAGTGACAGTTGCCTCGACTTGATTCCCTTCGACTTGGACTGCGACAGTACCAGCGTCATCATGGTGCCCTTCGTCGGCGTCACCTTGATCCTCTTCGCCAGCGTTGTCGTGGTCCCCTTCGTCACGATTCTCTTCCGACAGATCCACCACCTGAACCTCTTTTGGCTGTTGCTTTTCTGTTTGAGGATCTTCTGCTGGTTTTTCTGCCGTCTCAGCATTGGCCTCATTTATTTCAGTATGGGCTTCGTCATTTTCCAAGCCTTTTTCTTGTGGCCTGCTGAGTTCAGCAGACTCCAGTGTTTCAGAGGTCCTTGGCGGTGAGCTTTCAGTGGTGTCCTGAAAAGAAAAGAAGAAGAATCTTCAGAAATCGAAAGAGACATAATCGAATGCAGGTATCTACACCTAAGTTACAAAGAGGTCTAAGAGATTACCTGTAAATTAGCTTCAGCCCCAGGGCTGGAATTATCGCTTTCGACAGGCTTATTGAGAAGAACGTTTAATTCCTCCTCCGTTGGCTCCTCAATGATCACTGGAGGTGGCCTGGGCTTTCTCCCAGCAACTTTTATTCTAATTGTTCGACCCTCAGGAGCAGGAGCAGGAGCGTCCTTCGTCAGCTTTCGCCTTTTTAGAGGAGCAGGGGGAGAATCATCTTCTTCGTCGCTCCCAGATTCGACCACCAGTGCTGGCCGTTTCTTGGGCGAAGGTGCCTAAAAAACCAATGGGAATTCGATTTAGCAATTGCATCGAAAGTCAAAAAATTGAAAGCCAGAAGAAAATAATGAAAGTCTGGTTACCGATACAGAAGGCTTTTTCGAAGGGCCTTCCCCCTGTTGGTTTGTTGTGGTCTTCGCCGGCGCCATAGTCTTCGCCGGCGGTGGAGGTTTTGTTGAGGGGCCTCCTCCCTGTTGGCCTTCTGCAGCCTTCTTGGCTGCAGGCTTTCGAACAACTGAAAGCAAATAAAATAGTTAACAGGCTAGCAGTCGAAAGAGAAAGACAAAGTAATGTGAAAGGATGAACTTACATTTCTTTATTTTTTCCAAGACAAGGACAAAAGATTTCTGAAGCTCATCCACGAAGTCCTTCTCGTCGAAAAACTCCTCAGCGTAATAACTTTTCCACCACTCCTCGAAGGATGGTGAGCAAAGAAAGTTGAGCTGGTAGTCAAACAACGAAAGAACTGTTCGACCAGCATATCTTCCGATATGTTTAGTGGCAGCTTCTTCGGTGTAGTCGTTGCAGAAGTATAACATAGACTTCTCCCTTGGGAAAATTGGAGAAGGTAGTGTTTGAATAATACCAAACTGGCGAGACACCAGGTTTGGTTGATATGCAATCAGACTCAGGTGAGTCTTAGAGCTCCTGAATCGAAGAGGCATGATCCGTGGTGTGAGGAATGCCTCCCACATTGCTGTATGTTCGTCAACTTGAGGACCACTCGACGTCCTAGGATGTGGCCTTGTGAACCACGCTGGGCCTACCTTCCGTCGAGCAAACGGAGCCATAGTCGAAGCAAACTCTTTCCTTCGAGCAAACATCAGAACGAAGTTTGTGAAAGTTTGCTGAAGCTCCAGTCCATCTTCCATCGGAGTCAACAGAGCCAGTCTGGTTCCTTCGACACGTCTGTTTGCTATCTCTGGAGCCTGCTCATTTATTTGAACCTTCTTAGGCAAGAAAGATTCGAAGGTGGCATTGAGCCATAGTTGGAGCAGCCAAAAAGGTCCAGCAAGCAGCAAGCTGGCCCTGTTCTCGATAATCTTCAAAAGAGTCGCTCCATTACTAATCGAATCATACAGGCTAGCAAAAATCAATTCTTCCAAACAGATATTTTGGCCATGATGGAGTTGAGTGGCGAGAGTAACCATCTTCTTGGTCACCTGTAAGGACTTCGAGCAAAATACAAAGCGTGTCAGCCATAAGGCTAGAAACGCAATGTGTTCGACATCCGACACAGCATCTGTCGACCTGTCGTGGTAGTGATTGAAGAAGGTGGTATAGGTTGGTTTTGTGGCAGAGAATCCAATTGGATCCTCCGACATCTCCTCCGGGTCGAAGTAGTCCCCGGTGGGTCGAAGGCCAGTGATAGCGGCCACATCGAAGAGTGTAGGAGTCAGCATCCCACAGGGAAGATGGAAAGTGAAGTGGGAGTAGTCCCAGAAGAGTAGAGAAGCTATCAACATCTCTGGAGAATAGTTCAGACCTGTCTTCGACAGCATAACCAGGTCGAAAATTCCCATATCTTTCCAGGTCGAAGCTTGGCGTTTCTCCATTTTTTCCAGCCAAGCAACGTAATCAGGAGTAAGGCTAGGGCCAGACCTGAAAGCCCTAACACCTTTGTTGAAGAAACGGAGGTCGATTTTCTCTTTAGCAGGGTCTTCATTATCCTCTGCATCTTTCTTGGCGCATGCAACTGGTTTGAGTCTCTCAACTACCGGAAAATAACTCTTGATCTTCATGGCCTCAGCAATACTTGGATACAAGGGGCCAGACATAGCAAAGATCTGGTTGGAATATCCAACCGGGATCATAAGGTGGTGTGAGTAAGCATCACGTACAGCGATGTCCAAGGGTTCAGGGACCCTTCGTTGGCCCGTGGAAGTTACTACTGGAGCGGTGACGAAAACCTTAGGTTTGACGTTTCCAGATGGTACGGTGGCGCTAGGAGCATTGGAGGAACCAGATGCCATTGTTAACGGTGAGTTTGAAGACGAAGTGAAGGAAAAAGGGTTTTTGCAAAGATGACAAGTTTGTATGAAAATGGAGAAGTCTGAAAGCTAGATAGCGTAAAAAGTCCCACAGTGGGTACTTACTGCTATTTATAGTAGTGGGGGAAAATCCCCAAAACCGAGGACATTAAATGCCATTTAATGTTGCAGAAGTAGTGGGACACGTGGCGTCTCCCTGTTGTTTTAGCCGTTCTGCAGAAATGGAGGGGTGCAGCGTGCGCCCTCGTTTTTAGGAATTGTCATAATGACAAATTCTGAAATGACGTTTGGCACTGCACGCCGTACTGAGGTGACGTCTTAGGTACGGATAAATGATGGTTTTTCTTGGGATTGTCAGTGGATGGTAGAAGACAACAGAAAGTGCACAATTTAATTTGTGACTAAGCATGAAAAGACAGGTGTCGAATGGCGTTTCAAAGAATGCCTTTTTCTTTCAGAGTCGAAATAAGGCATTCTTGGGGGGCAATTTGTTGGCTCCTAAATTCGACACCCTTGTTTCATTGATATCAGCCATTAAGGCTGAAGTATGTTTTCGACCAGCTAAGTCCGTCGAAATGACCATCGAAAGATGGCAATGTACTTAGAAGATTTCTTCCAAGGGAGAAGTTGGTTGCCTTCGACGTCGAAGTTGTTTCTCGTCGAAGATGCTTCTCGACGAAGGTGTTCGATGGTTCAGAGTGGAACGGTTTGAAATTCAAGCGTTTGGAGGGAAAACGGTTTCCAGCGGTTACCAAGTGCAACGTGCAAAGATCTGGGGCGTCGAACGTTGAGAACGTGCCAAGTGGAATCATCTCGAAGCAGTGTAACTGCCCGACGGTTACTTGGGATGTTTTAGTATAAATAGTAGTAGTCACGCAGTTTCTCGCGTGTGTTCACAATTCTATACAAAGTCACTCATATAGATTCGAGTACCCAGCGTGTGAGAAAGAATTGTTGAGAAATGTATGTGTGAAACACCAACTTTATTAATCAAAGTCATTTACTTTTCCAGAAATTTACTTGCTTTCTTCTTTACTTTCCTGTCGAAGTCCTTTACTTTAAGCCTTCATTTATTTCACCAAGCCTACTTCTTCATGCAATTTACTTAAACCCTTTTTATTTTATTGTCATTTAACCAATATCCAATTTAACCAAAACTTCAAAATCAACCTATGTCCTAGGATCAATCTGATCGATCCTGCGAGTAACCAAATAAGTAACCATTTGGAGGATCAGCGGTTGTTTACCAATAACCACGGTAAACAGCCACCACAGGTTGTTTCTTCGAACACCATGAGATTGGGACGCCAAATACTTGAAAGAAATATCTAGCTGTGCTTTTTCGATCTTTCTTATCTCCATACCAATCAGCATTTGAAAAACAATTAACTATTGCTTCTTTGTCTTCAGAGTCTCGTCGAAATAGTATTCCACAATTTATCGAATCCTTCAAATATCATAGGATTCTTCTTGCAACCTTCATATGTGACACCCTTGGTTCACTCATATATCTGCTTACTAATCCTACAACGAAACTTATATCAAGTCGACTGTTGCACACATACTTCAGAGATCCCACAATTTGCTTGAACAAAGTTATATCGACTTTGTCTTCCTCTACATTCTTCTCTAATTTTACATTAGGTTCGACAGGTAAGGATGTAGGGTTCAAATCATCCATTCTAAATCTCTTGAATATTTATTTGACATACTTCCTTTGATGTAGCATCATACCTTGCTTCGACATTTGAAATTCCATACCTAAGAAATAAGACAATTTTCCCAGATCAGACATTTCAAATTCCTTCATCATCAGCTCTTTGAACTTCGACAAGTTCTCCAAGCTATTTCCAGTTACTAGCAAGTCATCGACATATAAGTTGATGATTGTTATATCTTGTGCTACAACCTGAAGATAGACACCATACTCAGATTTTCATTTGAAAAATCTTAATTCTACTAAGTATGAGTCAATCTTCTTGTTTCATGCCCTAGATGTCTGCTTGAGGCCATAGAGCGTTTTGTGAAACTTATATACTTTACTCACTTCCTTCTGAATCACAAACCCCAGAGGTTGTGTTACATAGACCTCTTCGTCTAAAGGACCATTCAGAAATTCGGATTTCACATCTAATTGAAATGTCGACCGACCTTGGTTGCATGCCAATGCTACCACTAGTCAAACATTCTCCAATCTTGCTACTGGAGCAAATACTTTAGAGTAGTAGATTCCTTCTCTTTGAAGAAACCCTCGAGCTACTAATCTTGCTTTATGTCTTGCTATCTAGCCATCAACATTATGTTTCAACTTGAATACCCACTTTACTTCAATAGCTTTTGTAGGTGTTGGCAATTCGGCTAACTCCCATGTGTTGTTTCTTTCGATTGCCTATAACTCTTCGACCATAGCTAACTTCCATTCTTTAGTCTTCTAAACTTCTCTATATTTAATTGGTTTAGCACCTGCAAGTAAAGAAAAATGAACTAATTCTCCATCTGGTGTGACTTCATCATCACCCACCACTTCATAATCCTGAAGTCTTGTTGGAAGAAATCTATTTCTTTGAGGTCTTTGGCTTGTTTCAACCACAACCTCTTTGACTTCGACTGTATTGGGAATGTCAGCAACTGCTTCTTCTTCAAATTTGACAGGATTCTCAACAACTCCTTCGACCTCTACTTCATCAGTTTCTTCATCGACATTAGAACTCATCAATGACTTGTTAATTGAATTGCTAGAATTAGAATCCCAGGTAGAAGTTTCATTAATCACAATATCTCAACTCAACACAATCTTCTCATTAACTGGATTAAATAGTCTATATGCACCAGTTTTATGATATCCTATCAGAATCATAGGCTCACTCTTGTCATCAAGATTCCTTCTTCTTGCATCAGGAACATGCTGATAACACCGAATCGCACTATGTTTTTGACTCGAATATCACATGTTTTCCTTAGTTTTATTATTGTGTTTTCTAGTATTATTCCCTTGTTTCCTTTGTTTTCAGGTCACATGTCCTTTCAGAGCCTTCAGAGAAGAAACGAGCGAAAACGCCAGAAAAATAGGGTTTTTCCAAGAAAATACACACATGGCGTCCAACTCCGCGCCGGCTACAGGGACCGCGCTGACATGGCGCACTTTCACCCAGGGGCCAACTGCCACGTTCCCACGATCTCTCCATTTTCACTCACCGCGCTCGCGGGGAGAGTGGCCGTGCCCGCGGCCTTCACAAACCATTTCCCGCTCAGAAGGAGTTGAGGGGCATGCTCGTCTTTACAGAGTTTCAGGATCTTCTATAAATAGCAAGTTCATTTCATTTTCGTTTTCATCCAAACTTAGATGCAAACTTAGATCCAATCAAGTTACTGCTTAGGCATATATTACTACATTGTAAAGTGATAATCTTCTCACATCGGGAAGTTATCACACTTGAGTGTGCGAGTTTGTATTCAAGTTTGGAGCACTTTGGTTGAAGTTTATCATACTATCTTTTACATTTCCACGACTTGTATCAGATTCAAGCCTCCGATTGGAGAAAGGTTCTAATTTAATTGCTTTCATTTATTTTATGCTCTTACCATAGTCTACATGTTTTATAGACTCTAAATGCTCTTACCATAGTCTACATGTCTTATAGACTCTAAATGCTCTTACCATAGTCTACACGTTTTATAGACTCTAAATGCTCTTACCATAGTCTACATGTTTTATAGACTCTAAATTCTCTTACCATAGTCTACACATTTTATACACTCTAAACGCTCTTACCATAATCTACATGTTTTATAGGCTTTAAATGCTTACCATGTCTAGCTAAATTTATTAGGGTTAGAATGTAAGGATCGAATCATAACTATGTTCTGCATGCCATGCTAATAGAAATACCTTTGGGATGTTTTAGTTTTTAATACTGGTTTAAATGTGTTTAAAAGTTTATGGGTAAGATCGAAAGCCGTCCATACTTGAGATTAAGCCATATTAGTTCTTGACCAAACGAAAAGAGCGAAAGCAGTTCGTTTGGTTAAGTAGGATTACTTGATATAATTTTAGAAAATGATTTTGAAACTATTTGCGGACGCGTTTGTGGGATTAAAATCTGATTCTTGGTCAAAAGCCAAGGATCTCTTTAAGTTAAGTTTTCCAAATTAAAACACTTTTTCACTAAGTCAAAATAACTTGTTTCTTAAAAATAGGTTTACTTCTTTAACGCGTTAGGCACCCTTTGTAAGTGACAATAAAGGAATTTAATTTAAAGGGTAAACTCGGTTCTTAGTATGTGAAAGCTACAAGTTCTTGTTAAACAGTTCTTTGCTATAAATGGAAAATATTTCCCAAAAGTAAATACTATACATGCATGCTAGGACACTGTCTGATCTCGTGATTTACATTCGATCCCGTTTGTTTTATCTATTTAATTTTATTCGCTTTTATTTCCCTGTACTGAACTCAATCCCTTACTGATCTGCCTTAGATAAACACCTTAACAATAGAGTCGATAGATTGACAATTGGTCTCTGTGGTTCGATAATCTTATATATTACTTCGATAGGCTGTGCACTTGCAGTTATAATTTAGACTATACAATAAAAGCCCATCAAGTTTTTGGCACCATTGTCGGGGACCAACTTTGCCAAATTTCGTACCCTTTTTGTTATCCCGTTTAGACTAAGGCTACTTATTTAGCCGGTAGATGCGTAGAAATCGTAGCACCGGTAACCTAATAGATCCTTTTGTAGAACCTGAACGTTTCGCTCGAGCCCGTCTCTTTATACGAAAGTTGAAGAAAGCTATGGCCGAGGACCATAATCAAAGAACGCTTAAGGAATTTGCCCAACCATCTAACGAGGAACCTAGTTCTAGTATAGTAAATCCAGCTATAACAACTAACAACTTCGAACTAAAACCCTTGCTATTACAATTAGTTCAACAAAACCAATTCGCTGGTCTCGCTACCGAGAACCCGAATCAACACTTGAAGGCATTTATCCAATTAGCCGACACCCTCAAAGCAAATGGTGCCACATCTGAAGCAATACGCCTAAGATTATTTCCATTCTCTCTAAGAGGGAAAGCTCACGATTGGTTAGATTCCCTCCTTGCCAATTTGATAACAACTTGGGAGGACCTTAGAAGAGTGTTCCTTGCCAGGTATTTTCCCCCTAGCAAAACCGCTATTCTTAGTAACCTGATCACTAGATTCACCCAAAACCAAGGAGAATCTCTATTTGAAGCTTGGGAAAGATATAAAGACCTTTTAAGAGCATGTCCATACCATGGCCTAGAGCAATGGTTGATCATTCACACCTTCTATAATGGACTCCATTATAATACCAAAATGTCTATCGACGCCGCCACAGGTGGTGTGCTGATAAACAAACCTTACCCTGAAGCTTGTGCCCTGATCGAAGATATGACCCAAAACCATTACCAATGGGGGGATGAACGAGCGACAGTGGAGAAGAAGGAGACCCAAGGAGGGGTGCATGAGATAAGTAGCATGAACATGATGCAAGCTAAAATGGACGCCCTAGCCTTAAGAGTAGATAACATATCCCAAAACCCTGCCACAGTAGCTGCACTCCACTCGGAATGCGAGCTCTGTGCAACCCAAGGACATCCAACTTCAGATTGTTACCTATTGAATGAGTCTAGCTCAGAACAACTCAATTACACCTAAGGAAACCCGTTCTCGAACACCTATAACCCTGGATGGAGGAATCACCCGAATATTTCCTATAAAAACAACAATCCAATCCAACATCCTGGAACACCCAAACCGCAAGGTTTTCAACCTCAAAAATCAAACCAACCTATGCAAGCTGTGCCACCAAGACCAAATCTTAGGGAAACCCTAGATACTTTTATCGCAACCCAGACTCAGCAAAACAAAGAATTTATGAACCAAAACGCCCATACAAACGAACTAGTAACACAACTAGCAACTAAGTTTGACCAAATGATGACCCATCATAAGATGCTCAAGACTCAGATCTCGCAAGTAGCTCAAACACAAGCCACGCAAACCACGCCTGGAGGATAATTCCATGGATAAACTCAACCTAATCCTAAAGGACAAGCGAATGCTATCACTCTAAGAAGTGGAACCGCTTACGATGGACTGAAACTTACAACGATGTGTGTACCCGAAAAACCAAAAAAATATAGCATACATGAGGACCAAGTAGAGAAACCAGAGGAACCAAGAACCCAACAGAACCAGGTGGAAGAATCGAAAGATAAAACTTATACACCACCTCCACCCTATAAACCTCCAATACCATACCCACAAAGACTTAAACAAACCAAGATAGAAAGCAAATACCAAAAATTCATCAAAGTAATAGAGAAACTCCATATAGAGATTCCCTTTATCGATGCGATTACCCAAATACCATCATATGCTAAATTCTTAAAAGACATCCTGTCAAACAAATGCAGACTCGACGATCCTAAACCCCTAGAATGTCATTCCATCTCTGAAAATAAACTTGCAAAAAAGGACAAAGATCCTGGAAGTTTTTCTATTCCTTGCATCCTAGGAAATCATATAATCGACAAAGCTTTCTTAGACCTAGGAGCAAGCGTAAGCTTAATGCCTTTGGCAGTCTGCAAGAGGTTAAACTTAGGAGAACTACAACCAACCAAAATGTCTTTACAAAGAGCTGATAGATCTGTTAAGTACCCCACAGGGATATTAGAGGATATACCAGTTAGAATAGGTCAGTTGTATATCCCAACCGATTTCGTGGTAATGGATATTAAAGAAGATGACGAAATCCCGATTCTCTTAGGAAGACCATTCTTGTCAACCTCCGGAGCTATAATCAACGTTAAGAAAGGAAAACTTACCTTCGAAGTAGGAGATGAAAAGATATAATTTATCCTCTCTAAATTCCTTATGGCACCTGTGATAGGAGATGTATGTTATGCAATCGACATCGTTGATGAATGCGTAAACGAACTTGAGCAAGATGAATCCTTAATTAAACTACCACCAATACCCATTCTAGAGGATGATGGATATAAAGAACCTTACATTGATGACAACCTATTTGAATGTTTAGCTCTTACACCCGATCCTATGCCGTGTCTTAAAAAGCCATCTCTAGAACTCAAAGAACTACCCAAGAATCTAAGATATGAGTTTTTGGATGAAGATATGAATCGCCCAGTTATAATTAACTCCACTCTAGGCCAAAACGAAACAAATCAACTCTTAGATACCTTGCGAAGATACCCTTCAGCATTAGGATATAAAATCTCTGACTTGAATGGGATAAGCCCGTCCGTATGCATGCATCAGATCATGCTAGAAGAAAATTCGAAACCCTCTAGAGAGCATCAAAGAAGAATAAATCCTATTATGAGTGATGTAGTTAAGAAATAAGTTCTTAAGTTACTGGAAGCTGGTATAATATATCATATATCGAATAGTGAGTGGGTAAGTTCTGTACATGTGGTGCCGAAGAAAGGAGGCATCACGGTTGTTGAAAATGATAAGGGAGACAAAGTAGCAAAACAAACAGAAGGAGGATGGCGTATGTGCATCGATTACAAAAAGCTAAATAAGGCGACTAGGAAAGATCATTTCCCACTTCCATTTATAGATCAGATGCTCGAACGTCTAGCTAGGCATTCGTATTTCTGTTATCTAGATGGATATTCCGGATTTTTCCAAATCCCTATTCACCCAGAGGACCAAGAAAAAACTACATTCACCTGTCCTTATGGAACGTTTTCCTATAGGCGGATGCCCTTTGGACCCTGTAATGCACCTGCCACTTTCCCACATTGTATGATGTCCATTTTCACGGACTATCTCGACGGAATTATGGAAGTATTCATGGATGATTTTTCTGTATGTGGATTCAATTTCAAAAATTGTCTCTCGAACCTTGAGAAAATCTTAGAAAGATGTGTGGAAGTGAACCTTGTGTTGAATTGGGAGAAGTGTCACTTTATGGTCAACGAAGGAATAATTTTAGGGCATATCATCTCTGAGAGAGGGATAGAAGTTGACAAAGCCAAAATAGAAGTTATAGAGAACCTCAACCCACCTAAAACCGTTAGGAAAGTATGAAGTTTTCTAGGACATGCTGGATTCTACCGACGCTTTATAAAAGACTTCTCCAAAATAATAAAACCCTTAACTAACCTTCTTATGAAAGATGCTAAATTTTACTTTAATGAGAAGTGTCTTGAAGCCTTCAACATTCTAAAACAAGCGTTGATTTCAGCTCCTATCATTCAACCCCCTGACTGGGAGCAACCATTTGAAATCATGTGCGATGCTAGTGACTATGCAGTTGGGGCTGTCTTAGGGCAAAGAAAAGACAATAAATTACATGTCATTTACTATGCCAGTAGAACCCTAGATACCACCCAACTTAACTACACAACTACAGAGAAGGAATTGCTAGCTGTAGTATTCACAATCGATAAGTTCCGATCTTATTTAGTAGGAGCTAAGATTGTAGTTTATACTGATCATGCAACAATCTGATATTTGTTAAATAAAAAAGACGCTAAGCCGAGATTGCTCATGTGGATTCTCTTACTCCAAGAATTTGACTTAGACATTAAGGATAAGAGAGGCACTGAGAATTTAGTAGCCGATCATCTATCTAGGCTAGAACATTTGAAACCAGATATAATAACAATAGACGATCACTTCACTTACGACGGACTGATAGCTAAGATAAACACAATGAGCGACGATGACTCTGAAACTATAAAGAATTTAAACTGGGAAAAGTCTCAATGATAAGAAACGTACCTTGGTACACAGACATTGTGAACTATCTAGCTGCTGACATCATACCCCCAGACTTAAGTTTTCAACAAAAGAAAAAGTTCTTCAATGACATCAAAAGATTTTATTGGGACGAACCACCCTTGTTCAAAAGAGGAATAGACAACATCTTTAGACGATGTGTTCCAGAGGAGGAAGTGGAAAGCATCATCAAACATTGTCATGCCGCGCCTTATGGTGGACACGCAAGCACATCAAAGACATGTGCCAAAATCTTTCAAGCAGGCCTTTACTGGCCAACTTTATGGCGAGATGTCCACACTTACATCACCAAGTGTGACCGGTGTTAACACACTGGGAACATTTCAAGGCGTGACAAAATGCCATTAAGAAATATTCAAGAGGTAGAACTCTTTGACATATGGGGTATAGATTTCATGGGGCCTTTTTCATCATCAATGGGAAATAAATATATTCTTGTGGCAGTTGACTATGTGTCCAAGTGGATAGAAGCAATAGCGGCCCCCACAAACGACAAGAGAGTAGTGATCAAATTGTTCAAGAACATCATATTCCCTAGATTTGGAACACCCCGTCTAGTCATAAGTGATGGAGGATCGCACTTTATATCAAAGATATTCAATAAACCTTTAAACAAATACGGAGTCAAACATAGAGTAGCAACACCATATCACCCTCAAACCAGTGGCCAAGTGGAGGTATCGAATAGGGAAATCAAGCAAATCCTAGAAAAAAACCGTGTCAATATCCAGAAAGGATTGGTCCGGAAAGCTGAAAGATGCAGTTTGGGCCTATAGAACAACTTACAAAACCCCTATTGGAACTACCCCGTATCAATTGGTCTATGGAAAATCCTGCCACTTACCTTTCGAGTTATAACGCAAAGCCTATTAGGCTATAAAATCCTTGAATTTAGACTACCTAAGAGCTGGAGAGAAACGAATTCTGGACATACATAAGTTGGAAGAACTCCTCCTAAATGCTTATGAGAATGCCATCATCTATAAAGAAAGAACAAAGATATGGCACGACAAGAAAATTACTAAGAATTCAATGTAGGCGATCCTGTTCTTCTGTTTAATTCCAGATTACGACTTTTCCTGGCAAGCTACGTTCAAGATGGACAGGTCCATTCGAGGTATCAAAAGTGTTAGTATCAGGAGCTGTAGAAATCAAGAATAACTCAAGCACTCCTTTTGTGGTAAATGGACAACGACTGAAGTTGTATAGAGGAGGTGACCTGCCTATTGACTACTCTAGTTAGACTCTGATAGACCCACCAATCCCAACGTGAAAAGTGAGATCTTATCGTCAAGCTAACGACGTTAAACAAAGCGCTGCGTGGGAGGCAACCCACGATCTTTTTTCTTTATTTTTAATTTTTAAATTTAAATTTTTATTTTATGTAATTAAACTTGTAATTTTGGACTGACTCATCTATCTTTTTCAGGACCAAGTGCTCTTATATCACCTTTTTCAGATGGATTTCGTTGATGGACTCGATGTCATCTTCAGAGACGATGCTCAGAGGGAGCGATTTTCTATACTGTCTGCTTGACCGATGCTTCCGACTAGATACCCTGATTCTGCTTGCATGGATGCACTAGGCATTGAGGCCAGTATCCGTTATTTGTGCCATCAGGTCAGTTTGGATGCATATGCTGACGAGATCCACATGACCTACAGGAACCTCACCTTAGAGTTCCTCAGCTCACTGGAGTATGAGCCCTATGTTGGCACCAGAGAGGACCGTGGGTGGATTAGTTTTCGTATGTTTGGAGCAGAGTATGCTTTTACTTTGAGAGAGTTTAGAGATCTGCTTGGATTCGAGACTGCACTTACTTCCATCCCTGAGCTTCCTCTAGGGTATTTCATGAGCAGTAATATAGACAGATTCTGGAGAGCTATTACCGACGGGGGAAGCCTCGACCCATCTGAGCAACTGTCTAAGAGGATTCATAACCCACCTTTCAGGTACTTTGAGATGATTATTTGTCATACCTTCTTCGGGAGGAGCTATTGCGATCATTTAGTGACTGCAGAGGAGATACTATTTTTATACTGCGCTAGTCAGTCGCGTCCCATTGTGAGTGGAGCTTTCTTGATAGAAAGTCTAGATATGGCTGCATCATCCTCTGAGGGATACTTGCACGCTGGTGGGAATGTGACGCTGATTGCATCTGCTCTGGGTTTGGATAGCCAGTTACTCCACCTGACACCATACTGTGGTAGTACACGCATCGACATTGAATTCTGCTTAGACCATGGCCTTATGCGCCGAGCTTCTTTTCATCCATATCAGTATAGGCTCCTTATTGATGATCAGACTGTCTACTATTTCACCCTGCCTGATCCACAGATGACCTGCGTCTCCAAACGGGAAAACTGGAACTACACTTTAGAGGGTTAGGGCGAGACAGTTATAGACATCACTGACCTGCCAGAGCCAGATAATTCACCAGAGTCAGAGCCAGAGTCAGACGACTCGATCACTGAGGATCTGGTTATAGAGAATCCTACTCCAGAGTACACGCCTGCACCTGAGGTTGAGCATATCGTTGTTTATACTAATAACTTGACCTTACAGGAGCCCGACATGAGAGCGCAGATGGAAGCCATGAGAGCTGAGATGGCTACACTTCTCCAGGAGGTGGCTGATCTTACCCTACAGGTAGAGCTAGATGGTGCCACATATGCTGGCGAGATCGACGATTTGACACACGAGATTGCTGAGCTCAGACGCCAGGTGGCTGAGCTGCGAGGATGTGACTTTGCTGATATCTGATCATGAGACATCCACCATTGCTATTATTATTATACTATTTTTATTTTATTTCTCAGACTTACTTTTTCTGTTTTTCAGTTCAGTTGCACTTCGCACTCACTTACATTTACATATATATTGTGTGTTTATTTTATTTTCTCTTAACTTGTTTTATTTTATTTTTCAAAAATTAGAAAATAAAATGTATGTGTATGATATACACATATATTTTACAAAAAAAAAAAAAAATTTCACCTTAAAACGCTAGGTACACCCCAAGTGACAAGAGCAAGCCACCATTTTTGAAGACTAATTTCCCAAAGAACAAAATCCGGCCCAGCAAGAAATTCAACAGGCCGCGCCCGCGGACCTCCAACAGTAATAAACGGCTACTTTTCGGAAAACTCACCATTTACTCCATTTTTTCCTATTTAAACCCCATTTTCTTCCTCATTTTACCCACATTTTCATACCTTACCTTCCATAATTTCTCCACTTCAACTAATTCTCTATTATATTTCTTTTCCCACTACAAACCTTCCAAATCTATAAAAACCACTATTTTCTTCCTCCACCATACTATTTTTCTTTCTCCAAATCGTTCAAAACAATCAAAATGGACTTCAATGGGTATGTTCTTCGAAGCGGAAAACCGGGATCCACACAAAGGAAGCTGCTCGAAAAGCTACAGTCTACGACAATTTACTCAACCAGGTATATTGACGAAGACTGTCTCTACACTTTAGGTTTTTATCATAGTGTTTTTCATTTATTAGATAAAATAGGCATGCATAATATTTTCTCTGCAAAAGAACCTACCTACCCAAGGTTGACATATGAGTTTTTAAGTTCACTTATTTATAATGTCACACCTAACACTGCTAGTACCGTAGGTGGGGTACAATTTAGAATGTTTAACTGTGAATATAGTTACTCCACTGACGGTTTAGCTGAGTTGTTAGGGATGCCTTTTGAGGAAGGTGCTATTTGTGAAGTACCCTTAGATACAGAATGGACAACCGCTGGCTATGCTTTATGGCAAAAACTTACAAACCAAGAAGAAAATTCTTTTGATGGCCTGCTAGCCTCGAGTGTCCATAATCCGGCCATCCGTGTCTTCTGATACCTTTTAGCATCCACCATCTTTTCTCGGGAAAACCCAAACAAGGTGAATGCTAAAGAGTTAATTATTATGCAAGCATGCCTCACCGACACCAAAATTAACCCGGTGCCCTTTATGATTGCTCACATGAGCTATGTCCGAAAAAATAGGGCACCGATTTCTTTTGGTGGCCTGGTTACTACTATCGCTCGTGCCCTTGGCTTGGCCACCGAGCTTGCTACTTTAGAGCCACTTCCTCCTCGTACTGCAGGCCTAAATTTTTTGAAAGATATGCGCCTCTGCAAAGCGAGAAGGGAAGGTGGCTATTACCTTATGATTGGTAATGCTGTTGTACCAAGTGTTGTCCTCCCCTGTACCCGTTGCAATGACGTTAGATTTGAGCGTAACCGGACCTATGATTTAAGCGCTCCCGCTTTCACTGGTCCGTTACCTCCGAATGTTCCTTTAGAGGAGGGGAACAACACTGATGACGAGTATGACTTTCAAACAGAGTCACCTCCTCGATTTACACCATCACACACTACACCATCTTCTTCTAACCCTCCTGCAGGTACCGTCCCGAGCTTCCATGTCACTGAGGACATGTGGAGAGAGCATATGGCTAGAGAGGAGAGGCGTGATGCCCTCCTTTCTACGATCCAGCAACAAGTTGCCGACATCATGGCTTTCATGCAAGCGTCTCAAATTCAAAATGCCCGCTCTCTGACTACCATCATGGAAAGTCAATTGGCTTTCCAGAACCAGCATCACCATCAGCAGACTATCTTCGCTACTCACTTCCAATTAATGGAGGCCACACAAACTACAAATGTTGCTCTCACTGAGCGCCTGGCACAGTTTAGCCTCGATAGAGATCGCCGCCGCCGTAGTCGTAGCCGCCGTTCCGGATGTTCACCTCAAGATAACGAGGGTACTAGTAGACCTCACTAGTTTTAACAGGTATCTCCTACCTAGACTTGTTTTAGAACATTAGGGACAATGTCCAATTCAAGTGTGGGAGGAGCATTTTATCGCTTTTATTTCCTTTATGTTATTTCTTTTTCCGTTATTTCCCTTTTCAGTACTTTATTTTTCAGTATCTTTTAGTTATTTCCCTTTTAGTAGTTTAGCCGTTAAATAAAATACATGTGATTGACGAGTCATTTTGCGCAGTGTATCCTTAAGTTCTCCACCACTTCCTAGCCTTGGGAAAATTTTTTGCTAAAAATGAATACAACATGTTTTTAGTTTTTTGAGCCATAAGTAAAGTTTTTAGGTTTAGGATAGAGTGTGATTAGTCTTAGGTACCCTTTTTGAAAAATCAACATCGTCTTTTACACCATAGACCTTGTAAATATTAGAGTTAATTCCGTCTTCTCCCCATGCTATGATTTTAATTTTACAAAACGGGTCCTAAGTAGTTTATTCTCGTAGTCGGCACCGGCCTAAGCATGCGCTACGTGTAGGATCGATGAAAATAAGTGAATGATCTTTTTGCCTTGAATATATATATATATATATATATATATATATATATATATATATATATATATATATATATATAAGCAAAAATGTATGGTTACAACTATGAATTGGGTGATCCTCACACGATCATTTAATTCCACTGGTCGCGAACATCCACAAAAAATAAAAAGTGAAAAATAATAATAAAAGGCATTACCCATTATGGCTGGTTCAGAGGTATCTGGTGCTGAACTCGGTAGGGCAGATTACGATCTGATCCCCCGCAACTATAATTGGGTAATAACGGGATTACACCAATTCTTGTACCAGAATCCCATTGCAAAGATCAGAATCACTAACCGGTCACTACACTATGAGTATGTTTGGATAACGGGCTTAATGTGATTACACCTGAATGAAAAGGACCTTACCTAGAAGAGAAGTCTTAGCATAGTGGGAGTAATAGGAGTTGACATGTGTAGGAATAAGGTTTATGTCCGCATTCTGCGGTAAAGTGTCACTTCGATGTTCTTAGTTCAAATAGTTGGTACCTGTCGAACACACTCTCACTTGAACCTTACTTCTTTAGCTCGATAACTAGAAAAAACACTTGTATCCCTTTGACTACTTCTGAGAGTTTTGCTTGAGGACAAGCAAAGATTTAAGTGTGGGAGAATTTGATAACACCGAATCGCACTATGTTTCTGACTCTAATATCACATGTTTTCCTTAGTTTTATTATTGTTTTTTCTAGTATTATGCCCTTGTTTCCTTTGTTTTCAGGTCACATGTCATTTCAGAGCCTTCAGAGAAGAAACGAGCGAAAACGCCAGAAAAATAGGGTTTTTCCAAGAAAATACACACATGGCGTCCAGCTCCACGCCGACTACAGGGAACGCGTTGACATGGCGCACTTTCACCCAGGGGCCAACTACCACGTTCCCACGATCTCTCCATTTTCACTCACCGCGCCCGCGGGGAGGGTGGACGCGCCCACGGCCTTCACAAACCATTTCCCGCTCAGAAGGAGTTGAGGGGCATGCTCGTCTTTACAGAGTTTCAGGATCTTCTATAAATAGCAAGTTCATTTCATTTTCGTTTTCATCCAAACTTAGATGCAAACTTAGATCCAGTCAAGTTACTGCTTAGGCATATATTACTACTTTGTAAAGTGATAATCTTCTCACATCGGGAAGTTATCACACTTGAGTGTGCGAGTTTGTATTCAAGTTTGGAGCACTTTGGTTGAAGTTTATCATACTATCTTTTACATTTCAACGACTTGTATCATATTCAAGCCTTCGATTGGAGCAAGGTTCTAATTTAATTGCTTTCATTTATTTTATGCTCTTACCATAGTCTACATGTTTTATAGATTCTAAATGCTCTTACCATAGTCTACACGTTTTATAGACTCTAAATGCTCTTACCATAGTCTACACGTTTTATAGACTCTAAATGCTCTTACCATAGTCTACATGTTTTATAGACTCTAAATGCTCTTACCATATTCTACATGTTTTATAGACTCTAAACGCTCTTACCATAGTCTACATGTTTTATAGACTTTAAATGCTTACCATGTCTAGCTAAATTTATTAGGGTTAGAATGTAAGGATCGAATCATAACTATGTTCTGCATGCCATGCTAATAGAAATACCTTTGGGATGTTTTAGTTTTTAATACTGGTTTAAATGTGTTTAAAAGTTTATGGGTAAGATCGAAAGCCGTCCATACTTGAGATTAAGCCAGATTAGTTCTTGACCAAACGAAAAGAGCGAAAGCAGTTCGTTTGGTTAAGTAGGATTACTTGATATAATTTTAGAAAACGATTTTGACTTATTTTTCTATTTGGGAATGTCAGCAACTGCTTCTTCTTCGAATTTGACTGGATTCTCAACAACTCCTTCGACCTCTACTTCATCAGTTTCTTCATCGATATTAGAACTCATCAATGACTTGTTAATTGAATTACTAGAATTAGAATACCAGGTAGAATTTTCATTAATCACAATATCTCAACTCAACACAATCTTCTCATTAACTGGATTAAATAGTCTGTATGCACCAGTTTTATGATATCCTATCAGAATCATATGCTCACTCTTGTCATCAAGATTCCTTCTTCTTCCATCAGGAACTTGCTTGTAAAATATAGAGCCAAATACCTTCAAATGACTCACTGATGGTCGTTTTCCACTCCATACTTCTTCAGGAACTTTGTTTTTCAATATCTTGGCAGGACACCTATTCAAAATATAAACTGCAGTCGAAACAACTTTTCCCCATAAAGACTTTGCAAAATTCTTTTGCTTCAGCATGCATCTCACCATATCTAATATGGTTTTATTTCTTCTTTCAGCAATTCCATTATGTTGAGGTATATAAGGAGCAGTTACTTCATGATCAACACTGTAAGTGTTTGTTGGCAGCAATTTTGGAAAAAAATGACTTGATAATGTTTTTGCTAAATGTCTTGACATTTGAAGTAACCTATTTTGAATGATGTCAAAGCAGATGTCTTGATATCTCCCTCCTGAACCGAACTCATCCCAATATCAGTTTAAGTTCTCTGTTTCCTGTTTTCATGCGCGTCATAATTCAGGATTTGGTACTCATAGGCTGCGAAAAATATGGAGGAATATTTTTCTATTTGAATTATCATTATGGATTATATCTTGGCCCGTTTTCATGGAAATATTCAAAATATTTGAATAGTTGTTTTTCATCCCAAGCCCACTGTTGGGCATATATAAGGACCTGCTTCCTTATTCATAAAAGGCAACTTTTGAAGAAGAATACTTTCTTTCTATTTTAGAAGTCTAAGTCTTTTAGTTGTCATACTCTCTAGTATTGATTTAATGCTTGAGTTGTTATTTGAGTTGCTAATTGTGTATCATTCATAAGCTTTTAAGCATTGAATAATTAAAGTCTTTAAAACTTATTATTTCAGTTGTTTCGTCACTGTAAGTGATTGAATGGATTTGAGGAGGGCCTCATACCTAGGTGAGTCTTAGATAGAAGTATAGCACGGGTAGTGATTAAGTGATTATATTGTAAACTGGTTGTTTACTGAGGGTCTATAAATTGATACTATTTAGTGGACTTGTCCCTGGCTTGGTAGCCCCCAAAGTAGGTGTTGTTGTACACTGAACTGGGTTAACAATCCTTTGTGTTTTTACTGCTTTTATAATTGTTGCACTATACTCAGATATTTGTGTCATGACATCTCCTTCGACATCACATATCTGATACCAGAATTTCAATTGGTATTAGAGTAGGCATCCTTCTCTTTATCTGGGTGAGATCCAGGGAAGATACTTTCTGGTACTATGGACAAGGAAGGAGGATTTTTGAACAGACCACCCATTTTGGATGGAAGTAATTATGACTATTGGAAACCACGTATGGTTGCCTTCTTAAATTCTTTGGATAGCAGGGCTTGGAAAGCTATTTTAAAAGGATGGAAACACCCTATCAAATTGGCAGAAAATGGAGAACCTACTTCTGAGTTATAACTAGAAGAAGATTGGTCTAAAGAAGAAGATGAAATTTCTCTTGGAAATTCTAAAGCCTTGAATGCAATATTCAATGGAATTAAAAAGAACATTTTCAGATTAGTGAACACATGTGAAGTAGATAAAGATGCATGGGGAATTATTCAATTTACCCATGAAGGCACATCCAAAGTTAAGATGTCAAGACATCAGTTGCTCACCACAAAATTTGAGAATTTGAGAATGAAGGGTGATGAAAGTATTAATGACTTCCTTATGAACATTCTTGAAATTTCTAATGCATCTAGTTCTTTAGGAGAGAAAATACCTGAAGACAAATTGGTAAGAAATATTCTCAGGTCTCCTCTCAAGAGATTTGATATGAAAGTGGCTGCTATAGAAGAAGCTCAAGACATTGACAAAATGAAAGTGGATGAACTTGTTGGATCCTTTCTGATATTTGAATTAAGCATCAAAGAAAGATTTGAAAAGAAGAACAAAAGCATAGCCTTTGTATCAAATACTGAAGATGAAGAGGAAGACTATAATTTGGATACAGATGGAGGAATATCAAATTCCTTAGCTATGCTTGGAAGACAGTTTAACAAAGTGATAAAAATAATGGATAGGAACCAAAGATCAAATGTCAAGAACAACTCATCTGACATCCTTAAGTCAAATGAGTTTGGAAGAAAAAGGGCTAAAGAAAAACTCACTCAAGGGAAGGGAATACAATATCATGAATGTGAAGGCTTTGGTCACATTAGAGTTGAATGTCCTACATATCTTAAGAGACAGAACAAGAATCTATCTGTTACTTGGTTTGAAGAGGACTCAAAGAGTGATCTTGAAGTATCTTCCAAGTATTATAAAGCATTGACAGGAAAATATATATCTGATGAAGAGTCTAGTGATGGGGAATTAACCTTTGATGAGTTAGCTGCTTCATACAAAGAATTATGTCTCAGAAGTGCAGAAGTGTGCCTTGAAGGGGAGAAACAGAAAGCCTCATAACTCAGCTGAAGGAATAAAGGGAAGAGCATCTAAAAACTATTTCTAATCTGGAAAGTGAAGTGACTTCTCTGAATTCAAATCTTGATAGAATGGTCAAATCTCTCAAGATGCTAAATAGTGGATTTGACAAATTAGATGAAATTCTTTAAGGGGGAGAGTGACTGGAGACAAGAGTGGTCTAAGGTTTAATAAAAAAAATAAACCTAACTCAGAAGAACCTTCATCATATTCCACTCAAGACAAATATAAACCAAAGATGTCGAATCAAATGTCTAAACTTCATAGCAAGAAAGGACATCATGGAAAACATCACGGCAAGAAAAAGTTTAAACACACCAGGGAGTATCGCCAGCCTTGGAGATATCATCAATATGAAAGTCTTGGTCATATAAGGCCCTTCTATTTCAAGTTGTATGTGTATCCTAAAAATACTCCTCTTCCCAAAACTGATCATATTCCCCAAAATAGCAAAAAGAAGAAACAGTGGGTTCCTAAGTCTAATGTTTCTAGTTTCATAGCTCATACCTCCTTCAGAGTATCAACCAAAGATGACTGGTACTTTGATAGTTATTGTTCTAGACACATGACAGGTGTCAAGAATTTGTTGGTAGATATCAGATCTCATTCCACCAGTTATGTGACTTTTGGTGATAGAGAAAAATGTGAAATCAAAGGTGTTTGCAAGCTTGATTGTTCAGGAGTCCTTAAGCTTGATTATGTGTTACTTGTTAAAGGGTTAACAGCTAACCTGATAAGCATAAGCCAATTGTGTGATCAAGGATTCAAAGTCAACATCACCAAGGAATAATGTCTTATTTGCAATGAAAAGAATGAAGTTATTATGAAAGGAATCAGATCTAAAGACAACTGTTATTTATGGGTTCCTCAAGAGTTAAACTTCTCCTCAACATGTGTTTTATCCTAGGAAAATCAAGTTAAACTATGGCATTAAAAATTGGGACACTTTCATCTGAAAGGTATGAAAAGAATTATATCTGAAGAAGCAGTGAGAGGGATTCCTAAGCTCAAGATAGAAGAAGGAAGAATATATGGTGATTTCCAGATTGGAAAGCAAACTAAGATGTCACATCAGAAGATCCAACATGTTACTACATCAAAAGTTTTGGAACTTCTTCACATGGACTTGATGGGACCTATGCAGGTTGAAAGTCTTGGTGGAAAGAAGTATGCCTATGTTGTTGTAGATGACTTCTCTAGATACACATGGATAAGTTTTATTAGTGAAAAATCAGAAACTTTTGAAGTGTTTAAAGATCTCTGTCAAAAACTTCAAAGGGAAAAAGATAGTCATGTCATTAGAATCAGAAGTGATCACAGAAAGGAATTTGAGAACAATAAATTTGCTGACTTTTTCTCTTCTGAAGGAATCAACCATGAATTCTCTTCTCCCATTACTCCTCAACAAAATGGGATTGTGGAACGCAAGAACATAACCCTTCAAGAATATGCCAGAGCCATGATTCATGCTAAGAAGTTACCCTACCATTTTTGGACTGAAGCTATGAATACTGCGTGTTATATCTATAACAGAGTCACTCTAAGGAAAGGCACTTCAGCCACCTTGTATGAAATATGGAGGGGGAGAAAACCAACTGTTAAATACTTTCATGTTTTTGGAAGTAAATGTTACATCTTAACTGGTCGTGAACAAAGGAGGAAGATGGATCCCAAGAGTGATAAAGGAATATTCATTGGTTACTCTACAAATAGCAAAGCTTACAGAATTTTTAACTCTAGAACCAAAGTTATGATGGAGTCAATAAATGTTATTATTGATGATAGAGGATGGAATGTTGAAGAAGATGTCTCAGAACATGTTGGAACATCTTTTTCTGATATTCCAACAGAATCAAATGAAATAAGTATTGATTCTAATCCACCTCGAGAAGATCCTGAGCCTAGTCATCTCAATAAAGGACCTTTAATTAGAACCCAGAGAGATCATCCTAAGGGGCTCATCATAGGAGATCTAAATAAATGAGTTACTACTAGATCAAGAGATAAGATATCAAACTCTTGCTTTGTGTCAAAAATTGAGCCTAAGAATGTCAATTAGGCCCTAACTGGTGAGTTATGGATTAATGTTATGCAGGAAGAGCTAGAACAATTCAGTAGAAATGAAGTTTGGGATCTAGTTCCAAGACCTGAAGGGACAAATTTGACTGGCACTAAATGGGTGTACAAGAATAAATCTGATGAAAAAGGGGTGGTCACTAGAAACAAGGAAAGGTTAGTTGCACAAGGGTACACTCAAATTGAAGGAGTTGACTTTGATGAAACTTTTTCCCATGTGGCCAGACTTGAATCAATTAGACTAATCTTGGGA
This sequence comes from Vicia faba, assembly GCA_948472305.1. Taxonomy (NCBI): domain Eukaryota; kingdom Viridiplantae; phylum Streptophyta; class Magnoliopsida; order Fabales; family Fabaceae; genus Vicia; species Vicia faba. The sequence continues at coordinate 1,509,052,332 of OX451738.1, forward strand.
GTTGCATGCATACTAAAATTTAAATTGTTTCAAATGGATGTAAAGATTTCATTCTTAAATGACTATCTAAATGAAGAAGTTTATATGGAACAACCAAATGGATTTGTTGATCCAAGTTTTCCTAAACATGTCTACAAACTAAAGAAAACTCTATATGGAATAAAGCAAGCTCCAAGAGCTTGGTATGAGAGATTGACAGGATTTCTTGGTGAGAATGGATACAGGAAATGTGGTGTTGTACCCAAAAATTTCCCCTCTCATTTCTCAAGAATTTTCTCACAAGATCTTCCATGACTCAAGTTTGCAGCATTGATACATCAATTTCGGTTTGGAATTGGCACAGGGGAAAAATGGTCAAAATGCACAGTGAAAAGTCAAACTTTGACTTTTTAATCAAATTCAAGCTTAAAGATTCACATTTCATCAAGACATGTTAGAATATGAAGTTGGTTCATCAAGAAAATCAAAAGTCAAAATTACTTTGGAAAAGTCAAAGTTCTAAACAATAAGAAATTTTTCTAAGTATTAAGAAAGTATGATAAGTTCAGAACTTCTTGCCAGATTTTCATCATGATGCGAATTGATTCAGGAAGAACTTCTGACACAATAGTTGTAGATCTCAATGAGATCTAAAACATTGCAGAACAAAACTCCTCCTAGAGATGTTGGGATTTCAGTTATAAATCCTTAAAGACACGTCCACGAAACTAAAAACTTAGTAAATTCTGAACATTTTGAAGTTAGAATTTGACTAGAACTTCTGGCCCAGTTTTAACGTAGATACAATCAGAGTTTGCAAAGATGATTCTAAGAGGGATTAATAAGCATGTTACAAGCTTTCTGAAAAGTCTGAGAACTCCTTCAGATCATGCTGAAGCAGGGAGAATCAAAGATCAGAAGTTGGACATTTATTCTTAATCTAAGTTACGTTTTGCTGAACTTCTGATCCAATTTCAAGCTATGCTTCATAATCTCATGTTGTAGGCCTTCTTGCTTGTTAAATCTTATCACCATTTAATGATCACACCAACTTTTGAGTCTTTATCCCAGTGTTTAAGCCTTTATCAAAAATATCTTCCCGCATGTGACATAAAAGTACCACTGCTGTCCTTGAAAAGCAAAGTTTTGTACAAAGTTTATTTTGAGCCCATACTTTAATTTGTTTCTGAGTGTACTTCCCCACAAATCATGCCTACAAACTCAGATTAGGAGTGTTTAAAGCTGCTAACCACCCTACCTTGCCTTGAAACCATTCTTGTCTAAACTTGCTTCAAAAACAAGTCAATGATCCATAACACATGATGGTTGTACTCCTGACTTCTCAAAGCTTCAAAATCCTTTTCCTATAAATTAATTTTCATTTGAAAACTGGAGGATATTGGAAAAAAAATCATTGAAACCTTGCTGAAAATTCCCAAGAACCTGAAACTGTAACACAAACACAAAACCTGCTAGTTTTTAGTTTTTGCATCCAAACTCTAATTTTCCTTGTGCGTTTCTTGGCCAAATCATCTACATAATTTCTGGTATACACGTAGAAGCTTTCCCAACTTCTATTTTCAAACTGAAATACAGTCTTCACCACTCTCCATTTCAAAAATCAAAACATTGCATCTTGACTGCTCCAGAGCATTCCAACCATCCACAACTCAAGTTAAGGTTTGCTTTAACTTTCTGAGAACTTGAGGAAGCTGACCAGAACATCACATCAATCTGAACCAGGATCTAACAATCTCCAGCTGCAAGGTAAGTTTCTTCTAATTTTTATCTTATTACTTAGGCATTGTTAGGCTTGCAATTTCAAAGACATAATGTAGATACCATGGCTCTGAATATGTACATATTTATAGATTTCATTTATATGGAATAAGTAGAGAGAATTTCATATCATAACTTCTTGAGAAAATTAGGGTTCAGAATTAGGATTAGAAAAATACATACTTGCTTCTGGTTTACAGTTTTGATGCTTTGTATTTCTGAAATCATGATGAAATTTTCCATAACTTCTATGTTTGCATTTTCCATTTTTATTGAAAAATGACTAAGTTGCAGATACTCTGGCTGGCGCGAAGAAGAAGATGAAGTTCATCATCAGAACTTACTTTGTAATATATGTTTATGTTTTGTCTTCTAATACTTGATGTATAGCCACCCTAGTGGTAGAGAGCGCGCTCTTAAGGCATTAGTGTTAAGGGTCCTGGGTTCTAGCCCCAGAAGCATCTTTTATGTTTATTTCTTAACATTTTACCCCATTATTTGTAAAACAATAATCCTGGACCAGAACATCTAGAAAAACCCCCTCCTAGTTTTTTGTCAAAATAGTACTCTTGGACCAGAACTTCTAGATAAACCCCATCCCAGTTGCTTGTCAAAACAATACTCCTGGACCAGAACTTCTAGATATTCTCATCCAACAACATCATCACTTCACTTACCCATTACTAGAACTTCTAGCCTTCCAGTAACACTAGAACTTCTAGGTTTTCAGTTGCATCAGAACTTCTAGGCTCTCTCAACAACCATAACTTCTAGCCTTCCAGTAACAGTAGAACTTCTAGGTTTCCAGCTGCATCAGAACTTCTAGGATTTCCTTTATTCCCAGCAACCCCAGAACTTTAGTGCGTCTGGATGCAGAACTTATGGCTTTCCCCATTTCTGCTAACATTTTCTTTCTGATTTGCAGCGCGCCAGAGTCAGAACTTCTACTCTCCCTTATTTCCATTCTTTCAGCAACACGTTGACTTTAACTTTTATTCTCTTATTATTTTTATCATCACTTTTATTTTCATTAATCAAAAATACCAAAAATATTTTATACTCATATACTTTTCTTTATTTCTTTTAAAACAAAAAGACTAAAAAAATTTCCTTAAGCAAATTTATTTCTTCTCTTAACAAAAATAAAAAAAAATTATTTTAGATTACAATTCTTGTACATTATTTCAATATGGTTGTAATAGATAATTAGGACTTTAATTTCTTGCAACCCCCATTTGTAAATTTGTACACCCCATCTCCAAGTGATTGTAATAGTGTAGGATATTTACTTTCCATAATTTATCGCTTTCATATAAATGCTAGTAAAGTAGGATTTGTATAGGAAGATAAAATCAATCTTAGAAAACACTAATCCAAGATAAACCAAGCAAGTAATACAAACACTTGCACACTTGCATCTCTAGGGTTAAATCCACTTGTTGCCTTATGAAAAATGGTCATGATATGCATGTGAGGCTTCTTAGCAAAAACAAACAAAAAATACAAGATCATAGTCCCTCGATGACGCTTCGAATGTCGCCTTACAAATGATCTTAACCCCTCAAGAGAAATGCTAAGATATCTCACAACATTGCTATCATGACTATATGATGACCCACGCCCATCCCTTTACATCCAAAGATAAGGCTTCTTTCCAATCAATGGTAATATAGCAACATATAAAGGAGGAGGAAAAGAACAAAGACTTCCGAGTAGGTAGAAATGTTCTTAGTTGCTTGCTCATCTTCAAACATAAACACCTTTTTAAATGCACTAACACTTTCCTTGAAATTTTTTCAAAAGTCTAACACTTTGTATACATTCTTATAGAGACGAGAATCATTACAAAGTTAGCCTAAAATAAAGGCACTTTTTCAAAATACTTTCAAAAAACCATCTCAAAGCACATTTTCAAACAAAAGCAAGTGATCTAGCAAGCAACTAAGATCCCGTAGATAAATACAGATGGAAAGGGTGCTAATACCTTCCCTTTTCATAACCTACCCCCCCCCCCCCCCCCCCCCCGAACTCAAGAAATAATCCCAAAAGGTCTTTCCTGTTCTTTTCAGCCTTTCCTTATTGGATAAAAGAAAAGTCGGTGGCGACTCTTGCTATCTGCAACAATTGCGATCAAACGCAAAACACCCAAGTCAGTTCTCCCACCGTATTTATGTTATTGATATTGTTTTTGGTGGGATGTTAATGATATTATGTTTGGTGGGATGTCAAATGAGATGGTTCAACATTTTACCAAGCAAATGTAGTCAGAATTTGAGATGAGCCTTGTTGGTGAATTAACCAATTTTCTTAGTCCGAAAGTTAAACAAATGGAGGATTCCATATTTTATCTCAGAGCAAGTATGCCAAGAATATAGTAAACAAATTTGGGATGGAAAATGCCTGCCATAAAAGAAGTATGGTAGGCAGTCTTCTATATCTCACAGCTAGTAGACCTGACGTTGCCTTTGCTGTAAAGGTGTGTGCAAGATATCAAGTTGATCCTAAAGTTAGCCATGTAAACCATGTGAAGAGAATTCTTAAATATGTGAATGGGACAAGTGACTATGGTATGCTATACTCTTATGGATCTAATTATGCCTTAACTTGTTATTATGATGTTGATTGGGAAGGAAGTGCTGATGATAGAAAAAGTACATCAAGAGGATGCTTCTTTCTGGGAAACAATCTCATATCTTGGTTCAGTAAGAAGTAAAATTATGTGTCTCTGCCCACTACAGAGGCTGAGTATATTGCTGCAGAAAGCAGTTGTTCTCAATTGGTTTGGATGAAACAAATGCTAATAGAATATAATGTCAAATAAGATGTCATGAAATTATTGTCACAATCTAAGTGCTATAAACATATAAAAAAATCCTATTCAACACAGCAGGACCAAACACATTGATATCCTCCATCACTTCATAAGAGAACTTTTTGAAGAAAATATTGTTGCCTTAGAACATGTAGCTACTGAATTACAACTGACCGACATTTTCACTAAGGCTTTGGATGCTAATCAGTTTGAGAACTTAAGAGGAAAATTAGGGATTTGCTTATATGATGGTTTATAGAAGTTAAAGGTGTGTGGGAATATCATTAGAGTGATATTATATTATTTATGTTTTCAACAAATCAAATTCTGAAAAAAATCATTACCGGACTGCCTCAAAGTGTTTCCCACACGCTAAGAAATTACATCTTTCCACTTTCACAAAATCTTCATTCTCCTCTACATAAAAAGAACCCTTTTCATTCTTCATCTCTTTGTCAAAAATCTTCAAAGATGTCTCAACATCATACATCGTCTTCCTCAAAATCTTTCAACCGCCCTGAAAATATCTCCCCTGACAGAGTACTTGATGTTACTCCTCTAACAACTATACCACCTCTTGAGAAGAAGGTCAAGAAACCCAGATCATCACCCGCAAAGAAATCCAATGATGATAAAGGTAACTCTTCTACTGCTATTAATGATAAGACAGAAGAAGAGATTGTTAATGTTGAGAGAAGCATTAGAAGTCTAATAGATAGAGTATTAAATGAAGGTTTTGATGTGTCTGAGATTTCTACTCCTCTTGCTCGTATGCCTCCTCCGGCTGATAAAGGAAATGACCCTAAAAGTGTTTCTGTTGAATCATCCACCTTCAAGAAAGTTGCTACTGAAAGAAAACTTGAGAAGCTTGCTACCTCTGCTCTAAAGGAAGTGGAAGAAGAAAATGTTGAACAAGATGATGAGGAGAACTCTCCTACTAAGGAAGATGTTGCTGCCTCCAAGGTTGCAGAAGGTCAAAATGCTGAGAATGTGGTTAATGTAGATGAGTTGTTTGACAATGAGCTCATTACTAATGTGGTACCCAAAATTTCAAAAAGGCTCAAATCCAGGAAAGTGGAGGATGTAAGTCTCACACCCCTTGCCAAGACAATCAAGAAGAAAACCATGTATGGTCCCCCAAAGGCCAGAAGTAAAGTGGTTCCTCCCTCCAACAAGAGAAATGTTAGACCTGATGACTCCTCAGATGATGATGAGGACGATATCCAGAACATCTCTCCTGTGAAGAGATCAAAAAGTAAGGAGAAAGTTGTATTGGTAGAAGAACCTGACTCTGATTATGATGTCGAGCAAGATGTCCAGGACATCTCTCATATCAAAAAGTCTGCAAGCAAGAAAATGTCTGTTAGGGTACCTGATTCCCCTCTTGACAACATTTCCTTCCATTCTATTGGGGATGCTGAAAAGTGTAAGTATGTGTTTCAAAGAAAAATTGCCCTAGAAAGAGAATTGGGAGCTAGTGCTTTGGAATGCAAAGAAATCATGGAGCTGATATCTTATGCTGGATTGATGAAGACTGTTACCAGGTTTTCCAAATGCTATGAGACTCTTGTTAAGGAATTTATTGTTAATATTCCTGTTGACTGTGCTGATCATAAAAGTAAGGAGTATAAAAAGGTGTATGTTAGGGGTAGATTTCTGGATAGGTCTGAAGATGACTTTTGTGAGCTGGAAGTAACATATAATCAAGTATGCAGAGCCATCACTACTAATCAAGTGAGTGAGTGGCCATGAAGAATAAACTTCCTGTTAGCAAGATAAGTGTGAAATATGCTAATTTGCATAGAATTGGAGCTGCTAATTGGGTTCCTACTAATCATACTTCAACCATCACTATTGGCTTAGGAAAGTTTATTTATGCTGTTGGAAACAAGAAACTGTTTGATTATGGTACTTACATATTTGATCAGACTATTAAGTATGCAGGAACTTGTGCCATTAAGATGCCCATTGTCTTTCCTTCCCTCATCTGTGGAATTATTCTTAATCAGCATCCTGGAATTCTAAGTGGTAATGATGTAGTGTGAAAGAGGGAGTCTTCTTTGACCGTTCACTTCAAGCTTGTTTCAGGAAAACATGTCCCAGACATTGTTTTGACATCTGCATCTGCTGAAAACAAGACCTCCACCAAGTATGACATGATCACTGAATTAAGGGAAGCATGCAAAAAACTAGATGATGTGATCAAAGTTAGTTCAACAAGGAAGCTAACTTTTGAAAATATTATCAAGGAGCTGCAAAAGGACAATAACTTTGATGATAGAGTGAGCTCTGAAGGAGGAGATTCTAGTGAGGAAGGAAGTTCTGGCTCAACCAAGTCTACTGGTCCCGAAGATAGTTAGACTATTTGATATTTATTTATCTGACCCCTTTGTTTCTTTTTGGAACTTGCATGTGCTTGACTTTTGAATTATATAGTTTGTACCTATATTACTGATACTATCTTGAATGCATCCTGTTATTTGGCATGTTATGACTAAAAAAGGGGAGAGAAACTGACTGACTGACCAATGATTAAGGGGGAGATTAATACTTGAGGGGGATCCTCATGTCTCAGAAGATGTCCTGACATCTTCCCATACTAACAGCTAACAACTAACTGAGTTCTCTTTGTTTTGTTTGCTTTGCTCATGCTGCTGCTCTGATAATACTCTGACAATGTTCTGATAAGGCTCAAATAATGTTTTATCCAAATTTTTCCAAAGGGGGAGTTTGTAACTATTTGTTGGCATCAATTTTGGTAAAACAATGACTTGATAATGTTTTTTCTAAATGTCTTGACATTTGAAGCAAACTGTTTTGAATGATGTCAAAGCAGATGTCTTAACATCTGCCTCCTGAACTGAACTCAACCCAATATCAGTTAAGTTCTCTGTTTCCTATTTTCATGCGCGCCATAATTCAGGATTTGAGACTCATATGCTGCGAAAAATATGGAGTAATATTTTTCTATTTGAATTATCATTATGGATTATATCTTGGCCTATTTTCATGGAAATATTCAAAATATTTGAATATTTATTTTTCAGCCCAAGCCCACTACTGTGCATATATAAGGACCTTCTTCCTTATTCATAAAAGGCAACTTTTGAAGAATAATTTCTTTCTGTTTTAGAAATCTAAGTTTTTTAATTGGTATACTCTCTAGTATTGGTTTAATACTTGAGTTGTTACTTAAGTTGTTAATTGTGTATCATTTATAAGCTTTTAAGCATTGAATGATTGAAGTTTTTAAAACTTATTTTTTCAGTTGTTTCTTCATTGTAAGTGATTGAAGGGATTTTAGGAGGGCCTCATACTTAGGTGAGTCTTAGGTAGAAGTATAACATAGGTAGTGATTAAGTGATTAGATTGTAAACTAGTTGTTTACTGATGGTCTATGAATTGATAATATCTAGTGGACTTGTCCCTTTCTTGCTAGCCCCCAGAGTAGGTGTTGTTGTACACTGAACTGGGTTAACAATCCTTTGTGTTTTTACTGCTTTTATAATTGTTGCACTATACTCATACATTTGTGTCGTGACATCTCCTTCAACATCATATATCTGATACCAGAATTTCAAACACCATGTTCTGCATAGAAACCTTCAAACATCTTGGATGTGTATTCGCCACCTCCATCTTCTTGTAGAACTTTGATCTTCTTCTCACTCTGGTTTTCGACAAGTATCTTGAGTCTCTTAAAGATTTCGAATACTTTGTCCTTTCGTTTGATCACATAGATCCACAACTTTCCACTAAACTCATCGAAAAATGAAACAAAATATTTATTTCCACCAATTATATGTTCTTCGAATGGACCACATACATCTAATGTACCACTTTGAGTATGCAAGATGATCTCATTGACATAGTCGAAGCAAAAGAATTTCTAGATTTCTTTCCTACTAAACAACCTTCACAAAGTTTTTGAGGCATCTCAAGACTTGGAAAAAAAAGCCCTGAAACCTTGATGAAAATTCCCAAGAACATGAAACTGCAACACAAATACAAAACCTGCTAGTTTTTAGTTTTTGCATCCAAACTCTAATTTTCCTTGTGCGTTTCTTGGCCAAATCATCCACGCAGTTTCTGGTATACACGTAAAAGTTTTCCCAACTTCTATTTTCAAACTGAAATACAGTGTTCACCACTCTCCATTTCAAAAATCAAAACTTTGCATCTTGACTGCTCCAAAGCATTCCAACCGTCCACAACTCAAGTTAAGGTTTGCTTTAACTTTCTGAGAGCTTTAGGAGGCTGGCTAGAACATCACAACAATCTGAACTAGGCTCTAACAATCTCCAGCTGCAAGGTAAGTTTCTTATGATTTTCATCTAATTACTTAGGCATTGTTAGGCTTACAATTTCAAAGACATAATGTAGATATCATGGATCTGAATCTATACATATTTATAGATTTCATTTATATGTCCTAAGTAGAGAGAATTTTAGATCAGAACTTCTTGAGAAAATTAGAGTTCAAAATTAGGATTAGCAAAATTCATGCTTGCTTCTGGTTTACAATTTTGATGCTTTGTATTTCTGAAATCATGATGAAATTTGACATAACTTCTATGTTTGCATTTTCCATTTTTGTTGAGAAATGACTAAGTTGCAGATACTCTGGCTGGCGCGAAGAAGAAGATGAAGTTCATCATCAGAACTTACTTTGTAATATATGTTTATGTTTTTGCTTCTAATATCGGATGTATAGCAACCCCAGGGGTAGAGAGCGCGTGCTTAAGGCATTAGTGTTAAGGGTCCTGGGTTCTAGCCCCAGAAGCATATTTTGTGTTTATTTCTTAACATTTTACCCCATTATTTGTCAAACAATAATCCTAGACCAGAACTTCTAGATAAGCCCCCTCCCAGTTGTTTGTCAAAACATTACTCCTGGACCAGAACTTCTAGATAAACCCTCTCCCATTTGTTTTTCAAAACAATACTCCTGGACCATAACTTCTAGATATTCTCATCCAACAACATCATCACTTCACTTACCCATTACCAGAACTTCTAGCCTTCCAGTAACACTAGAACTTCTAGGTTTCCAGCTGCATCAGAACTTCTAGGCTCTCTCAACAACCAGAACTTCTAGCCTTCCAGTAACACTAGAACTTCTAGGTTTCCAGTTGCATCAGAACTTCTAGGCTTTCCTTTGTTCCCAGCAACCCCGAAACTTTAGTGCGTCTGGATCCAGAAATTCTAGCTTTCCCCATTTCTGCAAACATTTTCTTTCTGATTTGCGGCGCGCCAGAGTCAGAACTTCTACTCTCCCTTATTTATATTCTTTCAGCAACACGCTGACCTTAACTCTTATTCTCTTATTATTTTTATCGTCACTTTTATTTTCATTAATAAAAAACACTAAAAATACTTTATATTCATATACTTTTCTTTATTTCTTTTAAAACAAAAATACTAAAAACATTTCCTTAAGAAAATTTATTTCTTCTCTTATCAAAAACAAAACAAATCTATTTTACATTGCAATTATTGTACATTATTTCAATATGGTTGTAATAGATAATTAGGACTTTAATTTCTTGCAACCCCCATTTGTAAATTTGTACACCCCATCCCCAAGTTATTGTAATAGCGTAGGATATTTACTCTCTGCAATTTATCACTTTTATATAAATGCTAGTAAAGTAGGATTTGTATGGGAAGATAAAATTAATATTAGAAAACACTAATCCAAGATATACCAAACATGAAATACAAACACTTACACACTTGCATCTCTAGGGTTAACTCCACTTGTTGTCTTATGAAAAATGGTCATGATATGCATGTGAGGCGTCTTATAAAAAACAAACAAAAAATACAAGATCATAGTCCCTTGATAACGCTTCAAATGTTGCCTTACAAATGATCTTAGTCCCTCAAGAGAAATGCTAAGATATCTTACAACATTGCTATCATGACTATACGATGACCCACGCCCGTCCCTTTACATCCAAAGATAAGGCTTCTTGCTAATCAATGGTAAGATAGCAACATTTAAAGGAGGAGGAAAAGAACAAAAACTTTTGAGTAGGTAGAAACGTTCTTAGTTGCTTGCTCATCTTCAAACATAAACACCTTTTTAAATGCACCAACACATTGCATGAAATATTTTCAAAAGTACAACACTTTGTATACATTCTTATAGAGACGAGAATCATTACAAAGTTAGCCTAAAACAAAGGCACTTTTTCAAAATACTTTAAAAAAACCATCTCAAAGCACATTTTCAAACAAAAGTAAGTGATCTAGCAAGCAACTAAGAGCTCATAGATAACTACAGATGGAAAGGGTGCTAATACCTTCCCTTTTCATAACCTACCACCTGAACTCAAGAAATAATCTCAAAAGGTCTTTCATGTTCTTTTCAGCCTTTCCTTATTGGATAAAAGAAAAGTCGGTGGCGACTCTTGCTATCGGCAACAATTATGATCAAACGCAAAACACCCAAGTCAGTTCTCCCACCGTATTACAAAATTGGCGAATCTGCTAGGGAGACACTTAAAATTTGGGTTACCTTAGGGCTAGATCAACTTTACTTGATTTTCTTTGTTTAATTTGTTTGTTTTATGTTACGGTTCCTTGTTTGGGTTTATTTTGATCCTCTACCCAGATCTGGGGCACCTTTTAGGTAAGTAGCAATAAGTTGTGGAAACTGTGCAGGATATACCGACATGGTCTAAGAAATAGCTATGATAGTGTGACATATTTGTTGGTACCGGTATCCCTTGAGTAGTAAAGGAGAATACGGGGCCGCTGTGTGGTGTCATGAAGCACTACCTATATTTAGAACCTTTACTTGAACAACTTGGCCTTTAGGAAGTAGTGAGGTAGCCGACTTTTGTGCAGTCCGAAGGTGGTTGATACTCGATACTACGCTCATTGAGATCATACTTTCGGGATATTTCGGTCGCCAATAAAGAGGCTTGCGCTGAAACAATACCCGATGAAGAAAGATCAGTGATATTGAGATCCCCTAAAACCCGATTACTTTTTAGGACAGGTTGAACCAACTAAAGTTCAAGAGGGTACTTACCTATGAACCTCATAAAATCCTAAACCTAAGGACTTGTTTGATTTGTGTGTATATGCTTATTTGTACATAACATCATAACATCATACCATTGCATTTGCACTAACCATTTCAAGGATTTTTTTTTGGATTTATCTTTGTTCTGTTTTGTAGGATATGGCTTCCATCCGCAGGAATACTATCCAAGTTAACCTCGTAATGATTCCTCCTCAACTCAAAGAGTTAGCTTCTAGGGTTCCTGATAGTTCTCTATTAACCGAAAGACATGGTGGAATCCTCAACTTGGTTACCTCAAGCATTGATGAAGACATGATGAAGGTGCTTTTCCAGTTCTTCGACCCTTTGCACCATTGCTTTATCTTCCCCGATTACCAGCTTCTACCTACTATGGAATAATTATCTCAACTCTTGGGAATCCTTATTCTCAATCAACTACCTTTCAACGGTATTGAAAGAGACCCAAGCCCTGAAGAGATTTCCCGAGCTTTACACTTGCAAAAATCTGACGTCACGACTAATTGGGAAACAAGAAGTGGTGTCAAAGGGTTCCTAGCCAAGTTCCCGCTGGAGAAAGCTCAAGATTGTTGGAACACTCTGGACTTACAAGCTTTTAAATAAATCTTGGCCCTTATCATCTATGGGATGGTACTATTTCCAAATCCTGACCAACTTATAGATGTAAATTCTGTCAAAATCTTCATATCTCATAATCCAGTGCCTACTTTATTGGGAGATATCCTGCATTCTCTCCACTCTCACACCATGAAGAGAAGAGGATCACTCATGTGTTACACTTCTTTATTGGCTAGGTCATTTGTTTCGCACATCCCCCGATCTGTTGTGAAGAACGAGCAAGGTTTAAGAATGTGGTGTCTACTACAAGACCACTACAATTGTTGCATATGGACTTATTTGGTCCATCAAGAACAAGAAGTTTCAGGGGTAATGTATATGCTTTGGTTATTGTTGACGATTTCTCTAGATATACTTGACATTCTTTTTAGTGCATAAAAGTGATGCATTCAAGGCTTTCAAGAAGTATGCTAAACAAATTCAAAATGAGAAATCTCTAACAATTTCCTCCATAAGAAGTGATCGTGGCGGAGAATTCCTAAATGCTCTCTTTGAATAATTTTGTGGATAACATGGAATATCTCACAACTTCTCGGCACCAAGGACTCCTCAACAAAATGGAGTGGTGGAAAGAAAGAATAGGTCTCTTGTAGAGCTTGCAAGAATGATGCTTAGCGATTCAAATCTTCCAAAATATTTTTGGGCAGATGCGGTGAGCACGACATGTTTTGTTAGCAATAGAGTTAACATAAGACCAATCTTGAAGAAAAATCCATATGAACTTTTCAAAGGGAGGAAGCCAAACATTGCTTTCTTTCACATTTTCGGTTGCAAATGCTTTGTCTTAAACAACGACAAAGATAACCTTGGTAAGTTTGATGAAAAATCCGATGAAGGTATTTTTCTTGGATACTCTCTTACTAGTAAGGCATTTAGAATTTATAACAAAAGAACTTTACCAATTGAAGAATCAATGCATGTATCTTTTGATGAATCTAACCCCTCATAGGAGGATAATATTGTTTGTAATGATGATGATGATGAAATACTAGAAGGTCCTCAAGAAAATACTTCCAAAGATGACAACAAAGATCAACCAATTGAACTAGAAGAATCACCCCAACAAGAATCAAATTTCAATGATCTACCAAAAGAATGGAGAACTCATAGAGATCATCCTATCGATAAAGTAATTGGTGATATGAGTCAAGGTGTGACAACAAGACTAAATCTCAAAGATTCTTGTCTAAACATGGTGTTTGTCTCTCAAATTGAACCTTCCAAAGTTGATGAAGCCTTAGGAGATGACCAATGGATTATTTCTATGCAAGAAGAGTTAAATCAATTTGAGAGGAATCAAGTTTGGGAACTTATCCCTAGGCCAAGCAACAGACACATTATTGGAACAAGATGGGTGTTTAAAAACAAACTGGATGAAAATGGAATAATTGTTCAGAACAAAGCAAGGTTGGTAGCACAAGGCTACAATCAAGAAGAAGGAATAGACTTTGAATAAACTTTCGCTCTGGTTGCAAGGTTAGGAGCTATTCGTTTTTTACTTGCCTTTGCTTGTTCATTAAATTTTCAGCTTTTTAAAATAGATGTCAAAAGGGCATTCTTGAATGGATATATCAATGAAGAAGCTACATTAAGCAAACCCGGGGTTCGAAGATTTCAAGAATCCATCTCATGTATTTAAATTGAGAAAAGCTCTCTATGGTTTGAAACAAGCACCAAGGGCATGGTACGATCGAATAAGTAACTTCCTATGCAAAAAAGGTTTTGAAAAGGGTAATGTTGACAAGACATTGTTTATCAATAAAATCAAAGGTGACACTTTGCTAGATCAAGTCTATGTTGACGATATCATTTTCGGCTCATCAAACAAAGAAATGTGTGAAGAATTTTCAACAATGATGCAAGGAGAATTTGAGATGTCCATGATGGGTAAAATGAATTATTTTCTTGGACTTCAAATCAAGCAATTAAATGATGGCATATTCATCAACCAATCCAAGTATTACAAGGAACTATTGAAAAGATTTGACATGGATAACTGTAAGGCAATGTCTACACCAATGGTTTCCGGTACATATGTTAATCAAGATGAATCAGGTGTTTCCATTGACATTACAAAATATCGATGTATGATTGGCTCCTTATTATATCCGACGGCAAGCCGTCCGGGCATAATGTTTAGTGTTTGTATATGTGCTCTCTTTCAAGCAAATCCAAAGTAATCTCATCTCATGGCGGTGAAACGGATCATGAAGTATCTCAAAGGAATAACAAATGTTGGATTATGGTATCTGTTGTACCCCAAAATTTTCCCTCTCATTTCTCAATAAATCTCTCATAAGATCTCCATTGATTCAAGACTACACAAGGTTTGACCAGCTCAAGACACCTCCTCAAACACTAACAACTAAAAATTAGGGTTTGAGTTTGTACAAAGATAATTGAACTTCTAATGCCTTATATGACTTTCATGTATCAATTTGGATCCCCAAGATTTCTCATGTCAAGTTTTAAGCTTTGGATCACATTTTTGCTCAGTCAGTTGATCAGTTGACCTAAAATCAACTATATTAGGGAAAAGTCAATTGTGGTCAATTTGTAGTCAAACTTCATTATTTTTGATCCACATCAATATTATAAACTCATATATGTCAATTGATCAAGTTTGGATCATAATTCCTCAAAGAAATTTGATCAGAACACCAAAAGGGCAAAATGGTAAAAATTAGGGTTTTGATTGAGAAGACTCAGTTCTTGACTTTTGACCAAGAAAATGACTTATTGGTTTAAGAAATGATCTCAAGGATTCAAATTAACCATCTTGACCTAATTGCATAGTTCAAATCACCTCTCAAGATCATTGGATTGACAGATGAATTTCAATCAACTGATGAAATGTCAACTGTACACTGAAAAGTCAAACTTTGACTTTTTGATCAAAATCAAGTTTCAAAAATCATATTTCATCAACACATGTCAAAATATGAAATTTGTTCATCAAGAAATTAAAAAGTCAAAATTATCTTTGAAAAGTCCAAATTCTAGGACTTAGAGATTTTTCTAAGTGTTAGAAAGTTAACATTTTTTCATAACTTTGTGCCAAATTTCCATCATGATGCAAGATGTTTCAAGGAAAACTTCCAACATGAAAGTTGTATATGTCAATGAGATATAAAACTTTGTTGAAGGAATCATGTTCTAAAAATGCTTGGATTTCAAGTTATTAATTCAAGAAGTCATGCACATAATACTAAAAATACTTATTGAAATTTTGAGTATTTTAGTCAGGATTTTGACCTAACTTCATGGCAACTTTTTCACCTAGTTCCAAATTGAATCTTCAAAAATGTACAGCATGAAGGTTGTAGGGGATGTTACAAGCTTTCCAAGATGTCAAAGAACTCATTGAGATCATGTTTGAGCTAAGAGAATCTAAGACAAGAAGTTGGACATTCATTCTTAAATTATAGGTCATTTCCATGATGAACAAGAATTCAAATCTCTTAGCCATGCCTTGTAATCTTTCTTTTCAGGCCTCCAAGTATATAAATATCTCCATAATCAAAAGATTACAAAAAATTTATGGCTATTATCCATTAAATCCAAGCTTTGTCTAAGTTAACTTGCCATTTTTGGAAGAAAGGCAAGACTTCTATTTTGGAAAAGTATGCTTTTGCAAATGTCAACCCTTCTTGAGCCTCTCAATGGATCCTTCTGCACACACTCAACCTAGAAACTCAGAAGAGGCATGTTTAAAGTAATTTAACCACTTTACATAGCTTGTACCGTGCATTGTGATTTTGGTTTTCCACTTTAGTTCAAAACAAAGTAACCTAGCCATAACACTACAACTAAGAAATCCCTTGTGCAAAACATCTCTAACCTTTGCCATACAAATACACAAGTATTTGGCAACAAACACACGGATGCTAAGGCCCTGAAACTCCCTAAAACACTCAGAAACCAGAAATTGCTCAAAAAATACCATTGATACACAGTCCTGCCCTTGAACTTGTATCTTTCAGTTCCCTCGTGTGTTTTCCCTCAAAATCATTTGCAAAGATTCTATACCTCAAATATAGTCTATCCCTGTCCTTGTTTTGGAACTGTAACATCTCTATCACCATCCTCCATAACCAAAAATAGAGGTCTGCAACTTGACTTCTCTAGACCATTCCAGTAATCCATAGCTCAAGCTAAGCATTGCATTAACTTCCTAGAGGTACAAGGAAGCTAACCTGATCATTACAACTCTTTGAAAGCAGCCCAAACTCATTTCACGATTTCCAGTTCTTGAGGTATTTTTCAGAACTTTCATCTCTTCACTTAGGCATTGTTAGACTTTCATTTTCAAAGACAAAATGTAGATATCATTTCCCTGAAGCTGTACATATCCATAGTTTTCATTTATTTTGCCTTAACTTAGAGAATTTTAAGTTTGAATCTCTGAAAAAAGTTAGATCAGGATTTGGTACTTTTAGAAATACATTGTCATCTTTGATTGTTAGTCCAAATTGTTTACATTTCTGAAATCCTGGTAAAATTTCTAACAAGTTTGATGTTTGAAGTTTTGAGAATGGATGAGAAATGAATGAGATACAGGGACCCTGGCTCGAGGTTGAAGATGAAGTTCATTTCTAGGAATGGATTTGTAATATATATTTATGGTTTTGTTTAATTTAACGGATGTGTAGCCACTCTAAAAATAAGACAACGAGCGTTTATGGTCAAGGGCACGGGTTCAAGCGTCAGCCACTACAAGAAAATTGGCAGATTGCGACAGGTATTTTTGTAGATTACGACGGTTAAAACCGTCGCAATTTGCTTTCCACGACGATTGCTTTACCGTCGCAGAAGTGTGTGTCCCCAACCTATTTCGCGACGGTTATAAAAACTATCGTTCAAGTTTACGACGGGTTGATACCGTCGTGACTATCTTTTGAGTTTCTTTTAATTATTGATGGCGACGGTTCGATACTGTCGTGAATATCTTTTGAAATTTATTAAATTGTTTATGGCGACGGTTCGATACCGTCATGACTTTTGTTGATTATTTTTAATTGTTGATTACGACGGTTCGGTACTGTCGCCATGACTTTTGTTTATGTCTTGATTTTTTTTTATTTTTCTATTATATATATTTTTTATTTAAATTATTATCTATGTAAAAAATTTTAAATATAGTTTTTTTTGTGTTATTTTTTTCTTTAAATTATTTCTTCTTTAATATATTTATTTATAGTATTATTTTTTGTTTTATTTTCTATCACTTTGTAATATAGTAAAAATAATTTCAATAAAAAATATTTAACATCAAATAAGCATTATAATATCCAAAAAAATGTGTGTTCCATAATCATGTAAAATGCGAGTTCCATAATCATGTCAAGTAGTACAAAAAACCAAAAATATATCAATTCCTAATCTTATAATAATAAGTATCATTATGCCAAAAATACATGAGAAAGTTCACAATCTAATTATCTCGATCATAGCAAACTCTAATTTGTCCCCCCTGAAGTTCCATTATCTCCAATACGGTAGCTAGACTCAGATGAACGTCTACCATCAGCGGGTGATTCCAATCCCTAAAAAAAGGTATTAAAATAATAATCTTTAAAATAATACTCATAAAATTTAACTTTAAATGCGTCAAAATAATATACCTGTCTTCCACTAAAATTATGCATTTGCATTAAGAGTTCAATTTCCTATGATGAACTCCTTTTATCTAGTTATTATGCAAATTTGTCACTCACAATAGAACCCGATGAATGATGATAAAATGTTGTAGAACCCTTAGGGTGATGATAAACAACACCAGTGTGAATGCTGGAGCTGCAATAGGCTTTGCCTAACATCTTTCCTCTGAGCAAAAGCAACATACAGTGGTTTTCCGTGAAACATGCGTCCTGTGGCATATAACATCAATTTAAATAATCAATAAGTAACATTTATGTAGAAAAACAAAAACCTTCCATTGAATTGTTTCTACCAATCATCATAAGGCAAAGCGAACAACTCCATATTGATAATTACTAAATGCTCTATTTTCTACATTATCTACTTCATGCTTTGAACTTTACAGCATTTTAAGGAAGTAATTAAAAAAATGCATCCTCCAATATTAAATCTACCTAAAGCAATGTAATTTACCTGCACAGACCTGCCACCATCAAGGCACCCCACTGGAAGCATGTTAAAAGCTTGGATGGTTTAACCATGCCTGCATAATTGAAAGCGACAACAGAGTTTCTTGCAGCCACGGAACACAAAATAAAAAGCAATCAATATTTTATTTGTTTATGTTTCTAAATTGCATATCTGCCTAAGGATATTACAAACAATATAACTTCCTATTCCACATAGAGTAAATCATATCATGTATTTGGTGTTTAACCATTACTGATAATTTGGCACAAATCATATAACTTCAATTCAAACTCAAACCTAATCAACTCTATTCAAGACTATGTTTGCGAAACACTCATCCATAATAACAATTCACTCATTATCTTCAAAAAAATAGAAACTAACCGTGCAGCGCATCACCCTAATCAGCATGATCAAGTGTACAAGACAAAATATCAGGTTGTGATGATAACTTTGAAGCTCTAAAATGCATGTAAGTCATGTTTATAGACAAGTAATTAGAAATTGAGTATGATACTTGTTGTGAATTCAATGCCAATAACAAATTATTGAATAAGGGAGGAATAAAGAACAAGGATTGGTTATAACTGCTATTCTTTACTTTCTCTTAGAAAACAAGATTACAAGTTTACAAGAATAACAAATAACCCTCTCACCCTTTATTAGGATTTGCTGTGCTGCAATGATGAGAGACTAGTATGCTATTTATAATAAAACCTAACATACTAACTAATGGACTTTTTCCACAAGGCCCATTATACAAGCTAACTTAATAATCAAGCTAACTTAACAAATTAGGGTTTAAACACTAAAACCTAATTTAACAAGCATTCTTCGACAAATACATGCTTCGACTACAGCATGTACTTCGATCATGCTAGAGTTCGATCCAAAATCCCACAAATCTCCACCTTGGACCTAACTCTACAGCATCAAGAGACACTAACTAGCTTTCTTCATGCAGCTTTATCAACTGCATACAGTGGAAAAACTTGCAACTTGGCAATGTTTTGGTGATCATATCAGCGGCATTGTGATATGTCGAGACCTTCAGCACTTGGACTTCTCCACGCTCGATTACCCCTCTGACGAAATGCAGCCTCACATCTATGTGCTTGGTTCGCTCATGATAGGCTGAGTTCTTCGACAGGTGTATTGCACTTTGACTATCACATTTAACAGTGATACCTTGACCTTGAAGTTTCAGCTCCTTTGCAAAACCATCAAGCCACAATGCTTCTTTCACAGCTTCAGTTAGGGCAATATATTCTGCTTCAGTAGTTGATAAGGCAACAACCTTCTGAAGAGTTGCTTTCCAACTAAATGCTGTACCAAACATAGTGAAAACATATCCAGAAATAGATTTTCTGGAATCCATACAGCCTGCATAATCAGAGTCAACATAGCCTTCGACTGCTGCTTTACCCAAGGCTCCACCATAAATTAAGACTCTGTTCAGAGACCCATTTATGTACCTTAGAATCCACTTTAACGCTTGCCAGTGAGCCTTTCCAGGATTCGCCATGTACCTGCTTACAAGACTTACTGCATATGCTATGTCGGGTCTAGTACAGACCATAACATACATCAAAGAACCAACTATATTAGCATATGGGATGCTATTCATATAGGTTCTTTCAACATCAGTACTGGGACATTGATCAATACTCAGCTTGAATTGAGGGTTTGTTGGAGTCACAACAGGCTTTGAGTTCGACATACCAAACTTGTCAAGAATCTTTCGTAGGTATGCCTCTTGAGATAAGCATAATTTCGACTGCTTTCTATCTCTTCGAATGTCAATTCCAAGAATCCTAGATGCAGCTCCCAGATCCTTCATGTCAAACTCCTTATTGAGTTCAGCCTTCACCCTCATTACTTCTTCGACATTTTTGCTTGCTATCAGAATATCATCAACGTAAAGCAACAAAATTACAAATGAATTTTCAGGTCGAAATCTGGAGTAAACACAATGGTCGAACTGACTTCTAATGAAACCTATGTGTTCCATGAACTTGTCGAATCTCTTATTCCATTGTCGAGGAGATTGTTTAAGTCCATATAAAGATCTCTTCAGTTTGCACACATAATCTTCTTTCCCCTTTTCGACATACCCTTCAGGTTGCCTCATCAGAATTGTTTCATCTAAGTCACCATACAAGAACGCAGTCTTCACATCCATTTGTTCCAGTTCAAGGTCGAACTGAGCCACCATGGCAAGCAACATTCGAATGGATCTGTGCTTTACAACAGGGGAAAATACATCATTGAAGTCGACACCTTCTTTCTGAGTGAAACCCCTTGCAACTAATCTTGCCTTGTACCTCTTCGACATTACTCCTTCAATTCCTTCCTTAACTTTGAAAATCCACTTACAGCTGACTAACCTTGCCCTAACAGGTTTCTTGATTAGTTCCCAAGTGTGATTATCATGGAGAGATTTCATCTCATCATGCATGGCCTTTAGCCATTCAGTCTTCATTCGACTCCTTATAACTTCCTTATAATCTCTAGGTTCTTCGTCTAGAACTTCACTTGCAGAGATTAGGGCATAAGCTACAAGATCTGCATATCCAAGTCTCTGAGGTGGTTTTATGACTCTTCTTTGCCTATCTCTCGACAATAGGTAGTCATCAACAGTTTCCTCAACATCATCAGAATCTTCTGTTTCTTCTTCGACTTCATCTGGGATACGCATTTCAGCATCAACATGCTCCACCTCAACAGGAATCTCTACCTGTTCCAGCTCTTCGTCAACATCATCAGTTTTCTTTAAAGCCATTTCAGTTTCATTGAAAACTACATCTCGACTGGTGTTACACCTCCTGTGACCTGGCTCTAGGCACCATAGCCTATAGGCTTTCACTCCTTCAGGGTATCCCATAAACATGCATTTCAGAGCTCTAGGTTCGACCTTGTCTTGCCTAATGTGAGCATAGGCTACACAGCCAAATACTCTTAGTTTGTCGAGATCTGGTGGATGTCCCGACCAAACTTCTTCAGGTGTCTTCATATCTAACGCTGTCGAAGGACATCTGTTTATCAGATATGCTGCTGTCGAAACAGCCTCAGCCCAAAACACCTTCTTTAATCCCGCACTAGTCAACATGCATCTAACTCTCTCCAAAATAGTTCGATTAAACCTTTCAGCCAAACCATTTTGTTGTGGAGTACCTGCGGTAGTTCTGTGCCTTGCAATACCAGAGGCAACACAAAAACTGTCGAACGCCTCATTGCAAAACTCAAGGCCATTGTCGGTTCTCAACCTCTTTACCTTTCTGCCAGTTTGATTTTCAACAAGAGTCTTCCAACTTTTGAAATTCTCAAAAGTTTCATCCTTAGTCTTCTGGATGAATACCCATAACTTTCTGGAATAGTCATCTACTATGGATAGAAAATACTTTGCTCCTGAATGTGATGGACACCTTGCAGGCCCCCAAAGATCAGCATGGATGTAATCAAGGGATCCATGTGTTCTTTGTTTGCCTTTGTTGAACTTCATTCTACAGGACTTTCCAAGTACACAGGGTTCACAAAACTTCAGCTTTTCGACTTTATCTCCACCAAGCAGATTTTGTTTCCCTAATTCAACCAGACCCCTTTCACTGACATGGCCCAATCTCATGTGCCAAATTTCTGTTTTCGACAAAGGTTTCGTGGATGCAACATTTGTCGAACCACTTACAACTTCAGCCTCAAGGGTATACAAGCCTTGTTTCTTCACGCCTCTCAAGACTTCCTTCGACCCTTTCATGACTCTTAGGATACTTTTCTCTCCTTGAAAAACATATCCTTTCTTGTCGAATTCACCAAGAGAAATCAAATTTCTCTTCAAATCAGGTACATACCTGACTTCAGTCAACAATCTTATTGACTCATCATGGAGCTTGAATCTCACAGATCCAACGCCTGCAATCTTGCAAGCTTTGTTGTTTCCCAGCAATACAGACCCACCATCTTGATCACATAATTCCTCGAACAAGTCTTTGTTTGGAGTCATGTGCCAAGTGCATCCAGAATCCATAATCCATTCCTTCGACGAGTTTTTGCTTGAAACCACAAGAACATCAGATGATTCGAAATCATCTTGGACAATAGCTGCGTTGCCATTATCCTTACCTCCATGATCTTTCAGGCGTTCAGGGCACACCTTTCTTGTGTGACCTACTTTCTTACAGTGATAGCATCTAATACCAGATGCATCACCACTATAAGACTTCGACTGATTTTTACCTTTCCTCTTGTCGAATTTTCCTTTAACAGCCAAACCTTCACCAACCGTCGAAGGTTTATGCTCCTTACGTTCGTTCAAGTCCTTAGAGTACAAAGCTGATTGAACTTCTTCAAAGGTCAGGGACTCTCTTCCATACAAGAGGGTTTCTTTGAAGTGAGCATGTGATCTGGGCAAAGCGCACAATAATAACAGCGCTTGATCTTCATCATCAATCTTTACATCAATATTTTCAAGATCAAGAATCAGCTTGTTGAACATATCCAACTGCTCAGCCAACACTTTGTCTTCAATCATCTTGAATGAATACAAAGCTTGCTTCAGGTAGAGTCGATTTACCAGAGATTTGGTCATATACAAACTTTCAAGTTTCACCCATAACCCTGATGCCGTCGTCTCCTTTGATACCTGTCGAAGAACCTTATCACCAAGGCTCAACAAAATTGCGCTGTGTGCTTTCTCGATCATGGCCGTCTTCTCTCTTTCTGTTAACGCAGCGTCCATCGCCGTTGCTCCCTTCAACGCTTCCAAACAACCCTGCTGAACCAGTAGGGCTTTCATCTTCAAGCGCCATAGACCGAAATCATTCACTCCGGTGAACTTTTCAATCTCATATTTTGTTGAAGGCATCTTCTCCACGCTCACCGCACCAATTTGTTGTGAATTCAATGCCAATAACAAATTATTGAATAAGGGAGGAATAAAGAACAAGGATTGGTTATAACTGCTATTCTTTACTTTCTCTTAGAAAACAAGATTACAAGTTTACAAGAATAACAAATAACCCTCTCACCCTTTATTA
Organism: Vicia faba; assembly: GCA_948472305.1. Lineage (NCBI taxonomy): Eukaryota > Viridiplantae > Streptophyta > Magnoliopsida > Fabales > Fabaceae > Vicia > Vicia faba. Next base: position 1,509,075,718 of record OX451738.1, read on the forward strand.
GGATTTGCTGTGCTGCAATGATGAGAGACTAGTATGCTATTTATAATAAAACCTAACATACTAACTAATGGACTTTTTCCACAAGGCCCATTATACAAGCTAACTTAATAATCAAGCTAACTTAACAAATTAGGGTTTAAACACTAAAACCTAATTTAACAAGCATTCTTCGACAAATACATGCTTCGACTACAGCATGTACTTCGATCATGCTAGAGTTCGATCCAAAATCCCACAATACTAATATAACTTCAATATTAGATTTTGAAATAAAGTTGAAGTCGAATCGTGCAGGTAATACTTGAGTTTGATCTTGTTAGGAGATTTGGGGGCAAAAATGGTTCCAATGCCAAGATTTAGTATATGACCAGATATGATATTTCTATCATGAATATTATTTAACTCTATCAGATCTTCCTTTTCACTTGTGTGGTACAGTATGCCAAGCTCTACAAGTACTTCATAATCATCTTCACTGTGTCAAAATATCTACTAATCAAACAAATTGCAGACATCAGATCTGCTTGTTGAGTCCAATCATTTATTTTGTCCTTTGGGAGACTGCACCCTCGGACAATTGGACTCTAACTGAGATTGACAGTAGGAGACTGTCCACAACATATGTGATTTCCAAAGTCAGGCTAGTGAACTGAAGAATGGAAAAAACATCCAAGTTGAACTTTGGTAACGGAACTGCATAAGCCTTCCATGACCACTAAGATTGAAAATAAGGCAAGTGGGCTAGCATCTAGAATGGGAAAAATACTAACTATTAACAAGATTGATTAGTATTGTAAGAAAATTTGTGAATTTGTATTCTCTGAAATTAGAGCAACGCAACTACATTAGGTAATGCAATGGTACTAAATAACTCAGAGACTAAAATTGTGCACCTGTAATTTGATAAGGAAGCTGCTTGCGATTCTCTTTGTTGATTTGCACAAACTGACTCTTTAGTTCTTCGTCACTAACACTATCATCAATGTTCTTCACATAAATGTTTGATCCCTGAAAGTTAAAATGGTGGCAAACTAAGAAAGCTGAAATTAATTAGTCAACTATAGGAAAAAGGGTATGGAATTACCTTGTATTTCAAGTTTTTCTCCATGCATCTTTCTGCAAACCACTGATGAAAGATCTTCTCACGTTCAACCTTTTTTTGTGCTCTTGCAACATACAGGTTCTTTGAGATCGAAGGAGAAAATTCCACTATTTGGTTGAATTTTTGGAACATTGGAAGTCCGCGACATGAATTTAGTCATAGCAGTTGTATCTGCCATTAGGTATGCTGTATTTGAGCAGAATGAAATTCCATCTTTTGTCATTTGAACCAAGCAATCTATAATGTCAGCTTCGTCGTCTATTGCTTGTTGATAAGCAAGATTGGTAGAACCTAGATAAACGCCACTTGCTCCGTTATTGCTAATGATCAAAGGTTGTCCTGCAAAAAACAAACGCATTAGCATCTTTTTGCATCTTATTTATAAGGTTCTATGACTGTTGTGAGAAGTTCAAGAATAATACTATTACCTTTTTTTGGCAGTGTATTGTTGAGTGCAAAGCATGCTGAAAAAACAAGAAATTCAGTTCCATATAGCCCAGTTATCTTCTTTTGAACTAGTCTTCTAATAAGCATAGTTTTGAATATCTCTTCACTCTCACCACAGAAAATGTTAATAAGAAAGGTCTAGTGTTTTCAACTCACCTATAGAATTTGATGCGGTTGAAGGAAAATCAGTAACAAGACCATCAACACATTCGTCTTTCGCTATAAATTGTAGGTACTCAGCAGTAGGATCATAGTTATAATCATAGCTTGAAAAGAAATCATTCGCAAAACTAGAAGCATACACTTCCAGTCCTTGTTTATGTGCATCAGATACTAGGGTTGTGAGAGGCCCCAAGTAATTGTCTGGTTTAACTGGCCATATGTATTCTTTTGGCACTATTATGCCAGATGCATATGACTTGATTGCCTCAAGATCTTTCACAATGGTGCCATACGGTTGCATTGTTGTTGGTTCGACATCACTTGCGTTAAGAAATTGAAAGACGAACTTTGTTTTCTTCCTAACTTTCTCATTGACACTTGTTAAGAAACCGATCTCTGGAGATGAAATAAAGTCTATAGTATAAAGTCTCAACATTTCTAGTACTTTATCAACTAGCTTTACATCGTGTTGGTCATAAAATGCTTGGTACTGCAACAAAACAATCAATTTGAAAATAAGAACTGTGTATAAAATGATTATGCGTCACGAGATAGAGATGGAGAGAACCTGAAAATTCAACCAAACCCTTGGTGGAGTTTTGCTACTTAGAATACCATCAACATTGAGTACGGGAGATAAGCCGTCGTAGAAACTTGGACGCGAAAAAATGGCCTGATTCACTGCAACATAGGATAAGAACATAAACCTCAACTTTATAATAAATAAAGAATCTCTTAGTTGAAGACTTACTCGACACATTGTGGTCAATCTGAGCAGCAGTGTAATCCACCATGAAGTGTCCTTGCACATCCTTTCCATTAATGTTGTAGGTTTTCTCATTTGGATCAAACGTTGCTATAGTTGTTGCATTGTCAAGTTTAACTCCTGTCACACAAAAGGCACCAGCTTAATATAAGAAATTTGAAAAGAAATAAACTTTAAATTGAGAACGTGAATCAGCTTCCAACTTTTTGTAGAAGGCCCGCTCTTCATGCGAGAAATTCACCTTACTCAAATTAACAGAGTGCCCTATTTACCCTATTTACATCTTTAAGCTATATAGCAGTTGGGAGGACAAAAATGCCCTCGAGGGCTTTCAAAACATATAAGTTACTACATGGATCAATCAGGCCTCACAAGCTAACTTGATCAATAAATGTTAGCAGCCAACAAAAAACAGCCATACACCTTCATAAGGGATCTATACCAGTCACCATACATACCATACCATAATCATCAGGGTTTCCTTGGCATTAAAAGCAAAATAGGGTAGGAATTCCATAAAGCACTTGTCAGTTGAAACATACCTTTTCGCCACATATATAGGTCGTTGAATTCCATCAAGTCCTTTCATGTTAACCTGAAAAAGGTCAAGGTTAGGAATTGCATAAAGAATTGTGAGAACTGCAGACACCCTCACCCTCTCTTTCAAACCTCGCAGAGAGCCTATCAGTATAAGCAACCCTATTGATAGGAGACCATTTAGGGAGCTGATCCAACACCCAGGAAAAATGAAGCCAAATGAGTAATGTTAAACACTTTCATGCTTGGATAAAGAGGAAGAGCATTTGGGGTCCATGATACAACACTTTCATCCCACATAATCTGCTCATTTGAATAAAGAGGGAGAGCATTGATAGCTTCCTTTTGAGACTGCTGCTTCTCAAAAAAGGACACCATTATTTCAATAAGAAAGTCCACCCTCTCCGTCCAAGGATCTTCCTTTGAGACCAGTTTGAGCTGCATAAAGCCACAATGTCAAAAACAGAAGTTGTGTCCATTTACATGTGCATTTAGGAACATGTAAAGATACATTCTAAAATCATAAAAACAATTCGGTAGAACATAAAAAGAAAGATATTAACGGCTAGCGGCAGCTGCCATTCCACCGCGAGGTACTGCTCTTCATGTTTCGCATCCTGGGAACTTTCTTCGGTGTTGCATTTTAATTTGTCGCGCTCATCATTTGACATTTGTAAATTGTCTACAGAAGAAGGTATCACCATGTCCAAGAGTGCCGGCGGAATGCGCGTTAGAAGGGGACGCACCCTTGCTGCCACCAATCTATTTCTGTTTCTCAAACATCATCTAAAGATGTTTCCCTTGGTTTTCAATTTGATTCCGCAACTTCCTTTGAATTAGTAGCAGTTTATGTTTCTCTTATAGCCTATCATCAGAGAAAACTTACACAGTGCATTGACTTTATCATGTAAAAATGAAAAAAAACTAAAATGTGAAGTTAGTGGGGTTATGTGTTTGGACACGCACACCATAAACTGATGCTCACAATTCTACATGTTGCACACTATCAGAAGTGCCATATATTATTTTATGCTATAACATGTTCATAGAGTTGAGTTTGTCCGTATTGATCAGAAAAATCTATATTGAAAGAAACAAAGATGTAGTTGAAAGAAAGACCCACATGTTAAACTCACAAAATAGAAGAACAATGTTATATTTTGAACATATAGCAAAAACATCAACAAAACTGAGCACATAAATTATAACTGAGTTTTTTCATGCCTGAAGCTTCTTCCACGATTGCCTCCGACTACCCAAGAAATCATATATCATCACTCCAAATCATCAAAAAGAAGGGGGGAAAAAACAAAGAGCCCGTATGCCCCCATCTAGAAGTTATATGAACAAGAAAAAATCATATTAAACAAGGATAAAATGTTTGATGGAAGATCAAACTTAGTAGCTATATGAATCAATCACGGAAACTAGAAGCTAGGTATTTATATAGACTAGAAAACCAAACCTGCAAAGAATCCAAAACTCTCGATCAAATCCTGAAACCTTTCGTGTCGGTTTATTAGTTGTCTTTGAAACAGGTTTCAACCTAAACCATCTCGGGGGATTACTACTCAACAATCCATGCAAAATCAACAACAATTCATTGGATATGTACTAACCACTACCACTATTTTCAATACAAACTTCAATGTTATCTCAATGATGATACCCATACTTACAAGATCCCCTAATTACTCCTGTAAAATTTGTTACGGGTTCTCTTTACCTCAGTATCTAAACTTGTGTAAATCACAAAGTGGTCTCGAGGCTAAGCATTAGTAAGCCAACGTTGGAGATTTTCCTGTGAGTGAAATGAAAAGCATAGTCAATCATATTGATAAAAGGCTAGTAGACATCATGGCAAAGATGATAATTTAGAAATCATATCATAGGCACATAGACATCATGGAAAAGATGATAAACTAGAAATTATATCATAGGCACGTGTTTATAAAACGTTTATCTATCCAATAAGTAAACCAATCACAGTTTCAACTCAACAAGGAGAATTAGATAGTAAAAATTAGAAACTATATTGGATCAACAGAAAGTAACAGTGCCAAACCTTCAATTGAATCTCGCATGTCTTCTAATTTGAGTTGAGAAACTATATTAGATCTCTCTTGCAATTAATCCTACCATAAAATTTGACAATAATTATATGCTTAATTAAACTCTCTTTTGACACTAATTTACTTTATGAATAGTAATGATCACTTAGAAGAATTCATAAAAAAATATCATGAATAAAAATATAAAAATATGACAATAATTGAGTGAGAACATATTTATCATAAGTTATCACAAATGACCAATGCAGTTAAAGTATAGACAGCTTGACTCACAGTTTTCCCATCTCTGGTGCGAACATGGACGTTCTCACCACTGATTTTAGTAACTTCACCACCAATCCATGCTAGTGTTGGATCTTCAACCCAGACATGAGAACCAACAATAATGTTCACGGGTGCAGACTGCAAAAACATATTAAGCATTCAAAGGAAACAGGTGAGTTCAGAGAAACACAACTGATATTCCAAAGAATCAATCACAACTTCACAAGGAACGCATTAATTTTGAAATTTTTAGATAGGTATTTAACAAAATATATCATCCACTAAAACTTATAAAATTTCTAATTCGAATATAAGTTAGTTTTCTACAATGGAAGAGATACAATGGAAGAATTCGGAACAGATGGTGGTTGGCAAGAGAAAGAGCGCCACATAGAGGGAGAGAGCACAGGAATTACAGCTTGAATACGCCATCAGATAGAGTCTGGCAGGCATTGCAGTCTAAGTGAAGCAAGAAATAAAGTAAGAAATTCAGCAATTCTCCATCAATTTGCCAACCACAATCGATCACAACATAATAACAAAAACTCGGAAATGCAACCAAGAGATTTCAAGACCGAAAAACAAAACAACATGGTTCAAGCATTTCACCGAACACTTGGTTAACAACCTACAACAACAATGATTAACAACAGAATAACGACCCGCATAAAAAATCGAGCTTAAAAGTGAAAAAAAATAAGAAGAAGATAACTCACGACGATTCGACATCTAAAGACAATCAATGATATGCGACTACGACCACGAATTCCCGATGCCGCGAGTCAGAACGTGCCACAACCATTGATGTTCTTCCAGCCACCCTATTCTGATTTAAAAAAGAACACATATTTATGAGCGAAGGAGAATATTGACTCTGATACTTCCTGGAGCAGATTCGATTTCCTGAGTGAGAGAGCGACCATTGCGATGAGATTCAGAAGTTCAGACGAGAGAAGGAAGAGCCTGGGAAACTGCCCTAGCTAGTCGGGTGATGGCTTTTCCTATGCTTGATGCCCTAATTTCCAGAACCAACACGACGTCACCAAACACAAAACACATAAAAAATGGATTTCAAATTGGGAATAGCGAGAGAAGATGCTCAAATTTAAAGGGAAGCCATCGAAGCTTCTTAAGGTTCTCATCGAATTGATGTGGTTGAAGTTTGTACAGAGAAAAAGCAAAAGTATGAAGAAATTTGGAGAAAGATACGTGAACAATAAATAAAAAGAGAAATAGACGAAGCGGGGTAAAGGATTTAGGGGGACGACGGGTGTGGTTACCGTCGTGCCCTTTCATAACTTTTGCATGTTTTTTAAAGGTTTAGGGGGGCGACGGTTGTTTTACCGTCGTGATGTCTATTTTAGGATGGTTTCTTAACCGTCGCAACATTCATTTTAGGGCGGTTTAATGAAAAATTGTCGCGATATTTAATATTTTTTTAAATATGTAAGGACGGTAGGTGTATACCGTCGTGACATGGGTCCCTATATTAGAATTACGACGGTTATTAAGTAACTGTCGCAATTTTTGTGTCGTAAAATCCTAATTTTCTTGTAGTGAGCGCAACCATTTTGCATATTTTCCAACTTTTTTCATCTTCTTTGTTTGAACCATGCGTGCCTGGGCCTCTTTTGATGGGCTTTTTGTTCTTTTACTTATTCTAACCCTCTATTTCCTTTTGACAACGCAGCCCATTTCATTTTATTTTATTTTGTTTTTATGCTTACAAAATTACTAATGGGCTAGACAAAAAACATTAAATCTGTTTTACTTTAAATACTATACCCTAAACTGTTTTACACCCCCTAACCTAATTTTTATATTTTTATTTTATTTTCATTTTCTTTATTTTTATTATCATTAATATTAATATTAATATTATTATTATTAATAAAAAAGACAAAAATATTTTATTTATTATACTATATACTTATTTTATTTTTCAATACAAAAAGACAAAATATTTTTCTTATAAAAACTTAATTTCTTTTTCTTAATAAATTAATAATTAGATTTAGGTTTAGTTATTTTCTTTTTTAATTAAAATTAACTTAGAATTTAGGTTTTATTTTAATTAATTAATTTCCATACTATTTTGATTAAACTTAAAATCTTTTCTAGAAAACCCTAAAAATGCTTTGTTGATTAATTTTATTTCTTTTAAACTAGGATTTAATTTTACTTATTTTAATTAATTATTTTCTTTTAGATAATTAGGTTAAAACCATTTTCTTAAAAAACAAAACAAAAATCCATTTCTTTTTCATTTATACCCTTGTACATTATGTTCCTTTCAATTCTTGTACATTATTCAAGTTTCAATATGATTGTAATAGATAATTAGGTTTAATTTCTTGCAATACCCATTTGTAAATTTGTATACCCCATCCCTAAATGATGTAATAGCGTAGTAAATTTATTTTCTGCAATTTATCGCTTTCATATCAATGCTAGTAAATTAGGGTTTGTATGGAAAGATAAAATCAATGCTTAGAGAACCCTAATTCAAGATAAACCAAGCATGAAAAAATAAACACTTTCACACTTGCACCCCTAAGGTTAACTCCACATGTTGCCTAAAAAATGGTCATATTACACATGTGGGATGTCTTAGAAAAAACAATAAAAAATACAAGATCACAGTCCCTCGATGACGCTACGAATGTTGCCTAACAAATGATCTTAGTCCCTTAAGAGAAATGCTAGGATATCTCACAACATTTCTATCATGACTATACAATGACTCACGCCCGTCCCTTTACATCTAAAGATAAGGCTTCATACCAATCAATGGTAAGATAACAATACCAAAGGAAAGGAGAGAAATGAACAAAAGACTTTTGAGTAGGTAGAAACGTTCTTACTTGCTTGCTCACTTTCAAAACAAACACACACCAAACACTTTCAAAACATGAAATATTTTAAAAAGTCCAACACTTTGTATACGTTCTTACAAAACGAGAACCATTACAAAGTTTGCCTAAAAGAAGTCGCCTTTTCAAAAATACTTTCAAAAACCACCATAAAGCATATTTTCAAACAAAGCAAGTGATCTAGCAAGAAACTAAGATCCCATAGATAACTATGGATGAAAATGGTGCTAATACCTTCCTTTTCATAATCTATCCTCAGAACTCAAGAAAATAATCTCAAAGGTCTTTCCTATTCTTTTTAGCCTTTCCTTTTGGATAAAAGAAAAGTCGGCAGCGACTCTTTCTAAACGTAGAAATTGGGATCAAACGCAAAATGAACAAGTCTATTCTCCTACCATATCACAGAACTGGCGACTCTGTTAGGGAAACTTAAAAGTGGGGTTACCTTAGGGCTAGATCACCTTTATTTGCTTTCATTGTTTGACTTGCTTGCTTTACATTTTAGTTCCTTGTTTGGGCTTGTTTTGATCCTCTACCCGAATCTGGTATACCTTATAGGTAAGTAGCAATACATTATGGAAACTGTGCGGTGTATACAGACATGGTCTAAGAAATAGCTACGTTAGTGTGATACATTTGTTGGTACCGGTAGCCCTTGATTCGTCAAGGAGAATACGGGGCCGCTGTGTGGTGTCATGAAGCACTAACTGACTTTAGAACCTTTACTTGACCAACTTGGCCATTAGGAAGTAGTGAGATAGCCGGCTTTGGTGCAGTCTGAAGTTGGTTGATACTCAATACTACGCTCATTGAGATCGAACTTCTCAGGATATTTCGGTCGCCATTAAAGAGGCTTGCGTTGAAACAATAGCCGATAAGAAAGATCAGTGATATTGAGATCCCTTAGAACCCGATTACTATTACTAGGACAGGTTGAGCCAACTAAACTTCAAGAGGGTACTTACCTATAAGACTCTGTTGTACCCCAAAATTTGCCCTCCCATATTCTTCAAGATTTGCAAAGAGCATGCTTCAAAATCTCCCAAGGGTTGCACAGTTCAAAGGCCTCCTAACAGTCAAAATCTAGGGTTTTGATTCTAGCAAAGAAATTGAAGTTTACAAGGGTCCAATCAAGTCCCACATGCCTACAAACATGGTCAAGCATCCTCATGCCAAGTTTCAAGACTTACAGCACAAAATTGCATAGTCAAATGCCCTAATTGCTCAACAGTCAACTGCAGGGGCAAAATGGTCATTTGACAGTCAAAAGTTCAAATTTTTGGTCAACATCTTGTTTTGAAGCCACAAACATCATTTGATCAATTCTTGATCATGATTCTCAAGGCATGGCTCAAAAAGTCTCAAGATGCAAAAGTTTCCATATTTGGACAGTTGAAAAAGTCAACTGTAACTTGACCAAGGCATAACTTCCACATGGTTCATCAGAAAAATTCCATCCAAAGCTCATTTTGAAGAGAAAGACATTTCCTACAACTCCTCTTCACACTTAAAGTCCAAGAAATGCTCTCACAAAAAGTTATCAATTTCAACATTATAGGTCATTTTCAAAATTCAACAAAAAGGGACTTTAAGTCAAAGGCCATAACTTGAGATTGGTAAATCAAAATGACATGGGACCAAAGGCATTGGTTAGAGGACTTCACGACCTTTCCAAAATGTCCAAGAACATGATCAAAGCTTAAAAATTGAGCAAGATATGCCTTGTGGAAGTTGGGAAATTTTTGGGAATTTTGAAAAGTCAACTTTGCTTCAAATGCCTCAAAATTGCTAATGGGCCACATTTTCTTCCAAGATTCATCATCCAAAGGCTATGCACGACCATTTGGCCCAAAGGGGATTTATTTCATCATTTTTTATTATTTATTTGAATTTTTAATCACCATTAATTCATTTAATAAAATAAAATATGACAAAAATACAAAACAAATGTGTTTGAATCTTTTTATGCAGCATATGCCCTCATTGGTTACCCAAGATCTCGTGCACATCAAAAAAGGGAATATTTGGTGCAAATTGGCATGTTATTCATGGAAAAGATTTGAAAAAATATTCATGGAAAATCAAATATTTGGTACATCACTGCAAAGGCTTTTTGACTCAAATTTCTACCCTAATCCATTCGCATACATATACAGATCATAACCCTAGTGCAAACAACCTGAAAGCTGCGCCCAAAACCTCATACACACTTTGCATTTTTGTGGAAAAAGTTGAAAACTGAAAACACACATAGAGGGTGTTTAAAAGCAAAACAACGATTCTATTGCACTCCTGACACATCCAGGAATCTTCTCCAATCAAAACCACAACCTCTAACGCAAAGAATTGGTAACACGAAGCAGTCCTGTCCTCAATATTTTTTATATTCGTGTTTTAATTTATACGCATCATTATTGCATTTTTCTTGTTGATTTGGACTAATTCAATCATTCTGAAGCTAACCATGCCATTCAATTAAGTTTTCGTGCCCTATACATGAATCTACCATGGAAGCTTTCTAGGTTTTCAAAGCTCCTAAATTGGGGACTTTTGCATATGGTAAAATCAGACCATGAGACTTGTACCATTGAAATCGTGACGTTCCAAGGAATCTAAAACATTTATCGCGCCCTTTTTATATTTGTTTAATTCCTATTCGCTATTTTTTGTATTTCAGATTGTGGGGGTTTAAAACCCCCGCTATCTAGTTTGTTTTTTTCAGGCCAAAATGAAGAACAAGTGGGGAAGATGATGCGTGGAAGGCTATGGTTGGCTGATTCAAAAGCTTGGCGCGCGTTTTTGTGTTTTATACCACTAGTGCCTATTTTTAATATATTAATTACGCTTCATTATAATAACAAAGTGATCAAATGGCATAGTTGGTGGAGAGGCACGTTTGCAAGTTATAGGACCTGGGTTCGATCCCCAGGTCCCCATATTTCCCTATGCTTTTTCTTACAACTTGTTCAGGTACTCCCTCTCTTCAAAGGTCTACCATGCAGCTTCACCTCTAAGCCTGCCACATGCCCAAGCAATTCCAATCCAAGGGTCATCACCAGCTGTCTACCATAGGCGTCAGTCAAACATTCCACACGCCAGCATGAAAAGTCAAAAAGGGCCTCCATCTAATGGGCCAAACCATTCTAACAACACCTCCAAAAGGGCCAGATAACCCCCCCCCCCCCCCCTTGTTTGTATATTTCTTTCTAAATTTCTTCTTTCATTTTAATTCCTTTTTTTATTTTGTTGTAACTATTTTAAATTCACAAAAAATAATTTTCATATAACATAAAAATACCAAAAAAAAAATCAGAAACTATAAAAATAAAAAATAGATTTTATTTAATGTTTTCTTTGTAAATAAATTTAACAATTAAGTTAATTTTAATTCTAGATTTAAATTTTAATATTTTTTGTAATAAACTAAAAAATGTAGAATTAGGGTTTTATACTTTTTTCCCTTTTTCTTTTTCACCCTATTTAATTATTAATTATTATTTTGTAAATAAAATTTGCCATGTAAATAATTAATGTAAATTAGGTCAAACTAAAAACATTTTCTTAATAAATAAATAAAAAATTTAGAATTAGGGTTAATTAACTTTTCTTTTTAAATTTCATTTAATTTTCTTACTAAAATCCATAAATACAAAAAACTCAAAAATAATTTCCTTTTCTCATTTAACTTAATTAATTTATTAATTGTAATTTAATTTCTTTAAAAGGGTCCAACGCCCTCGCATTCGATCATAATTCTATTTCGCGCGCTTATTTTATTTCCTTTTTATAAATTTCATGTAATTATCCCAAAGCCATGTAATAGATTAATTAGGATATTTATTTTTCCGCACTTTATTTTATTCAAATCGGGTCTTGGACTAATTTGGCGATGTAGACCCGCGCCTTTGTAATAGCGTAGGACTTCTAAATTCCGCATCTTTTAAACTGTTAATAATTTGCACGAAAGAATGAATGCCAAAATAAAAGCAACGCGTCGATCACCAATACATGAACAAGACAAAAATAAATGAACATGACACACAAATCACACACCACCCCTAGGGTACGTCTCACTGTTGCCTTGCCCCTCGAAAGGTGATCGTCGAGTAGAGGACGTTTTAGTAAGTCCTCATGTCCATGAACATGGCATGAGGGTAGCTTCTAAGGTGCCTTCCTATTGCTCCGGTGATCACCAAGTCCCGAACCCTCGAATTGACCCGAACACCTCCAACGGTGGTGCTACCTACCTCTCAATGGTGGGATGGCACTACTTCAAGGACATTTACACAGACGAATTCCTTAGGGTAGGTAGAGAACTCGTAGATACTTGCTCTAATTTCAAAACAAATCAAAAAAAATACTTTTCACACCGACACTTTCAAAAAGCTTTCGAAAGCAACTTTTCAAACACTCTTGAGGACTGATACAATAGTCGAACTGAAATTTTCAAAGAAACTTTTTTAAAACCCACAGTTGAAAAGCAAACAAACAATTTTGAAAACACAAATGAGCAAGTATCTAAGAGCCCATGGATAACCATGGATAGAAAGGGTTCTAACACCTTCCCTTTCTATAATCTACCTCCCGAACCGAGAGCAATCTCTATAAGGAATTTTTCTGTGCTTTTGTCCTTTCCATTTGGAGAAAATAAAAGACGGTGGCGACTCTTGCTTCCGCGACATTTCGCGATCCAGCGTTAAACAGTCAGTTCCAGATCCACCGATCACAGAACTGGCGACTCTGCTGGGGACATTTACTTAAAGTGAGGTGTACCTTAGGATTAGTTCATAACTGTGTTTTCAATTGTATTGACTTGCTTGCTTTAAATTGTGGGTTGCATGGGAGTTACATAGATCCTAACCCGGATCTGGGGATACCCTGTTTAGGTAGCATAAGCTGTGAGGGACCTGTCCGGCGTAGACCGACACGGGTGAAGCAGTGGCTACGTTGGTGTGGCGCCTTGGTCTGTACCGATATCCCTTGTGTTGCAACGAGGAGAATATGGGTCTTCTGAGGAGTTACTAAGCACCAACAGACCTTAGAACCTTAAATGACACAACTTGGCCATTAGAACAGTAGCAGTATGCTACGCCCATTGAGGCTAAACTCTCGTGATGGTTCTGGCCGCAAGAAAAGATTGCGATGCTGGAGTTATGACCGATTGAGGGTAGTCAATGATATTGGGATCCTCTAAGAACCCGGTTACTTTTGATAGGACAGGTATGAACCAACAAACTGAAAGAGGTTAATACCTAGACCTCATGCTGGCCTAAACTTTAAGGGCTTGTCTTGTGTGACCTGTGTGCCTTTACATGTGTGCCTTTGTAAATATCTGTGGTGTGCTTTATCATAACATCATAACATCATGAGCATTGCATGCATCCTGCATAAGGACTGACCATTTCAAAGACAAGAGGGTTTCACCTTTGCTCTGTTTTATAGGACATCATGATGCCTGTGCGAAGGAATACTATCCGGGTCAACTTTGTTCACCCACCTGAGTTTCTTGAAGAGTTGGTTAGCAGAATTCCAAATACCACTTCTTTCATCCAAAGGCATGGTTCTCTTCTCAGTTTAGTCACTGCAAAGCGGGATCAACAGTTGATGAGTGTCCTGACCCAGTTCTATGACCCTCTGTACCAGTGCTTCACCTTTCAAGACTTCCAGCTGGTCCCTACCCTGGAAGAGTTCTCTGATCTGCTTGGCATCCCTATCTTGGATCAGACTCCCTTTACTGGTTGGGAAAAGACCCTCAGGCTTGAGGAGGTTGCTACAGCTCTTCCCTTGACCCATCAAGAAGTAATGGACAACTGGGTGACTAGAAGCGGGGTTAAGGGTTTCTTGGCCAAGTTTCTGATTGGTAAAGCTAACAGTTTCTGGAACGACCTGGACTTTAGGGCATATGAAGACATCTTGGCTCTCTTAATCTATGGGCTAGTCTTGTTTCCTAATCCTGACAACTTCATCAATGTCACTGCCATAAGGATCTTTATGTCTCAGAATCCTATGCCCACTCTCTTGGGTGACATCCTGCAACAACTTTATGCTCGTACTGCCCGAAGACGAGGAACTCTATGGTGTTGTATCCCTTTATTGGTGAGGTGGTTTATTTCGCACCTCCCTAAGTTCGTACTGAAAAACCAAGAAGGAAGAGGTTGGGCTCACAGGTTAATGTCCCTCACTGACAAGGACATCATTTGGACTTTCAAAGGTTTGGATGAGATAGCTGTTATTGATCATTGCGGAGAATACCCTAATGTTCCGTTGATTGGTACTCAAGGAGGAATCTCTTACAATCCATGTCTAGCGCTCCGTCAGTTTGGAAGAGCCAGAAGAGCAGGGCCTCATGAGATGTTGGTGCCTTACATCAGTTTTGAGTTTCAGGTGGATAGTGAGGAGCTGTGTCGTAGGTTCATCAAGGCTTGGGACAGAGTTCATAAAGCTGACCCACAAGAATTGGGGCCAAAGACTTCTTTACCTATGGAAGCCTACTACAAATGGGTTCGCATCCGTGCTCAGAAGTTAGGTATGCCGTACGAAGCTGTCAGACCCGTCATTCTTGAGTATCCTGACAAAGATGGGGCTCCTCCAACTGTCCTCCCTCCTCAGATACCTACCGATTATGAGACATTAAAGAGGTCTTGGTTGCAACTGCGAGAAGAGCGGGATTCTTATCGGGAAAAGTTCAACGAGCAGGAATTGAAGATCCAGAAGCTGACAAAGCAGCTGGAGAATGAGCGAGCTCTGAATGACTACATCCGTACTGAGAAGAGGAGACCATGGGATCAATAAGGAGCTCTGGATGTTCTTTTACAGTTTTATTTCCCTTTTCAGTATTTCCCTTTTATGTAACGCCTAAGGGCAACCTGTTGAACAATTTAAGTTTCAAAGTTGAATCTAATGAAGTGTGTTCCTTTTTGTTTACAAAGTTGATTCCCGATTGTCTTTGAAAACATAACTCATACGCATTCCATTCATCATGTGCATAGCAGGTTTTCTTCTTTTCAGGTTGCTTACTGTTCTGCGCTGTTTATTTCAGCATCATGAATCCTGACTCATCATCAACTGAGATGTCTATCAAGGCTCTTCAGGCGCAGAACGCGCAATTTTAGGAACTGATCATGGGTTTGGCTCAAGGCCAAGAAGAGCTGAAGGCTTTACTCCTGAAGAAGGAAAAGAAGAAGAAGAAGAGAACTGTTCTTTTCAACTCGGGCCGAAGGTTTGGCAACACTCTACAGAATGAAGAGGTTGGTTCTTCTATAGGCAAAAGCAGTCCCCAAGGGGGAAAAGGTCCTAGTCCGGTAGTCTCTGACAACGAGACTGACTTTAATGAGGAACAGTATCCTCCGGCTGAAGACCGGTATAAGCAGTTGGAGGACAGACTGAATGCAATGGAGATCCAACAAGTGCCTGGGCTGGATTTCGGAGACTTGGGCTTATCTACTGGTGTGATCATTCTTCACAAGTTTAAGGCACCATCTTTCACCAAGTATGACGGGGCGTCTTGTCCCAAGCTACACCTCAGATCTTATGTGCGGAAGATTCAACCGTACTAAGTGGACAATAACTTGTGGATCCACTTCTTCCAGGAGAGTCTTTCAGGGACTCATCTCGAATGGTTCTATCAGCTGGATGGGACCAAGGTTCGTAACTGGGAGGAGTTGGCTACTGCTTTTTACAAGCAGTATCAATATAATGCCGACCTTGCTCCTACACGTACCCAACTCCAGGGTATGTCGCTAGGGTCAAGCGAAGGTTTCAAAGAGTATGCACAGAAGTAAAGGGATCTGGCTGGCAGGGTGCAGCCTCCGTTAACTGACCGGGAGCTAGTGGATATGTTCTTGGGGACCCTATCTGGGCCATTTTTCAATCATCTTATCGGTAACTCATCTGCAGGGTTTACTGATCTTATTCTGACTGGAGAGAGAATAGAGGCTGGAATGAAGTATGGTAAAATTCAGAAGGGTGCATCTGCAAGCTCTGAGAAGAAACCCTTTAAGAAGGAGGCCAGTGCTGTATATGGGTCTAGAAGACAAAAGAAACCTGAGCGCCACCAATCTGTCAACGCGGTGATGATTGCTAAACCTGCTACCGATCCTCGGCAAACCAATCCTCAAAGGGCTGAAAGACCCAGAAGAGAGTTTACCCGGCTGAGTATGACCTTGTCGCAAATCTTTCCGCAGTTGCTATCCACCAACTTGGTGACTGTCAGAGAGGCCCCGAAGGTTGTAAACACTGCCTCTCCCAAGTACAATCCAAATGCTCGCTATGCTTATCACTCCGATAGCCCGGGGCATTCCACTGATGACTGATGGGCCTTAAGGAATAAGGTGAAAGACCTTATTGACGCAAAATAGATACAATTTGAAGCGCCCGAGAGGCCAAATGTGGTGACTGCTCCTATGCCCCAGCATGGAGTGAATGCCGTTGATGAAGATGTATATGCCGTTTCTGTGAATGATGTAGCTACTCCATTGATGACTGTTAAGAGGAACCTACTGTTGGCCGGTTTATTTCCGGGTTGTAGTGAAGGTTGCCTTTTCTGTGCTGTTTCCCTTTCTGGTTGTCCTTTGCTAAAGTTGGGCATCCAAAGCCTGATGGACAGCAAAGAGATTCTGTTCAAGAAGACTGCTGTTCAGTTTGTTCCGGTGGAAGAAGTTTCTGTTGTTACAATTTTTAATAATCCAATCAAGGCTCTCCCGAGGAAGCCGGTTAAAATCATGACTGTCTCACCCATTATTATTACTGTTCTGGGGCCTCTCCCCTACGAATCTGATAAGGTTGTCCCCTGGCACTATGGGGCAGACGTGTATGTACATGGAATCAAGCAAGAGTTCAACACTGGCACCAACATCAGCAATATCACTGGTCCAGGAAAAGTTACCCGCAGTGGCAGGCTCTTCTCGCCTGACATTGCGCCACCCGCTATTCGAAGACCCCTCACTATAACACCAGCAAGTGTACCTGTTCCCAGTTCTGATCAAGTTGTTTCCCCTGCTGCCGAGTCATCTAATGCTCGGGGCAAAGGGATTGAAGATGAGCCTGCCCGGATGGAGGCGCCAAAATCTTTAAATGCTGAGGCCTCCCAACAAGAGATGGAGGAAATCCTGAAAATAATCAAGAAGAGTGACTTTAATGTTGTCGAGCAGCTGGGGCACACACCCTCCAAAATCTCTATGCTCTCCTTACTACTGTGCTCAGAGGCCCATGCTAAGGCCTTGATTTCATTTCTCAAGACGGCCCATGTGCCACAGGAGACATCTGCAGTCCAGTTCACTGATTGTGTAGCCAATCTAACAGCAGACAATGGTTTGGGTTTCTCGGATGCTGACCTTACGGCTAAGGGAAAGGACCACAATGATGCCCTGCATGTCTCTATTGAATGCAGGGGCACTACTCTTGCGCACGTGCTGGTGGACACTGGTTCTTCCCTGAATGTGATACCCAAGAAGGCCTTAGACCGTTTGGATTGTGAGGGCCTAGAGCTGAAACCTAGCAACATCATCGTCAGAGCCTTTGACGGTTCTAAGAGGATGGTTCATGGAGAGGTAGACATTCCTATTCGTGTGGGTTCTCAAGTATTCGACTCTACTTTCTATGTGATGGATATCCGTCCATCGTATTCTTGTCTACTAGGTCGACCTTGGATCCACAAAGCTGGGGCAATGACCTCTACCCTGCACCAGAAGCTCAAGTATCCCGTCAGAGGGAAGATTGTCACTGTGCAGGGAGAGGAGGAGTATATGGTGAGCCATTTGAATTCCTTCAGGTATATTGAGATGGACAAGGAGTTTATTGAAACCCCCTTTCAGCATTTCGAAGAGGTACCTCCGACTTTAGCAGCAGCAGAAACAGTGGCTAAAGAGGATGTTCCTTTGAAGATGGCTTCCGTGAAGGATGCCCGGGCTGTGATCAAGAAAGGTGAATGTGCTAACTGGGGCAGGCTCCCTGATTTTACACCTAAAACTGACAAGTTTGGACTGGGTTTTACTGCAGAGGGTCAGAAGCCTATGCGCAAGGCAAAGATCAGAAGACCTCCTGTGCTCATTACCAATCCAGGAGTGAATGCCATTGGGGATGAAGATGAGGTGGAAGAGTCAGAGTTTGAAAGCTGGATCTACCCGACGACTGATGGTGGATTGACCAATTAGACTGCTAAGGATCATACTCCTGTTACTTTTGTTACGCAGTAATAAACTCCTTTGTTTTGTTATTTGTAATAAACAATTAAAACTCTGTGGCCCGGTGTCTTACCCGGGGCACCGTGGCTCCATTTGTGAGGATATATTAATTGTCATTTCATATATCATGAATAAAGATCTTGGACGTTTTCTCGCATTTCAAATCTTATGCTCCTTTTCTTTCTTTATATATTGCAAAACAGCTGTATTTACACACTCTCACTCATACAGGTTTCAATCCACTCTGGATCTCACTGGTAACGACTCTGCTACTGCCAGTTATGACTTCGAAAATCCGATCAACTTAGCCGAAGACGAAGGTGAAGATGATTGTGATGTGCCTGGCGAGCTTACAAGACTGTTACTTCAGGAAGAGAGGGCAATTCAACCACATGAAGAGCCGGTGGAAACAATAAATCTGGGTACTGAGACGGACAGAAAGGAGGTAAAGATTGGTGCCAACCTAGAGCTCAGCGTGAAGCAACGGTTGACTCAGATGCTACATGATTATGTGGAGATATTTGCCTGGTCCTACGAAGACATGCCCGGGTTGGATACCGACATTGTGGTCCATCATTTGCCTACCAAGGAAGACTGCCCTCCGGTTAAGCAAAAGGTCCTCTGTATGCATCCAGAGATGTCTGAGAAGAACAAAGCCGAGGTTATGAAACAGTTTGACGCCAGGTTCCTTGCAGTGACTTCTTACCCTCAGTGGGTTGCTAATGTGGTTCCGGTACCAAAGAAAGATGGAAAGGTCAGAATGTGTGTCGATTACAGGGATCTGAACAGGGCCATCCCCAAAGATGACTTCCCTCTGCCCCACATTGATGTCCTTGTTGACAATACTGCTCATCATAAGGTGTTCTCTTTCATGGATGGTTTCTCAGGTTATAATCAGATCAAGATGGCACCTGAAGACATGGAAAAAACTACCTTTGTTACTCAGTGGGGCACCTTCTGTTACAAGGTCATGCCATTCGGGTTGAAAAATGCTGGGGCAACCTACCAACGTGCCATGGTTGCTTTATTTCATGACATGATCCATCATGAGATAGAAGTGTATGTTGACGACATGATCGCAAGGTCCCAGACTAAGGAATAACACCTAGATCATCTGCAGAAATTGTTTGACCGTCTGAAGTTGTACAAGCTGAGGTTGAACCCGAACAAGTGCACCTTCGGGGTTAGATCTGGAAAATTGATAGGCTTCGTTGTAAGTGATAAGGGTATTCAAGTGGACCCTGCCAAGGTTAAAGCTATTCAAGAGATGCCAGTTCCTAAGACAGAAAAAGAGGTCAGAGGCTTTTTAGGACGCCTGAATTACATTGCTCGATTCATCTTGCACCTAACCGCTACCTGTGAGCCAATCTTCAAGCTGCTGAAGAAGGATCAGGTAGTACGTTGGAATGATGAATGTCAGGCTGCTTTTGACAGAATCAAGGAGTATCTCCAAGAACCACCCATCCTTATGCCACCGGTTGAAGGGAGACCTCTGATACTATACCTGACAGTGCTTGACAACTCAATGGGGTGTGTGCTGGGGCAGCATGACGAGTCTGGCCGAAAAGAGCATGCCATTTATTACCTTAGCAAAAAGTTTACCGACTGTGAGACCCGATACTCACTGCTCGAGAAAACTTGCTGCGCTTTGGTATGGGCTGCTCGCCGGCTGAGACAGTATATGCTGACTCACGCTACCTTGTTGATCTCAAAGATGGATCTTATAAAGTACATATTTGAAAAGCCTGCTCTGTCTGGGAGAATAGCAAGATGGCAAATGATCTTGACAGAATATGACATCCAGTACACGACCCAGAAAGCCATCAAAGGAAGTGTATTGGCAGACCACTTGGCACATCAGGCAGTAGACAACTATCAGTCAATGAACTTCGAGTTTCCGGACGAGAGCATCATGATTGTGACTGATTGTGAAGTACCTGGACCGGATGAAGGACCCGAGGAAGGATCCCGATGGTCTATGCACTTTGACGGAGCCTCCAACGCTTTGGGTAACGGTATCGGCGCTGTGATCATATCCCCTCAAGGCACCCATACTCCACTCACTGCCCGGCTATGTTTCAACTGCACCAACAACATGGCGGAGTATGAGGCGTGCATCATGGGTCTCCAAGTTGCGATCGACTTAAGGATCAAGTTTCTGAGTGTTTTCAGAGATTCCGCTCTCGTGATCAATCAGATCAAAGGGGAGTGGGATACGAAACATCCGAATCTTATTCCTTACAGAGAATGTGTATTGACATTGATCCCCCACTTCACAGAGATAACCTTTGAACATTTCCCGAGAGAGGAGAATCAGCTGGCGGACACGTTAGCTACGATGTCTTCCATGTTCAAAGTCAAATGGGATAACGAGGCTCCCCAGGTCACTATCTGGAAACTGGACGAACCGGCACACTGTTGTGATCTTGAGACTGAATTGGTGACCGAGAAGCCTTGGTACCATGAGGTGAAAAGATACTTGGAAGCTCAAGAATACCCTGAAGGTGCATCTGTCAACGACAAGAAGTTTCTAAGAAGGTTCGCAGCAAAGTTCTTCCTTAGCAATGGCATCCTGTACAAGCGAAACCATGATTCGACCTTACTGCGTTGTGTGGATAAGACTGAAGCAGAAAGGATCATGGAAGAGCTACATGAAGGGACCTTCGGAACACATTCCAGTGGACGCACTATGGCAAAGAAAATCCTTCGGGCAGGGTATTTCTGGTCCACAATGGAAGCTGACTGTTACCAACACTCTCGGACATGCCATAAGTGCCAGATATATGCAGACAAGGTGCATGTCCCTCCAGTTCCTCTAAATGTTCAGACTGCGCCTTGGTCGTTTGCAATGTGGGGCATAGATATGATCGGTGAGATTAAACCTACGGCATCCAATGGGCATCGCTTCATCCTGGTGGCAATTGATTACTTTACAAAGTGGGTTGAAGCAGCTTCCTACGCTACGGTAACCAAGAATGTGGTGGCACGGTTCATTCGACACAATCTGATATGTCGATACGGGGTCCCTGAAAGAATCATTACAGACAACGGTACCAATCTCAATAACAAGATGATCACTGAGCTCTGTGAGCAGTTTAAGATACAGCACGACAACTCTTCTCCTTACAGACCGAAGATGAATGGGGCTGTAGAAGCAGCGAATAAAAATATCAAGAAAATCGTGCAGAAGATGACAATGACTTATAAAGATTGGCACGAGATGTTACCGTTCGCTCTACATGGGTACCGTACCTCAGCCAGGACGTCAACCGGGGCAACTCCTTTTTCCTTGGTCTACGGTATGGAGGCAGTCTTACCGATCAAAGTGAAAATACCCTCTCTCCGGATAATGAAGGATGCAAATCTGAACGAAGATGATTGGATCCAGACACGATTTGATCAGCTAAACCTTATTGATGAAAAGAGACTTGCTGCTATTTGTCATGGTTAGACGTACCAGAAACGGATGATCAGGGCATTTAACAAAAAGGTCAGACCACAAGAATATCAAGTTGGGGATCTGGTAATCAAGCGTATCATCCTTCCTCAGAGTGATCCAAGGGGTAAATGGACCCCTACGTACGAAGGGCCATTTGTGGTTAAGCATGTGTTCTCAGGAGGAGCCATGATTCTAACCAACATGGATGGTGACGACCTTCCTCACCCTGCCAATGCAGACATAGTAAAAAGATACTACGCATGATAAAGACCCGCTAGGTTGACATACCTAGGCAAAAATTAGGGCTTCCCGGCGAACCAAAAGGGTTCGGGCAAAATGAAGGGATGAAATGAAAAAAATCTGTACACCCGACAAGTCGAAAACCTGAAAAGGCGGCTTGGGAAAAAATGGGTATCCCGGTGGACTGAAAACCCGAAAGGGCGGTCCAGGCAAAAGTTAGGGATAAAGCGTAATACTATGTCTCATTGGATCACCTTGCATCCAGAATCCGGTATCAACATCGAGTTCAGACGGCATCGATCAGTCAGCTTCATCTTCAACTAAGGTCATCAAGTGATGAGACGCTCAGAGATATAAAGGCAATAGCAGAGTTGAAACCCAGTGGATCATTCATTTCACATAGCTGTTTTATTTTCTCTTGTACAAATTTGTATAAACTCTTTTGTTCAGCGGCGTTCTCTTACTAGGACGTCAGACTCTTGTACATAAACGCCTATTTTCAGGCAAATTCAAAAATCAATACAAATATACTTTTCAGCTCAAATTGCCATTTGTTTTTCCTTTTCTGTTTTGTTTTGCGAAGAACGTCCAAGGTTCAATTTGTGATATATGCATTGACAATAATTTGCTAATTCATGAATATTTGCATACGAAACAAAGGATTAATTACAGGTAACATTAGAAACAGGGGCAATAAAGAGTTGTCTAAGCAATCTAATTGTTCCATCCACCAAGGTATCAAGGTAGGTTCGGCTGAAGAATGTAACCAAGATATCTTAACCCCCCAGAGAGTGAACCAGCAAGTCAATGCACTCTCTCCAAGCAAAGTTACAGCAGCCTTAAGGAAATTGAGTATCCTCCAACAGATCTCAACATTCCCCAGCACAGTATACGGACATTCCTAACAAGCATCCCCGGCAGTCTTGACCTAAAGATTGTTCCCCGGCGGTATGTCAAACATTCAATGGAGTCACTTCCCCAATACAGTTCAAAACTTCCCCAGGAGAGTCCAATCCAGTTTCCCCATGAAAGTTGGAATCCATCTCCCCAAGCAGTAAGCTTATCCCCAGTAGATTCTGGAAGCTTGTCCCTCGCAGAGCACGAACGCGTCCCCCGACTTTATTCAAAGGTTATGTCCCTACCAGGATATAACTGGGTTATCCTCAGCCAAAAGCCATGAGAAGATCGTCCTCGGCAAAATCTTCTTATCCCCAGCGAAGTCTACTAACACTTCCAACACAACAATGGTATCCCCGGCAAAGTTACCAACAACATTCCAGCAAAGTACCTCTCTCCCCACAGAGTATTGTTTCCCAGCAAGATCGTTAGAGTACCTCTCTCCCCACAGAGTATTGTTCTCCAGCAAGATCGCTAGAGTACTTTTCTCCCCGCAGAGTAATCCATTTGCCAAGTTTATTTCCCAACGGAGTTATCTTCTCCTACCGGTATTCTTGCAATCATCACCCCCAACAGAAATGAAGAATCTCACTCTTCAACATCAGCCCAGGATTTGACTTCCCGGCATCCGTCAAGGATCTATTTTCCCAGACGAAGATACATTCATAACATCACATTGTTATACATCATGATACATGCATATACGCATCATATCTTACAAATCTCATTTATGTTGAGAACATCATTGCTTGATCCATATCATGCATTGCATATGACTGACCTTTACCTTTCAGGAAAGATCCAGTTAAATTCTCAGCTATGTCCAAGACCTTGTCTGGTTCAGTTAAATCGACCCTAAGATTTTCCTGTTTCTTATCCAGTCAAAGGCCTCCCCTGGTTCAGTCAGATCGACCCTAAGATCTCCTTGATTCTTATCCAGTTGAAGACATTTCAAGACCTTGTCCGGTTCAGTTAAATCGACCCTAAGATTTTCCTGTTTCTTATCCAGTCAAAGGCCTTCTCTGGTTCAGTCAGATCGACCCTAAGATCTCCCTGTTTCTCATCCAGTTGAAGATTTCAAGACCTTGTCCGGTTCAGTTAAATCGACCCTAAGATTTTCCTGTTTCTTATCCAGTCAAAGGCCTCCTCTGGTTCAGTCAGATCGACCCTAAGATCTCCCTGTTTCTTATCCAGTTGAAGATTTCAAGACCTTGTCCGGTTCAGTTAAATAGACCCTAAGATTTTCCTGTTTCTTATCCAGTCAAAGGCCTTCTCTGGTTCAGTCAGATCGACCCTAAGATCTCCCTGATTCTTATCCCAATAGAAGACATCCAAGATTCTCTCAATGTTACTGTTGAGGTTGAAGTCGCCCAAGATTCTCTCAGCGTTACTGTTGAGGTTGAAGTCGCCCAAGATTCTCTCAGCGTTACTGTTGAGGTTGAAGTCGTCCAAGATTCTCTCAGCGTTACTGTTGAGGTTGAAGTCGCCCAAGATTCTCTCAGCGTTACTGTTGAGGTTGAAGTCGCCCAAGATTCTCTCAGCGTTACTGTTGAGGGTGAAGTCGCCCAAGATTCTCTCAGCGTTACTGTTGAGGTAGTAATCACCCCAGATTCTCTCCCCGTTACTGTGGAGGTAGTAATCGCCCCAGGTTCTCTCAGCGTTCCTGTTGAGGTAGTAATCGTCCAAGGTTCTCTCACCGTCCCGTTGAGGTAGTAACCATCCCTGATTCGTTCATCATCTTTTGAAGCTCCAGATTCACTTTCTGTAACCAGTCAGGACACATCTATACAAAGAGTTTGAAGACCAACTCCTGTAACAGGCCAGGTAATCATTTTCTTTTTTCAGGTACGCAAGTTCTCGCTAAGGAAACTCTTACGCGATCAACATCCAGATGGCATATATAAGCCCATACACCTATCCATCACCTCTCAGCATGGCATCTATAAGCCCATCATCCTATCCATCAATCTCCAAATGGCATCTATAAGCCCATTCCCACCATCACACTACTATGTGAGCGCAAATTTCTGGGCACTCTAGTGTTCAATCATCTTCCACCTTCGGATTATGAAAGGCACGCAGCCAATCTGCATCCTCAGGTCTAAGAAGATTGAACAGGGGAAACTATTGTACCCCAAAATTTTCCCTCCCATATTCTTCAAGATTTGCAAAGAGCATGCTTCAAAATCTCCCAAGGGTTGCACAGTTCAAAGGCCTCCTAACAGTCAAAAACTAGGGTTTTGATTCTAGCAAAGAAATTGAAGTTTCCAAGGGTCCAATCAAGTCCCACATGCCTACAAACATGGTCAAGCATCCTCATGCCAAGTTTCAAGACTTACAGCACAAAATTGCACAGTCAAATGCCCTAATTGCTCAATAGTCAACTGCAGGGGCAAAATGGTCATTTGACAGTCAAAAGTTCAAATTTTTGGTCAACATCTTGTTTTGAAGCCACAAACATCATTTGATCAATTCTTGATCATGATTCTCAAGGCATGGCTCAAAAAGTCTCAAGATGCAAAAGTTTCCATATTTGGACAGTTGAAAAAGTCAACTATAACTTGACCAAGGCATAACTTCCACATGGTTCATCAGAAAAATTCCATCCAAATCTCATTTTGAAGAGAAAGACATTTCCTACAACTCCTCTTCACACTTCAAGTCCAAGAAATGCTCTCACAAAAAGTTATCAATTTCAACATTATAGGTCATTTTCAAAAGTCAACAAAAAGAGACTTTAAGTCAAAGGCCATAACTTGAGATTGGTAAATCAAAATGACATGGGACCAAAGGCATTGGTTAGAGGACTTTAAGAACTTTCCAAAATGTCCAAGAACATGATCAAAGCTTAAATATTGAGCAAGATATGCCTTGTGGAAGTTGGGAAATCTTTGGAAATTTTGAAAAGTCAACTTTGCTTCAAATGCCTCAAAATTGCTAATGGGCCACATTTTCTTCCAAGATTCATCATCCAAAGGCTATGCACGACCATTTGGCCCAAAGGGGATTTATTTCATCATTTTTTATTATTTATTTGAATTTTTAATCACCATTAATTCATTTAATAAAATAAAATATGACAAAAATACAAAACAAATGTGTTTGAATCTTTTTATGCAGCATATGCCCTCATTGGTTACCCAAGATCTCGTGCACATCAAAAAAGGGAAGATTTGGTGCAAATTGGCATGTTATTCATGGAAAAGATTTGAAAAAATATTCATGGAAAATCAAATATTTGGTACATCAATGCAAAGGCTTTTGGACTCAAATTTCCACCCTAATCCATTGGCATACATATACAGATCATAACCCTAGTGCAAACAACCTGAAAGTTGCGCCCAAAACCTCATACACACTTTGCATTTTTGTGGAAAAAGTTGAAAACTGAAAACACACATAGAGGGCGTTTAAAAGCAAAACAACGATTCTATTGCACTCCTGACACATCCAGGAATCTTCTCCAATCAAAACCACAACCTCTAACGCAAAGAATTGGTAACACGAAGCAGTCCTGTCCTCAATATTTTTTATATTCGTGTTTCAATTTATACGCATCATTATTGCATTTTTCTTGTTGATTTGGACTAATTCAATCATTCTGAAGCTAACCATGCCATTCAATTAATTTTGCGTGCCCTATACATGAATCTACCATGGAGGCTTTCTAGGTTTTCAAAGCTCCTAAATTGGGGACTTTTGCATATGGTAAAATCAGACCATGAGACTTGTACCATTGAAATCGTGACGTTCCAAGGAATCTAAAACATTTATCGCGCCCTTTTTATATTTGTTTAATTCCTATTCGCTATTTTTTGTATTTCAGATTGTGGGGGTTTAAAACCCCCGCTATCTAGTTTGTTTTTTTCAGGCCAAAATGAAGAACAAGTGGGGAAGATGATGCGTGGAAGGCTATGGTTGGCTGATTCAAAAGCTTGGCGCGCGTTTTTGTGTTTTATACCACTAGTGCCTATTTTTAATATATTAATTACGCTTCATTATAATAACAAAGTGATCAAATGGCATAGTTGGTGGAGAGGCACGTTTGCAAGTTATAGGACCTGGGTTCGATCCCCAGGTCCCCATATTTCCCTATGCTTTTTCTTACAACTTGTTCAGGTACTCCCTCTCTTCAAAGGTCTACCATGCAGCTTCACCTCTAAGCCTGCCACATGCCCAAGCAATTCCAATCCAAGGGTCATCACCAGCTGTCTACCATAGGCGTCAGTCAAACATTCCACACGCCAGCATGAAAAGTCAAAAAGGGCCTCCATCTAATGGGCCAAACCATTCTAACAACACCTCCAAAAGGGCCAGATAACCCCCCCCCCCCCCTTGTTTGTATATTTCTTTCTAAATTTCTTCTTTCATTTTAATTCCTTTTTTTATTTTGTTGTAACTATTTTAAATTCACAAAAAATAATTTTCATATAACATAAAAATACCAAAAAAAAAATCAGAAACTATAAAAATAAAAAATAGATTTTATTTAATGTTTTCTTTGTAAATAAATTTAACAATTAAGTTAATTTTAATTCTAGATTTAAATTTTAATATTTTTTGTAATAAACTAAAAAATGTAGAATTAGGGTTTTATACTTTTTTCCCTTTTTCTTTTTCACCCTATTTAATTATTAATTATTATTTTGTAAATAAAATTTGCCATGTAAATAATTAATGTAAATTAGGTCAAACTAAAAACATTTTCTTAATAAATAAATAAAAAATTTAGAATTAGGGTTAATTAACTTTTCTTTTTAAATTTCATTTAATTTTCTTACTAAAATCCATAAATACAAAAAACTCAAAAATAATTTCCTTTTCTCATTTAACTTAATTAATTTATTAATTGTAATTTAATTTCTTTAAAAGGGTCCAACGCCCTCGCATTCGATCATAATTCTATTTCGCGCGCTTATTTTATTTCCTTTTTATAAATTTCATGTAATTATCCCAAAGCCATGTAATAGATTAATTAGGATATTTATTTTTCCGCACTTTATTTTATTCAAATCGGGTCTTGGACTAATTTGGCGATGTAGACCCGCGCCTTTGTAATAGCGTAAGACTTCTAAATTCCGCATCTTTTAAATTGTTAATAATTTGCACGAAAGAATGAATGACAAAATAAAAGCAACGCGTAGATCACCAATACATGAACAAGACAAAAATAAATGAACATGACACACAAATCACACACCACCCCTAGGGTACGTCTCACTGTTGCCTTGCCCCTCGAAAGGTGATCGTCGAGTAGAGGACGTTTTAGTAAGTCCTCATGTCCATGAACATGGCATGAGGGTAGCTTCTAAGGTGCCTTCCTATTGCTCCGGTGATCACCAAGTCCCGAACCCTCGAATTGACCAGAACACCTCCAACGGTTGTGCTACCTACCTCTCAATGGTGGGATGGCACTACTTCAAGGACATTTACACAGACGAATTCCTTAGGGTAGGTAGAGAACTCGTAGATACTTGCTCTAATTTCAAAACAAATCAAAAAAATACTTTTCACACCGACACTTTCAAAAAGCTTTCGAAAGCAACTTTTCAAACACTCTTGAGGACTGATACAAGAGTCGAACTGAAATTTTCAAAGAAACTTTTTTAAAACCCACAGTTGAAAAGCAAACAAACAATTTTGAAAACACAAATGAGCAAGTATCTAAGAGCCCATGGATAACCATGGATAGAAAGGGTGCTAACACCTTCCCTTTCTATAATCTACCTCCCGAACCGAGAACAATCTCTATAAGGAATTTTTCTGTGCTTTTGTCCTTTCCATTTGGAGAAAATAAAAGACGGTGGCGACTCTTGCTTCCGCGACATTTCGCGATCCAACGGTAAACTGTCAGTTCCAGATCCACCGATCACAGACTCCATTCAAGCCTAAACCCGAGGACTTATTTTCCTTGTGTGTATATGCTTACTTGTACATAACATCATAAGCATTCTCACTAACCATTTCAAGAATTATTGGGATTTATCTTTGTTCTGTTTTGTAGGACATGGCTTCCATCGACATGAATACTATCCAAATCAATCCCGTAAGAATTCCTTCTCAACTCAAAGAATTAGCATCAAGGGTCCTTGATAATTCTTCATTCACCGAAAGACATGGTCGCCTCCTAAACTTGGTTACCTCGAGCACTGATGAATATATGATCAAGGTGCTTTTCTAGTTCTTCGACCCTTTGCACTATTGCTTCACCTTTCCTGATTACCAGCTCGTACCTACTATGGAAGAATTCGCTCAACTCTTGAGGATTCCCATTCTCAATCAACTAACTTTCAATGGTACAGAAAGAGATCCAAGCCCTGAAGATATTTCCCGAGTGCTACACTTGCAACAATCCAATGTCACGACTAATTGGGAAATAAGGAGTGGTGTCAGAGGGTTCTTAGCCAAGTTCTTGTTGGAAAAGGCACAATATTGTTGGAACACTCTGGATTTACAAGCTTTTGAAGAAATATTGACCCTTCTCATCTATGGGATGGTTTTATTTCCAAACTCTGACCAACTTATAGATGTAAATGCTTTCAAAATCTTCATGTCTCGTAATCTGGTGCCTACTTTGTTGGGAGATATCCTATATTCTCTCCACTCTCTCACTATGAGGAAGAGATGGACCCTCGTGTGTTGCACTCCTATTTTGGCTAGATGGTTTATCTCACATCTCCACCGGTCTGTGTTAAAGAACGAGCAAGGTTTGAGGTGGTCCCATAGGTTGATGTCACTCAGACATTCGAATATTCATTGGTGTTCTCGATCCTTAGAGAATGTTACTATCATAGACCGTTGTGGGGAATTCCCTAATGTCCCTTTTCTTGGAATTAAGGGAGGTATCACTTACAACCCTTGCTTGGCTTTGCGACAATTTGGGTATTCCCGAAGAGATGGTCCGCATGATATGCTCATCCAAGGATTGGTATTCGACTACGAGAGCAACGGTCAAGGCTATCGTTAGAGGTTTATAGGAGCTTTAAGGATGGTAAACAAAGTGGATAGTAGGACGCCGGGGCACAATAATTCTTTTCCCCTTGAGCGTTATCTTAGGTGGGTACAAGCTCGTGCTCAGAAACTCGTGATGCCTTACCCCTCCATCTTACCAGTTATCATGGAGCCTATGGATGAAGAAGATGTCTTGTACACTGTCTTCCATCCCGACATGCCTACTTCTCTTGAAGACTTGCAAAAAGGTTGGATTCAGCTAAAGGAAGAACGATATACCTTTGAAGCTAAATTCTATGCTAGGGAGAAAAGGGTTCTGGAACTTACAAAGCAACTCCATGAAGAACAAAGCTTGAACGCCTACCTTGTTCCGAAGAGGATGCGTTTGACCTTTTTATCTTAAATTTATTTTTGTAAGCCCAAGAGGCACGATGTAGTCATTTTGAACTAATTAATGAAATTTTACGTTTGTTCATTCTTTGTCTATACAAATTTAAATTTCATAAATCCTTGAAATCATTTCCATACACATCTTCCATGCATCATAACATAACAGGTTTTCCACGGCAGGTTTCCTTATCTTTCTGTTGTTTATTTCAGCAAGATGGATATCGAGAAAACAATGAAAGACCTACAAGCACAAAACTCCCAGTTTCAAGAGACTCTACTGACCCTAGCCAAGGGGCAACAAGAGTTGATGATGTTACCAGAATCCAAAAAGAAACAAAGGAGGAAAGCCCTAGTCAACATGGGTAAGAGATTCAGGGAGCCAATCCATCAGATACTGGTAGTGGAAGATTTGTCTGAGGAAGACTAAAATCAAATTGGAGAAGCAAGGAGTACCCGGGAAGGGTGTATCAATGATCAAGTGTCCGAAGATGAAGATTATTTTGACGAGCAGTATCCTCCTGCCGATGTTAAGTACAAGAAGCTAGAGGACAGACTGAAGGCGGTTGAGATTCAAGCCATCCTCGGTTTGGATTTTGATGATTTGGGTTTAATATTTGGGGTTGTCATTCCCCATAAATTCAAGATACCTGTCTTTGTTAAATACGATGGGGTTTCCTGCTGAAAACTTCACCTGAAGTCTTACGTGTGCAAAATTCAACCGCACACCGCCGACAAGAAACTCTGGGTTCATTTCTTTCAAGAAAGCTTGTTGGGACGCAACTAGAGTGGTTTTACCAATTGGAGGGTTCCCATATCCATACATGGGAAGACTTAGCCACCACTTTCTACCACCAATACCAGTACAATGTCGACCTGGCACCGACAAGAGTTCAACTGCAAGACATGAAAATGGGTAAGAGTGAAGGGTTCAAAGAGTACGCCCAAAAGTGAAGGGATCTTGCCGGTAGGGTCCAACCTCCGGTAACCTATAGGGAGTACATTGATATGTTTATGGGAACTTTATCTGGTCTATTTTTCAACTTATTGGTTGGTTGTTCTTCTTCCGGTTTCACCGAGCTGATCTTAACCTATGAAAGAGTTGAAAGCGGTATCAAAAGTGGGAAGATTCCCATAACATCTGCTTCCACCTCCTATTCTGTAAAGAAACACTTCACTGGGAAGAAGAAACCATTGTTGTGTATAGGGCAAGAGCCCGTACCAAGAAGGATGATCATCCATCCGTTAATACAGCCCGGATTTCTAACCACCACCTGTTCAAAGACAATCTTCCAATCATCAACGGTTTGAGGCTCCGCGAAGACAATACACAAGGATAGGCATGTCACTATCCCAAGCCTTACAACACCTGTTAAAGGCTAATTTGGTGACACCGCGTGATCCTCCGGCTAATCCAGATACCTCTTCACCTAAATACAATTCTAATACCAAGTGTGCATATCACTCGAATAGTCCCGTGCATGAGACTGACCAATGCTGGATGCTAAAGAATAAAATTCAAGACTTAATAGACAACAAAACCATCGAATTTGATCCGCCTCCAATTCCCAACATGATAACGACACCAATGGAAAACCATGGTAAGGGTGTCAATGTTGTTGAAGACACCTTTTTTGTTTCCTCTATCGAAGACTTGACTACTTTGTTAAACATTATCAAAAAGAATCTGCTGAAAGTCAGGATTTTCCCTGACTATTTGAAGGATTGCGATTGCTACGCCATAAAACTCAATGGATGCAAAAGGCTGAAGGAAGGCATTCAACGCTTGACGAATAGCCATGAGATCCTATTTGAGAAGACTTCGTCCACCAAAAGTTTGACCAATAAGATTGAAGACCTCTCCATCATAACAATCTCAAACAAGCCTCTTAGGATCTCCTCCAAGGGTCCTATCAGGATTTCAAATGAACCTACTATTGCTCCTCTAATAATTACCGCCCCCGGGACAATTTCGTACTCTTCCAACAAAGTAGTGCCATGGAACTATGGTGCTGAGGTATTTTACCATGGAATAAAGCAAGACACTTGGATTGAAGAAAGCAAAGCCGGTGACACTGGTAAAATAACTGGCTCTAGTAAGGTGACCAGAACTGGGAGAGTATTTTCACCCAACATCTCACCACCAACTGCTACAAAGGCACCTGTCCGCATCACCACTACTAAGCCTAATGCAAACACAAGGGTAAAGGAGAAAGTAGTTGAGCTTGCTGAGACAGAAATACTTGCAAAAGGCATTGCTGCTGAGGAACCTTCCGCTTGAGAAATGGATGAGATCTTGAAAATTATAAAAAGGAGTGATTTCAAGATAGTGGAGCAGTTGGGGAAAACCCATTCCAATAATTATATTTTATCTTTGCTACTCTGTTCCGATGCTCATGCACGGGCGTTAATCAAATTATTGAAGAAGGCTCATATCCCTCACGAGACCACAACAAACCAGTTTGAAAATTGTATGGCAAGCTTGACGGCCGACAATGGTTTGGGGTTCTCAGATGCTGATTTGATACCACTGGGAAAGAACCATAACAAAGCTCTGCATGTTTCTGTTGAATGTAAGGGGACTACCCTAGCATATGTTCTGGTTGGAAATGGATCTTCTTTAAACATGCTACCCAAGGGGGGTTTGGACCATTTAGACTGTGAAGGACTAGTTTTGAAACCAAGTGATATTATTGTGAGGGCTTTCTATGGGTCCAAAAGGACAGTTCATGGAGAGGTGGATCTCCCGATCAAGGTGGGCTCACATATTTTCAAATCTACTTTCTACACCATGGATATCCATCCTGCTTACTCATGTTTACTGGGTCTCCCTTGGATCCACGGAGCAGGGGCAGTAACGTCAACCCTTCATCAAAAGCTCAAGTATCCGGTCAAAGGAAGGATTGTCACTGTCTGTGGTGAGGAGGAGTTCATGGTAAGTCACCTTAACTCTTTCAAATATGTGGATATGGATGTCGAATTTATAGAAACCCTGTGTCAGGCTTTTGAAGTTGTTCCACTAATGGTTGCTACTGCCAAATTTTCCTATGATGTGTCCAAAGTTGTTAAGGTCGTGCCAAAGATGGTTTCCTTTAGAGATGATTGTGCCGCAGTCGAAGAAGGAAGTTGTGATACTTGGGGGAAACTCCATGAGATCCCATTCAAAGGAGAAAAATGTGGTTTGGGTTTCACTATCAAGGTTCAGAAAGAAGTTAGGCGCACTCGTGCAGGGAAGCCCTCTCTCCGTATTGGAAGTCATGAAGTTAATGCTGTAGGTGATTCTGATGATAAATGTGAATTTGAAGAATGGGTATATCCTACTATAATAGAGCTCAACAATTGGAACACAAAGGAATTCGTTCCCATCTCCTTCATTGAGGAGTAATTATTTGTTTATTTCTTTCTATTAATTCAAGAACATTTTGTCTGTAATATTAAATAATTACTTTAAGCCATATGCCTGGCCCGGGACACTATGGACCATTTGTCAAGAGTTTTATTTATGTTCATTTTATCATATGATCATTCAATACAAACCATTGGACTTTTTTGCATTCGAACTTTTGTGCTCAATGTCTTTATTTTTCTTCAATGCATTTTTCAAAATAGACATGTGACTTACATGCACACACACACACACACACACACATACACACATACACACACACACACACACACACACACACACACACACACACACACACAAACACACACACACACACACACACACACACACACACACACACACACACTTACAAGTCCTCGTCCACTCCAGATCTCATTGCCAATAGCTTTAATATTGCCAACTATGATTTCAAACATCCAATTAACCAAGCCGAAGACAAAGGCGAGGAAGATTGTGAAATACTGGGAGAACTATCCAGACTTCTATTACAAGAGGAAAAAGCTATTCAGCCGCACGAAGAGTCAGTTGAAGTCATCAATCTAGGTACTGAGACATACAAGAAAGAGGTCAAGATCGGCGTTAACCTAGAAAGCATTATCAAAAGCAGATTGGTTCAGATGTTGCATGAATATGTGGAAGTGTTTGCTTGGTCGTATGAAGATATGCCAGGGTTGGATACCGACATTGTAGTTCTTCGTCTGCCGACAAAGGAAGATTGTCCTCCTATCAAACAAAAAGTTTGTCGCATGAGGCCTGACATGTCTGAAAAGATAAAAGTTGAGGTGATGAAACAATTTGTCGCAGGATTCCTAGCTGTGACATCTTATCCCCAATGGGTTGTAAACATGGTGCCAGTGCCGAAGAAAGACAGAAAAGTTCTTATATGCATATATTATAGGAATCTGAATAGGGCAAGTCCCAAGGATGATTTCCCTCTACCTCATATTGATGTCTTGGTCGATAACACTGCTACGCATAAAGTCTTATCTTTCATGGATGGTTTCTCCGGCTATAATCAAATTAGGATGGCTCCCGAAGACATGGAGAAGACCACATTCGTTACGTAATGGGGCACCGTTTGATACAAGGTCATGCCGTTCGGATTAAAGAATGCAGGGGCAACATATCAAAAGGCTATGTGTGATACGGTGGGAGAACTGACTTGATGTTTTGCATTTCGATCGCATTTGTGAGGATAGCAAGAGTCGCCACCGACTTTTCTTTTATCCAAAAGGAAAGGTAAAAAAGCACATGAAAGACCTTTCCAGATTATTTCTCGGGTTCAGGGGGTAGATTATGAAAAGGGAAGGTATTAGCACCCTTTTCATCCATGGTTTTCCATGGGCTCTTAGTTACTCGTTTAGATCACTTGCTTTCATTTGACAGTGTGCTTGTGGTGTAGGCTTTGAAAGTATTTCGAAAAATCTATTTATAATGGTTCTTGTCTCTATAAGAACGCGTACAAAGTTTTTGTTTCGAAAAGTGGTTCAAATATGTGTTTGTGAATTGTGTTTCGGAAAGTGTTTTGAAAAGATGTTTTGTAATGGTTCTCGTTTCTATAAGAATGTATACAAAACGTTTTGTCTTTTTGAAATTTTTTTGAAATGGGAGTGTAGGTATAAAAAGTTTTTTTTATCGTGAACAAGCGAGTAACTAAGAGTGAATCTATCTACTCGAAAGGTCTAAAATTGTTCTTTTCTTCCTCCTTTTAATGGTGCTATCTTACCATTGATTTGGTAAGAAGCCCCACCGTCGGATGTGAAGGGACGGGCGCGGGTCAATTTCACAATCATCGAAAGCAACTTATGAGACGCTTTAGCAATTTTTGTAAGGGACGAGATCTCTTTAATCGAAGGTAACATCGAGGGTCATCGAGGGACTACAATCTTTTTTATTGAAGGGTCATTGCTAGAGCGTCCCATATTCGAGGGACATGATCGCATTTCCGAGGCGACGAGCGAGTTTACCCTAGGGGTGCGCGTGTGAAAAAGTGTATTGGTTTCAAGTTATTTTATTCTTTGATTAGGTCATCTAGCGATTGATTTTTGAATCTTGCCATACACGCCTAGTTACTATACAGTATAAGGAAAACAGTAAATTGCGGGAATTGAAATTCTACGCTATTACAAAATATTCGGAAATGGGGGCACAATTTTTACAAATGAGGATGAATCATATGTGATAGAAAGGTCCGAATAACAAGCAATACAACCAAATCGAATTTTGTGCGATTTAATTAAAGCTATGATAATCCATGAAAATAAAATATGGAAATGAAATGTTAAGTATTTACTTGAAAAGAGAAAAGTAAAACCTATTCTAAAAATAAAATAATTGATTAAATTATATTCTTTATTTTTGTATTTTATTAATTTAAGTAAAATCTAAAGAAGGAAAAACAAACTAAATTGTTATTTTTTTGGTGTTTTATTAAGTCAATTAAATCTAAAACAAAATTTATTAAAGAAAGAAAATGATAAAAATTATTTACAAAAAACCTAAATCAAATTAATAAAAATATATTTTAAGTTTTATTAGCATTTTGTATAACAAAAAAAGAAAATGCACTAAAGAAACAACATGGGCCTATGGAAGATTTGAGAATGAGTCCCAAAGAAATTAAATGTTCTTTTGCTGTAACAAAAACAAACCAAAGGGGGGTATGGCCAGTAAAACAAAAATGGGCTTAGGGAATTCGCTGGGCTATCTAAACTCATGTTAGCAAAACAAGATCCAGTTTTCTTAAACCAACTTATCCAACGATTAGGAGATAATAAGAAAATTAGGGTTTGGAGCCCTTGTCACTCATGCAGCACCGCTAGCTCACCTTCGTTCATCTTTGTATCATCCTTGTTCATCTTGCTGAACCCTCTAAATGTTCTCACTAACCATCCCTGTTTAACCTCATGACTGAATCGCCCTCTTCTACCTCCTTATCTCACCGTGATTTGCATTTTTTTGAAACCCTAATTTCAGATTTAAACCTAACAGAACCGAAATTGGTTCATTTGTGACCTTCCTAAAACTCTTCGTTATCGGAACGCAACCATCTAGTCTCCCTAATTAAGCTCTAGCAATTTTCTTTGGAAAAAAGGGTAAGTTTTCGGTTATGTTCAAAAGGTTACAAACTTCATTGATTTTTTTTTCTATCTTGATTGTGTTTTTTTTTGTTAATTAAAACTTTACTCTCTTATATGCAGAAAATGCGCTTATGGAAGATATGGAAAAGAGAAAGAACCCATACCTGTTGGAGTTTTACAATTTCTTGTGATTTTCTGTGAAATCGAAAGGGAAAGGCAAGAGCGAGGATGGTGTTCCAATGGTGGCGGCAGTTTCACGAGGGGAAGAGATGGTTTAACTTGTTTGTCAGTAATCTCTTCTATTTTCTTTGTTTGAATGATGATTTTTTCAGTGATGGTTAAGGGTTGTGGGATTTTTGATGATGGTTATGTTGGATGGTTAACTGGCCTTGGGATTTTTGTGAGGGTTGTTTGGTTCTTGCTCTTGATGCTGGTTACTGTGTTTGTTGTTTTGGGCTTGCTTACAGTTTTTGTTGTTTGAGGCTTGTTCACAGTTTTGGAATGTTGGAAGCTTGCTACTATGTTTTTGTTGTTTTAGGCTTGCTTACAGTTTTTTTGTTGTTTGAGACTTTGCTACTGTATGATGGTTACTGATTTGCTGTTCTGATGAAAGCTTAGCAGGTTTGGGATGTTTTTAATGATTACTAGTTGTGTTTGTGAAGCTTGGTTCAGGTTTCAGATTTTTGATGGTTCACAGGTTTTGAGTTTTTCTTGGATATATGTTACTGGTTTGCTGTTTTGGTTTTAGGCTTTTGGAGTTTTGGTTTGGTTATAGTTTCTTTGGTTTGATGGTGGTGACTGGTTTTTGTTGTTTGTATGGTTAACAATTTTGTGAGATTTTGGTTTTGGATTTGTTGATGTTTTCTGGTTTTGAGTTTGTGAAGCTTATTGAATATATTTTCATTTTGAGACTTGTGTTTTTTTTCTGTTGCCCTGCTTCTGTTATATCCATATGCCAATGGTGGGAAACCAAAAAATTTGAATATTTTGGTATATTGTCCTTATGGCTTTTTTGTTGCAGTTTTGTTTTCTTCCATTTTCTATGCAACTTGTGACATGTTGTGGGCAGGGCAGCAAGGCTTTGCATTTTGGGCAATTCCAATAACCTAGGTGACTTCTTTCCTCTCTTCTCTCTCAATGACAATAAAAAAGCAATTTGCTCTTTTGCCTTTTTTTCTAATTCTGAAAGGTTTGCAGCTGGAAAATGATGATTTCTTGAGCAAGTTTTGCTATTTTGCCATACTGCTGCCTCATTTTTGTTGATGCTGTTTGTTATTTGTCCAGTTGTGATAATGCTGCTGTTTGGTTTGTGGGAATGCTATTTGTTTGGTTTTTGAAAAAGCTGTTTGTTTGGTTCGTGAGGCTGCTGTTTGTTTGATTTGTAATGCATTTGTTTGGACAGTTTGTTTGCGAATTTCTGCTTGTTTGGACAGCTTGTAGCATTTTATTTGGACAATTTGTAGCATGCTCGCGAATTTCTCTTCTTCTTTCTTTTTGTGAACCAAGAAGGATAACCTTCTTGTGATTTGCAATTAGGGGAAATAAATTGTGATGAATTGAACAATATTCTGATTCCATATTGCAAACCTTAATGATGAACATTTATTTTTTGAAAATTTTTTGTTCGTGCCCAAATAATTTGCGCTAACCATGTTTTTCTTTTCTTGTTTTCATGTGAGCAAAATTGGAGATGACAAAGCAAAGACGCAAGAAATCTGTGGCAAGCATGGAAGTCTTGGAGATAAGCAAAGGAATTTGATACGACTTCAATCTTCAAACAAACTTAGGCATATATTAATTCTCCTAGGCCAATCAATCATTTGGATTTTCTTTGTAATTTAGAAAAATCATTCTTGTATTGTATCCAATAGTTGTACCAATTCATCTTTAAATACAATAAGTAGTAAAACATAAAGTATTTAAAAGAATAAATTGTTTTGTAACAATGTTTGAAATTGGAGAAAATCTTGAGTTATAACATGAAATATTCTGGTGTCACTTGAAATCCTTTATCAACAACAACTTGTAATTTCTTTTCACATCCTAATTGATTTTCGAAAAACCCAATCAAGATATTTGAAATAAAATGTTCCAGTCTGGTAACTTAAATTCCAAGTAATCCCAATAACTTAGTAACTGCATTTCAAACGAACACGCACTGTATATTCCATTTCCTAACCAAACAAATGTTTTAAGGACGTAAATCATCTGGTCAACCTGGATCCCACAATCATGATTGTTCTAAATGATAGTCTTAACCTCCATCTCTTATCCCAAACAAACCATACTCTGAGAACAAACATTATCTTTTCAGTAAACTGCATTTTAAGAAAATTCAAAATTAATCAAATGCCTTGCGATGATTTGATAATTTTAAAGTTTTCCAAACTCAAATTTCTTCCGATTCTTTAAAGATAAACCCGTGAGCGACATCACATCTGACCATGAACAGACAAAATTGTCTCAAAATCTTGTAGCTTGAAGAAATCATAAGTACAACCTTGAGGAAGCATGAAGACCCGTGAAAGCCATATGGATCTTTGAGAACTCATTTTCTTTTGAGGATTGCAAGAAACCCTAATTGCTGGTTCACTGCCAAAGAAGAGAATTTGTCTGGTCGATTTCTGAGCCAACTTGAATATCCGAGAAACCCTAGGGTTATGTCTTCTATGAAAAATGGGAGGGAAAATTTTGGGGTACAACAGCTGCCCCTGTTCAATTTTCTTAAACCTGAAAAGCGAGATCAACATGTATGTCGTTTGTGGCTTGAAAGTAGAAGATAATTGAACACTAGAGTGCCCAGAAATTTGCACTTGATGACGCGTTGATTTGATTGTGTATGGAAATGGGCTTAAAGATGCCATTTGGAGAAATAGAGGAGAATTGTCGGAGATGGGCTTATAGATGCCAACCAAAGGTGATTGTTGACGGAAAGTTTAAACTGGATCTGAACAGAGAATGGATCAGAATAAACCGTTGAGAGATTTATCTGAAACAGTAAAAATCTGGAAATGAATCCGAATAAACCGTTGAGAGATTTATCTGAAACAGTAAAAATATAGAGACGAATCAGAATAAACCGTTGAGAGATTTATTTGAACCAGCGAAATAATCTGGAGATGAATCAGAATAAACCGTTGAGAGATTTATTTGAATCAGTAAAATCTAGAAATGAATCAGAATAAACCGTTGAGAGATTTAGCTGAAACAGTAAAAATCTGTAGACGAATCAGAATAAATCATTGAGAGATTTATCTGATCTAGCGAAATAATCTGGAGATGAATCAGAATAAACCGTTGACAGATTTATCTGAACCAGTAAAATTCTGGAAACGAATCAGAATAAACCGTTGAGAGATTTATCTGAACTAGTAAAAATCTGGAGACGAATGAGAATAAACTGTTGAGAGATTTATCTGAACTAGTAAAAATCTGGAGACGAATCAGAATAAACCGTTGAGAGATTTATCTGAGCCAGTAAAAATCTGGAGACGAATCAGAATAAACCGTTGAGAGATTTATCTGAACCAGTAAAAATCTGGAAACAAATCAGAATAAACCGTTGAGAGATTTATCTGAACCAGTAAAAATTTGGAGACGAATCAGAATAAATCATTGAGAGATTTATCTGAACCAATAAAAATCAGGAGACGAATCAGAATAAACCATTGAGAGATTTATCTGAAACAGTAAAAATATGGAGACGAATCAGAATAAACCGTTGAGAGATTTATATGAACCAGTAAAAATCTGGAGACGAATCTGAATAAACCGTTGAGAGATTTAGCTGAACCAGTAAAAATATGGAGACGAATCAGAATAAACCGTTGAGTGATTTATCTGAACCAGCGAAATAATCTGGAGATGAATCAGAATAAACCGTTGAGAGATTTAGCTGAACCAGTAAAATCTGGAAGTGAATCAGAATAAACCGTTGAGAGATTTATCTGAACCAGGTAAAAATCTGGAAATGAAATCAAAATAAACCGTTGAGAGATTTATCTGAACCAGTAAAAATCAGCCTTTTCTCGAAACTGATATATATTTGACTTGTTGAAGATTTGTATCTGTCGGAATTTTGTTGATAATAACTGTCAAATGTTTCTTTCCTGTAAAAAGATGAAGAGTTAATTGTATGAAATGCTATGATGTATGTGATGCATGGTGTGATGTTTGGCTCTCAAAATAAATGAGATTGCAATGTATGCACTTGAGTTGCCAATGTTATGACGTATATATGTAAATGTATGAAAAGTAACGATTGTTTGTGCCGTAGCGTTGCTGGAAGCGGGGAAAATAAATACCCTCTGAAGTACTGATGGGTGAATTTCCATGTAAATGCTTTGTTGCAGAAATGAAAAGCCAGACATTGCTTGTGATATCTTGCTGGGGAAATCTGAGAAGTTGGGCAACTTGTCGGGGACACTTTGGACCAGTGGTTGGAAATTTTTGCTCTGGCTGGAGAAAGTACCTGTGGGGGGGGGGGGGGGGGTTATGGAATGGATTACAGATGTTATTCTATTTCTTAGAGTCATTAGTAATTGTCTTTCCGTTTTATTTATTTATTTGTAACAGTAATCACGTTCAAATGCATATGTTCAAAAATAAATCACTGGAAGGGATATCTTTGTATTAATTTGAACAAGTGTTTTTTTTTGTACAATGAGACGAGTATTCTAGCAAGAGAATGTCGTTGTAAAGAATGAAAATTGATACAAAGAAAAGATATCTATGTGAAGTAATCCCATGGGGTTCCCGTTCTACTATAGCCTTCATGTCTCTGAATGTCTTGTCTGCTGGTCGCCTCGGCCAAGTCGATTGGATTGAGTTAGAGCCAATTGAGTTGATTGGTTAACGTTGAAGATTGTTTGCCAGATGATCCAACGGGACATAGTCATACACTTTAATCCCTAACTTTTTCCTGGACCGCCCTCTCGGGTTTTCAGTCCACCGGGATACCCTTTTTTGCCCAAGCCGCCCTTTCGGGTTTTCGACTTGCCGGGTGTACAAATTTTTTTATTTTCATCCCTTATTTTTGCCCGAACCCTTTTGGTTCGCCGGGAATCCCTTATTTTTTCCTAGGCCAATCAACCTAGCGGGTCTTTGATCATGCGTAGTATCTTTTAACTATGTTCGTATTTACAGGGTGCGAGAGGTCGTCGCCATCCATAGTAGTCAAGATCATTGCTCCACCTGAGAAAATGCTTTTGATTACAAATGGCCTTTCATATGTAGGGGTCCATTTGCCCCTGGGATCACCTTGTGGAAAAATGATACGCTTGATTACCAAGTCACCGATCCGATATACCTGACGTTTGACCTTTTTATTAAAAGATTTGATCATGCGTTTTTGGTACATCTGACCGTGACAGATAGCTGTAAGCCTCTTCTCATCAATCAAGTTTAGTTGGTCAAACCGAGTTTGAATCCAATCTTCTTCATTCAAACCAGCATCCTTCATGATTCTTAGAGAGGGGATTTGGACCTCAATAGGCAAGACAACTTCAATGCCGTATAAGAGAGAAAAAGGTGTTTCCCCAGTTTATGTGCGAGCTGTGGTACGATACCCATGGAGAGCGAACGGTAGCATCTCATGCCAGTCTTTGTATGTGACTGTCATTTTCTGTATGATCTTCTTTATGTTTTTGTTAGCAGCTTCTACAACACTATTCATCTTTGGCCGGTAAGGGGAAGAATTTTGATGCTGAATCTTGAATTGCTCGCACAAGGCGGTGACCATAGTATTATTCAGATTTATACCATTATCAGTGAGGATTCTCTCTGGGATACAGTACCGACAGATGAGATTCTGCTTGATGAACCGGGCGACCATATTCTTAGTAACAGAAGTAAAGGAAGCTGCCTCAACCCACTTTGTAAAATAGTCGATGGCCACTAAGATAAAGCGGTGTCCATTGGAGGCTGTTGGCTTGATTTCCCCAATCATATCGATTCCCCACATAGCAAATGGCCAAGGAGCCGTCAA
Organism: Vicia faba; assembly: GCA_948472305.1. Taxonomy (NCBI): domain Eukaryota; kingdom Viridiplantae; phylum Streptophyta; class Magnoliopsida; order Fabales; family Fabaceae; genus Vicia; species Vicia faba. The sequence continues at coordinate 1,509,118,508 of OX451738.1, forward strand.
GACATTCAGAGGAACCAGAGGTACATGCACCTTGTCGGCATAGATTTGACACTTATGGAAAGTCCGAGAGTGTTGATAGCAATCCGCTTCCATGGTAGACCAATAATAGCCTGCCGGTAGGATTTTCTTTGCCATCGTATGCCCACTAGAATGAGTACCAAAAGTGCCTTCGTGTAGCTCACCCATGATCCTTTCAGTCTCAGCCTTGTCTATGCACCGAAGCAATACTAAGTCATGACTGCGTTTGTACAGAATACCATTACTAAGGAAGAATTTAGCCGATAACCTTCTCAGGAATTTCTTGTCATTCACTGAAGCTCCTTCTGTATATTCCTGAGACTCGAGATACCTTTTGACTTCATGAAACCAAGGCTGGTCCACTACTTCTTCGGTATTAATCTCGTGACAGTAGGCTGGTTCATTCATCCGCTCAATGGAGATTTGAGGAGCCTCGTTATCCCAATTAAGTTTAAACATAGATGAAATTGTAGCTAATGCGTCTGCTAGCTGATTTTCTTCTCACGAGAAATGCTCGAAGGTAATCTTCTCGAAATGCGGCAACAATGTCGACACATGTTCTTTATAAGGGATAAGGTTTGGGTGCTTAGTGTCCCATTCTTCTTTGACTTGGCTGATGACCAAGGTTGAATCTATAAATACATCCAAGTGTTTGATCCCCATGTCTATGGTAGCCTTGAGACCAAATATGCACGCTTCGTATTCTGCCATGTTGTTTGTACAGGTGAAGCAAAGTCTTGTTAGAACATAGTTTGATTCTACAACCCTCAGTTAGAGTTTTGATGATAACAAAATACAAGATTAAATGAATTATGAGATTTATATAAGACATATGTGCTATTCAAAATTATGATGTGTATTTGCAGGAAACTCTGATGGAATCAGCATCAGAATATGAATATCAATATCAGCATCAGAAGATATGTCAGCATCAGAAGATCAGTACATGTGCTTACGCTGAAGTTTGATGAACAGAATCTGCGCTTAACATACTCTGACTCTGATCAAGATCCTAACTATGTCATCAGCACTCAGAAGTGCCAGAATAAGCTAAAGCCAAGAACGCTCAGATTTTCATTAAGCAGAACATTCTGAAGTATCAACGTTACTGCATTCAAGGCAGATTAACTACCAACGACTTTATTCCGAGACAAAGATCTTCTCAAAAAGGAAAGAACGTTATGATCATTGAAATGGAATTATTGACATCAACGTATCTCTTTCCAAGGCTATTTAAACAAATCAGTGAGAAGAGAAATGGCTAATACTCTACAATTCTCCTACACGCATAAGCCAATCATCTTCATCCTCACTCATTCAGTTTGCTAAAGCTCTCAACCGCTTACTCTATAGTTCTAGCAATATAGTTTCATATAATCTTCATTTTGTGTATTATCACAGTTGTGATATATGGTTTTTATAGAAAACATCAAACACACATATTTGTTCATTTGTCTGTAAAAGAATTTCCTTGAGAAACCGGTTTGTGGTTAGACTCAAGAGGGCTTTGACAGTTGTTAAAGCAGTTGTTGTATTCAGTTGAATATAGTGGATTAAGACCTCGTTGGAGAGAGGCGAAATCACCTTGACGGGTGGACTGGAGTAGTTTGAGATCAAACGAACCAGGATAAAAATAACGTGTTGTCTGCATCCGATTTCAAGTTTTAACAATTCAACCCCCCTTCTTGTGTTTTTCACTTCTTCAATTGGTATCAGAGCGCCTGGTTCTGAGTTCATAACACTTAACCGTGTCAGTACAAGATCCAGCGTTAGAAAAACACAATGGCAGGACCACATCAAAACATCAACAATGACAACAATGAAGAAAGAGACTGATTCAGTGGAAAACCTCCAGTCTTTGATGGAGAGAACTTTGATTACTGGAAAGACAGAATTGAAAGATTATTTCTGGCCCACGATGCTGATCTGTGGGATATGGTGACAGATGGATACATGCACCCAGTGAATGCAAATGGTCAGAAGATTGACAGGAAAGCAATGTCTGATCAACAAAAGCGTGATTTCAAAAACCATCACAAATCCAGAACTATTCTTCTCAGTGCTATCTCTTACTCTGAATATGAAAAGATATCAAACAGAGACACTTCAAAGAACATGTTTGACTCTCCGAGAATGACGCATGAAGGCAACCTTCAAGTCAAAGAAACTAAAGCTCTTGCGCTCATTCAGAAGTATGAGGCATTCAAGATGGAAGAAAGTGAATCTATTGAAACAATGTTCTCAAGATTTCAGATTCTGGTTGCTGGTCTCAAAGTTCTGGACAAAGGGTATTCTACTGCTGATCATGTCAAGAAGATCATCAGAAGCTTGCCAAAACAGTGGAGGCCAATGGTCACAGCGCTGAAGCTAGCTAAGGATCTCAACACATTCTCTCTGGAGGAACTTGTCATCTCCCTCAGAAGTCACGAGATAGAGCTAGAAGCCGATGAACCTCAAAAGCAAGGTAAGCCATTAGCTTTAAAATCTAACAGAAAATCTGACTCCAAGGTTTTGCAAGCTGTTGAAGAAACCTCTGATGGGTCCTCATCAGAAGAAGATGAACTGTCTCTCCTCTCCAGAAGGGTGAACCAACTGTAGAAGCAGAGGCAAAGAAAGTTTAGGAATCCCAGAAGATCTGAGAACCAGAACGAATCCTCCTCCAGATACAGAAGGTCAGAATCCTCCTCTGGACACAGAAGATCTGAAGGCTCTTCAGGAAGCAGAAAGCCAAACAACAAAGACATCATCTGCTATGAAAGTAACGAGCAAGGGCACTACAAGAGTGACTGCCCAAAGCTTCAGAGGGAAAAGCCTAAAAAGAAGTTTGGCAAGGAAAAGAAGAAAAGTCTCACGGCCACATGGGATGACTCTGACACATCTGAAGCTGACTCAGAATCAGATGATGAGAGAGAAAACATAGCTCTCATGGAAAATATAACAGAAGACAGTGAAGCTTCTGAATCAGACACAAAAGAGGTATTTCCTGACTTTGCTATTAATTTTACTAAGGCTGAACTAGCTGAAAGCCTTAATGAGATTCTGGAAAGATATCAGCAGATCAGAGTCAAATTCAGAAACCTGAAAAGGGATCTTGCTTCTGACTCTGATAAAACTGAGAGTCTCAAGTTGGAAAATTATGAGTTGAAAAATAATGTTTCAAAATTAGAAAATATATTACAAAACTCTCAGAAGGAAACAATACTTGAAACTCCCAGTAGTGTTGATGAGATCATCAAGGAGTATGATCACAACTTTTAGAAGTTTCTAGCTAAAAGCATAGATAGAAGCAAAATGGCTTCAATGATCTATGGAGTTAGCAGAAATGGTAGAAAGGGAATAAGATACCAAGGTAAGGTACCTACACCAAAGAATGCCATGGTTTTAGTTATTAAACGAACTCCACTTAATTCACACTTTGTATTTGGGCACACACACGACATCAAATATACTAGTAGTAATTATTCTGTCAAACCAAAATTCAACTAGAGTTTTGGTAAAACTAACAAATCAGGACCCAAGAAAATATGGGTACCTAAGGATAAAATAATACATGTTGCAGATATCTTTAGCAGCAAAGCAGAAACACCAGTCATGGTACCTGGACTCTGGCTACTCACAGCACATGACGGGAAGAAGGCATATGTTCCAAAGCCTGGAACTTAAGCCTGGAGGCCATGTAGGCTTTGGAGGAAATCAGAGGGGAAAGATCATTGGCTCTAGAACTGTAGGTAATGGAAATCTTCCCTCTATCAGTAATGTTTTATTAGTAGATGGATTAATGCATAACCTGTTATCCATAAGTCAATTAAGTGATAACGGTTATAATATAATCTTTAATCAAAATTCATGCAAAGCTGTTAGTCAGAAAGATGGGACTATCCTGTTTAATGGAAAGAGGAAAAACAACATTTACAAAATCAAACTTTCTGAACTGAAAAGTCAGAATGTAAAGTGTCTTCTGTCTGTTAACAACGAGCAATGGATCTGGCACAGAAGATTGGGGCATGTTAGTATGAGAAGAATATCTCAGATTAACAAACTCAATCTGGTTAGAGGACTTCCTAACCTGAAGTTCAATTCAGATGCTCTGTGTGAAGCATGTCAGAAAGGCAAGTTTGCAAAACCAGCTTTCAAATCTAAAAATGTTGTTTCCACCTCTAAGCCATTAGAACTTCTGCACATTGACTTATTTGGACCAGTTAAAACTGCTTCAGTCAGTGGCAAGAAGTGTGGGTTAGTAATCGTAGATGACTATTGCAGATGGACATGGGTAAAGTTCTTAAGAAACAAGGACGAGTCACACTCTGTGTTTGTCACCTTCTGCAACCAAGTTCAGAATGAAAAGGATCTTAGAATCGTCAAAGTCAGAAGTGATCATGGTGGAGAGTTTGAAAACAAAGATTTTGAATCATTTTTTAATGACAAAGGCATTCTGCATGATTTCTCTTGTCCTAGAACTCCCCAGAAAAATGGAGTTGTGGAACGAAAGAACAAAACATTGCAAGAAATGGCCAGAACCATGATCAACGAGACTAACGTTGCTAAGATCTTCTGGGCAGAGGCGATAAACACAACGTGCTACATTCAGAATAGAATCTCCATAAGACCTATTCTGGAAAAGACTCCATATGAATTATGGAAGAACAGAAAGCCCAACATTTCATATTTTCATCCATTTGGATGTACTTGCTTTATTTTGAATACTAAAAATTATTTGAACAAGTTTCACTCTAAAGCACAGAAGTGTATTATGTTAGGATACTCCGAACGCTCAAGAGGGTACAGAGTATACAATACAGAAACACAGATTGTGGAAGAATCAATCAGTGTTCATTTTGATGATAAGCTTGACTCTCAAAAGTCAAAGCAGAATGAAGTATTTGCAGGTATTGAAGTTGAATTCACAAGTACTGAAGACAAGTCATCAGAAGCTCTTAACAGAGACCCTCCCTTAACATCAGAAAGAGGCACTGCAAGCAATCCAGCATCTTCTGTTGATCAACCTCAGAAAAGACCATCCAGAAGCAGCATGGATCACCCAGAAGAAACTATCTTAGGAAGAAAGGAAGATCCAATCAGAACAAGAGTCAACTTCAGAAACTCTAAAGAATCCCTCATGGGACTTGTTTCTCTGATTGAACCATCCTCAATTGATGAAGCACTTCTGGACAATGACTAGATCCTAGAAATGCAAGAGGAGCTGAATCAATTCACAAGAAATGACGTATGGGATCTAGTTCCTAAACCAAAAGGATTCAACGTCATTGGAACAAAATGGGTATTTAGAAACAAACTGAATGAACAAGGTAAAGTCATCAGAAACAAGGAACGATTGGTAGCACAAGGTTATAGTCAGCAAGAGGGGATAGACTATATAGAAACCTTTGCTCCAGTCGCCAGGTTAGAATCTATCAGACTTTTAATTTCTTTTGTTGTTAATAAAGGCATCACTCTGTATCAGATGGATGTTAAGAGTGCATTCTTAAATGGCTATACAGAAGAAGAGGTATATGTGCACCAACCCCCTGGTTTTGAAAGTTCAAAAAATCCAGAATATGTTTTCAAACTAAAGAAGTCACTGTATGGTCTGAAACAAGCTCCTAGATCTTGGTATGAAAGGCTGAGTAACTTCCTGTTAGAAAAGGAATTCACCAGAGGGAAAGTGGACACAACCTTATTCTGTAAGACAATTAAGAATGACATTTTAGTCTGTCAGATTTATGTTGATGATATTATATTTGGATCTACTAAACCTTCTCTAGGAAGAAAGTTTGCTAAGTGTATGCAGGTAGAATTTGAGATGAGCCTGATGGGGGAATTGAAATTCTTTCTGGGCATTCAGATCAATCAAACCCCAGAAGGAACTTACATTCATCAGAGCAAATATGTCAGAGAACTTCTGAAGAAATTTGATCTCTCAGAATGTAAGCCATCAAAGATTCCAATGCATCCCACGTGCATTCTGGAAAGAGAAGAGGTAAGCAAAAAGGTAGAACAGAAGGTCTACAGAGGTATGATTGGTTCTCTTCTTTATCTGACAGCCTCAAGGCCTGATATTTTATTCAGTGTATGCATTTGTGCAAGATTCCAATCAGATCCTAGAGAATCTCACTTAACAGCTGTTAAGCGAATTTTCAAGTATCTGAAAGGTACTACTAATCTGGGTTTGTTTTATAGAAAATCAAGTGATTACAGCTTAGTAGGTTATTGTGATGCTGACTTTGCTGGAGACAGAGTAGAACGTAAAAGCACTTCTGGAAGCTGCCAGTTTCTGGGAGAAATCTGATCTCATGGTCCAGCCAAAGACAATCCACAATTGCTCTATTAACAGTAGAAGCTGAATACATAGCAGCAGCTGGATGCAACACACAAATGCTCTAGATGAAAAGTCAACTTGAGGACTTCTAGATTTATGAGAGTAACATTCCTATCCTCTGTGATAACACCTCTGCTATTTTCTTAAGTAAAAATCCAACTTTGCATACTATGGCTAAGCATATAGAAATAAAACATCATTTTATTAGGGACTATATTCATAAAGGAATTTTAAACTTAAAATTTATTGATACAGACCATCAATGGGCTGATATCTTCACAAAACCACTTTCTGAAGATAGGTTCAACTTCATTCTGAATAATCTCAGCATGAAGCTTTGTCCAGAATAAAACTGTTTTAATTTTATATATTAACCTTCAGAATTATGTTTATTTCTCTGTGAACTTCTGATCAATCCTCTTTCAAAACTTTTAGAAATGCAGATTGTATCAGAATCTATCCATGAAGCTCTGAGCTCTTCAGTTCAAGGATAGAAGTGATGTTCACTCAAAGCAAACAAGTGTCATCCAGTCATCAGCTGTTTCCTGAGGCTGAACACACGTTCACGCTTCTGAAAAGGCAAAGCGCTGATTGGATGCATTGAGACACATGTCACTGGTAACCGTTTAAGTATCTTTCTGAAATCCCCTAAAATCAGTCATCATTAAATGCTATTAATCATGATTTATTTCTCTCTCTTAAGCGTTTATGTTTTCAAAAAACTTTTTTGAAATCTATTTAAACACCATTCACACCATACACAACTTTTACCCTTACTTTCGTTTCAATCAATATTTCTGATTTCTGTGTTTATGTTCTTCCTTCTCAAGAAAACCCTTTCAAATTTCTTTTCAAAAATCCTCGTGTGAACATGGCGTCTTCCAGCAATCTCTCTTCAGGTTCCCAGAAAGATGCATCATCTGAGCAATATGAGGTTCCTCTCAGAACGCTACTCACTCCAGTCAAGAACCTTGAAGTTCTGTCAGATATTATAGTGGATTTCAACAGTCTTAAGGAAAATGGTTTTGATTTATCAAAAGAGATTCAAGATCAAGGATGGGAAAGGTATTTCGACAGGTTGGTGGGTCCAACTTTTCCTATTTTGGTTAAGGAATTTTGGATTCACGCTTCTTCCTCAAATCACCAAGTCACTTCTTACATCATGGGGAAGAAGATTGTGATTACTGAAGACCTGATTGCAAGACTGATTGGGTACAATGGTGGTGGTATTCGCTGTATAGATATGGCAGAAAGGTGTTCAAATGTTGCTGTTATAGCAAGGGAAATTTTCACACGGGGGCTTCCCTCCAGCAAGATAAGGGATCTGAAAGATAAGCACAGAATTTGGGCAAAGATTATTCTGGGCTGTTTCAACCACAGGAAGTCTACAAGCTCTCCTGATTACATATTCATAGATCAGCAGATTCTGATCTATTTTATCAATCAGAAGGTAAAGATTAATCTAGCTCATCTTCTGTTCAACCATCTGAGAACAAGCATCAAGGAAACAAGAGAAGATGAACGCACTAAAAGGGATTAGATACCCTTGGGAAGATTAATATTAGATATTCTGACTGAGAATAGGCTGATTGAACATTTGACAGAGGCACAAGAGATCATCAGCCTGGAACCTTCTGTTGGCAAGCAGCTGAATGCCAAAAATCTAAAGAAGATGAAGCTGATAGAGAACATTAAGAAGGAGCCCAGCGTCACTCCTTTTGCTGACATCTCCAGCAGAAGAGTCCCTCTGGACGACTTCCCTATGTTCTCAGAGATTGACTCCAAGCCTCAAATCATTCTGAGATATTTGGATGCGTGTAAAGCTGATGGTACATCACCTAATCTTAACATTCAAGATCTTCAGCAGAAGGCACCAGAGGTTGTTCTGAAGAAGACAAAGAAGAGAAAAGCTTCTCCAGAAGGATCATCTCAACAGACTCCAAAGAAAAGAGGTAATCTTGTTTCTGTATCTGTTTTAGATTCAACTGTTGTTTCCATATCTATTCCTACTCCCATTCCAACACCAGCTGATATCCCAACACCACAAACCTTTGAAGATTTTGACATTGATTTTGACCCTTCTGAGTCATTAACCCTCAGAAGATCCCGCTCCAAACCACAAAATCCAAACACTGCAACCATACCAGAACCAGAACTTGCACAAGTTCTTTCTGATATAGAACAACACTCTTTCGCTCCCAAAACAGACAATCCAAATTCACAACCAGAAATTCCCATTTCTCCACAACCTGACATTCCACTCTCACCAATACCAGAAACTCCTCTCTCTCCAATACCATAACCAGAAATTCCACAACCTTCCTCTCCTCAACCAGAAAGTAATCCACCCTCTCCTCAACATGCACAATCCCCACAACATGAAACTCAAAATTCTGAGGCTCAAACCTCTGAATCTCCTGAACCACAACCTTTGGCCATTCAATTGCCTTTTGGTACAACTGTTAATATGTCTCAACTTCCCTCCTCACCAGAAACAACTCCTCCAAACACCCCATCAAGTCCAATTGTTATTTCTGACTCTCCCACTCCCTCACCTAAGAAAAATACAGAAAACCATAACAAGACAGTCATTGATCTAACAGTCCTTGAATGCCTTGCTGCAATAAACCAGAAAACTGCCATCCCTAAACCAAAACAACCAGATGTTGGTTCCAGCATTTTAAACTTTGAAACAGATATGCAGAAGTGGATCACTTCTTTGAAACAAGCAATTCTAGAAGTGGTTGATCCTGCTGTATCAGATCTCCTCTAGACTCAATTCTGAAGATGGGTATGTGCTGAAACCTTCAAGTTGCAAGACCAGAGCTATGGACAGGCTCAACAGAACTTCAGCAATCTGCTGAAGGAAATGGAAAGTCCAGTTCTGAGCAAGCTGCTGAAGGAAGAAGTTCTCCATCTAGAAAGTGAGCCTTGGTCTGAAAAACGTCCAGCATCTAAAGTTCAACCTGCAGAAGAACAGATTATTCAAGCTGAAGACTTGGGTCAAGCAGAAGAAACTACAGAAAGCTCTGAGAAGCAGCCTGTATCTGAAGATCCTCAAACTTCCTCTCTTGACAGGCAGACTCTGGAAGATTTAAAGAGATCAGATATGCTGATGAATGAACGGATGGACAAGCAGGATATCAAGATTGATTCTATAACAAGCATGGTAGCTAAGCAAAACAAAACCAGCGAACAAATCAAGAGCATGTTGGAAGCTCTGTTCACACGACTTCCTCCTTCTTCTTAGATTTTTCTTATGTTTTCCTTGTTTTCTTTACATGTTTGTCTGTAATATTTTTACTTGTTCTAAACTATCATTGCTTCTGTCTTAATACAAACGTCTTTTTTGCTCTGATCTTTTTAACTCTGATTAACTATGCTTTTTGATAGCTGACAAAAAGGGGGAGAAAGAATGATATTTTTCAATAACGGTTTACTGAGACAAAAGTCTCAAACATTCTAACATCCTTATATATTTGCTTGTCCTGAAAAGCTTACAGGTACAAGAATCTGAAGAACTCTGATAAAGCAAAATTCTGATGCTCAAAGAAAGGTTCAATAAAGTTCTAATACTCAAGGACTCAAGGAATCAAAGGGAAATAATCAACTCAGGGGGAGTTTTTCTCATCATTACTCTGATACTTTTTATTCCTTACCCTCTTAGCTCTGATACTTTTTACTCATCATCTGATCATCTCTGATACCGTTTCCTCTCTATCCTTAAACTCTGATACTTTAATCATTTTATTTTAATTGAAAAAAATCTGGTTTTTGTCATCATCAAAAAGGGGGAGATTGTTAGAACATAGTTTGATTCTACAACCATCAGTTAGAGTTTTGATGATAACAAAATACAAGATTAAATGAATTATGAGATTTATATAAGACATATGTGCTATTCAAAATTATGCTGTGTATTTGCAGGAAACTCTGATGGAATCAACATCAGAATATGAATATCAATATCAGCATCAGAAGATATGTCAGCATCAGAAGATCAGTACATGTGCTTACGCTGAAGTCTGATGAACAGAATTTGCGCTTAACATACTCTGACTCTGATCAAGATCCTAACTATTTCATCAGCACTCAGAAGCGCCATAATAAGCTAAAGCCAAGAACGCTCAGATTTTCATTAAGCAGAACATTCTGAAGTATCAACGTTACTGCATTCAAGGCAGATTAATTACCAACGGCTTTATTCCAAGACAAAGATCTTCTCAAAAAGGAAAGAATGTTATGAGCATTGAAATGGAATTATTGACAGCAACGTATCTCTTTCCAAGGCTATTTAAACAAATCAGTGAGAAGAGAAATGGCTAATACTCTACAATTCTCCTACGCGCATAAGCCAATCATCTTCGTCCTCACTCATTCAGTTTTCTAAAGCTCTCAACCGCTTACTCTATAGTTCTAGCAATCTAGTTTCATATAAGCTTCATTTTGTGTATTATCACATTTGTGATATATAGTTTTTCTAGAAAACATCAAACACACATATTTGTTCATTTGTCTGTAAAAGAATTTCCTTGAGAAACCGGTCTGTGGTTAGACTCAAGAGGGCTTTGACAGTTGTTAAAGCAGTTGTTGTATTCAATTGAATATAGTGGATTAAGACCTCGTTGGAGAGAGGCGAAATCACCTTGACGGGTGGACTGGAGTAGTTTGAGATCAAACGAACCAGGATAAAAATAACGTGTTGTCTGCATTCGATTTCAAGTTTTAACAATTCAACCCCCCTTCTTGTGTTTTTCACTTCTTCAAGTCTGGCAGTAAAAGGAGTATGACATCCTGCAAGAGATATGAGTACGACGTCGATACCATTTCCAAGTGTGTTGGATGCCCCATCAAAGAACAGGGTCCATCGAGATCCTTGTTCAGGTCCGTCATATGGCCTGATCTCTTCGCAGTTGTCTAACGTCATGATGTCTTCACCCGGGAATTCAAACTTCATGGACTGATAGTCTTCTACAGCTTGGTGAGCAAGATGATCCGCCAATACACTGCCCTTTATAGCTTTCTGGGTAGTATATTGTATGTCGTATTCTGTCAGGATCATCTGCCATCTTGCTATTCTCCCAGAAAGAGCAGGCTTCTCAAAGATGTACTTTATCAGATCTATTTTAGATATCAACAAAGTAGTGTGGGTTAGCATATATTGTCTCAGCCGGTGAGCAGCCCATGCCAGAGTGCAGAAAGTTTTCTCGAGCAGTGAATATCTTGTTTCACAATCGGTAAACTTTTTGCTCAGGTAATAAATAGTGTGCTCTTTTCGGAAAGACTCGTCATGCTTCCCCAACACACACCCCATTGAGTTTTCTAAAACAGTTAGATATAAGATCAATGGCCTTCCTTCGGCAGGTGGCAACAACACAGGAGGTTCTTGCAGATATTCCTTGATTTTGTCAAAAGCAACTTGGCATTCGTTGTTCCATCTGACTACTTGATCTTTCTTCAAGAGTTTGAATATTGGTTCACAAGTAGCTGTCAGGTGAGAAATAAACCTGGCTATGTAATTCAGACGTCCCAAGAATCCTCTGACTTCTTTCTCAGTACGAGGAGACAACATTTCTTGTATCGCTTTAACCTTGGCAGGATCAACTTCAATACCCTTGTTGCTGACGACAAAACCCAAGAGTTTACCAGACCGTACTCTGAATGTGCACTTGTTTGGATTCAATCTTAACTTGTACTTCTGCAGCCTTTCAAACAACTTCTGTAGGTGATCGAGGTGCTCTTCTTCCGTCTACGATCTGTCTATCATATCGTCTACGTAGACTTCTATCTCATGGTGTATCATGTCATGAAATAAAGCTACCATAGCGCGTTGATAGGTTGCCCCAACATTCTTCAGTCCGAATGGCATGACCTTATAACAGAAAATGCCCCACTATGTAACAATAGTCATTTTCTCCATATCCTCAGGCGCCATTTTGATTTGGTTATAGCCCGAGAAGCCATCCATGAAGGAAAACACTTTGTGTTGCGCCGTATTGTCAACCAGGATGTCGATGTGGGGAAGTGGGAAGTTATTTTGGGGCTTGCCATGTTTAAATATCTGTAGTCCACACACATCCGCACTTTACCATCTTTCTTGGGTATAGGGACAACATTGGCCACCCATTGGGGATAAGAGGTGACAGCCAAAAATCCAACATTTAACTGCTTCATAACTTCTGCTTTGATCTTTTCCGACATGTCGGGCCTCATACGACGAACCTTCTGTTTTACTGGGGGACAATCTTCCTTTGTAGGCAGACGATGTACTACAATGTCTGCATCCAGTCCTGGCATGTCTTTGTATGACCAGGCTAGGATCTCAACATAATCGTGCAATAGCTGCATCAGACGTTCCTTGACACTCGGTTCTAAATTTGCACCCAACTTGATTTCCTTTTTATCTTCCTTGGTACCCAAGTTGATTGTATCCAACGGTTCCTCATGAGGCTGAATAACTCTATCTTCTTGTTGCAACAACCTGGCCAATTCTCCTGGCACTTCATAATCTTCCTCACCTTCATCGTCGGCTTGGTAGATTAGACTTTCAAAGTCACAATTGGCCATAGCAGAACTGTTACCCCTGGGATCCTGAGTGGACGTAGATCTGCATTTTCAATATGTGAGTGTGTGTAAGAGCATAGCTACCTTTGACAGAAATAAAATGTAAGAAAGAAAATACAAAGAAAATAATATTTGATGTAAAAACGTCCATGATTCATTAATGACATATGAGAATGAAGTGACAACCCTTACAGATGGACCATTGTGCCTCGGGTAAGGCACAAGGTTTAGAAAAAAGTTTGAATTGTTTAAATATTACAAGCCTGGAAATATTAAAAGACAATTACTCTTGAATAAAAGTAATAGGAATGAAATCCTTCGCCTCCCATTTATTAAGCCCTCCGCCGATAGTTGGAAAAATCCATTCATCCATGTCACAACTGCCATAACTATCTTCTAAGGCGTTGACTCCTTGATTGCTGATACGCAGAGGTGGTCCCCCTGCGCGAGAACGTCAGACAATTTTCTGAGCCTCTGAAGTGAACCCCAACCCAAATTTTTCGGACTTGTAACGAATATCCGGAAGCTGACCCCAGATAGTACATCCTCCCTCTTCAACTACTGCTCGAGCGTCTTTCAATGAAGCCATTTTTAGCGGAGGTATGGTAATCTCCGGGACCTTAGGAGTAGACTTGGTTACTGCGACCGTTGCTTGAACCTCCTCAAAGATCTGACAGGGAGTCTCTATGAATTCACCGTCCATTTCAACATACCTGAAAGAGTTCAAATGGCTAACCATGTATTCCTCTTCCCCGTGAACTGTGACAATCTTCCCTCTGATCGGGTATTTTAGCATTTGGTGTAGGGTGGAAGTGACGGCACCAGCACCATGGATCCAGGGTCGACCCAACACACAAGAGTATGAAGGGCGGATGTCCATCACATAGAAAATTGAGTCAAAGGTCTGAGTCCCAATTTTTATGGGGATACTAACTTCTCCGTGCACTGTCCTCTTGGAACCATCAAAGGCCCTCACTATGATGTTGCTAGGTTTCAAGATGAGTCCCTCACAATCTAGCCGATCAAGGGCATTTTTGGGCAAGACATTCAATGATGAACCGGTATCCACCAAAACATGGGCAAGTGTGGTGCCCCTGCATTCAATGGAAATATGCAAGGTGTCGTTGTTCTTCCTTCCTTTAGAGGTTAAATCAGCATCGGAAAAGCCCAATCCGTTATCAGCAGTTAGACTGGCCACACAGTCTTCAAATTGGTCGATGGAGGTCTCCTGGGGCACATGAGCGGTCTTAAGAAACTTTACCAAGGCTTTGGCGTGAGTTTCAGAGCACAAAAGTAAGGACAACAATGATATCTTCGAGGGGGTCTGCCCCAATTGTTCTACAATGTTGTAGTCACTTTTTTTGATTATTTTCAGGATTTCTTCTATTTCTTTTCTAGAAGCTTCAAGGATGACTTCGAGATGTTCTCTTGTTTGGGCAGGCTTAACCAAAACCTCTTTGCCCCTGGTATCGGCAGTAGTGACAACAACGGGAGTATCACTGGTGGTGTCGGTAGGAGTGGCGGTAGTGATGATCACAGGAGTAACAATAGTCTTTGGAGAAATCTCAGGTGAAAAGACTCTTCCACTTATTATTATTTTGCTGGTTCCAGTGATGTTACCGATATCAGGATCAATATCTCTCGCAACTTCATTTGTGACAGCCAACTGATCTTGCTTGACGTCGTAGTAATAAACGTCAGCCTCATAACTCCAGGGAACAACTTTATTTGAGGAGTATGGTATTGGTCTTGGCATAGTGATGATCAATGGTGCAGTTCTGGGAGCTGGTGTAATCCTGACGGGTCTTTTGGTGGAGACCCTGAGAGGATTGTCGAAAATGGTGATTATCGAAACATCTTGATAAGAGCTCTTGATAAGGGGTAGCTTTTCAAATAGGATTTCTTTACTAGTCATCAGGCGCTGGACGCCTATATTTAGTAACAAACAACCGTTAGGCAGAGATTTGCAAAGGTGGCAATCTTCATCACAACCTGGGAACAAGCCGGCTTGCAGTAGATTTTGTTTAACAGTCAACAGAGGAGTAACCAAGTCATTCACGGAGGACACAAAACGATCATCATCAATGGCGTTGATACCTTGGCCATGTATGGGCATTGGTGCCGTTATTACATTAGGCGTTTCTGGGGACTCAAATTCAAGCTCCTTCACATCGATAAGGTCTTGCACCTTATTCTTTAAGGCCCAACAGTCATCTGTATCGTGCCTTGGGCTTCCAGAATGATAGGCACATCGGGCGTTCGGGTTGTAGCGAGGAGAAGCAGTATTAGGGTTCTTGGGAGCTTCCTTCAAAATTTCCAGATTGGTCCTTAGAAGGTGTAGCAAAACTTGAAACATGGTCATGTTAATCCAGGTAAATCGTCTCATGGGCGCTTCTGGTTTGTGCTGATAATTTCGCTATTGATTTGGCGCAGGATTAGAGATCATAACAGCCCCTACTGCCGGACGACGGTCGGTTTTGTTTTGATTCCTATGATCATACGCAGCACTGACTTCCTTCTTCCTAATAAAAAGTTTCTTCACCAAACTTGAGGTTGCATCTCTTTGAATTTTTCCGCTTTTTATACCGGGTTCGACCCGCTCACCAGTCATGATTAATTCGGTAAACCCAGATGAAGAACTCCCAATCAGGTGATTGAAAAATTGTCCTGACAAGGTGCCAAGGAACATACTCACTAACTCTCTGTCGGATAGAGGGGGATGGACTCTGCCTGCGAGATCCCTCCATTTTTGAGCATAGGTTTTGAAACCCTCATTTGTTCCCATAGACATACTCTGTAACTGTGTCCTAGTCGGAGCCAAATCAGCATTATACTGATACTGTTTGTAGAAAGTGGCAGCCAACTCTTCCCAATTACGGATATTGGACCCTTCTAATTGTTAGAACCAATCCAACTGAGTCCCTGATAAGCTCTCCTAGATAAAATGTACCCACAGATTTTTGTCAGCCGTGTGGGGCTGAATCTTTCTGACATATGACCTCAGATGTAGTTTTGGGCAAGAGATACCATCATACTTGGCGAAGGTTGGGACCTTGAATTTTGGTGGGATGACAACCCCTGAGATGAGTCCTAATTCTTCAAAGTCCAAACTGGGCACTCTCTGAATCTCCATGGTGTTCAAACGATCCTCTATCTGTTTGTATTTATCATCAGAAGGAGGATATTGCTCCTCAGAGTAATCAGGCTCTTCCTTTCCTTCGGATGCTGGGTCGTTGTTCACTTCCTGGGTCTCGGACCCTTGGTTATCTCCTTCACTCGATGATGTTGCAAAGTCCAAGGTTCGCCTGGTCTGTCCTTTAAACCTCCTTCCCATGATCACAACCCCGGTTGGTTTCTTCAATTTCTTCTTCATCTTCTCTTTGTCTAGCAGAGTCTTCAACTCCTCTTGCCATTTTGTTAGAGCCATGAGCATTTGTTGAAACTGGGCATTCTGCGCCTGAAGATCTTTCACAGTCTATTCAACATCCATCTCACTGAAATAAACAGTAGAAGGATAAGGCGACCTGTTATGAGAAACCTGTATGATGTTATGATGAATGAAGATGCAATATGCAAATTATTTCAAGGAAGTTTAGAAGATTTAAATTTGTCCAAACCAAAAAAGAATACACGTCATATTAAATAAAACCAAGTTTGAATACATCATGCCTCCTTGGGCTTACAAAGAAAGACACAAAATATAGCAAAAATTCTCAAGACAAAAAGACCGAATGCATCCTCTTTGGAGCAATGTAGGTATTCAGATTTTTCTCTTCATGAAGCAGTTTGGTGAGCTCTAGAACCTTCTTCTCACTGACGTAGCACTGGGTTTCAAAGGTGTCTCGTTCTTCCTTCAACTGAATCCGAGCTTTCTGCAAGTCTTTGAGAGAGGTAGGCATGTCCGGATGAAGAATGGTGTATGGGATGTCTCCTTCAATAATAGGCTCAATGATGACAGGAAGGATGGAAGGGTAAGGCATCAAGAGATTCTGAGCACGAGCCCGTACCCACTTAAGGTAAGGCTCGAGAGGGATAGAGTTTTTATGTCCCAAAGTCCTATTGTCCACCTTGTTCACCATTCCCCAAGTACGTGTAAACCTCTGGCGGTAACCTAGGTCTTCTTTGTCGTAGTCAAAAACCAAACCCCGGATGAGCATCTCATGAGGGCCGTCCCTTCGGGCATACCCAAACTGCCAAAGAGATAAACATGGGTTGTAGGTGATGCCTCCCCTAATACCTAGCAGAGGTACATTAGGGAACTCCCCACAACGGTCAATGGTAGAGATATCTTCCAAGGATCTCGAGCACCAACGGATATCAGAGTGGGTGAGAGACATCATCCTTTGAGACCAAGTCAATCTTTGCTCGTTCTTCAATGCTGACTGAAGCAGGTGTAAAGTGAACCACTTAGCGAGTAGCGGGATACAACACAAAAGGGTACCTCTTTTCTTCATGGTACGGGTATGAAGGCAATGCAAGATGTCTCCTAGCAAGGTGGGTATAGGATTGTGAGAGAGAAAGAATTTGATGGCATTAACGTCTATGAATTAGTCCGAATTAGGAAACATAACCAAACCATAAATGAGGAGAGCTAACACATCTTCGAAAGCTTGGAAATCCATGTCATCCCAGAATGAACGAGCTTTTTCCAATAGAAACTTAGCTAAAAAACCTTTAACCCCACTTCTTGTCTCCCAATTGGCTATGACGTCGGCCCTCTTCACATGTAAAGATTCGGCGATGACATCAGGTTTTGGAATCCCTTCTAGACCGGTAAACGGTATCTGATTAAGCACGGAAACCCCTAAGAGTAGGGAGAACTCTTCCAATGTAGGTACCAACTGATAGTCCGGAAAAGTGAAACAATGATGTACGGGATCAAAGAATTGGAACAGTACACATATCATCTCTTCTTGGAAGTTGGATGTAGCCAAGCTGAGGAGTCGACCATACTTCCTGGTAAAAGGAGAATCACCGGGCACTCTTGAGGCTAGCTGTTGAAGTTGAGGATGTTCTTTTACAAAGCTGATTCGGATGGTGTTTCTTTGGAGAGAATTCATATCCTACAAAACAAAAACAAAGATAAATTTCTAAATCCTTGAAATGGTTGGTGAGCATGCATATGATGTCGATGATGTTTATGATTTGTAGGTAAGTACCCTCTTAAAGTTTTAGTTGGCTCAACCTGTCCTAGAAATAATGATCGGGTTCTAAAGGATCTCAATATCACCGACCTTTCTCTTAGGCATTGTCTCAGCATAATAATCTTTCCTTGCGGCCGAGATATCCCAAAAGTCTAGCCTCAATGAGTGTAGTATCGAGTGTCAACCAATTTTCAACTTTACACCGAAACCGGTTACGTCACTACGTCCTAATGGCCAAGTTTGTTCAATTAGGGTTCTAAGGTCAGTTAGTGTTTCATGGCACTAAGCGACAGACCTGTATTTTCCTCGATTCAACACAAGGGATACTGGTACCAACCAAAGTGCCACACCAACGTAGCTACTGCTTCAACCGTATCGGTCTACGCCGTATAATTCCCTTGCAGTTTATTGCTACTTACCTAAAAGGTATTTCCCAGATTCAGGTTAGGATTTAAAGCAAGCCCAATACAAAGAACTGAATATAAAGCACACAAATCAAATAATGAAAGCGAGTAAAAGTGATTTATCCCTAAGGTAACCCCACTTTTTATTATTTCCCCAGCAGAGTCGCCAGTTCTGTGATACGGTGGGAGAACTGACTTGATGTTTTGCGTTTCGATCGCATTTGTGCGGATAGCAAGAGTCGTCACTGAATTTTCTTTTATCCAAAAGGAAAGGTAAAAAAGCATAGGAAAGACCTTTCAAGATTATTTCTCGGGTTCGGGGGGTAGATTATGAAAAGGGAAGGTATTAGCACCCTTTTCATCCATAGTTTTCCATGGGCTCTTAGTTACTCGTTTAGATCACTTGCTTTCATTTGACAGTGTGCTTGTGGTGTGGGCTTTGAAAGTATTTTGAAAAATCTCTTTGTAATGGTTCTCGTCTCTATAAGAACGCGTCCAAAGTTTTTGTTTCGTAAAGTGGTTCAAAGATGTGTTTGTGAATCGTGTTTCAGAAAGTGTTTTGAAAAGATGTTTTGTAATGGTTCTCGTTTATGTAAGAACGTATACAAAACGTTTTGTCTTTTTGAAAATGTTTTGAAATGGGAGTGTAGGTGTAAAATTTTTTTTATCGTGAGCAAGCGAGTAACTAAGAGCGAATCTATCTACTCGAAAGGTATAAAATTGTTCTTTTCTTCCTCCTTTTAATGGTGCTATCTTACCATTGATTTGGTAAGAAGCCCCACCGTTGGATGTGAAGGGACAGGCACGGGTCAATTTCATAATCATTGAAAGCAACTTAGGAGACGCTTTAGCAATTTTTGTAAAGGACGAGATCGCTTTAATCGAAGGCAACATCGAGGGTCATCGAGGGACTACGATCTTTTTTATCGAAGGGTCATTGCTAGAGCGTCCCATATTCGAGGGACATGATCGCATTTCCAAGGCGACGAGCGAGGTTACCCTAGAGGTGCGCGTGTGAAAGAGTGTATTGGTTTCAAGTTATTTTATTCTTTGATTAGGTCATCTAGCGATTGATTTTTGAATCTTGCCATACACGCCTAGTTACTATACAATATAAGGAAAATAGTAAATTGCGGGAATTGAAATTCTACGCTATTACAAAATATTCGGGAATGGGGGTACAATTTTTACAAATGGCGATGAATCAAATGTGATAGAAAGATCCGAATAACAAGCAATACAACCAAATCGAATTTTGTGCGATTTAATTAAAGCTATGATAATCCATGAAAACAAAATATGGAAATAAAATGTTAAGTATTTACTTAAAAAAAGAAAAAAGTAAAACCTATTCTAAAAATAAAATAATTGATTAAATTATATTCTTTATTTTTGTATTTTATTAATTTAAGTAAAATCTAAAGAAGGAAAAACAAACTAAATTGTTTTTTTTTATGTTTTATTAAGTCAATTAAATTTAAAATAAAATTTATTAAAGAAAGAAAATAATAAAAATTATTTACAAAAAACCTAAATCAAATTAATAAAAATATATT
Source organism: Vicia faba (assembly GCA_948472305.1). Taxonomy (NCBI): domain Eukaryota; kingdom Viridiplantae; phylum Streptophyta; class Magnoliopsida; order Fabales; family Fabaceae; genus Vicia; species Vicia faba. The sequence goes on from OX451738.1 coordinate 1,509,138,510, forward strand.
TTAAATTTTATTAGCATTTTGTATAACAAAAAAAGGAAATGAACTAAAGAAACAACATGGGCCTATGGGAGATTTGAGAATGAGGCCCAAAGAAATTAAATGTTCTATTGCTGTAACAAAAACAAACCAAAGGGGGGTATGGCCAGTAAAACGAAAATGGGCTTAGGGAATTCGCTGGGCTATCTAAACTCATGTTAGCAAAACAAGATCCAGTTTTCTTAAACCAACTTATCCAACAATTAGGAGATAATAAGAAAATTAGGGTTTGGAACCCTTGTCACTCATGCAGCGCCGCTAGCTCACCTTCGTTCATCTTTGTATCATCCTTGTTCATCTTGCTGAACCCTCTAAATGTTCTCACTAACCATCCCTATTTAACCTCATTCGAATCGCCCTCTTCTACCTCCTTATCTCACCGTGATTTGCATTTTTTTGAAACCCTAATTTCATATTTAAACCTAACAGAACCGAAATTGGTTCATCTGTGACCTTCCTAAAACTCTCTGTTACCGGAAGCAACCATCTCGTCTCCCTAATTAAGCTCTAGCAATTTTCTTTGGAAAAAAGGGTAAGGTTTCTGTTATGTTCAAAAGGTTACAAACTTCATTGATTTTTTTTCTATCTTGATTGTGTTTTTTTTTTTGTTAATTAAAACTTTATTCTCTTAGATGCAGAAAATGCACTTATGGAAAATATGGAAAAGAGAAAGAACCCATACATGTTGGAGTTTTACAATTTCTTGTGATTTTCTGTGAAATCGAAAGGGAGAGGCGAGAGCGAGGATGGTGTTTCAATGGTGGCGGCAGTTTCACGAGGGGAAGATATGTTTTCACTGGTTTGTCAGTAATCTCTTCTATTTTCTTTGTTTGAATGATGATTTTTCAATGATGGTTAAGGGTTGTGGGATTTTTGATGATGGTTCTGTTGGATGGTTAACTGGCCTTGGGATTTTTGTGAGGGTTGTTTGGTTCTTGCTCTTGATGCTGGTTATTGTGTTTGTTGTTTTGGGCTTGCTTACAGTTTTTGTTGTTTGAGGCTTGTTCAAAGTTTTGGAATGTTGGAAGCTTGCTACTATGTTTTTGTTGTTTTAGGCTTGCTAACCGTTTTTTTTGGTTTGAGACTTTGCTACTGTATGATGGTTACTGATTTGTTGTTCTGATGAAAGCTTAGCAGGTTTGGAATTTTTTTGATGATTATTGGTTGTGGTTGTGAAGCTTGGTTCAGGTTTCGTATTTTTGATGGTTCACGGGTTTTGAGTTTTTTCTTGGATATATGTTACTGGTTTGCTGTTTTGGTTTTAGGCTTATGGAGTTTTGGTTTGGTTACAGTTTCTTTGGTTTGATGGTGGTGACTGGTTTTTGTTGTTTGTATGGTTAACAGTTTTGTGAGATCTTGGTTTTGGATTTGTTGATGTTTTCTGGTTTTGAGTTTGTGAAGCTTGTTGAATATATTTTCAGTTTGAGACTTGTGTTTTTTTTCTGTTGCCCTGCTTCTGTTATATCCATATGCCAATGGTTGGAAACCAAAAAATTTGAATATTTTGGTATATTGTCCTTATGGATTTTTTGTTGCAGTTTTTTTTCTTCCATTTTCTATGCAACTTGTGACAGGTTTTGGGCAGGGCAGCAAGGCTGTGCATTTTGGGCAATTATAATAACCTAGGTGACTTCTTTCCTCTCTTCTCTCTCAATGACAATAAAAAAGCAATTTGCTCTTTTTCCTTTTTTTCTAATTCTGAAAGGTTTGCAGGTGGAAAATGATGATTTCTTGAGCAAGTTATGCTAATTTGCCATACTGATGCCTCGTTTTTGTTGATGCTGTTTGTTGTTTGTCCAGTTGTGATAATGCTGTTGTTTGGCTTGTGACAATGCTGTTTGTTTCATTTTTGACAAACTTGTTTGTTTGGTTCATGAGGCTGCTGTTTGTTTGACTTGTAATGCATTTGGTTGGACAGTTTGTTTGCGAATTTCTGCTTGTTTGGACAACTTGTAGCATTTTATTTGGACAGTTTGTAGCATGCTCGCGAATTTCTCTTTTTCTTTCTTTTTGTGAACCAAGAAGGATAACCTTCATGTGATTTGCAATTAGGGGAAATAAATTGTGATGAATTGAACAATATTCTGATTCCATATTGCAAACCTTAATGATGAACATTTTTTTTTTTTGGAAAATTTTTGTTCATGCCCAAATAACTTGCGCTAACCATGTTTTTCTTTTCTTGTTTTCATGTGAGCAAAATTGGAGATAACAAAGCAAAGACACAAGAAATCTGTGGCAAGCATGGAAGTCTTGGAGATAAGTAAAGGAATTTGATACGACTTCAATCTTCAAACAAACTTAGGCATAGATTAATTCTCCTAGGCCAATCAATCATTTGGATTTTCTTTGTAATTTAGAAAAATCATTCTTGTATTGTATCCAATAGTTGTACCAATTCATCTTTAAATACAATAAGTTGTAAAACATAAAGTATTTAAAAGAATAAATTGTTTTGTAACAATGTTTGAAATTGGAGAAAATCTTGAGTTGTAACATGAAATATTCTGGTGTCACTTGAAATCCTTTATCAACAACAACTTGTAATTTCTCTTCGCGTCCTAATTGATTTTCGAAATTCCCAATCAAGATATTTGAAATAAAATGTTCCAGTCTGGTAACTTAAATTCCAAGTAATCCCAATAACTTTGTAACGACATTTCAAACGAACACGCATTGTATATTCCATTTCCTAACCAAACAAATGTTTTAAGGACGTAAATCATGTGGTCAACCTGGATCCCACAATCATGATTGTCCTAAATGACAGTCTTAACCTCCATCTCTTGTCCCAAACAAACCATACTCTGAGAACAAACGTTATATTTTTAGTAAACTGCGTTTTAAGAAAATTCAAAATCAATCAAATTCCTTGCGATGATTTGATAATTTTAAAGTTTTCCAAACTCAAATTTCTTCCGATTCTTTGAAGATAAACCCGTGAGCGACATCACATCTGACCATGAACAGACATAATCGTCTCAAAATCTTGTAGCTTGAAGAAATCATAAGTACAACCTTGAGGAAGCATGAAGACCTGTGAAAGCCAATTGGATCTTTGAGAACTCATTTTCTTTTGAGGATTGCAAGAAACCCTAATTGCTGGTTTACTGCCAAAGAAGAGAATCTGTCTGGTCGATTTCTGAGCCAACTTGAATATCCGAGAAACCCTAGGGTTGTGTCTTCTATGAAAAATGGGAGGGCATATTTTGGGATACAACACTATGGTAGCTTTGTTTCATGACATGATCCATCATGAGATAGAGGTATATATGGATGATATGATTTCAAGATCACAAACCTAAGAGGAACATCTCGATCACCTATACAAGCTATTCGAGAGGCTGAAAAAGTACAAGTTGAGGTTCAACCCTAATAAGTGCACATTCAGAGTACGATATGGTAACATCTCAAGCCAGTCTTTGTATGTGACTGTCATTTTCTGTATGATCTTTTTAATGTTCTTATTTGCAACTTCAACAACACCATTCATCTTTGGTCGGTAAGGGGAAGAATTATGATGCTGGATCTTTAATTGTTCGCATAAACCGATGATCATAGTGTTGTTGAGATTTGTACCATTGTCAGTGATGATCCTTTCCGGGATACCGTACCGACAAATGAGATTTTGCTTGATGAAACGGGAAACAACATTCTTAGTAACGGAAGAGAAGGAAGCTTCCTCCACCCACTTTGTAAAGTAATCAATGGCCACTAAGATGAAGCGGTGTCCATTGGAGGCCGTCGACTTAATTTCCCCAATCATGTCAATTCCCCACATAGCAAAAGGCAAAGGATCCATCAAGACATTCAGAGGAACCGGAGGTACGTGCACCTTGTCAGCATAAATCTGGCATTTATGGCAGGTTCGAGAGTGTTGATAGCAATCTGCTTCCATGGTAGACCAGTAATAGCCTGCACGTAGGATTTTCTTTGCCATCGTATGCCCACTAGAGTGGGTGCCAAAAGTGCCTTCATGCAATTCAGCCATGATCCTTTAAGCTTCAACCTTATCTATGCACCGAAGTAACACAGAGTCATGATTGCGTTTATACAGGATGCCATTACTAAGGAAAAATTTAGCAGAGAATCTCCTCAAGAACTTCTTATCATTGATTGAAGCTCCTTCTGGATATTCTTGATCCTCAACATACTTTTTGACTTCATGAAACCAAGGTTGGTCCACTACTTCTTCAGTATTAATCTCGTGACAGTGCTTTGGTTCTTCCATTAGTTTGATGGTGATCTGGGGAGCCTCGTTATCCCAATTAAGTTTAAACATAGATGGCATTGTGGCTAGAGCGTCTGCTAGCTGATTTTCTTCTCGCGGGGAATGCTCGAAGGTAATCTTCTCAAAATGTGGTAGTAATGTCAAAACATGTTCTTTGTAAGGGATGAGGTTAGGGTGTTTGGTCTCCCACTCCCTTTTGATCTGATTGATGACCAAAGCTAAGTCTCCGAATACATCCAAGGATTTGATCCCCAAGTCTATAGCAGCTCTGAGACCAAATATGCACGCTTCGTATTTTGCCATGTTGTTTGTATAATTGAAGCAAAGTATTGCCGTAAAGGGAGTATGACACCCTCCACGAGATACGAGTACAACACCGATACCATCACCGAGTGCATTGGATGATCCACCAAAGAACAGGGTCCATCGGGATCCTTGTTCAGGTATGTCATATGGCCTGAATTCTTCACAGTTGTCTAATGTCATGATGTCTTCATCCTGGAATTCGAATTTCATGGACTGGTAGTCTTCTACAGCTTGGTGAGCAAGGTGATCAGCTAGTACAATACCCTTTATTTATTTCTGGGTAGCATACTATATGTCATATTCTGTCAGAATCATCTGCCATCTCGCTATTCTCCCAGAAAGAGCAGGCTTCTCGAAGATGTTTTTTATTGGATCCATTTTAGATATTAACAAGGTAGTATGAGTCAGCATATACTGTCTTAGCCAGTGAGCAGCCCATGCCAGAGCGCAACAAGTTTTCTCGAGTAGTGAATATTTTGTTTCACAGTCAGTAAACTTTTTGCTCAGGTAATAAATAGCGTGCTCTTTTCGGCCAGACTCGTTATGCTGCCCCAATATACACCCCATTAAGTTTTCTAAAATAGTCAGATACATGATCAAGGGTCTTCCCTCGACTGGTGGCATCAACACAGGAGGCTCTTGTAAGTATTATTTGATTTTGTCAAAAGCAAATTGGCACTCGTCATTCCATTTGACTACCTGATCTTTCTTCAACAATTTGAAGATTGGTTCACAGGTAGCTATCAGGTGAGAGATGAATCTGGAAATATAGTTCAAACGTCCCAATAATCCTCTGACTTCCTTCTCATTACGAGGAGAAGGCATCTCTTGTATTTCTTTAACCTTGGCAGGATCGACTTCAATACCTTTGTAGTTGAGGACAAAACCTAGGAGTTTACCAGACCGTACCCCAAATGTGCACTTCTTTGGATTCAACCTTAACTTGTACTTCTTCAGTCTCTCAAACAGTTTTTGTAAGTGATTAAGATGCTCTTCTTATGTTTGAGATCTGGCTATCATGTCGTCCACATAGACCTCTATTTCATGATGTATCATGTCGTGAAATAGGGCTACCATGGCACATTGATAGGTTGCCCCAGCATTCTTCAGTCCAAATGGCATTACCTTGTAGCAGAATGTGCCCCATTGTGTGACAAAGGTTGTTTTCTCCATGTCCTCAGGCGCCATTTTGATTTGGTTGTAACCTGAGAATCCGTCCATGAAGGAAAACACTTTGTGTTGTGCCGTATTGTCAACTAGAATATCAATGTGGGGGAGTGGAAAATCATCCTTAGGGCTTGCCCTATTCAAATATCTGTAGTCCACACACATTCGCACCTTGCCGTCCTTTTTGAGCACTGGAACAACGTTGGCAACCCATTAGGGATAAGAGGTGACAACCAAGAATCTAGCATTGAATTGCCTCATGACCTCTACTTTAATCTTTTCTGACATATCCGGTCTCATTCGGTGAACCTTTTGCTTTACAGGCGGATAATCCTCTCTTGTAGGAAGACGATGTACTACAATATCTGCATCAAGTCCCGGCATATCTTCATATGACCAGGAAAATACTTCGACATAATCGTGTAACAACTGAATCAGACGCTCCTTGACACCGGGTTCCAGATTGGCACCCATCTTGACCTCTTTTTTGTCTTCTTCGGTACCTAGGTTGATTGTATCCACGGGTTCCTCGTGAGGCTGAATGGTTCTCTCTTCTTGTTGTAGTAGTCTAGCAAGTTCCCCTGGTACTTCACAATCTTCCTCACCTTCGTCTTGGGCTTGGTAGATTAGATTCTCATAGTCACAAAAGGCCATAGCAGTATCGTGACCCATGGGATCCCGAACGGATCTATACCTGCATTGTGAGTGTGAGTGTGTGTAAGGGTATAGCTATCCTTGAGAGAAATAAAAATGTAAAAAGAAAAAACAATGAGCACAAAAGTTTGTATGCGAAAACGTCCATGATTCATTTATGTTATATGAAAATGAGATAATAACCCTTACGAATGGACCATTGTTCCTCGGGTAAGACACAAGGTTTTAAGAGTGAGAATTGTTTTAATGTTACAGATCCAACAAAATGTAAAGACAAATTACTGTGGGATAAAAGTTATCGGGTCAAAATCTCTAGCCTCTCAGTTGCTGAGCCCTCCATTTACAGTTGGGAATATCCAGTCTTCCAAGTTACAGCTATCTTCATCATCTTCTACGGTGTTCACCTCGCGGTTTCTGATCTTCAAGGTTGGTCCTCCGGCACGAGCGTGACGTACAACCTTCTGAGCACTTGAAGTGAAACCCATGCCAAACTTGTCAGACTTATATAGGATATCTGGGAGTTGTCCCCAAATAGTGCACCCACCTTCTTCTACCACTACTTTGGCATCCTTCAGAGATGACATCCGAAGTGGAGTCCTTGTGATCTTGGGAACAACCATGGTTACTGCCACATCTTGCAGGACCTCTTCAAAGTGTTGGAATGGAGTTTCAATAAATTCACCATCTAATTCCACATATCTGAAGGAATTGAGATGGATGATCATATACTCTTCTTCTCCATGAACGGTGATAATCTTCCCTTGAATCGGATATTTCAGCAGTTGGTGCAACATAGAAGTGACAGCACCAGCATTGTGAATCCATGGTTGTCCTAGCAAGCAAGAATATGAGGGACAGATATCCATTACATAAAAAGTTGAATTGAAAGTTTGGGTTCCATCCTTTATGGGGATATCCACTTCCCCATGTACCATCCTTTTCGAACCGTCAAAAGCCCTTACTACTATGTTGCTTGGCTTTAATGTCAATCCTTCGCAATCAAGTCTATCAAGAGATTTTTTAGGTAATACATTCAGAGATGAGCTAGTGTCCACCAAAACATGAGCCAGAGTTGTGTCCCTACATTCCACTAAGATATGCAATGCCTCATTATGCTTCCTTCCCCTCGGCGTTAGATCAGCATCTGAGAAACCTAGACCATTATCTGCAGTCAAGCTGGCTATGCAGCCTTGAAATTGATCGACAGAGGTCTCTTGAGGTACATGGGCACTCTTCAGAAATTTTACCAAGGCTTTTGCATGCGCCTCGAAACATAGTAGTAATGCCAGCATGGAGATTTTAGAGGGAGTTTTCCCAGTTGTTCAACTACATCATAGTCGCTTCTCTTTATAATTTTTAGGATCTCCTCCATTTCTTTCTTAGAGGTCTCAGGGATAGTCAATGACTGAGCCTTCGTCTAGACAGGCTCAATCAGAATACTTTTTCCTCGAGTCTCAGTTAACTCGACAGCAGGAGTGTCAGTAGGAATGATTATATGGGTTGTGACGGCTTTGTCGATTGGAGTATTGTTGGAGATAATTGTAGGACCATGAAAAACTTTTAGGGGAGCAACAACAGGAATGATTACGGGTCCAGAAACTCCTTTTGGGGGAGAAATTTATGGAGAAAAGATCCTACCACTTCAGGTAATCTTGCTGGTTCCTGCAATATTACTGATGTCAGAATTGACTTTCTAGGAGCTTGAATCTTCTGCGGCTGGCCAGTCCTGCTGGATACCATGGTAGTAGACATCCCCTCTATAATTCCATGGTATGGTTTTGTCTGATGAGTATGGAACTAGTCCAGGCATTGTAATTATTAAAGGAGTTGCTTTCGGAACTGATGTAATTCTAACGGGTCTTTTGGTGGAGACCCTGGAAGAATTTGCATAAATGGTAATGATAGAAACATCTTCAAAAGGAACAGGTGGAACAGAAGTCTTCTCGAATAAAATTTCTTTGTTATCTATTAGGCAATGAACGCCTGCTTTCAACAATGTACAGCTGGTTGGTGAGGATAAACAAAAATGGAAAACTTCATCACAACCCGGGAACATACCGGCATTCAACAAGTTCATTTTTATAGTCAGAAGTGGGGTCATAAGTTCATAAACTGAAGTAACAAACAATCCTTCTTCGATGGCATTGATATTATGGCCATGTCTGGGCATAGGGGCAGAAATGACATTTGGCTTTTCGGGCGCATCGAACTCAATTTCTTTTGCTTCAATGAGGTATTGTATTTTGTTCTTTAGAGCCCAACAGTTATTAGTATCGTGACCAGGACTTTCAGAGTGATATGCGCAACGGGCATTGGGATGATAATGAGGAGATGTTGTATTGGGGTTTTTCAGAGCTTCTTTCAAGGTCACCAAGTTGGATCTTAGTAGATGTGGTAATACTTGAGACGGGGTCATGTTGATTCTGGTGAACTGCCTGACTGGTCTTTCCATCCTTGGCTGATTATTTCTTTACTGATCAGACACAGGCTTAGGAATCATAATAGCCCCCACCATTGGTTGGCGTTTGGCCCTATCTTGGTTTCTTTGCAGATATACGGAAACCACCTCTTTCTTTCTGATGAAAGGCTTCGTTACAGCTGTAGAAGAAGATGTGTCTTTCTGAATCTTTCCACTCTTTATACCGGCTTCTATCCTCTCTCTCGTCAATATTAGTTCAGTAAAGCCTGCAGATGAACTTCCAATTAAATGATTGAAGAAAGGACAAGACAAGGTGCCCAAGAACATGTCTACCAATTCTCTCTCAGATAGAGGGGGTTGAACTCTTCCAGCCAAGTCTCTCCATTTTTGTGCATAGTCCTTGAAACCTTCATTAGAAACCATGGCCATACTCTAGAGTTGAGTACGGGTAGGCTCCAGATCAACATTGTATTGGTATTTTTTGTAGAAGGCTGCAGCAAGATCTTCCCAATTGTGGACGTTGGCTCTTTCCAGTTGGTAAAACCAGTCAAGTTGAGTTCCAGACAGACTATCTTGGAAGAAGTGCACCCATAAGTCTTTATCAGTGGTATGGGGTTGGATTTTCCTCACACATGATTGGAGATTCATTTTAGGGCATGAAACTCCATCATATTTGGCGAATACAGGTGCTTTGAATTTCGGAGGAATCACAATCCCCGACACAAAACCCAATTCCTCAAAGTCCAAGCAAGGCATCTTTTGGATTTCCATCGCACTCAACCGCCCCTCGAGATGTTTATACTTGTCATCAGCTGAAGGGTATTGTTCTTCAGAGTAGTCCTCTTCTTCCTTATCCTCTTCCGATTTTGATAGGACAACTGTTTCCTTGCCTTTCCCCTCCTGATTGTCTTTTTCACCGGATGTTGTTGCAAAGTCTAAGGTCCTTCTTGTCTGCCCATGAAATCTTCTTCCCATGTTTAAGACTCCGGTTACCTTCTTTATTTTCTTTTTCCTCTCTTCAGCCAGCAAAGTCTTCAATTCTACTTGTCCCTTGGCTAGGGTCAACAGAAACTGTTGAAACTGTGTATTCTGAGCTTGGAGGTCTTTCATTGTTTGCTAGAGATCTATCTTACTGAAATAAACAGTAGAGAGATGAGGAGACTTATTGCACAAAACCTGCTTATGTTATGATGAATGGTTTATGCATATGCAATGTTTTCAAGGATTTTAAGATTCAAATTCATTTTAGATAAAAAGGAAACACACGTTATATTAATAGATTAAAGCTTGAGTACAATAATTCCTTCTTAGGAAAAACAAATACAAGCAACTCTAAGATAAAAAGGTAGTGCGCATCCTCTTCGGTGCAATGTAGGCATTCAGAGTCTGCTCCTCATGAAGTAGCCTAGTGAGTTCCAAAACCTTCTTCTCGCTTCCGTAGAATTGGGTTTCGAAAGTATCTCGCTCTCCTTTGAGTTGTATCCAATCCCTTTGTAGGTCTTCAAGAGATGTGGGCATGTCAGGATGTAGGATAGTGTATAGAACATCTCCCTCCATGACGGGCTCAATGATTATCAGGAGAATGGAGGGGTAAGGCATCATAAGACTCTGAGCGCGAGTTCGTACCCATTTGAGGTAAGGCTCAAGAGGGATGGAATTCTTGTTCCCCAAAGTCTTTCTATCACTTTGTTTAGCATCCTCCAAGCTCGGATAAATCTCTGGCGAAGACCTTGATCGTCGTTGTCATAGTCAAATACCAAACCTTGAATCAACATCTCGTGCAGGCCATCCCTTCGAGCATAACCAAACTATCTTAAGGCTAAGAAAGGGATGTAGGTGATACCTCCCCTAATGCCAAGTAAAGGGACATTAGGAAATTCTCCACAACGGTCGATAATGATAACATTCTCTTTGGAACGGGAGCATCAATGAATGTCTGAATGTTTGAGTGTCATAAACCTTTGTGACCATCATGAACCTTGCTCATTCTTTAATACAGATTGGGGCAGATGAGAAATAAACCATATTTCCAAGAGAGGAGTGCAACACATAAGGACACCTCTTTTCCTTATTATGCGAGTGTGAAAAGAGTGTAGGATATCTCCTAGAAATGTAGGCACTGGGTTGCATGATATGAAGATTTTCACGGCGTTGATATTTATGAGTTGGTCAGGATTTGGAAACAAAACCATACCATAGATGAGGAGAGCCACAATTTCATCAAAGGATTTCAAGTCCAAGGAATTCCAAAAGCTTTGGGCTTTCTAAAACAGGAACTTTGCTAAGAAACCTTTAACACCACTCCTTGTTTCCCAATGAGTTGTCATATCAGATGAGTGCAAGTGTAGAGCTTGAGCAATCTCTTCTGGATTTGGGTCTCTTTCCATACTGTTGAAAGGTAGTTGATTGAGAATGGGAATCCTTAAGAGTTGGGAGAATTATTCCGTAGGCACAAGTTGATAGTCGGGAAATATGAAGCAATGGTGTAAAGGATCAAAGAACTGAAAAAGCACCTTTATCATATCCTCATTTGTGTTGGAGGTGACCAAGTTGAGTAGGCGACCATGTCTCTTGCTGAATGGAGAGTTTTCAGGGATCCTTGAAGCTAGCTCCTTAAGTTGTGGAGGGATCCTTACAAGGTTGACTTGAATAGTTTTCCTGCGAAGTGAATCCATATACTACAAAACAAGAACAAAGATGAATCCCAAAATCCTTGAAATGGTTAGTGAATGCATATGATGTTCATGATGTTATGTACAAATATGCATATACAAACAAAGTAAACAAATCCTTAATTTTAGGCTTACACGGGGTTTTATAGGTAAGTACCCTCTTGAAGTTTAGTTGGCTTAAACCTGTCCTAGTAATAGTAACTGGGTTCTAAGGAGCTCAATATCATTGGATTATTTCCTTGGTTATTGTTTCAGCTCAAACCTCTTTAATGGCGACCAAAATATCCCAACAAACCAAACCTCAATGAGTGTATTATCGAGTATCTACCAACTTCGGACTGCACCAAAGCCGGTCATCCTACTACATCCTAAAGGCCAAGTTTGTCAAGTAAAGGTTCTAAAAGTTCATTAGTGCTTTATGACATCACTCAGAGGCCCCGTATTCTCTTTGATTAACTCAAAGGCTACCGGTACCCACAAATATGTCGCACTAACGTAGCTATTTCTTAGACCATGTTGATATACCCCACATAATTTCTACAATGTATTGCTACTTACATATAATGTATCCCACCGGGTAGAGGATTCGATCCCAAACAAAGAACCATAATGTAAAACATACAAGTCAAACAATGTAAGCAAATAAATGTGATCTATCCCTAAGGTAACCCCACTTTTAGAATTATCCCCAGCAGATTCGCCAGTTCTGTTTCACGGTGGGAGAACTGACTTGAGGGTTTTGCATTTGATCGCAAATATTGGGTTAGCAAGAGTCACCATCGACTTTTCTTTTATCCAAAAGGAAATGTGAAAAAGCACAGGAAAGACCTTTGAGATTGTTTCTTAAGTTCGGGGGGTAGATTATGAAAAGGGAAGGTATTAGCACCCTTTTCATCCATGGTTTTCCATGGGCTCTTAGCTACTTGTTAGATCACTTGCTTTTGTTTGAAATTGTGCTTTGTGTGGTTTTTGAAAGTATTTTGTAAAAGAGGCCATTGTTTAGGCAATCTTTGTAATGATTCTCGTTCGTTAGAATGTATACAAAGATGTTGATCTTTTGAAAATGTTTTCAAGTTTTGTAAGATGTTTTGAAAGTGTATGTGATTGTTTTGAAAATAGCAAAGATGTTTGTTTTGAAATGGAGCAAGTAATTAAGAGCATTCTACATACTCAAATGTCTTTCTTGTTCATTTTCTCTTCCTTTGACATTGTTGTCTTACCATTGATTTTGTAAGCAACCCTATCTTTGGATGTTAACGGGACGAGCGTGGGTCATCGTATAACCATGATTAGCAATGTTTGCAAGGCATTTTAGAAATCTTTTTGAGGAACTGAGATCATTTTGTAAGGCAACCTTGAATAGCGTCATCGAGGGACTATGATCTTGTATTTGTTTGTTTTTGCTAAGATACCTTACATGCATAATATGGCCATTTTGTATAAGGCAATCGAGTGGATTTTACCCTAAGGGTGCTTGTGTGCAAGTGTGTTATTTTCATGCTTATTTTTGTCTTGGATTAGGGTTTTCTATTTGATTGATTTTATTCTTTCCATACAAACCCTAATTACTAGAATATTATGTAAAAGCAATAAATTGCGAAATTTAAAGTTACTACGCTATTACAACATTTGTGGGAGGGGGTATACAATTTATGAATGGGGATTGCAATGGTATAAACCTAATTAATCTATTACAACCAAATTGAATATTGTACAAATAATTGAAGGAATATATAAAGTACAAATGCAAATTTAAAGAAATGGTTTTTGTGTTTGGATTTTTGCATGATGGAGGTTTTAACGTAAACCTAATTAGAGAAAAAAAGTAATTAAATTAAACTAATTTAAGTTAATTAAGAAAAGAAATTAATTAAGAAAAGATTTTAATTAAGAAAAGATTTTTGAATAAAACCCTAAATCTATTTTAGTATTTTTTTCTTATATTTTTGTCTTGAAAATAGTATGTGGTGTTATGAAATATTTTTGGTCTTTTTTATATTAAAATAAGTGTATTTAAATAAATAATAATCTAGTTTTAATTTAATTTACAAGGAAATTAATAAAAGTAAATAAAGTATAATGAACAAAATAATTTTTATGTGGAAAAATATTTAAATCATGTCAAAATATAAAACTATTATTTTATACTTTTTATGATTTTTTTTTGGTATTTTTAGAAAATATATTTTAAAAGAAAAAATAAAATAAATAAGTGAATACAAATAAATGGGCTAGGGGGTGGCAAAAGCAAGCAGGGCAGTATGCTAGCAAAAATAAAAAAATGCTAGGCCCAAAAGGCCCAACGCCTGCAAACAATATGTTAGGAAATCAGAAAAATGAAAAAAATGCAAAAAGGGGGGTTCACATTGGTTCGAACCCTCGCCCTTTAGGTAACACATGACTTAGTACGCGCGCGCTTACCACTGAGGTGGCTGTTTCATCTGATCATATAATCAAAGCATAAATATATATTAGAAACTTATTTCTGAAGGCAACTTCATCTTCAACCTCGCGCCTAGCCAGACCACCTGTATCTTCCTCATCTCTCCACAAAAATGGAAAGTTCAAACATGAAAGTTGTTGTGTTTCTTCCCATGAATTCAATCATATAACTTATGTAAACTAAAAGTCAAAGATAAAATCTAATTTTGCTGGCCCTAAATTGAAACCTAATTTTCTCATAAATTTCAAATCCAAAATTCTCTATACACAGTCAATATAAACTATAAACATGGTTAGATTTAGAGCAAGGATATCTACATTTTGTTTTCACAAATCAGGATCAAATGATGCTTTTATGAAGAGATAGAAGTTTGAGTTTTTACCTCTTGCAGCTGGAGTCGTGAATGGAGTTTGAGCAACTTTTGAGATGGCCTGAGGATCTGTTTAGCTTGCTTGGACCTCTTTGAGTGTATTCCAACTCTTACTTTTCCTTGAAAGTCCCTGAATATCTCTACTCAAGTCAACCTGCAAGCTTGATATTTGAAAATGGTGGATAGTGATGGAGGAGTTACAGTGAGGAAATAAGGGTATGGATTTCTTTGGTAAGATGTATAGAAAGTGTCTGAGTGATTAATTTTCAAAACGCACGAGTGGAAATGAAGATCATGAGTTTTGGTTCAAAATTGTGTGTTAATGGTGTTCTTGAACAGGTTTTTGGTTTTTGAGTGTTTGAGGTAGTTTCAAGGCACTAGCATCCGTGTGACCACTTTCCAATAGTGTGTATACCTATAAGCAAGAGGTTTTGAGGCTTGTCACCACTCAGATTTTTGAAAACTCACATGTTATGGCTTGCTTACTTGTTTTTGAAGCAAAGTTAACAAGCATGGTTTCAATGTGAAGTAAAAGGCTTGTAGGGTGGATGAAACCTTTAAACACACTTGCTCTGATTGTGTAGAATGTGTTTGTGCAGAAAGAACAAATGAAAGGCTCAATGCAAGCTGACTTTGCATAAAGCTTGCTTTTCTAAAATGGCAATGTTGCCTTTCTTCCCAAAATGGAATTATATTTGTACAATGCATTGAATGCTTGGATTAAAGCTTCCAACAGCTGTGAAAACATTTAATTATGGAGTGAAAGTCAAGTTAGAAGCTTGCAAAGTGAGATTTGTACCACATGCTTGAAGATTGGACCAAGTGTTCTTCACAAAATGGCTTGTAATCCAAGTGACGAAACACCAACTTCATCTCTTTGATTCTCCCTACTCAAGAATGATCTCAATGAGTTCCTTGACATTTTGGAAAGCTTGCAATGTTCTCTACAACTCATCTTTGAATTTATTTTGAATATTCCCCTTGGAACTATATGAAAAAGTGTCATGAAGTTAGGTAAAAAATCTGCCTAACTAGGGCAAAATTTCACTAAGTCTTTTTTAGTTCATGAGCATGTATTCACAAAATTATAACTTGAGATCCAAAGACTTTTAGGAGAAGTTGTGTGAAGAAAAGTTGTATATTTCATGGAGATCTACAACTTTCATGTTGGAAGTTTCCTTTGAATCATCTTACATCATAATGAAAAAATTACTCAAAGTTACGAAAAAATAAGAAATTTTCAACACTTAGAAAAATTTCTAAGTTTAGAAATTTTGACTTTTCAAAATGAAATCTTGATTTCTTGATTTCTTGATGAATAAATTTCATATTTTGGCCTTTTTTAATGGATTATGATCTTTGGCACTTGAATTTGACCAAAAAGTCAAAGTTTGACTTTTCAGTATACAGTTGACTTTTGATCAGTTGACTGGAAAATCCATCCGCCAATCCAATGTACTTGCAATGTTTTGAATCATGTCATTAGGTAAAAATGATACAATTGGAATATTTAGGTCATGCCTTAAACCAATTGACCATTTTCTAGGTCAAAAATCAGAAATTGCCCTTTCCCAGTCAAAACCCTAATTTTGACCATTTTGTCCTTTTGGAGATTTGATCAAATTTCTTTAGGAATTATGGTCCAAACTTGATAAAATGATACATATGGGTCTAAAATGTTGATGTGGATAAAAAATTATGAAGTTTGACTATAAATTGGCTATGGTTGACTTTTCCCCCAATACAGCTGAGTTTTAGGTCAACTTTTCAATTGACTGATCAAAAGTGTGATCCAAGGCTTGAAACATGACATGAGTAATATTGGGGGTCCATAATGATCCATGAAAGTCATATGAAGCATTGATAGTTCAAAAATCCTTGTGCCAACTAAAACCCTAATTTTGGTCCTCAATGCATAAGAAGGTGTCTTGAGCTGATCAAACCCTAGTGTAGTCTTGAGCCCAAGGAGATCTTGTGAGCAAATCCTTGATAAGTGAGAGGGAAAATTTTGGGGTACAACAGTAAAAAATGGAGACTGATTTCCATCACCACTCAAGAACTTGCCACAAATGCCAAATCTATGTTGACAAGGTCCATGTGCCTCCTATCCCTCTGAACGTCATGACTGCTCCGTGGCCATTGGCAATGTGGGGCATTGATATGATTGGAGAGATCAAACCCAATGCTTCCAATGGAAAAGGCTTCATTCTTGTCGATATCGATTATTTCACCAAATGGGTCGAAGCTGCCTCATTTGCCTTAGTCACAAAGAGCGTGGTAGCCAGATTCATTAAACATAACCTCATCTGCCGCTATGGTATCCCCGAAAGGATCATCACCAACAATGGGACTGACCTCAATAATGCTATGATTATAGAACTTTGCACTCATTTCAAAATCAAGCGTCACAATTCTTCTCCTTATAGACCTAAAATGAATGGCACAGTGGAAATGGCAAAAAAAACATTAAGAACATTGTGCAGAAGATGGTAGTAACCTACAAAGACTGACATGAGATGTTACCGTTTTCTCCTCATGGCTACCGTACTTCAGCTAGGACATCAACTGGGGCAACTCCCTTTTCTTTGGTCTATGGCATGGAAGCTGTTCTGCTAGTGGAAGTTCAGATTCCCTCATTAAGGATTATGAATGAGGCAGGCCTAGGCGAAGATGAATGCATTCAGACAAGATTGGATCAGTTTAACTTGATCGATGAAAAGCGAATGGCTGCTATTTGTCATGGTCAGATGTACCAAAAACGTATGATCAAGGCTTTCAACAAAAAGATCAGGCCTCGAATATATCAAGCTGGTGAGTTGGTAATAAAGCCCATCATTCTTCCACAAGGCGACCCCAGGGGCAAATGGACTCCCACCTACGAAGGGCCATTTGTTGTCAAAAGAGTGTTCTCTAGTGGTGCCATGATGTTGACTACCATGGACGGTGAAGACTTCCCACATCCTGTGAACGCAAACATAATTAAAAAAATACTACGCATAAGAGACCCACTAGGTTGACACACCTAGACAAGATAAGGACATTTCGACAAACCAAAAGGTTTGGGAAAAAATTAGGGATATATGCAAAAGATTGTACACGCTGCATGTTGAAAACCCAAAAGGGCGACTTGGGAAAAAATGGGTATCCTGGTGGGCTGAAAACCCGAAAGGGTGGTCCAGGCAAAAGTTAAGGATAAAAAGAGTATGACTATGTCCCGTGGGATCACCACAATCAACTTTATTACCAAGGTCCGAGTTCAAACGGTCCAAGATCAGTCTAATCTACTTCTGTCAACGGCAAGGGACGTTTGAAGACATTGGGGGCAATAATAGAGTTTCAACGCAATGAGATCACTTCCACATGGATATTATTCTTTTTGTTTTCAATTTTGTTTTCTTTTCGATGATTTCCTCTTACTAGGATCTCTGTCTCTTTGTACAAAAATGCCTATTCATGGGCAAAACATCAATACAAATATACTTTAAAGTGCAAACTTTCTGTTTTTGTTTTGAATGCAAAGATGTCCAATGACTAAAATTGAACGAACATATGCATATGAACATGATTAAAACTATTTGACACATGTGTCCTGCTAAGCATCAACAAGCATCTCTTTAATGTATATGGAATATCCCCACATAGGTATTTCATTAGCATTATCCCCACAAGGACGGCTACAATAAACCAACCCCCAACAGAGTTTCCCACAAAGTCTCTTTGCATGGGTTGGTCCCCAGCCAGAGTCTTAATCTCTTGACAACTCTCTCCCCATCTAAATTTTTCCTAAAAGAAGAAGCCTTGTGGATCTCTTCCTAAAAGAACTCACTTCGTCAGTAGTTCGTCAAGTATTCCTCAACAGGGTTTATTTCCCCAGCAGGGTTTATTTCCCCAGCTAAATCTGGCTGCCCCGCCTGAGTTTATCCTCTCCAGCTTGAGTTTGCCTCTCAGAATATTACAAATCAGATGGCCACAACCCCTAATCCCCAGTGATGTCGCCAACAAAGTCATTGCTATCTCTAAAAGTTGTTGTGAAGCCTGGAATCTGACCAGATAATAGTTTTAACTTCAGTAAGTTGTTGTGAAGCCTGGATCTGACCAGATAATAGTCAACTTCATTCTTTCAAATAAGTTACTAAGAAGCCTGGACCCGACCAAATAATAGTATAACTTTCAGCCACTATGAAGCCTGGACCCGACCAGATAATAATGTACTTTTCAAATATTATGAAGCCTAGAACCGACCAGATAATAGTAAAACTTTCAGTCACTATGAAGCCTGGACCCAACGAGATAATATTGTAACTTTTCGAATACTATGAAGCATGGACCCGACCAGATAATAGTACAACTTTTAGTCACTATGAAGCCTGGACCCAACCAGATAATAGTGTAACTTTTCAAATACTATGAAGCATGGCCCCGACCAGATAATAGTATAATTTTCAGTTACTATGAAGCCTGGACCCGACCAAATAATAGTTAACCTCTTAAAAACTCTATGAAGCCTGGACCTGACCAGATAATAGTTTAACTCTTCGAGATATTGAAGAACCTGGACTCAACCAGACAAGGGTTTAACTTCTTTTCCCCAATAGAGTTTTCCTCTACCCCAACAAGTTATTATGAAGCCTAGACCCGACCAAATATCAATTCAACTTTATCTTTCCAAGCAAGTTATTGTGATGCCTGGATCCGACCAGATAGCAATTAACCTTTTTCCCTCAGAAATTCGTTGTGAAGCCTGGAATCCTACCAGATAACAACTAGTTTCAAGCAAGTTACTGTGAAGCCTGGATGCGACCAGATATCAGTTTAACTTCATCTTTTCAAGTAAGTTATTGTGAAGCCTAGATCCGACCAGATATCAATTAACTTTATTCCCTAAGAAATTCATTGTGAAGCCTGGAATCCGACCAGATAGAAAATAGTTTCAAGCAAGTTACTGTGAAGCCTAGATCCAACCAGATAACAGTTCAACTTCAAGAAATTTTATACAAAGCTTGGAATCCGACCAGATAACAACTAATTTATTCTTCCCCAGCAAGTTACTGTAAAACCTGGAATTCAACCAGATAGCAGTTGACTTCCTCATCCACAGTAAGTTGGTGTGAAACTTGGAGTCCGACCAGATAACAACTAACATTCAAGAGATAATCCCCGGAAGAAGCATTCTTTTAACAAAATTTTAAGATATGTATATTCTTCATCCCCGGCAACAATCCGGGATTCATCTTCCAAAAACTCCTCAACAGTAGTCAGGGATTTATTTTCCCGGACAAATGTGTATCTAAATAAAATACCACATTCATACATCATAGCACATGCATACGAAACACATTTAGCGCAATCTCATTCATCTTGAGAACGCCATGCATACATATGCATTTAACTAACCCTTTTCCCACATGCAAAATATCAAGTTTTAGTATAAATCGACCAAAGATTTGTGCTGATACTTTTTCCAGTATTTACCATCATTCCTCCAAATGGCATCTATAAGCCCATTCCCAATACATCTTCGAGTGCAAATTTCTGGGAACTTTAGTGTTCAATAATCTTTCACCTTCAAGTCACGGATGGCGGATCCTCCAATCTAACTCTTCAGGTTTAAGAAGATTAAACAGGGGCAGCTGTTGTACCCTAAAATTTTCCCTCTCATTTCTCAAGAAATCTCTCATGAGATCTCCATTGATTAAAGACTACAAAAGGTTTGATCAGCTCAAGACACCTCCTTAAACACTGACAACTCAAAATTAGGGTTTGAGTTTGTACAAAGATAATTGAACTTCTAATTCCTTATATGACTTTCATGGATCATTTTGGATCCCCAAGATTGCTCATGTCAAGTTTCAAGCTTTGAATTATATTTTTGCTCAGTCAGTTGATCAGTTGACCTAAAATCACCTGTATTAGGGAAAAGTCAACTGTGGTCAATTTGCAGTCAAACTTCATAATTTTTTATCCACATCAACATTATGAACTCATATATGTCAATTGATCAAGTTTAGATCACAATTCCTCAAAGAAATTTGATCAGAACACCAAAAGGGAAAAATGGTCAAAATTAGGGTTTTGATTGAGAATGCTCAGTTCATGACTTTTGACCAAGATAATGACTTATTAGTTTAAGAAATGATCTCAAGGAATCAAATGCACCCTCTTTACCTAATTTCATAGTTCAAATCACCTCTCAAGATCATTGGATTGACAGATGAATTTCAGTCAACTGATGAAAAGTCAATTGTACACTGAAAAGTCAAACTTTGACTTTTTGATCAAAATCAAGTTTCAAAAATAATATTTCATCAAGACATGTCAAAATATGAAATTTGTTCATTAAAAAATTAAAAAGTCAAAATTATCTTTGAAAAGTCAAAATTCTAGGACTTATAAATTTTTCCAAGTATTAGAAAGTTAACATTTTTTCATAACTTTGTGCCAAATTTCAACCATGATGCAAGATGGTTCAAGGAAAACTTCCAACATGAAAGTTGTATATCTCAATGATATCTAAAACTTTGTAGAAGGAATAAAGTTCTAAAACTTCTTGGATTTCAAGTTATTGATTCAATAAGTCATGTACATAATACTAAAAATACTTAGTGAAATTTTGAGTATTTTAGTCAGGATTTTGACCTAACTTCATGGAAACTTTCACCTAGTTCCAAATTGAATCTTCAAAAATGTCCAACATGAAGGTTGAAGGGGATGTTACAAGATTTCCAAAATGTCCAAGAACTCATTGAGATCATGTTTGAGCTAAGAGAATCGAAGGCAATAAGTTGGACATTCATTCTTGAATTATAGGTCATTTATATGATGAACAAGAATTCAAATCTCTTAGCCATGCCTTGTAATCTTTCTTTGCAGGCCTCCAAGTCTATAAATATCTCCATAATCATAATATTACACAAAATTTATGGCTATTATCCATTAAATCCAAGCTTTGTCTAAGTTAACTTGCCATTTTTGGAAGAAAGGCAAGACTTCCATTTTGGAAAAGTATGCTTTTGCAAATGTCAACCCTTCTTGAGCCTCTTAATGGATCCTTCTGCACACACTCAACCTAGAAACTCAAAAGAGGCGTGTTTAAAGTAATTCAACCACTCTACATATATTGTAGCATGCATTGTGATTTTGGTTTTCCACTTTACTTTAAAATAAAGCAACCTAGCCATAACCCTACAACTTAGAAATCCCTTGAGCAAAACATCTCTAACCTTTTCCATACAAATATAAAAGTCTTTGGGAAGAAAACACACGGATGCTAAGTCCCTGAAACTCCCTAAAACACTCACAAACCAGAAATTTATCAAAAAACACCATTGATACACATTCCTGCCCTTGAACTTGTATCTTTCATTTCCCTCGTGGGTTTTACCTCACAGTCATTTGCAAAGCTTCTATACCTCAAATATAGTCCATCCATGTCCTTGTTTTGAAACTGTAACATCTCCATCACCATCCTCCATAACCAAAAACAGAGGTCTGCAACTTGACTTCTCCAGACCATTCCTGCCATCCATAACTCAAGCTAAGCATTGCATTAGCTTCCTAGAGGTCAAAGGAATCTAACCTGATCATCACAACTCTTTGAAAGAAGCCCAAACTCATTTCACGATTTCCAGTTCTTGAGGTATTTTTCTGAACTTTCATCTCTTTATTTAGGCATTGTTAGGATTTTATTTTCAAAGACAAAATGTAGATATCATTGCATTGAAGCTGTACATATCTATAATTTTCATTTATTTTGCCTGAGCTTAGAGAATTTTAAGTTTGAATCTCTGAAAAAAGTTAGGTCAGGATTTGGTACTTTTAGAAATACGTGCTCATCTTTGATTGTTAGTCCAAATTGTTTACATTTCTGAAATCCTGGTAAAATTTCTAACAAGTTTGATGTTGGAAGTTATGAGAATGGATGAGAAATGAATGAGATATAGGGACCCTGGCTCGAGGTTGAACATGAAGTTCATTTCTAGGAATGGATTTGTAATATATATTTATGGTTTTGTTTAAGTTAACAAATGTATAGCCACCCCAGTGGTAAGGCAACGCACATTTATGGTCAAGGGCATGAGTTCGAGCCCCAACGCTGCCATTTTGCATATTTTCCAACTTTTTTTCATCTTTTTTTGTTTGAACCATGTGCGCCTGGGCCTGTTTTGATGGGCTTTTTGTTCTTTTACTTATTCTGACCCCCTGTTTCCTTTTGACAACGCAACCCATTTCATTTTATTTTATTTTGTTTTTATGCTTACAAAAATACTAATGGCCCAGACAAAAAAACATCAAATCTGTTTTAGTTTAAATACTATACCCTAAACTGTTTTATACCCCCTAACCTCATTTTTATATTTTTATTTTATTTTCATCTTTTTTATTTTTATTATCATTAATATTAATGTTAATATTATTATTATTAATAAAAAATACAAAAATATTTTATTTATTATACTATATACTTATTTTATTTTTCAATACAAAAAGACAAAACATTTTTCTTACAAAAACTTAATTTATTTTTCTTAATAAATTAATAATTAGGTTTAGTTATTTTCTTTTTTAATTAAAATTAACTTAGAATTTAGATTTTCTTTTAATTAGTTAATTTCCATACTATTTTGATTAAACTTAAAACCTTTTCTAAAAACCCTAAAAATGCTTTCTTGATTAATTTTATTTCTTTTAAACTAGGGTTTAATTTTTTACTTATTTTAATTAATTATTTTTTTAAAGATAATTAGGTTAAAACCATTTTCCTCAAAAACCAAACAAAAATCCATTTATACCCCTGTACATTATTCAAGTTTCAATATGATTGGAATAGATAATTAGGTTTGATTTCTTGCAATTCCCATTTGAAAATTTGTATACCCCATGCCCAAATGACGTAATAGCATAGTAAATTTACTTTCGGAAATTTATCGCTTTCATATCAATGCTAGTAAATTAGGGTTTGTATGGAAAGATACAGTCAATGCTTAGAGAACCCTAATTCAAGATAAACCAAGCATGAAAAAATAAACATTTGCACACTTGCACCCCTAAGGTTAACGCCACTTGTTTCCTAAAAAATGGTCATGTTACGCATGTGGGATATCTTAGCAAAAACAATAAAAAATACAAGATCATAGTCCCTCGATGATGCTACGAATGTTGTCTTATAAATGATCTTAGTCCCTCAAGAGAAATGCTAGGATATCTAACAATATTTCTATCATGACTATACGTTGACCCACGCCCGTCCCTTTACATCCAAAGATAAGGCTTCTTACTAATCAATGGTAACATAGCAATATCAAAGGAAATGAGAGAAATGAACAAAATACTTTTGAGTAGGTAGAAACGTTCTTAGTTGCTTGCTCACTTTCAAAACAAATACACATCAAACACTTTCAAAACATGAAATATTTTCAAAATTCCAACACTTTGTATACGTTATTACAAAACGAGAACCATTACAAAGTTTGCCTAAACGAAGGCGCCTTTTCAAAAATACTTTCAAAAACCACCACAAAGCATATTTTCAAACAAAGAAAGTGATCTAGAAAGCAACTAAGAGCCCATAGATAACTATGGATGAAAAGGATGCTAATACCTTCCCTTTTCATAATATACCCCCCGAACTCAAGAAAATAATCTCAAAGGTCTTTCCTGTTCTTTTCAGCCTTTCCTTTTGGGTAAAAGAAAAGTCGGTGGCGACTCTTGCTAACCACAACAATTGAGATTAAACGCAAAACCACAAAGTCAGTTCTCCCACCGTATCGCATTATCCTAAAGGTAGTGTTTATAATTTAGTTGGTTATTCTGACGCGGATTATGTAGGTTGTAAAACTGATAGAAAAAGCACAAGTGGTAGTTGTCACATCCTTGGAAATGCATTAGTATCATGGGCCTGCAAGAAACAAGCATGTGTTTCTCTTAGCACGTCCGAAGCAGAATATTTTTCAGCGGGTAGTAGTTGCACCCAAATATTGTGGCTCAAGCAACAACTTCGTGCTTATGGACTCGATCTAGGATGTATTCCTCTACGGTGCAACAATACAAGTGTAATAAACAGTACAAAGAATCTTTTCATGCATTCAAGAACCAAACACATAGACATACGACATCATTTCCTTAATGATCATGTACTTCAAGGAGATATCAAGTTCACATTTGTAGATACTCATAATCAACTTGCCGATATATTTACTAAACCTCTGGCAAGAGAACCGTCTTACAAGATTCGACGAGAACTTTGTATTCTTGATGAACACGACATATAAGGTGGCTTCTATCCTTTTTATGCTTTCACATACTTGTTTTAACTTTGTTATATGTGAATATATATGTTAAGTGGTGTTTAAGTTTAAGAAAAATATGTTTTTGTTCATTTTTGGTTGATGTAAATCGGTTGCATAATAGTGTAAATCGATTGCTCACTGTATGTTATTATTTTTTGAACTTTCTATTTCACTGCAAATAGATTACACCATAGTGCAAATCGACTTTACATTGTGCGTTTTAGTTTTCTTTTGATTCTATTTTGTGTGCAAATCGATTTCATATGTATGTAAATCGATTGCACCCACTGTAACATGCTTTTATGACAGAAACATTTGTTGGTCAACATTTCTCTCTCTTTCTCTCTCTCTCTCTATCATATTCCCAAGCTCACTTCTATTATTGAAAAGTCAATTAAAATCCATTACATATAATACAACCCACTCATTTCTATTTACTCACAAATCATATCCAAATTTCAGCTCATCAAACATCTTCCTCTCAAAAAACCTAAAACCTTCCAAGCCCTAAAAACACCTTACCCATGGTATCAAGGCAAAAACGAAAGGTGTAAGCTACAAAGATAAGGAAGAAGAAAGTTGGTTCATCTTCCACAGAGAATCCATTAATCTTAACACTCACTGAAGATCAAGATTTAAAAAGGTCTTTTAAAGAAAGATAGTGTCCACTCTAAAATATGGTATGCTATCATCTTTTCCTCAGGAATGTTTTAGTTTTCAGAATGATTTAACTACATATGGACTAGAACCATTGATTTCATCATTTGTTCCATGCTATCTGGATCTGGTAAGAGTATTCTTCAGCAATTTGACTCCTCACAAAGGCAAGATGGTTACATATGTGTTGGGTATAAGAATCTTTCTAACCCCTGAGATTGTTGGTGAGATTCTACATATTCCCTTTACTGGAAGCTCTTTGTAAGACCCTGAAAACAAAGCATGGGATAATTACAGTAAAAAGGAATTTTATTATAGCATTGGAAGATTGAGCGAAGCTGAATTCTATGCTAAAAGAATTCGTGGTCTAGGAGGAGTGATTCCATCTAGAGACTCATGGAGTGCAGGTAACTTTTTTATAGACGATCGACTATTTCATTATTTCATGGTCTATATTATGTTTCCCCGGGCTGGAAACCACTGCACCGTGACTGATTTGGAAATGCAACTGATCTACGCAAGAAAGAGAGGTATAAGTGTTAATTGGGCAAGGCTCATAATGGTTCATATGTTAAGTGTAGATGCAAAGTCAAAATTTCTACCATATGCTTACTTTGTTACATTAATTATGGAAGAATTTGGAGTTGATTTTGCTGGTTTTGAAAGAGTTAATATGGATCCAAATATGCATAAGATTTCAATCAAAAAAGTTGATTCAAGAATGGGATTTCACTATAATCCAGAAACAAAAACTATAAATTACATTGGTGAAGATATGGTTGGTGATGAAGGAAACGATCAAGAAGTTGAAGGTGGTGAAGTTGTACCTCCTCCACCTATTGCTCCCTCTGGTCCAAGTAATCAAGATCTTATGGATTTTATGTCTTAACAATTTGCTTCCATGAATACCATCATCAACAACCAATGGAATGTTATCAACAACCCATAACAACCCGGATCAATGATTTTCACACAAATGTGAATCAACAATTTTTCTACCTTTACTCTCACCTTCATATACCTCTATATGACCCTAACAATCCTACTGCACCTCCACCAAATTACACAGAACCTCCTGTACAACAACAATTTCCAAATCAAGGATCCTGGTTCTATAACAACCGTGACATGAATCAACCATAAAGTTCTGTCCAACATTGTTTTTTCTACTATTTTTTATGTTATGTCCTTGTTCCGTTATGCTACGTTTTGTTTGTTGTTGTTCAGATTTCTTTGTAATTGTTATTTTACTATGACTATGTCTATGACTATTTTTGATGCATGATTGATTGAGTTTTTTCAATGTTGTTTTATTATTATCCATTATTATGCATCTTTCCCTTCTTTTTGATAATGTCAAAGGGGGAGAAGGATGTGGCACTTTATGCTTGTATATTTTCTGTCTTAAAATTCTAAGGTACTCTTCAACCAAGATGAACAAATTCAAAGGATTCCAACCTTCTCATAAAAAGGGGGAGTTATGCATCTTAGAGGGAGAAGTCTTTCCAGAAATTACAACACATCAAGCAAGATCGTTTGTTATCATCAAAAAGGGGGAGAATGTAAAGTCAAGCTTCTCAAATGCACTTTTGTTTTGATGAAGACAAACCATTTTGACAAGAAGGAAAAATTATTGATCAAGCTAAAAGCATCCATGGATAAAGTCTTTGGTTCAAGCATTTAGCAAATTTCAAGGTATAATGATAATACTTACTTTGAACTTAAGACATAGACTCTCAATGGTCAAAAGAAATATTTTATATTGTCCAAACTTTTACTCAAGTTTTCTAAGAAAAAATTCAATTTTCACTTGGGTGCAATCGATTTGCATATTGGTGAAATCAATTGCATGCTTCAATTTTTCAAAACATTTGCTACTGTTTCTAAGTGCAATCGATTTGCATGTTTATCCAATCGATTGCTCTCAATCAATTTTTGCTACTGACTTCAAGTGGAATCGATTTACACACTTGTGCAATGGATTGCTCACTCAAAATATTTGAATTTCTAGTTGTTGAAACCCCGTGCAATCGATTTACACAAGGGTGAAATCAATTGCATGCTGAAAGATTTTGAAAAATAGCAGCTTTACTTATGCTTGTTCATAACACCATTTCATGGAAACCTTTCACTCAATCTTGGAATTGTTCATCATTCATTTGTAGAATTTTATGCTATTTCAAAAGGATGTTATGAACATATAAATAATCATTTTCAAAATCATTTGAAGTACCTCTTCCAATCATATTTTCTGAATTTTCAAAAAATAAACTCAAGCTTTTATACACTTTCATACACAAGTTTTCTGCACACTTTCACATATTGTCAACTATAAAACTCTGAGCATTATATATCTTGAGTCATTGTATACTATTGTCATTGGAAGAAAATATCAATTCATTGATAAAATCACTCAAAGTGATCATTTCTACTCAAACTCACTCAAATCAAATATTGCTATATACTTGCTTATTTTTCAGGATTGTTGAAAATAAGTTCAAGTGGTTTTGTAAATCTTGTTTTTCCAGGATTGTTGGATACAAGTAAAGTCACTTTGAGAGGATTGTTCTCATTGTTGACATAGTGAAAATCCAAGAGGATCGTTCTTGGTCCAAGAGGCTTGTTCTTGGTTTTGGGTAGTCCTTGTTTAAGTTTGCCACAATAAGGAATTCTCTTTCATGTTGAAAGGGGACTGGAGTACTCTCGGACTGTGAGGGGAACCAGGATACATCGCTTATGTCTCTTTATTTTTCTGCACTTTACTCTTTCATAAACTCACCATAAACCAGAAAAATAATACCCATCATCACTAAAACCAAAAAAATTTTAAAGTACCTAATTCACCCCCCCCCCCCCTCTTAGGAACATTTCGTACTAACATCTCCGACTATAATCAAATTAAGATGGCTCCCGAAGACATGGATAAGACCACCTTTGTTACGCAATGGGGCACCTTTTTTTACAAGGGCGTGCCATTCGGATTGAAGAATGCAGGGGAAACATTTCATAGGGCTATGGTAGCTTTGTTTCATGATATAATCCATCATGAAATAGAGGTATATATCAATGATATGATTACAAGGTCACAAACTGAAGAAGAAAATCTCAACCACTTATACAAGCTATTCGAGAGGCTGGAAAAGTACAAGTTGAGGTTGAACCTTAATAAGTGCACATTCAGAGTAAGATCTGGAAAACTTCTAGGTTTTGTTGTCAGTGGTAAAGGCATTGAAGTTGATCTTGGAAAGGTAAAAGCCATTCAAGAAATGCCAATTCCCTATTATGAAAAGGAGGTTAGAGGGTTCTTGGGTCGTCTTAACTACATTGCCCGCTTCATATCTCACTTAACTGCTACTTGTGAGCCAATCTTCAAACTCTTGAAGAAAGATCAAGTAGTCAGATGGAATGATAAATACCAAGCTGCCTTCGGCAAAATCAAGGAATATCTGCAAGAACTTCCTATCCTCATGCCTCCAGTTGAAGGAAAACCCTTGATCATGTACTTGACTGTGCTAGAGAATACTATGGGGTGTGTGTTGGGCCAACATGACGAGTCTGGCCAAAAAGAGCATGCAATTTACTACCTGAGCAAAAAGTTTACCGACTGTGAAACCAAATATTCACTGCTCGAGAAAACTTGTTGCGCTCTGGCATGGGCTTCTTGCCGGCTAAGATAGTATATGTTGACTCATACCACTCTATTGATTTCTAAGATGGACCTTATCAAGTACATCTTCGAGAAGCCTGCTCTTTCCGGACGAATAGCTAGACGATAAATGATTTTGACTGAGCACGATATTTAATATACCATACAAAAGGCCATAAAAGGAAGTGTATTGGCAGATCATTTGGCCCATCAAGCTATTAATGATTATCAATCCATGAACTTTGACTTCCTGGACGAGAATATCATGTTAGTGACCGACTGTGCAAAACCTGGACCGTATGACGGACCTGAACAAGGATCCCAATGGACTATGGTTTTTTGTGGGGCTTCAAACGCTTTGGGTAACATAATTGGTGTTGTGATAGTTTCTCCTGAGGGAACCCACACCCCTTTCACTGCTAGACTGTGCTTCGATTGTACAAATAACATGGCTGAATATGAGGCATGAATTTTGGGTCTGAAGGCTGCCATTGATTTAAGGATTAAGCATTTGAATATATTCGGGGATTCCACTTTAGTGATTAACCAAGTAAAGGGAGATTAGGACACTAAGCATCCTAATCTTATTCCTTACAAAGATCTTGTATTATCTTTGATTCCATACTTCGAAGAAATCACCTTTGAACACTTCCCTAGAGAAGAAAATCAGTTAGTCGATGCTTTAGCCACAATGTCTTCTATGTTCAAGGTCAAATGGGACAACAAACTCCTATGATTATAATTGATAGATTTGATGAACCTGCGCACTGCTATGAGCTTGACACCGACACAGAGAAGCCATGGTACCATGAGGTGAAGAGATACCTTGAAGCGCAAGAGTATCCCGAAAGAGCTTCCATCAATGATAAAAAATTCTTACAAAGATTCTCAGCCAAATTCTTCCTAAGCAATGGAACCTGATAACACGAAAACGAATAGCTTTTTAGGCCTAATTTACACGAGTTATTTGTACGTTTTTATCGAATAATATGCATCACGAAGGTATTTTTATTTGTTTTCAGGTAAATTATATTTTCCAAGGCATAAGATGGCAAATAAGCTAAAAGGAGCAAAACAAGCTAAGAAATGGCAAGTAGAAAGAAGAAAAATGACATTCTGCTAAGAAACTCACACCAGAAGACGTTACGAGTGCAACACTTAGTGTTACGAATGTAACGCCTAGCACACACTGTTACAAACGTAACGTAACGCATTACGAACGTAACAAAGGGCCTAGCTGTTACGCACGTAATGAATTCCATTACAAACGTAACACTCAAAAAACTCAGTTTATGCAGTAAGCCACGAAGCAGCCCACACGACCTCATTCCATCAGTTGAGAATTTAGCGCACGTACTGAAATAATGGAACATGACAGTTACAAGAGAGAGCATATATATATATGTTGAAGATTTCACTTTGAAGGGGTCAGAGAATTTGTTTCAGAACCATATTTTCTTTCTGCATTACTTTACTTTGTTTTCTTGCTTTTAAACCATTATTTTTCCATTCAAGCCTCTGTAATTTTCCAGTTCCCTAAAGTGTTAATTCTTCACATCGAAGGATTAACACACACTTAGTTCTATATTTCAATTAATTGTATCGCAAAAGCTACTGTACTAATTCAAGATTACCACGGCAATATAAATTATAGGTTTTTTTTATGCAATTCGATCTTTATTGTTTATATGCTATGTTGATTATTTTCATGAACTGTATTTTACGTTGCATGTTTGCTAAATACATTATGTCTGGCTAATTTTGTTTGTACCGGTATGTGACTCTTAAGCACCGAAGGAGTTCGGTGATAACTTGGCTAAAATATTTTATAAATAATTTCTGGTTTCCAATTTCCATATTTAATTTAACTACCCTTGTCACGAGAGTGAAAGGATATTTAACACGATTTTGCCACGAGAGTGGGAAATTAATTAAGGCAAGAACCTGCATGCGAGAGCTGGGGTTCGGCCCAGATAGTGGTAACGAAACATTAATTTTTAAATACACGAGAGTGTTTTAACAAATTAATTAAACTCGAGTTGTTTTCAAAAAGTGTTATTAAATTTAAAGTGCATCCACTAGGTTTAGTAGCATAACTTATTTCATGAACACGAGAGTGTATGTCTCAGATTTTTAAACAATTCATTTTTACCGAAATACTTTATATGCCAAGTGATTCACCGAGTTCCCGAAGTCCGACTATCACATATCGGCATAACTATTACTATTGCTTTTAATTAAAACCTTTTTCCCCTAAAACCAAATATGCATCGCTTAGTTAAACATTTGTAACATTAGA
Organism: Vicia faba; assembly: GCA_948472305.1. NCBI lineage: Eukaryota > Viridiplantae > Streptophyta > Magnoliopsida > Fabales > Fabaceae > Vicia > Vicia faba. The sequence goes on from OX451738.1 coordinate 1,509,169,696, forward strand.
TCGTATGCGATTGATCCTCAGTCTCTGTGGGTTCGATAATCATTTAAAACTAGAATGACTAAACTGTATACTTGCAGTTAGTATCCCGATAGACTCATAAAGTCCCGATCAAGTTTTTGGCACCGTTGTCGGGGACTGATTAGTCAATTAAGTATGATTCTTATGTTGCGCGTTTAGACTAGGCAACATAAACCCTTTTTCGATTGTATGCCAAGGACTCGCTCACAAGGCGAACCTCATGAAAAATCGACGAACGAACCTGAACGCATCCTTTTCTTAAGACGTGCAGTCAGGGATTACTGTTTAAATCACGCTATTCCTTTACCGAAACCCGAAATCAAGATTGATTCCGAAACAAATTCTAATTCTTCCTCTGAAACCGAAACCAATCCAGAAATAGACATGGCCGAAGAAAGAAGGACCCGTCCACTGAAGGAGTACGTAGCTCCATCACAACAAGAACCCCACAATAGCATTGCTGCTCCAGCAATTAATCGAAACGATTTTGAGTTGAAACCGTCGTTGATATCAGCTATCCAATAACGCCAATTCTCTGGAAATCCTACCGAGGATCCAAATGAACATCTTACGAAATTCATTCAATTTGCCGACAGTTATAGAAAATGGTGTTAGTAAAGATGCAATAAGATTACGTCTTTTTCCTTTTTCTCTAAGAGATAGAGCTTGGGCTTGGTTGCAATCCTTGCCATCAAATTCCGTCACTACGTGGGAAGGACTTAAGACTGTATTATTAGCACGATACTTTCCCCCAAGCAAGACTGCTGCATTAAGAGCTCAAATCAACGGATTTAGGAAGAAGGATATTGAATCGCTATTCGATGCATGGGAACACTACAAAGATATGATGTGAATGTGCCCACATCACGGATTAGAAAACTGGCTGATTATCCATACGTTTTACAATGGACTCTTGTACAACACAAGACTCTCTATAGATGCCGCCGCAGGTGGTACACTGATGGACAAGCCTTACGACGAAGCTAACCAACTCATTGAAAATATGGCTCAAAACCACTATCAGTGGGGAGGAGAAAGAACACCTGTGGAGAAAACTCCAGCCAAAAGTGGGATGTACGAGATTAGTAGCCTAGATAAAGTTAATGCTAAGGTAGATGCTCTTACCCAAAAGATAGAAAGCTTGACCTTACCTCCTGCAGCCACCGTGGCTACCGTAACCCCAGACTGCGAAGTTTGTGGAGTTCCTGGTCATGTTGAAACCGAATGTCAAATCCTAGCAGGAATACCAATTGATCAGGTGAATTACGCTCAAACTAATCCTTATGCTAATACCTAAAATCCTGGTTGAAAAAACCATCCTAACTTCTCGTACAAGAATAATAACGCTTTATATGCACCTGGCCAAGCACCCGCTGTACCTCCAGGCTATCAAAAACCCGCTGCTAATGTTCCTAACATTCCTAGGAAGTCCAACCTTGAAATCCTAATGGAAAACTTTATTGCTACTCAAGCTCAACAAAACAAAGACTTCCTCAATCAAAACATTCACACCGGTGAACAATTGAAGCAATTAGCAAATAAGGTAGATGCCCTAGCAACTCACAATAAAATGTTAGAAACCCAAATCTCCCAAGTAGCACAACACCAAGCTAGTTCTGCCGCACCTGCTGGTACGTTACCTGGACAACCACAACCCAATCCTAAAGTACATGCTAATGCTATCACATTACGAAGTGGGAAAGCACTTGATGGACCGGTAGATCCTAGACTCCAAAACCCGACCATGTATCAAAAACCTGAAAAGGAAGCAGAGAAATCGAAGGAACAATTTGAGAATGTAGAGGAAGACGCAAACGTGAGCGGAGAGGTTTCAGAAAAAGATAAACCTTACGTACCTCCACCGCCATATAAACCACCAATTCCATACCCTCAAAGACTTACGAAATCCAAAAACGAGGGACAATTCAAGAAATTCATAGAACTTCTGAAACAACTAAACGTCACTATTCCGTTTACAGAAGCTATAACTCAAATGCCGTCATATGCTAAATTCCTAAAGGAAATACTATTTAATAAGAAAAAAATGTTGAAAATGAAACCGTTATACTAACTGCCGAATGTAGCGCCATAATTCAAAATAACATGCCTCCAAAGCTAAAGGATCCTGGTAGTTTCTCCATACCATGTGTAATTGGAAAATCTGACATAAACAAAGCTCTATGCGATTTAGGAGCAAGTGTTAGTCTAATGCCCTTATCTATTTGTGAGAAGCCCAAACTAGGTGACATGAGACCTACCAAGATGTCCTTACAACTAGCCGACAGATCAGTCAAATTCGCTATTGGTATGCTAGAAAAGATTCCAGTCCGAATAGGAAAATTTTACATACCTACTGACTTTATAATAATGGACATAAAGGAAGATTCAAATATTCCCATCATATTAGGAAGTCCATTCTTAGCCACTGCAGGAGCCATTATCGACGTTAAGAAAGGAAAGCTTACCTTCGAGGTAGGAGAAGAAAAAGTAGAATTTATTCTTTCCCAATTCTTCAAAGCCCCTGCTATAGACGACTCATGCTGTTTCCTAGATATTATCGATGAATGTCTCAAAGAACTAGAAAGTCAAGAAGACACCTATTCTGGAATATTGAAAATTCCGACACCGTCTATTTTCGAGGATGATGCCTCGAGACAGGAATATCACGATGCCAACCTAAGCGAATGTTTCGCCTTAACACCCGATCCTACCCCAACTACTAAGAAAACTGGTATAGAACTTAAAACGTTACCTAAAGATCTAAGGTATGAATTTTTAGATAAAGAACTCGAACGACCAGTTATAGTCAATGCCAACTTAGGGAAGATAGAAACCAAAAAAATTTTTAATGTGTTAAGGAAGTATCCAACCACGTTGGGATATAACATATCAGATCTAAAAGGAATAAGTCCTTTTGTCTGTATGCACCGCATTATGCTAGAAGAGGACTGCAAGACTTCTAGAGAACATCAAAGACGAATAAATCCTATTTTAAGTGAAGTTGTAAAGAAAGAAGTGCAGAAACTACTAGAGGCAGGCATCATATACCCGATATCTGATAGCAACTGGGTCAGTCCAGTTCATGTAGTACCTAAGAAAGGAGGTGTTACGGTTATAACAAACACAAAAGGCGAATCGGTAGCACAACGTACCCAAACAAGATGGAGAATGTGTATCAATTACAGAAAACTAAACAAAGCTACGCGCAAGGACCATTTCCCATTACCATTCATAGATCAAATGCTCGAGCGCTTAGCTAAACATTCCCACTTCTGCTATCTTGACGGATACTCAGGATTCTTTCAAATTCCTATTCATCCTGATGATCAAGAGAAAACTATGTTCACATGCCCCTATGGTACCTTTGCATACCGAAGAATTCCATTTGGACTATGTAACACACCTGGAACTTTTCAATGATGCATGATGGTGATTTTTGCAGACTTTTTGGACGAAATTATGGAAGTATTCATGGATGATTTTTCTGTCTGCGGAGAAAGTTTTGACGGATGTTTATCAAATCTTGAGTTGGTACTAAAACGCTGTGTCAATGTCAACCTAGTTCTCAACAGGGAAAAATGTCATTTCATGGTGAGACAAGGAATTGTGTTGGGTCACATTGTATCAAACAGAGGGATTGAAGTCGATAAAGCAAAAATCAAAATTATCGAAAACCTTCAACCACCCAAAACAGTTAGAGAAATAAGAAGTTTTCTAGGACACGCTGGTTTTTACCGACGTTTTATAAAAGATTTCTCTAAATTCACTAAGCCACTAACTGAACTATTGATGAAAGACGCTGAGTTTATTTTCGACGATAAATGCTTAAACGCATTTGAGACACTTAAAGAAGCATTAATTTCAGCACCTATAATGTAACCTCCTGATTGGAACCAACCATTTGAAATAATGTGCAACGCGAGCGATTATGCTCTAGGCGCAGTCCTAGGACAACGCAAGGATAAAAATCTTCACGTTATCTACTACGCAAGCAGAACACTCGATCCCGCACAAATGAATTACGCCACTACGGAGAAGGAACTCTTAGCTGTTGTATTCGCATTGGATAAATTTCGTTCCTACTTAGTGGGCGCCAAAATCATTATTTACACGGATCATGCTGCGATCCGATACTTACTAAGTAAGAAAACGCCAAACCGCGACTACTCAGATGGATCTTACTCCTACAAGAGTTTGACATGGAAATAAAAGACAAAAGGGGAATTGAAAACGTAGTAGGATACCATTTATCAAGATTTGATGGAATCTAAACCGAGAGTGTTCCCATAAATGATGATTTCCCATATGAACGCCTTATTACTCAACTAGAGATAGCTCCTACCGACAGTTTAGAACAATGTGATGAACATTTAACAACTACGGTAGTAGAAGCTATCTGTACCAACACCACATTACCATGGTACGCTAATTTTGTTAACTACTTAGCCGTCGGTGTTCTACCACCCGATTTAACGTACCAACAACGAAAGAAATTCTTCCATGATCTTAGACAATACTTTTGGGATGAACAACTACTCTTTAAAAGTGGTGCCGATGGTATCTACCGTCACAGTGTTCCTAATGATGAAGTGGACGAATTCATTGCTCATTGCCATTCCGCCCCTTATGGTGGACATGCTAGCACTTCGAAAACTTGTGCAAAAATACTACAAGCTGGTCTTTTTTGGCCCACTTTATGGAAAGACGTCCACGTAGCAATTATGAACTGCGATAGATGTCAGCGCACAGGAAATATATCTAGACGTGACAAAATGCCGCAAAAAGGGATTCTCGAAGTTGAAATTTTCGATGTATGGGGAATTGATTTCATGGGACCGTTTCCCGCAACCTTTGTAAATAAGTATATACTGGTAGCTGTTGATTATGTATCAAAATGGATTGAAGTTGTCGCTACACCCACAAACGATACACAAGTGGTACTTAAATTATTCAAGAATGTTATCTTCCCACGATTCGGTATACCAAGATTAGTAATTAGTGATGGTGGTTCCCATTTTATCTCTAGAATTTTCGAAAAACTACTTTCAAAATATGGCGTTAAACATTGCATAGCCACACCATACCATCCTCAAACAAGTGGATAAGTGGAAGTGTCAAATAGGGAAATTAAACAAATCCTTGAGAAAACCGTAGCCACATCTAGAAAGGATTGGTCCTCCAAGCTAAATGATGCTCTTTGGGCATATAGGACAACTTTTAAAACCCCTATAGGAACAACACCGTTTAAATTAGTTTATGGAAAATCTTGTCATTTGCCAGTAGAACTAGAACATAAAGCTTATTGGGATATTAAAACTCTTAACTTAAATTACACGACTGCTGGCAAGAAACGAATATTAGATATCCATGAATTAGAAGAATTGCATTTAGACGCTTATGAAAATGCTAGAATCTATAAGGAGAGAACAAAAAAATGGCATGATAAGCATATCTCGAGGAAAGAATTTAAGGAGGGAGACATTGTACTCCTATTAAACTCTAGACTGAAACTCTTTCCGGGTAAATTACGTTCCAGGTGGTCAGGACCATTCGAAATTAATAAAGTTTTCCCTAGTGGTGCAATAGAAATTAAAGGAAATTCCATATAACCATTTATAGTCAATGGCCAGCGTTTAAAGTATTATTTTAACGCCGAAAATCTAAACTATTCGGCTTATCTGAAAATAAGTGAGCCACCTACCCCGATACCTAACTGAATAGGTACTGTCTGTCGAGCCATCGACATGAAACAAAAGCGCTTCATGGGAGGCAACCCATGTTTACTTTTAATTGTTTTTGTTGTTTTGATATGCTTTTTATTTTTTAACTTTGTTTTAATCTTTCAATTTTTATGTTGCATCCTTTATTTCTTTTTGTTTTAACTTCTTTTTCTTTTGATTAACTTCGGCATTTTAACCTGAAAATACTAACTTAGTTTTTCATACATTTATTAAATATTTTCAGGGTAATTCATTAGCTTTATTTTTTTAGCTCCATGGCACGTATGAACTACATGAACATAACCCTGAGAGGTAGGCATCAGAGAAGGCGCTTTGAGGATCTAGCTGAGCGAGAGATGCGTCCAACCATTTATGATGACGACCATGCGATGAATGCCTTAGGCATTCGTGAGAGCGTTATGTATCTGCTTAACCAAATAGGTTGGGACGTTGCTCCAATTCGGATACACTATTGTACCTATCGTAACTTGACCCTTGAGTTTTTGAGCACACTAAGCTATCTGCAAAACCATGGGTTAGGTTTCAACCGCGGGCTGATCACCTTCAGAATGTTTAATATGGACTACCGCTACAATCATAGGGAGTTTTCCGATCTGTTAGGATTCCCTAATGGCCCTGATGTTTTCACCATGACCCAAGAAGACCTAATGCTAGATCATGACCTTGATTACTTCTGGGGTAGTATTGCTGGAAACAACCAACCTGAGCCAAATGATCTTTACTCAGAGTCCATCCATAACCCTTATTTAGGTACTTCCATAAAATCATTGCCCTCACCCTCTTCGGAAAAGAGCAGAATGTTACAGCTGTGTCACGTGATGAGCTTTTCATCATGTATTGTGCTTCGCAGAACCGTCCAGTTAATGGTGCCACCTACATGATTGCTAATATGGAGCGCATTATCCAAACAGAGAATGCACCAATCCTCATAGGTGGGTTAGTTACTATGATCTCCAATGCTATTGGACTTCGAAGACCTATGTTAGGAACACATCCGCACTGTGGGATCAGGCCAATGAATATTGAGTTTTTCTTTCACACTAGCTTCATAGGAAACCTTGGGCCGAATGAATTTGAGCTGTTGATTAACCATGAAACTGTTCACCAGTTTGTACTCCCAGATCCTATTACTAGTGTCCATAACAGAGCAAATTGGCATTTTAATCTCCACCATCCTCCTACACTGCCTTCGACTCTATCCACTGTTCAAATTTATGAAGTCCCAAATACCCCTCCAGCTGCTGAAGAATCCGATCCTGAAACACCACCTGGATACCACCAATTTCCTGACCCATGGGATCAACCTGTAGTGTCAACTGAGTCTACCTTCCCAGTTCCTGAGACACCACCACCACCTCCACCTGCTGTCACACTCGACTCTTTGAATACTGAAATAACTGGCATGCGGGGTGAGCTTACCTCTTTAGGTGTGGATTTCCATGGTTTTATGGATTTGGTAACTGAACAATTGGATTTCATTCACCAACATTTGTTCTCTACTCATCGTGGCTAGGAGTTGTCGTAGTTTTGTTAATGTGTTCCATTTCTTGCATTTATGTACACAGTGAGGTCACTGTTTCGTCTAACTGTGGGGGAGGAAACTTAGTTTTAGTTTTTTTATTCCATGCATTTAGTTATTGTTTGTTCCAAATTGTTAATGTTTTTGTTTGTTTCAAATTCTAAACAATTCTATTAGTTAATGATATTTCATTTATTTATCATCAGTTTCAATTTTACTTTCATTATTTTTTTCTGCTATTACGAGCTATTACTGTTACTGTTTAGTGCTAATATTGCTGCTTTACACTAATGTTACTATATTCAACTATGTTGTTATGTGTTTTATCTTCCCTAATAATAACAAGTGCAGCTAATGATGCTAAGGAGAATGACACGATAATGAATATGAAAAATTGAGTCTGTTTGATTCTAAGCCATATTCCCATAAACAGAGGTGTTACGAACGCAACACCGCTGTTACGAACGTAATAGTCCCTTTTGCGTTACGAATGTAACGCCCCTGCGTTGCGAATGTAACGGGGCTCCTCTCTGTTACGAAACAGAAACAGAGGCGCATCATTTCATTTTTTTCTTTCCCCTCTCATTCTTCCAAACGCGCGCTGTAAACCCTAGCACTTACTCACATTCAAAATTCTACACCATTCCCATTTTTCAAATTTCCTGCATTAAGAGCATTCATTCCCATTTAAGAGCAACCCACATTTACATCCTATAAAGAGCTTCACATAGTTTCATCCCATTCCATTCGAAAACTCTCTGCAAAATCTCTCCCTTACCACTTTCACAGTAGAACCTTGCTTCAGTCAACAAATTATCAATGGAGAACAGAGTGGCTGACATGGCTGGAATTGTTTTTAGGAATCAAGATGGTGGACACCAAAGGGAGCAATATTTGAAGTTTCATCGTAGGAGAGTCTTGGCCACGAGATATCCCGACAACGATTGTCTCAAAAAATTGGGAATATTTGATGGAGTGCATTGACTACTCCATCTCTCTGGCCTCTCATTCGCATGCACGCAACATCACCCGACGTACCCTAAGCTGACGCTCGAGCTCCTTAGTTTGTTCTCGTATTCAACACCGAGTGATGACGCCATGTTCCTCATGGGCACCGCATCTTTCTGTATGTTTAACACCGAATATACATTAGACCAAAAAAGAATCACAGAGATACTCAAATTTTCAATTAAGGAAGACGAATCTGAGACGGTGCACCACAAGCTCCCTGCTACCGAATATTGGGCCGTTGTTTTGTTCGAATTGTGGAAGAAAATCACCAATGTCTCGACAGGATATTGGGATGAGTGCCTGGCATCTCACATTCACAACCCGACCACTAGGTACTACTTCAAGATTCTCTCGAACACCATTTTTGGACGAGCTAACAGCAACAAAGTCAACTCAAAGGAGGTAATTTTCCTTCATTGCTGCTTAGCTGTGAAAACCAAGGTAAATGCTGCTCCATTCCTTCTACATCATATTGAGTCCATTTTTGCAAGGGGACAACAACCATTTTTGATCGGAGGACTGATAACCACATTAGCTCATGGGCTTAATTTGCAAAGCCAACTGGAGACTCTAGATGCTATACCGCCTCTTCTCATGGATTTGGATAACTGCAAATACATGCGTTTGATTAGGAACCGAGATGATGGCATGTATAATTTGATGGTGAAGAACACGATTGTTCCAAGTGTGATTATGTCGGATAGGGTGCTCATAAATGTGGCGAATATGGATAAGTGGATTTATGATTTAAATGCCCCTGAACCCGACCTAGCTTCTTAGATGAATCAAAATCCTCAACCTATTGATGTGGTAGAAGAAGAAATGGATGCACAACAGCAGACAACACCTCAACAGGATATACCAAGCACTTCTACTAGGCGCAGAAGAAGGCCTCGTTGCCCGACTACTGAAGACCTTTATGAGGCAATGATGGATCAAAACCAAAGGATGACAAATATGAATGCTCAGCTTACCCGCCAAACCCAACAGGCCACTGATATCCAAGCTCAGCAAACTGCAATGATGCAACTCATGCAACAGATGCAGTAGCAACAAATTGAACAAGGAGCTAGGTATGAGGCCCGTATGGATACTTTGACGACATAAATGGGTGGTTTGAGTGTACGCATGGACGATTTTCAAGAGACCCTGCGCCATCTTGGATTTCCTGGCTTTGATGGGCAAAGAAGAGGTCGCGGAAGAGCCAGAGGGAGAGGGCCTGAATGAAGATATCTCCACCCATCCTTACCTCCTTTACCTTATTTTGAAACATTGAGGACAATGTTAGATTTAAGTGTGGGGGAGGAAACTCTATCATTTTATTCTGCTTTCTAAATTAGATTTAATTTTTCGCATCGTTTTTCCTTTCTTGTCCTTTCCCTTCAATAAAACAACTTCATGTATAATTAAATCCTTAATTGCTAAGTTCTTTTTCATGCATTATTGGATTTCCCCAAACTTTACAATTCTTGAGCCATAACGAAAAATATACGATTATCACACAACGCGATGTGTCCAAACGGCTAGCTAAAACCAAATATTCAATTTAGTTTAGGCCACTTGAGGAAGGTTGACAAAATCGTTACGGTTTTGAAATTTTAGAACTCCACCTTATGCGATGCCATTTTGGGTACTTATTATACCGCCAACCGCGAATTTTACTTTAAATTAGCCCCTAGTAGTTTATCTAGTAGTCGGCACCATCAAAACACAAACTACGCAAGGAACCAATGAATATAAGTGAATGATCTGAAAGAGATGATGATAAAATAACAATCTTTGTCGTGAAATGCCCAAAGTAAGTTAGGTGACCCTCACTCGGTCATTTAGCCCAAAGGATGTAATTCTCACAAGATAAAAGAAAACTTATTGTAAATTGGTTCAGAATTATCTGGTACTGAACTTGGTAGGGCGGACTACGGACCGATCCCCCACAATTTACAATTAAGTTATAAAAAGAAGGGGTTACCACTTATAAGTGCCAGAACCCCAACAATCAACGGATCATAGTCGCTAACCGGTTACTTTGCTATGTGCGTGTGGAGATAAAGGGCTTAATGTGATTGCGCTTGAATCAACACGGGTGAAATTTAGTTTAAAGGGTTGATTGGTGTTATAACAACATGACTCAGAATGATTTTCACAATTGGAGTACTCTAATGTCGTCACCGTACCTCTTTTGCGTCTAAATCTCTTGGCCTAATCAAAATTTACAAACTAGCTAGTTTGCGAACATCGTCGAGTGTGTTCAATTCGTCGTTTTTATAAACAGCCTTGTCTTTTTGCTTGAGGACAAGCAAAGGTTCAAGTGTAGGGGAGTTTGATAACACGAAAACGTATCGCTTTTTAGGCCTAATTTACACGAGTTATTTGTACGTTTTTATCGAATAATATGCATCACGAAGGTATTTTTATTTGTTTTCAGGTAAATTATATTTCCAAGACATAAGATGGCAAATAAGCTAAAAGGAGCAAAAAAAGCTAAGAAATGGAAAGTAGAACGAAGAAAAATGACATTCTGCTAAGAAACTCACACCAGAAGACGTTACGAGCGCAACGCTTAGTGTTACGAACAAAACGCCTAGCGCACACTGTTACGAACGTAACGTAATGCGTTACGAATGTAACAAAGGGCCCAGCTGTTACGGATGTAATGAATTCCATTACGAACGTAACACTCAAATAACTCAGTTTATGCAGTAAGCCACGAAGCAGCCCACACGAAGTCCACACGACCTCATTCCATCAGTTGAGAATTTAGTGCACGTACTAAAATAATGGAACATGACAGTTACAAGAGAGAGCATATATATGTTGAAGATTTCACTTTGAAGGGGTCAGAGAATTTGATTCAGAACCATATTTTCTTTATGCATTACTTTACTTTGTTTTCTTGCTTTTAAACCATTCTTTTTCCTTTCAAGCCTTTGTAATTTTCCAGTTCCCTAAAGTGTTAATTCTTCACATCGAAGGATTAACACACACTTAGTTCTATATTTCAATTAATTGTATCGCAAAAGCTACTGTACTAATTCAAGATTACCACGGCAATATAAATTATAGATTTTTTATGCAATTCGATCTTTATTGTTTATATGCTATGTTGATTATTTTCATGAACTGTATTTTACGTTGCATGTTTGCTAAATACATTATGTCTGGCTAATTTTGTTTGTATCGGTATGTGACTCTTAAGCACCGAAGGAATTCGGTGATAACTTGGCTAAAATATTTTATAAGTAATTTCTGGTTTCCAATTTCCATATTTAATTTAACTACCCTTGTCACGAGAGTGAAATGATATTTAACATGATTTTGCCACGAGAGTGGGAAATTAATTAAGGCAAGAACCTGCATGCGAGAGCTGAGGTTCGACTCAGATAGTGTTAATGAAACATTAATTTTTAAATACACGAGAGTGTTTTAACAAATTAATTAAACTCGAGTTGTTTTCAAAAAGTGTTATTAAATTTAAAGTGCATCCACTAGGATTAGTAGCATAACTTATTTCATGAACACGAGAGTGTATGTCTCAGGTTTTTAAACAATTCGTTTTTTACCGAAATACTTTATATGCCAAGTGATTCACCGAGTTCCCGAAGTCCGACTATCACATATCGATATAACTATTACTATTTCTTTTAATTAAAAACTTTTTCCCCTAACACCAAATATTCATCGCTTAGTTAACATTTGTAACATTAGATCGTATGCGATTGATCCTCAGTCTCTGTGGGTTCGATAATCATTTAAAACTAGAACGAATAAACTATATACTTGCAGTTAGTATCTCGATAGACTCATAAAGTCCTGATTAGAACCCTGTACAAACGCAACCATGATTCAACTCTACTCCGATGTGTGGACAAGAAGGAGGCAAATAAAATTTTGGAAGACATGCATGATGGTCTCTTTGGGACTCACTCTAGTGGATATACTATGGCCAAGAAAATCCTGAGAGCTGGTTACTATTGGTCAACAATGGAAACTAATTTCCCTCATCACTCAAGGACTTGCCACAAGTGCCAAATCTATGCTGACAAGGTCCATGTGCCTCATATTACTCTAAATGTCATGATTGCTCCGTGGTCGTTTGCAATGTGGAGCATTGACATAATTGGAGAGATTAAACCTACTGCTTCGAATGGACATTGATTCATTCTTGTTGCTATCGATTATTTCACCAAATGGGTCGAAGCTTCCTCATTTGCCTCAGTCACAAAGAATGTTGTAGCCCGATTCATCAAGCATAACCTCATCTGCCGCTATGGTATCCCCGAAAGGATCATCACTGACAATGGAACCAATCTCAATAATTCTATGATTACAGAACTTTGCACTCAGTTTAAAATCAAGCATCACAATTCTTCTCCTTATGAATGGCGCAGTGGAAGCAGCCAACAAAAACATTAAGAAGATTATACAAAAGATGGTAGTAACCTACAAAGACTGGCATGAGATGTTACCGTTTTCTCTTCATGGCTACCATACTTCAGCTCAGACATCGACTGGGGAAACTCCCTTTTCTTTGGTCTATGGCATGGAAGTTGTCCTACCAGTGGAAGTTAAGATTCTTTCACTAAGGATTATGAATGAAGCAGGCCTAGGCCAAGACGAATGAATTCAGACAAGATTGGATCAGTTGAACTTGATCGATGAAAAACGACTGGTTGTTGTTTGTCATGGTCAGATGTAGCAGAAATGTATGATCAAGGCTTTCAACAAAAAGATCAGGCCTCGAGTATATCAAGCTGGAGAATTGGTAATAAAGTGCATCATTCTTCCACAAGGCGACCCCAAGGGCAAATGGACTCCTGCTTACGAAGGGCCATTTGTTGTCAAGAAATTTTTCTCTGGTGGAGCCATGATGCTGACTACTATGGACGATGAAGATTTCCTATACCCTGTGAATGAGGACTTAGTTAAAAAATACTACACATAAGAGACCCGCAAGGTTGACACACCTAGGCAAGATAAGGGCATCCCGGCGAACCAAAGGTTTGGGCAAAAATTAGGGATATATGCAAAAGATTGTACACTCGGAAAGTCGAAAACCTGAAAGGGCGACTTGGGAAAAAATGAATATCCTGGTGGGATGAAAACCCGAAAGGGCGGTGCGGGTAAAAATTAAGGATTGAAAGCATAAGACTATGTCCTGTAGAATCACCACAGTCGACTTTATTACCAAGGTCCGGGTTCAAATGTCCCAAGATCAATCCAATCAACTTCTGTCAACGACAAGGGACATTCGAAGATATTAGGGCAATAGTTGAGTTGGAACACAATGATATCATTTCCACATGGTTATTATTTTTATTTTCAATTTATGCTGTCTTTTCGATGATTTCCTCTTACTAGGATCTCCGTCTCTTTGTACAAAAACACCTATTCATGGGAAAAACATCAATAAAAATATACTTTGAAGTGCAAACTTTTTGTTTTCGTTTTAAGTGCAAAGATGTCCAATGACTAAAATTGAATGAACATATGCATATGAACATGATTAAACTAATTAGCAAATATGTGCTGCCAAACAGCAACGAGCATCTCTTTAATGCATTTGAAAAATCTTGCCAGAGTTATCTCATTAGCGTTAACCCCACAGAGCCGGCTACAATAAACCTTTTCCCCAACAGAGTTGTCCACAAAGATGGATTTATGCTACCCTCGGTCAGAGTTTTCAATCTCTCGAAAACCCTCTCCCCAGCTGAGTTTGGTCTTTAAAGAAGAAGCCTTGTGGAGTTCTTCCTAAAGAATTCACCTTGCCATCAGATCATCGAATATTCTCTTTAACAGGGTTTACTCCCCAAAGAAACAATACACTCCCCAACGAGATCATTCCTATTCAAACAATTTTCAGTTACTATGAAGACTGGACCCGACTAGATAATAGTTTAAGTTCTCGAGATACTATGAAGCCTGGACCCAACCAGATAATAGTTTAACTTCTCGAGATATTGTAAAGCCTGGACCCGACCAGACAATGGTTTAACTTCTTTTCCCCAGTAGAGTTTGCCTCTACCCTCAGAAAGTTATTGTAAATCCTGGACCCGACCAGATATCAGTTTAACTTCATCCTTTCCAGCAAGTTACTGTAAAGCCTGGAGCCGACCAAATATCGGTTTAACTTCATCCTTTCAAGCAAGTTACTATGAAGCCTGGACCCGACCAGATATCAGTTCAACTTCACCCTTTCAAGTAAGATATTGCAAATCCTGGAGTTCGACCAGATAACAATTAACTTCATCCAACTCGGAAATTTGCTTTGAAACCTGGAAACCAACCAGATAGTAGTTTAATGTTAGTAAGTTGCTGCAAAGCCTGGAATCCGACCAGATAACAGCCTAACTTCATACTCCCAAGTAATTTCCTGCGAAGCCTGGAATCCGACCAGATAAAAGTTAATTTAAACTTTCCCAATAAGTCGCTGCGAAGCCTGGAATACGACCAGATAACAATCAACTTCATTATCCCCAACAAATTGTTGCCAAGCCTGGATTTCGACCAGATAACAACTAACTTTCGATTTTCTCCAGTCAGAAATAACTCCCCAGTAGAGCAATGGATAACCAAAATTCCTGAACTTTATTCCTCCAAGCAAAAATCAACATCCCGCACAGAGTTTCCTCATGCAAAGAGCCAAAGTCAATATTCCCCAGCGAATTTCTCCTCAAACAATAAAACAGGAATTCCCAACGGAAACATTCTAAACAAAGTTGAAGATGCACCTACTCTCCAACAACAGTTTAGGATTCAGCCACCCAAGGTTCCTTAGCATGTTGTCAAGGATTTATTTTCCTAGAAAAAGACACACTGCAATAAATACATCACATTCATAAATCATAACACATACATGATAAATGCATACAACATAATCTCATTTATTTTGAGAACATCATTATGACATGCATACATCTGCATGTAACTAATCCTTTTCCTTGCAGGAAAAATCAATTATCAAATGAAGACCTCTTCTGGTTAGATTTAGTTCTTCCAGATTAACAACAGGCGAAAGACATCTACTATTTCAGTATAAATCAACCAAAAGATGTATCCTAATACCTTCCCTAGTCACTCTGGATGGCATCTATAAGCCCATCTCCGACAACTCTCCATCATCTCCAAAATGGCATCTTTAAGCCCATTCCCTACACAGTCAACTAACACATCATCGAGTGCAAATTTCTGGGCACTTTAGGGTTCAATCATCTTCCACCTTTAAGTCACGAATGGCGGACTCGTCAATCTAACTCTTCAGGTTTAAGAAGATTGAACATGGGCAGATGTTGTACCCCAAAATTTTCCCTCTCATTTCTCAAGAATTTTCTCATAAGATCTTCCATGAATCAAGTTTGCGACACTGATACATTAATTTAGGTTTGGAATTGGGATAAGGGCAAAATGGTCAAAATGCACACTGAAAAGTCAAACTTTGACTTTTTGATCAAAATCAAGCTTCAAGAGTCACATTTCATCAAGACATGTTAGAATATGAAGTTGGTTCATTAAGAAAATCAAAATTCAAAACTACTTTGGAAAAGTCAAAGTTCTAAACATAGATAATTTTCTAAGTATTAAGAAAGTATGATAAGTTCAGAACTTCTGGCCAGATTTTCATCATGATGCGAATTGATTCAGGAAGAACTTATGACACAAGAGTTGTAGATCTCAATAAGATCTAAAATATTGTAGAACAAAACCCCTCCTAGAGATGTTGGGCTTTCAAGTTATAAATCCTTGAAGACACGTCTACGAAACTAAAACACTTAGTAAATTCTGAACATTTCCAAGTCATAATTTGACTAGAACTTTTGGGCCAGTTTTCACGTAGATACAATCAGAGTTTGCAAGGATGATTCAAAGAGGGATTACAAAGCATGTTACATGCTTTCTGAAAAGTCTGAGAACTCCTTCAGATCATGCTGAAGCAGGGAGAATCAAAGATCAGAAGTTGGACATTTGTTCTTAATCTAAGTTACGTTTATGCTAAACTTCTGATCCAGTTTCAAGCTATGCTGCATAATCTCATGTTTCAGGCCTTCTTGCTTGTTAAATATCATCATCATTTAATGCTCACACCAACTTTTGAGTATTTATCCCAGTGTTTAAGCCTTTATCCAAAATATCTTCCCGTGTGTGACATAAAAGTACCACCGTTGTCCTTGAAAAGCAAACTTTTGTACAAAGTTTAATTTGAGCCCACACTTTACTTTTTTTCTGAGTGTAATTCCCTATAAATCATGCTTACAAACTCAGATTAGGCGTGTTTAAAGTTGCTAACCACCATACCTTGCCTTGAAACCATGCTTGTCTAAACTTGCTTCAAAAACAAGTCAACAATCCATAACACATGATGGTTGTACTCCTGACTTCTCCAAGATTCTAAATCCTTTGCCTATAAATTAAGCTTCATTTGCAAACTGGAGGAGATTGGAAAAGAAGCCCTGAAACCTTGTTGAAAATTCCCAAGAACCTGAAACTGCAACACAAACACAAAACCTGCTAGTTTTTAGTTTTTGCATCCAAACTATAATCTTCCTTGTGTGTTTCTTGGCCTAATCATCCATACAGTTTCAGGTATACACGTAGAAGCTTTCCCAACTTCTGTTTTCAAACTAAAATACAGTTTCACCACTCTCCATTTCAAAAATCAAAACTTTGCATCTTGACTGCTCCAGAGCATTCCAACCATCCACAACTCAAGTTAAGGTTTGCTTTAACTTTATGATAACTTGAGGAGGATGACCAGAACATCACATCAATCTGAACCAGGCTCTAACAATCTCTAGCTGCAAGGTAAGTTTGCTCTAATTTTTATCTCATTACTTAGGCATTGTTAGGCTTGCAATTTCAAAGACATATTGTAGATATCATGGCTCTGGATCTATACATATTTATAGATTTCATTTATATGGCCTAAGTAGAGAGAATTTCAAATCATAAATTCTTGAGAAAATTAGTGTTCAGAGTTAGGATTAGAAAAATCCATGCTTGCTTCTGGTTTACAATTTTGATGCTTTGTATTTCTGAAATCATGATGAAATTTGCCATAACTTCTATGTTTGCATTTTCCATTTTTGTTGAGAAATGACTAAGTTGAAAATACTCTTGTTGGTGCGAAGAAGAAGATGAAGTTCATCATTAGAACTTACTTTGTAATATATGTTTATGTTTTTGCTTCTAATACCGGATGTATAGCCACCCCAGTGGTAGAGAGCGTGCACTTAAGGCATTAGTGTTAAGGGTCCTGGGTTCTAGCCCCAAAAGTATCTTTTGTGTTTATTTCTTAACATTTTACCCCATTATTTGTCAAACAATAATCCTGGACCAGAACTTCTAGATAAACCCCCTTCCAACTGTTTGTCAAAACATTACTCCTGGACCAGAGCTTCTAGATAAACCCCTTCCAGTTGTTTGTCAAAATAGTACTCTTGGACCAGAACTTCTAGATATTCTTATCCAACTGCATCATCACTTCACTTACCCATTACTAGAACTTCTAGCCTTCTAGTAACACTAGAACTTATAGGTTTCCAGCTGCATCAGAACTTCTAGGCTCTCTCAACAACCATAACTCCTAGCCTTCTAGTAACACTAGAACTTCTAGGTTTCCAGCTGCATCAGAACTTCTAGGCTTTCCTTTTTTCCCAGCAACCCCAGAACTTTAGTGTGTCTGGATCCAGAACTTCTGGCTTTCCCCATTTCTGCTAATATTTTCTTCCTGATTTGCAGCGTGCCAGAGTCAAAACTTCTGCTCTCCCTTATTTCTATTCTTTCAGCAACACGCTGACCTTAACTCTTATTCTCTTATTATTTTTTATCATCACTTTTATTTTCATTAATCAAAAACACCAAAAATGCATTATATTCATATACTTTGCTTTATTTCTTTTAAAACAAAAAGACTAAAAACATTTCCTTAAGCAAATTTATTTCTTCTCTTAATAAAAACAAAACAAATCTATTTTACATTGCAATTCTTGTACATTATTTCAATATGGTTGTAATAGATAATTAGAACTTTAATTTCTTGCAACCCCCATTTATAAATTTGTACACCCCATCCCCAAGTGATTGTAATAGCATAGGATATTTACTTTTCGAAATTTATCGCTTTCATTTAAATGCTAGTAAAGTAGAATTTGTATGGGAAGATAAAATCAATCTTAGAAAACACTAATCCAAGATAAACCAAGCATGAAATACAAACACTTGCACACTTGCATCTCTAGGGTTAAATCCACTTGTTGCCTTATGAAAAATGGTCATGGTATGTGTAATACGGTGGGAGAACTGACTTAGTTGTTTTGCCTTTAATAGCAATTGTTGCGGATAGCAAGAGTCTCCACTGACTTTTCTTTTATCCATAAAGGAAAGGGTGAAAAGAACTGGAAATACCTTTGAGATTATTTCTTGAGTTCGGCGGGTTATATTATAAAAAGGTAAGGTATTAGAACCCTTTTTATCCATAGTTATCTATGGGCTCTTAGTTGTTTGCTAGATCATTTTTGCTTTGTTTGAAAATGTGCTTGTGGTGGGGTTTTTGAAAGTATTTTGAAAACGTCTTTGTGATGGTTCTCGTCTCTATAAGAACACCTACAAAGTGTTGTTTGGAAAATAGTTCAAACAAGTGTTTGTGGAATTTGTTTTTGAAAGTGATTTTGAAAAGGTGTCTTTGTAATGCTTCTCGTTGTAGCGGTAGAAATGTTCAAGACTAAGCCATTGGATTGACTAGACTTTATACAAATCAAAATAAAAATCGCCACCACGTTTTATTGTTTCCAAAGGAATGGGAAAAGAGAGAATAACCCAAAAAGAAGGGGAAATATTCAAGGTAAGGGGGTTGGTTATGCAAAGGGAAGGTATTAGCACCCTAAACATCTACGGTACTCCACAGGAACCTCTTTGAAAAATCTATATATTTTGGCTAAATAAAAAAAGTGTTGTATATAAGATGGATAGTGGAGGTGAGAAGAGAAATATATTTTTTCATGATTTTTGCACCCGCCGCGGTTGCGAACCTTTAGTGCCTACGTACCACCTTTCATGCAATAGGGGATCAGGGTACACGTAGTTCCTATTTTAAAAATTTGAAACACAAGTGTGTTGGTTAATTTTAAGAGATAAGACATCATCGTCATTATTTGTGTGGAAAACATACTTACTACCCACAATCATGAGAAAGGAGAATTTGCATCATTTCAAAGTGGAGGATATGGCTTGGATCTTAAAATCAATAATGCCTCACTCAACACCCAAGTGGAAAATATCTCACTTCACTACATATTATAAAAGTATAGATGTTTGAATCACTACAAGGATTGAAAAGAGTCTAATCTTTTGAGAAAAGTTTAAAGATAAAAGACAAAGCGGCAAGATGGTTTGAAATGAGATTGATTGACTTTTAGTCTTCTCACAAAAATGTCAAGGTATTATTAAATTGATTGGAATTTATTTATGAAAAGATTTTGAAAATGCATGAACATAAGTCCAAGTTTATTATGAAAGTGTTTCAAGTTTAGAAACAAGAAGAGTTTTCAAAAAGGAGGGAGAAGATTTTTGAAATTAAAGAAGATGGGAGGAGAAGAAGAGACTATTCTAAAGCATAAGGTAAAAGCTAAGGATAAAAAACATCTAACCAACAAGAAGCCAAAACTTGACATTATGAGCCAAGGTAGAATTCCCATTTTTTGGATTGAAACCAAGCAAGCAAAGATACTAGACCTCTTGAGAGAACCAAACTTCAAGTGTATTAAGTCTTCACAAAAATTAGGCAGAGTAACGACTGTATACGGGTGAATTCCAGATTACAAACATAGAATGTAATCACAAAAACCTGCACACAAAAGCAAACAAGCAACCCAATGTCTTGAGGTAAACCTCAAGAACTCCAGAAAAAATAATCAGATAAGATCACAAGGTCTCTAAGATAGGCCAAGGTTTCTAATCCTAAGTCCAAGAAAAAGTCCCATGCTACATCATGCCAAGGATAGTAACCAAATAATCCAAATACCATTAAAAGTTTTATAGGGTTTATGTAGATTAATAAGTGTCTTAAGAAAGGAAAAGAAAAGCCCAAGTGAGCAAAGTAAAAATGGCAAGAAAATAAATGCTCAAATGAGCAAAGATGAAAATAGCATGAAATGTAAATTCTAAAAGTAAATAATACATAAAGCATAAAAAAGAATAAAAGCATAAGGTAAAACAAGTCAATAATTAGTGGTTATTTGGGTGACCATCTTGAAACTTACATTTGGAACTCATTAGAGGATTGGTAGAACCAAAGCCTCCACACAACAAATCGCATTTGATTTTTGTCAAGTATATCATTCATTTGGAATTCTCATAAGTACCATTTAATGATCAACGATGTTTAAGTGATCCGCGTTGACCAAAAGTTTTGTAGATCCATTAGTAGATTGGTAGAACCAATGACTCCACACAATAAATCTCAAGGTAATTGGATCAAAGAGATCAAATTAATATACTAGGGCTTGCAATCATAAGTTTGGGCCACAATGATCATTTATTCGAATTGGGACAAAATTTAGCGCTATGTTAAGCAAACGTAAGTGGACTTATATAGAAGTCGCACCTATTTTGAGGCCGATCAATAGCAATCTATGTACCATTTGTTTTGAGATATGATATAGAGATCATGCTCCAACAACACTTAGTGCAATAAGAAGGGGATGAGATGAAGATGATTAGGGCAAAAGATGAATAAACCACTTTTCAATTAAAAATTTAATCAAACTATTATTAAAATCATTCATCCATTTTTTGTGGAGTTAAACTCAACAACATGGATCCAATGATGTTAATAAAGTCATGATCAAAAAATCAACCCAAGACAGCCAGAATATAATCACAAAAATAATAATATATTGAATATATACATTAAAAGGTTTAAAAATGTTTAAAAAATGGAAAATGATGAGGATAATATCAATTATGTTCAAATTAATCAAGAAATGAAAAATAAGGCCATAGAAAAATCAGAAATGGGTCCAAATATTTTTATAAAAATTTCTGTAATTTTTAAAAGTCAGAAACTATTTTTAAAGATTAAAATAAATGTGTAAAATAAACAAAAATAGTAAAAAAAATAGTAAAAAATAAGGTATAAAAGTATAAAAGTATTTTTAAACATTTTAAACATATCAAAGAAATGTAAAAATTTATTAAAAAATACCAAAACACAATTAAATTGTGAAAAAATAAAAATCAGAAAGAGAATAATCAAAAATATTTTTCATAATTTTTTCAGATTTTTTGGACTAAAAATGAATTTTCTATGATTTTTTTTAAATTTAAAACAATTAAAATATAAAAATCAGAAAAAGAAAATAAAACTAAAATATGTGGACCATTGAATGAGAGTCAAAACGCATTAGTAATTAAATCCAAGGGATATGGCGCGTTGTGCATATCATGGTCATTAATGAATAATGTACATAATCAATAATAAATCAAATTTTTGAAAAATACAAATGGCACGCCATCATTGGTTGGAAGATGACACATAGGTCATCTTTAACCTCCAGCCAACGTGATTTGCAGGTCTCTCAAACTGTAAAATCAGAAGCTCAGACCTATGTCATTCGCTTCGTCTCTTCAAGACGAAAACAACCACACCTTCGCGCCAAATTTATATAAACTGTAGCTCAAGCAATTTGGAAAGAAAGTTTTGAAAAGGGATTTAAAATTTCATGGTCAAAACGTGTTTCCAGTAAAAGGTAAGTGTTGCGACTAGAACCAGGGCAGTGAGAGCAACACAAAGATATCAGAGTTTTAAAGAATTGATGAAGGAATCTACCTATTGAAGTTGAGTTGCAGAGCTCTGAAACTGGACTTCTATGGAGCGGTATAGGGCACGATTTTTGAATGTAACTATATGGTTAGCTTCAGTGAAGATCAAGGAAGGTGAATTGAGGGAAAAATGGATTGAAAAAGGCTTTAGAATAGATTTTGAAATTGCTGAATTCTGGGTTGTGAAGCAAGTTTGGCAGGGTGATTCTTGCTATCTAAGCTTGGGAAATTAAATGGGGAATGAACCTCTATTTATAGGGAAGCAAATGGGATCAAAAGGAATAGAAAATGATGCATTTTGGAGGGAATTCGTATGGGTTTGCATCATGAAGAAAGTGTGACTCAAACTTGATCAAAACTAAGCCAAATCGTGCGTTTCATGATGCTAATCACTTATGGAAAGTTGCTAAACATGATTAAAACCAAAAACGCGTGGAAATCTTGCGATTAGAATCCAAAACAAAGATTTCAAAATCCTGACTTTGTGAAAAATTCAGTTTCAAACTACCCAATTCAAATCCATGGCATTTCCATCTCAAGGGGTCTTACGACATAATTCTTGATGCTTTAGAAATATGAGGTTACAAGCTTTGCAATGGAAAAAGAATGGAATCAAATGGATGCTTGAGATTAAAATTACATGGATTCAAAGTTGAAGAAAAAGAGTTGACTTTCCATACTTAGAAATATTTCAAATTCTTCTTTAAAAATGACCTATAATCTTTTGCATCCAAACATGGCCTTCCACATAGAATTTGCTCTGGACCAAAAAAGATGGAATGAAGTAGATTTCTTGAATGACATTTTTCAATTTGAACCACTCAATGTCTCCAAAAGTTGAGCAAGTTATGACTTGTTGAAGTTGGCCAAAAATCATGAAATGACCTATAATCTTTTGCATTCTTAAGGCAACTTCCATCCATTTTCTTACTTTGCACATAAAAGAAGGCATGAAGTACACATCCTTAAGATTATCATGGAAAAAGAATTGGCTCAAGGTGATACAAATTTACCAAGTTAAGAACATTTGAAGTCACATATGGAAAATTGGGGATTCATCTAGATGACTTGTAATCTTTCTTCTTCACCAAGTTCCTTCCACATGAAAACTCCTTGGAACTTTTGAAGTGATTTATTGGTAACTCTTTGGAGATAAAGATTTCTTTGGAATCACTCAAAAATACCAAAATATGAGCAAGATATGCTCCTTTGAAGTTCAAAACCCTAGCCTCTAGATCAAGAGAATGCTTTGAGGAAATTTGCCAAGTTTGAATAAGTTTTTTGTTCCAATATTCTTCCTTTGTGAATAGAAGTTGTCGAGGATGATAATGAGGACTCATAGATACCAAAACCACTTCCATGTGTTTAAATTAGAGAGAAATGTGCTTTTGTGACCAATAGGAACAAGACCTTGTTCAATCATGACAACTTCTTCCCTCAACCCCTTGTACTTTTGAATCAATTTTGATAACTTTGAAATATGATGAGCTAAAGCAACTTTGCCATGCCAATTCTTCCAAAACCAATCCAATAGTGAGGTTTGAATTCCTCAAGCTATGTTGACTAGGGCATTAAAATAAACTCATGAACCCATGGAGCAACTTGCTAATCCTCATTGCCTTTACCTACATTATTAACAAGTAAGACAAACCAACATTGTATTTTATTAATTAGAGAGAAAATCATAGAAAAATATCCATGATCACAAAATAAAACAAGTCAAGGTGCTTGGTAACTCCTCAAAAGAGCAAGGCTAAAGATAGGGAGAAGAAACAAAAACCCTAATGTGATCTTGTTGTGATTGAAATAATACAGTATGATGTAGGAATCTTAGGGGCAAAAATTGGGGTACAACAACTTCCCTTATTTAAGTTTCTTCTATCCAGAGATACGAAGGTTAAAAATCTTCGTGTCGACATGATCGAAGATACTTAAATATAAAAGAAACCCTATTTTTGTCCCTATGATTCCATGCAAATGCTTATGCATATGAATGCATATGAACAGTACCAAAGAGACGCAAAGTATCATTGGGGATGCAACAAAATGAAGAAACAAAGGGGCAACCCCACCAGGGAATTAAATCACTGGTGAACCACAAGAACAGAATCAGAGAGGAAGATAACAAGCATCGACGTTCACTGTCGATGTCCTACCAACGTTCACTGAAGGTAGAAAGATAAAATATATCAAATCAATGCCGTTTACTGACTATGAACTATCAACGTTCACTGAAGATAGAAAAAAGATAACAAACACTGACGTTCACTGCCAATGTCCTACCAACATTCACTGAATGTAGAAAGAGAAAATATATCAAATCACTGTCGTATACTGACGATAAACTATCAACGTTCACTGAAGATAGCGAAAAGATAACAAACACCGAAGTTCATTGCCAATATTCTACCAACATTCACATAAAGTAGAAAGAGAAAATATATCAAGTTATCCCCAAAATTCTGGTGTTTCACCTAGAACGAGTCTCGGCTTTTTCTTTAACCAAGGAAATCTGCCTGGAAAAGATCAAACATAAGTTGTCTCAAATAACGAGACTTATTACTCATTGTCACGGGGAATTGCAAAAAGAAATGACTTTCTGGAGATAGAAATATGACTTCCCGGGGAAATGCCGCGATATTCCTGCTGAGGAGATAAAGTCTTCCTGTGCAAAATAAATGCACAAACCAAAACTCAAAGTTTTTCAAAAATCCAAAGTAAATAATAATGTCATGCAACCACTGATCCAAATCAGAAATAAACTAGAGCAAAACAGCCAACGAAGATACATCCTTTGAGAAATAAACTTAAGAAGGAAAACCAAATTCAACTAAACAAAGAGCGCTGCAGGAAAGTCAGAACACAATGTCAATGAATGATGATTTTTAGCCATGCATGATGTATGTATGAATGTATGAGTACTATCGTGCATATGCTGGTAAAAGGATACATAATCAGTACACACAAACAAAACCACCTCAGGTACTAACAACATTGGGCTAAACTTCAACCATAAATATCATTCTAAGAAAGGTAAAACTAACTGCGGAAACCAAACCTATTGCCTTCCTTAACTTCATTGAGGGGAAACAAAATCGCCTCAGGTAGCCAGATCAAACAGATACCGGGATAGAACATCCTTCTGCTGGCTTCATCGGAGAAACAGTTTTCCAAAAGCAACATGGCTACTGGAGATTGCAAGACCAGCCTCAAATAAAGCAGACTGACGCCAAAACAACCAAACCTCACCGGGGAATTCAAGCCTTCCTCCCGGGAGAAAAACTTGCGAATTAAAACTTTATATCATGAAAACTTAATCCAACAAAAGATGCCCTGGGATAACCTTCCCGGGAAATTCAAGAAGTCAACACTAGTGCCAATACTGCAAAAAGGGCGACATCTCAGCACACCATGGGAATAAAACCTTTCATCAAATGAGGGAAGACTTCGCTGGGGAATCTGGGACGGAGGCTTCTGACCATGCAAATCCAAAATCAAAAGTGAACCAAGACCTGACTGGGGATAATGGGATCACAAACCCAATATTGTACCCTGCACCCACTGATATCGTCTTTAACTATCTGAGAAACATACAATGATTACGCACATACCAGTAAAATGACATGAGAAAACCTTCATGAAGGAAGTAAATCTTCTTAAAACAACCGGAGTTTGTTCATTCTTGGGACCACCATTTTTGTTGTCATTGTTTCATCACAACTCCCAAAGTAAATTGAATTGTAAAGATCTCCTTTTTTTTAAAAAGTTAATTTTGCTTTTTAATCCTTTGGCTTTAAAATTTATTATCAGTAATAAATGGAGTCTTTGCAAGCTAAATGAAATAATAACACAAAGAGTTTGGTAAAGCTCGAATTTCATTAATAGAATGGTAGTCTGCGAATGTAGAGACTCCATGGATGATTACAATGTTTGGGAAATGGTAATTCATAATGGAAAAGATACACTGAAATACAATGACCACTATCCTCCCTAACAACTTTTGAAATCCTGAGTAGAAGCTTTTGTTGAAGTATGGTGAGGATCCGAGAAGATTGTTGCTTTAACGATCAAGTCTTGTCTGACGTAGTTACTTGCCAAGAAAATCCCTAACTTTTGCCTAAGCTGCCCTTGCGGGTTTTCAACTTAGCGGGAAATTTATTCTATTTATGTATCTAATTTTTTCCTAGACCTCCCTTTCGGGTTTTCAGCCTACCGAGACGCTCCTTTTTGCCTAAGCCGCCCTTTCGGGTTTTCAACTTAGCGAGTTGTTCTTTTATTTCTTTAGGCGAAGTATTTCTTGACTGCATCAGCATTCATGGGACGTGGGAACTCCTCGCCATCCATAGTTTCAAGAATTAATGCACCACCAGAGAAGGCTTTCTTGACAACATACGGGCCTTCAAAATTGGGAGTCCACTTGCCCCTAGAATCAGTGTTGAAAGACATGATCTTCCTGAGCACGAGGTCGCCTTCTCTGAATTCACGAGGTTTGACCTTTTTATTAAATGCTTTCTTCATTCTTTTCTGATATAACTTCCCATGACATATAGCTGTCATTCTCTTCTCTTCAATCAAATTCAATTGGTCAAACCTGTTCTGGACCCATTCAACCTCTGTCAACTTGGCTTCCATTATCACACGCAACGAGGGAATCTCTACCTCGACATGGAGTACAACTTCCATTCCATACACTAGGGAGAACGAGGTTTCTCCTGTTGAAGCACGAACAGATGTTCGATATCCATGCAGAGCAAAAGGGAGCATTTCATGCCAATCCTTATAAGTGACAACCATTTTCTAGATAATTCTCTTGATATTCTTATTAGCAGCTTCAACAGCCCCATTCATCTTTGGCTTGTATGGAGATTAATTGTGATGGACAATCTTGAATTCTTCGCACAATTTTGTCATTATCTTGTTGTTCAAATTCGAGCCATTGTTAGTGATGATTCTGCTCGGCACACTATACCGACATATAAGATTATTTTTGATGAAACGCACAACCACCTGTTTGGTAACATTGACATATGAAGCAGCCTCTACCCATTTGGTGAAGTAGTCAATTGCTACAAAGATGAAATGGTGTCCATTCGAAGCTTTGGATTCTATCATCCCGATCATGTCTATACCCCACATAGAGAAAGTCCATGGGGAGGAAATTAGATTGAGAGGTGTCGGAGGCATATGGACCTTATCTGCATAAACCTGGCATTTATGGCACTTCTTTTCAAATTTATAACAATCAAATTCCATTGTCAACCAATAATAACCTGCCCTTAGCATCTTTTTAGCCATCGAATGTCCATTAGCATGAGTGCCAAATGAACCTTCATGAATCTCATGCATCAACATGTCTTCTTCGTGCCTATCCACGCATCTGAGCAGGACCGTGTCATAATTTCTCTTGTATAACACATTTTCACTGAGGAAGAAACTTCCTGCCAATCTTCTCAGTGTCTTTCTATCTTTCCTCGACGCACCAATCGGGTATTCCTGAGTCTGAAGAAAATGCTTGATATCATAATACCAAGGTTTTTCATCTTCTACCTCCTCTGTTACAAACACATGAGCGGGCCTATCCAGCCATCGAACTGTAATTCGAGGTATATTATTCCAAGTATTCACTTGGTACATGGAATCTAGAGTTGCCAGAGCATCCGCCATCTGATTTTCATCTCTAGGAATGTGACGGAACTCAACTTTATTGAAGAAGGGTAATAATCTTCTAGCATAATCTTTGTAAGGGATCAAGCCAGGGTGACGAGTATCCCATTCTCCTTTAATCTGATTTATTACAAAAGCTGAATCACCATACACATCCAGAATCTTAATTCTGAGATCAATAGCTTCCTCAAGACCCATGATGCAAGCCTCATACTCTGCCATATTATTAGTGCAATCAAATGTTAACCTTGCAGTAAAAGGAATATGTGATCCATGAGGAGTGAAAATCACAACACCAATTCCCTTACCATAAGCATTCACAGCTCCATCAAGTATCATACTCCAACGAGATTCAGGATCAGGGCCCTCCTCAGGCAATGGTTTATCACAATCTTTCACTTTCAGGAACATCACATCCTCATCGTGGAATTCATATTCTGCAGACTGATGATCTTCCACCGGCTGGTGAGAAAGGTAATCTGCCAACACACTACTTTTAATAGCCTTTTGAGCGTGGTACTCAATATCATATTCAGATAACAACATCTTCCAGCGGGCAATTCTCCTAGGTAGAGCAGGCTTTTCAAAAATATACTTGATTGGATCCATTTTGGAGATCAACCAAGTGGTATGATTCAACATATACTGCCGCAAATGCTTTACCGCCCAGGCCAAAGCACAACATGTCTTTTCTATTGTGGAATACCGTGACTCACAATCAGTTAACTTTTTGCTGAGATAATAAATGGAGAATTATTTCTTTCCCGTTTCATCCTGTTGTCTCAGAATACAACGCATTGATTTATCTAACACTGTTAGATACATAATCAACGGTCTTCCTTCTACGGGAGGGAGCAAGATAAGAGGTTCAAGAAGATATTCTTTAATACTCTCAAATGCCCATTGGCAATCATCCGTCCACACACAACCATGATCTTTCTTTAACAACTTGAAGATCGGTTCACACATTGCAGTCATATGGGAAATATATCTGGAAATATAATTCAAACGCCCGAGGAAACCTATGACTTGCTTTTTAGTTTTTTGTGTTGGAATTTCTTGAATTGCTTTGACTTTATCAGGGTCAACTTCAATTCCTTTCTGCCTAACAAGAAAACCCAACAATTTCCCCTATCTAACTCCGAAGGTGCATTTATTTGGATTCACGCGGAGACAATACTTCCTCAAACACTGAAACAACTTCAACAAATCTTCTATATGCCCTTCTTCAGTTTGGGATTTGGAAATCATATCATCAACATATACTTCTATTTCTTTGTGCATCAGATCATGAAATAGGGTTGTGATAGCCCTCTAGTACGTTGCACCAGTGTTCTTCAATCCGAAGGGCATCACTCTGTAAAAGAATGTTCCCCAGGGTGTGATAAACGTTGTTTTTTCCATGTCCTCTGGAGCCATTCTTATTTGATTATACCCGGAAAATCCGTCCATGAACGAGAATACTTTGAATTTTGCAGTACTGTCCACTAACATGTCAATGTGAGGCAATGGAAAATCATCTTTTGGACTAGCTTTATTTAGATCTTTGTAATCTACGCACATGCAGACTTTTTCGTCTTTTTCAGTACTGGGACAATATTGGAAATCCATTGAGGAGACACTGACGTCACAAGAAAACCAGCATTAATCTGCTTTAGGACCTCCTCTTTGATCTTTACTTCCATATCTGGGTGAGTTCTTCTCAACTTTTGTTTAATTGGCGGACACTCTGGCTTCAACAACAAAAGATGCTCGACAATGTCTGTATCTAGACCAGGCATATCTTGATAAGACCAAGCAAAAATATCCACATACTCTTTCAACAGCTCAATCAATCCGCTCTTTACATCAGGATGCAACGATGCTCCAACCTTGACTTCCTTCGGATCTTCTTTTGAACCCAAATTAATCACTTCCAAAGGCTCCTTATATGGCTGAATGATATTTCCCTCGTGCTCAAGCAACCGTGAGACCTCTTTCGGGATCCCATCATAATCTTCTTCTTCAGCCCCAAACACAGGACAATCAAAGTTGGGAGAGGGTGCAGGGTCATTGAATTCAACGGGTTTTTAATTAATCTATACATATGATTTATGATTGCTTTTAGAAACTGACACATATAACAAGTGATCTTGCAAATTAATTTTCACTTATTATTTATTTTGAAAGGTTATTTTCTATTACCATTTCCCAAGAAAAAAGCAAAACATAAAAGACATAATTTTGGAAGCAGAGTCAACTTTTATTAATGATCTTAAAAGTTATAGCAAACAGATAAGCCCTACAACATTAATACTTCCACCTTGGGCAGAGTGAAAGCTTTTCAAAAGAAAGAAAGAGATTAACAAAACAAATTACATTGAAATATGTATGCAAGAAGGAACATCAATGGTGACCCAGTTCTGAACTCGGACTCCATGCGTCACATAATTCAGTACTTCCTACTCTGCTCCATCCTCTTCAACAACATTAATTCCAAAACCAATTGGATGGAGGTAGCCTCCGCTGCGAAAAAATCATGATAATTGTTCACAGTAGACTTTGACTTCAAACTTTTTCCTTTTCCATTCCTCAAAGAGAAACCCAAACCAGCTCTGTTTTTGTTCACAGATGGATCCACAAGTCGTCCCCATACTGCATTATGACCATTGCGCACAACCTGCTGTGCGTCCTTCAGGGAAACCACAAAATTCTCATTCCTCCTTATGTTGTCATTGGATAGGGCTTGGAACTAGGTTCCAACAACAGCCTCATCCGCTTCTACAATACTGAAGGAGGATAGATGGGATATCAACAACGCCTGCTCCCCATTTATGATCACTACCTTCCCTTCATGCAAAAATTTTAGCTTCTGATGCAGAGTTGAAGTGACAGCCCCTGCTTCGTGTATCCATGGTCGTCCAAGCAAACAACTATATGCAGGAATAATGTCCATGACCTGGAAGGTTATCAAGAACAAATGTGGTCCTATATGGATGGGAAAGTCCACTTCACCGATGACAGATTTCCTCGGCCCATCAAAAGCTTTCATAATGATGCCACTCGGGCGCATAGGTGTTCCCTGATATTTTAACTTCATGAGGGTACTCCTCGGTATAACATTCAACGCAGATTCGTTATCAATTAGCACATTGGACAGCGAATCATTCTTGCAGTTCATAGATATATGGAGGGCCAGGTTGTGATTCCTCCCTTTATCTGGTAACTCTTCATCGCAGAAATACAAGTTGTTACATGACGTAATGTTTCCAATTATGCTGCTGAATTAATCTAATGGCATGTCACTCTCCACAAAATCTTGGTCTAGTACTCTCATCAGTGATTCTCTATGAGCGGAGGAATTCATCAATATAGCTAGAATAGATATCTTTGAAGGAGTCTGCAGTAGCTGATCTACAATTCTATAATCGCTCATCTTAATTATCTTCAAGATATCATCCACTTCTTTCTCTAATGTGGCTCCGCTAGTCTCTCCTGCAGCCTTCTTAGGCCCATCATTCTCAGCAATTTTCTTTCCAACAACAACATCTCTTCGTACAACCGGCGCAAACACACGACCACTACGGGTCACCCTGCTATTATCAGCTATATTTCCAACATCTAGTATTGGCTGGATGGGAACTTCCACCCTATCTTCTAAGATTTTAGCGTTGTATTTGTAAGGTACAGCCCTATCTGATTTGTAGGGAATAGGACCTGGCAGACTAATTACCAATGGGGTAATAGCTGGTTTGCTATGGTACTCCACTTCAACATGAGCGGGTGCACCAAAATAAGGTACAATGCCGTTTACCCCTTCCTCAACACAATCAACTGTCAAAAGGTTATTTCTGGCAAACAAATCTTCGTCTGAAGAGAAATACTCATCCGCGGAGGCATACTCTTCCTCTAACTCTTCTTCCATCAAACAAACTTCAACCATATCAATCTCATGATAATCATATCTCTGACCTGTGATCTTGATAGTTCCATTGTCTAAAATCAATTGAATACCCTCCCTCACAATAGAACATCCTCAGGGGTCTCGAAAGCAAACTATGCAAGACCCATATTGGTGTTCCACCTGACCAGCAGTACGGCAGAAGGTAGCATGCAATTGCACGAGATCCTCATTCAAATACTCCACATCAAAAATTCTGAATTCACCAGGACATCTAGAAACCATATTCACTTCCTCTTCATATTCTGCCCTAGGCCTGATTATATGGATTAAACTCTCATCCATCATCTCTTGTAAGTCAGCCTTTATCTTCTCGCAACCATGTATGTTTGTACTGCAAACAACACAACTGGCGTGGTCATGCGTATAATAGCTGAATTCACAGAGGTCTACGTGCATTTTCACCAAATCTCCTCTAACAAGATTAATGTCAAAAATCTGGAAGTCGCTTGGACAACCGGCCACCATATTTACAGCATTCACTCCCCCGTGCTTGGGTAGAGGATTTTCTTTCACATTAGGTCCCACGTATTTGAAAGATAGAATTCCATACTTCACCAACCTTTGCACTTCATTCCTCAAAGGATAACAATTTTCAACACTATGCCCGGGTGCTCCTTGATGAAAGGCACTTATCTGGTCTGCTTTGTAATACCAAGAAAATGGTGATGGTACGGTGGGAGGTGGTCGTGTCTGGACCAACTTCTTCTGAATCAATGCTGGTAGTAGTTCTGCATAGCTCATGGGGATAGGGTCATAGTTCTCCTTTCTCTGATTATTCCCTTGGTTCCCCTACTGGGACTGTCTTTGACAAGCAACGATAGTCGGAGCGGCATTCATAACAGGAGTAACTGAGACAACTTACTGTTGACACTGATAATTCCTTCTAGGAGCGTTCACTCTCCTCTATTGTGTGACAGCATTTGCGTCCCCCTCTTTCTTCTTTGTAAACCCATAAGCTAGATTTTTCATACCTCCGGATCCTTCACCCTTCGTCAAACGGCCTTCTCTTACTACCTCTTCTAGGAGGAAACCCATCCCTACCATCTCCGTAAAATCACTCGGGGCACTTACTACCATTCTTTCGTAGTAGAAAGCAACCAGCGTCTTCAGAAAATTTTTAGTCATTTCCTTCTCCTCCATGGGAGGGATCACTTGTGCAGCCACTTCGCGCCATCTCTACGCATACTCTTTGAAAGATTCTCTGTCTTTCTGAACCATAGCCCTAAGCTGGTCACAGTCGGGTGCCATGTCCAAATTGTACTTGTATTGTTTAATGAATTCTTCTCCCAAATCATTAAAAGTATGGATGTTGGCGCTGTCTAAACTCATGTACCATTTCAATGCTGCACCAGTGAGACTATCTTGGAAAAAGTAAATCAGTAGATGCTGATCATCGGTGTAGGTTGACATTCTCCTCACTTACATCACCAAGTGAGCACGAGGGCAAGTGTTGCCCTTATACTTATCAAACTATGGGACCTTGAACTTAGCAGGCACTTTAACATTCAGGACAAACACAGCTCATTCACATTCTGCCTAAATAGCTCTTTTCCCCTAAGAGCCTTCATCTCTCTTTGCATTCTATCAAACTACTCTTGGAAATCATCCATTCTGTCATAAAGACCCAAGTCTTCACTCGGCGGAGGGAAAGGACGACACACATCTTCATTAACAAACGAAACCAAATTCACCGAAGGAGGTGCAACAGGAACAGTGTGCACCATAGGAGGTGCTAGAGTAACAACAGTTTGAACCATTGGAGCATCTTGAGGACCAAGATTGAAACCTTCAGGTGAAAAATTCTCTAGCATTCCCCACGAATAACCCTGAGGCATACGGTTTTGAACAACAGTCGGAGTGGCGGATACAGGAACAGTAGGAACTTCAGAACTCACCCTTGTTGGTTGAGGTTGAACACTCAGTGGATGATTCTGAGAAACCACCATAGCTTCCATCAGAGTAGTCAAGTTGGCCAAGCCATCCTTCAAAGCAGAAACTTCTTTGTGTAGCTCGTGATTCTCATGTTCCAAGTTGTCCATCTTCTTTTTGAAGTTAGCCCGAGTGTTGTAGTGATGAGTCAGCTTGCTGAACAAAGTAAAGTAGCTGGGTAAGGCACCTGGATATGCATAATAAATGAAAGAAATATGATGCATGATATGCAATGCATATGATTATTATTTTTTATTATTTAATATTTCAAGGGATTTAAGATTTATGGACATATTGCAAACATCAAAGTAACAAAGCTTTTGAAATATTGAAATTTTTTATTATAACAACTTCAAAATGGATTACAAGTTTCAATGATCCCAAGTACAAGATGAAAATAAAATCTAAAAATCCTGAGAAAAAGAAGTGATGAAGATCAATCTGTACGCTGACGCTTCCCTGTGAGCCTGGAAATCTGAGCCATCAACCTTTGGTTTTCTTCCACATGTCTGATGGCAACCTCCTTCCAATCATCTGGATCAGGAAATGAGTAATCAACACATGTTTGAGGCTTAGGGGAAAATAAATCCCCTTGCCTCTCCATAGACTCCACCGCTCGACTCTTAAGGATCTCAATCAAATCGTCTTTCTCCTTCAGGTATGCTCTGTAGGAACTCTCTAAAATCTGGAACTTGTTCTTCCAAGCATCCTTTTCCTGTTGCATCCTAACCAAAGAAAGCTGCAACTCTTCTAGATAATCTAATAAGGGAGGGGTGGTCTTCACAAATAGGTCAGGGACAGGTGTCTCTCGAGTATACAGCATCTTCAACTGATTGGCTCTCGATCGGACCCACTGAAGATATGGCTCCAAAGAAACATCACCCCTAGGTCATAAATCCTTCCTACTCTTCTTATGAATGTGACGCCAGACCTTCGCAATCTGCTCCCTAACTTCCCTGTGGTCTTCTCCTTCCTTCAGAAAGAAACTACTCAAATGAATACTGTTCGGTTTAGCCCTCATCGTATAACCAAGTTGTCTCCGTGCAAGAACAGGGTTATAGTTAATTCCTCCCTTTGTACCAAGAAGAGGTACATTGGGGAAACTACCACAACTTTCAATAATCTCTATATTCTGATAAGCTCGATGATACCAATCAATATTTGAGTGAGTAAGTGCCATGATCTTAGGAGCCCAACGGTGTTCCTTCTTGACATCTCAAAAAGCATCAGACTGAGGCATATGAGAAATGAACCACCAGTACAATAGAGGCGTGCAATAGATGATCATTCCCCCATGATAGGAACTCCTAAGATGAACAGAGTAATAAGTATCACCCAACAGTGTAGGAACTGGGTTTCCAATCAGGAAAATCATGATAGCATTAATGTCGACAAACTTTTCCACATTAGGAAATAAGAATAATCCATAAGCAAGTAAAGCAAAGATGGCCTCGAAAGTAACCGTACTCTTCATCCTGGCAAAGTAACGAGCTTTCTTCAATAAGAACTGAGCTGGTAATCCTCTAATCCCTACTTTGGTAGTCATATGGGCTTCTACCTCAGACTTCCCCAGATGAATCAAAGCATCTATCTCATGTGGTTTTGGCTCTCCCTCCAAACCAGTAAAAGGAACACGATCGGTAACGGGTAAATCCAATAGATAAGAATACTCCTCTAGTGTAGGCATCAACTTATAATTAGGAAAAGTAAAGCAGTGATACATCAGATCATAGAACTGGACCAAGGTCGAGAGAATACCCTCCTTCATCTTCAGATTCATGAGAGGAATAATGGATCCATACTTCTTCCAAAATCTGCAGAACACTCGATCTCTGGAATTAGACTGATCAGTTCATCTATCTTGGGATCCTTGAAACTATATTTCCCATTCTTTCTCTTTCCAGAATCCATGGTTAAAATTACCAGAGATATTCACAAATAGTCAACCTTTAAATCCCTTGAAATATTGTTTTCTTCAAAAGATGCTTATGAGTGCATGGATGCATGATGCAACAATCACACACAAGATCACGCATATATGGTTCATAGGTTCAACGTCACGAGCATGAGGTCAAAGGTACTACACATAATTTGTTGGTCTAAAAAGTTATCACCTGCCGAACAAGGTTCTAGAGGTTCCCAGAGTCTACATCCTTCCTTCGGATATTACCAACTTCTCAATTACCTCGGTAATTAGTAATATTCTCAAGAAAAACTCGTTCGAGCGTAGTATCACGTGACAACTATTTCTAAATTACTCCGTCATAGCTTACGTATTACACCTAAAAGGCCAAGATGGGTTTGGTATTTTACGGTGCTCAGTTTCAGCAGGCTCCCAGGTCGAAAGCAGTACGTCTTCCAGATTACTCGGTAAACGACACTACAGTCAAAGGGGCCTCCACTGAGTGGGGGATCTCATGCCTCCTTTTTTGGGATTACTCCATCAAAGTTAACATGACTATACCCCCGTCCTATCTTAAAGTTTGCCCAAGTCTGGGTATAGGACTTGTGAGTAATCACCAAACACCCTGAAAACCAGGAAAATCTAGACAAACATATATACAAATTATAGCACATAAACAACAATAGCACATATATAGATATAAACAAAGATAGGCTCAACCCACTTAGGGATGGACCAGCAAGAGGTCAATCTTTCCCCAGTGAAGTCTCCATTTTTCTGTTGCGGTAGAAATGTTCAAGACTAAGCCATTGGATTGACTAGACTTTATACAAATCAAAATAAAAATCACCACCGCGCTTTATTGGTTCCAAAGGAATGGGAAAAGAGTGAATAACCCAAAAAGAGGGGGAAAGATTGAAGGTAAGGGGGTTGGTTATGCAAAGGGAAGGTATTAGCACCCTAAACATCTACGGTACTCCGCAGGAACCTCTTTCAAAAATCTATGTATTTTGGCTATATATAAAAAGTGTTGTACATAAGATGGATGTTGGAGGTGAGAAGAGAAATATATTTTTTCATGATTTTTGCACCCGCCACAGTTGCAAACCTTTAGTGCCTACGTACCATCTTTCGTGCAATAGGGGATTAGGGTACACGTAGTTCCTCTTTTAAAAATTTAAAACACAACTGTGTTGGTTAATTTTAAGAGATAAGACATCATCGTCATTGTCCGTGTGGAAAACATACTTACTACCCACAATCATAAGAATGGAGAATTTGCATCATCTCAAAGTGGAGGATATGGCTTGGATCTTAAAATCAACAATGCCTCACTCAACACCCAAGTGAAAAATATCTCACTTCACTACATATTATAGAAGTATAATTGTTTGCATCACTACAAGGATTGACAAGAGTCTAATCTTTTGAGAAAAGTTTAAAGATAAAAGCCAAAGTGGCAAGATGGTTTGAAATGAGATTGATTGACTTTTAGTCTTCTCACAAAAATGTCAAGGTATTATTAAATTGATTGGAATTTATTTATGAAAAGATTTTGAAAATGCATGGACATAAGTCCAAGTTTATTATGAAAGTGTTTCAAGTTTAGAAACAAGAAGAGTTTTCAAAAAGGAGGGAGAAGATTTTTGAAATTAAAGAAGATGGGAGGAGAAGAAGAGACTATCCTAAAGCATAAGGTAAAAGCTAAGGATAAAAAACACTAACCAACAAGAAGCCAAAACTTGACATTATGAGCCAAGGTATAATTCCCATTCTTTGGATTGAAACCAAGCAAGCAAAGATACTAGACTTCTTGAGAGAACCAAACATCAAGTGTATTAAGTCTTCACAAAAATTAGGCAGAGTAGCGGCTGTATACGGGTGAATTCTAAATTATAAACAGAGAATGTAATCACAAAAACCTGCACACAAAAGCAAACAAGCAACCAAATGTCTTGAGGTAAACCTCAAAAACTCCAGACAAAATAATCAGATAAGATCACAAGGTCTCCAAGATAGGCCAAGGTTTCTAATCCTAAGTCCAAGAAAAAGTCCCATGCTTCATCATGCCAAGGATAGTAACCAAATAGTCCAAATACCATTAAAAGTTTTTTATGGTTTATGTTGATTATTAAGTGTCTTAAGAAAGGAAAAGAAAAGCTCAAGTGAGCAAAGTAAAAATGGCAAGAAAATAAATGCTCAAATGAGAAAAGATGAAAATAGCATGAAATGTAAATGCTAAAAGTAAATAGTACATAAAGCATAAAAAAGAATAAAAGCATAAGGTAAAACAAGTCAATAATTAGTGGTTAGTTGGGTGACCATCTTGAAACTTGCATTTGGAACTCATTAGTGGATTGGTAGAACCAAAGCCTCCACACAAAAAGTTGCATTTGCTTTTTGTCAAGTATATCATCCATTTGGAATTCTAATAAGTACCATTTAATAATCAACGGTGTTTAAGTGATTCGCGTTGACCAAAGGTGTTGTAGATCCATTAGAGGATTGGTAGAACCAAAGCCTCCACACAATGAATCTCAAGGTTATTGGATCAAAGAGATCAAATTAACATACTTGGGCTTGCAATCATAAGTTTGGGCCACGAATGATCATTTATTCGAATCGGGACAAAATTTAGCGCTATGTTAAGCAATCGTAAGTGGACTTATATAGAAGTTGCACCTATTTTGAGGCCGGTCAATAGCAATCTATGCACCATTTGTTTTGAGACATTATATAAAGATCATGCTCCAACAACACTTAGTGCAATAAGAAGGGGATGCGATGAAGAGGATTAGGGCAAAAGATGAATAAACCACTTTTGAATTAAAAATTTAATCAAACTATTATTAAAATCATTCATCCATTTTTTGTGGAGTTAAACTCAACACCATGGATCTGATGATGTTAATAAAGTCATGATCAAAAAATCAACCCAAGACAGCCAGAATATAATCACAAAAATAATAATATATTTAATATATACATTAAAAGGTTTAAAAATGTTTTAAAAAATGGAAAATGATGAGGAAAATATCAATTATGTTCAAATTAATCCAGAAATGAAAAATAAGGCCATAGAAAAATCAGAAATGGTTCCAAATATTTTTATAAAATTTTTGGTAATTTTTAAAAGTCAGAAACTATTTTTAAAGATTAAAATAAATGTGTAAAATAAAAAAAATAGTAAAAAAATAGTAAAGTCAGAAACAAAAATAAAATAAGGTCACCAATATTTGTAACAATATCATTAGATAATTCCATAATTTTTTCAGAATTTAAAAATGTATAAAAGTATTTTTAAACATTTTAAACAAATCAAATAAATGTAAAAATTTATTAAAAAAAATACCAAAACACAAAATTAAATTGTGAAAAAATAAAAATCAGAAAGAGAATAATCAAAAATATTTTTCATAATTTTTTCAGATTTTTTGGACTAAAAATGAATTTTCTATGCTGTTTTTGAAATTAAAACAATTAAAATATAAAAATCAGAAAAAGAAAATAAAATTAAAATATGTGGACCATTGGAGGAGAGTCAAAACACGTTAGTAATCAAATCCAAGGGATCTGGCGCGCTGTGCATATCATGGTCATTAATGAATAATGTACAAAATCAATAATAAATCAGATTTTTGAAAAACACAAATGGCACGCGATCATTGGTTGGAAGATGGTACGCAGGTCATCTTCAACCTCCAGCCAACGTGATTTGCAGGTCTCTCAAACTGTAAAATCAGAAGCTCGGACCTATGCTATTCGCTTCGTCTCTTCAAGACGAAAACAACCACACCCTCGCGGCAAATTTATATAAATTATAGCTCAAGCAATTTGGAAAGAAATTTTTGAAAAGGGATTTGAAATTTCATGGTCAAAACGTGTTTCCAGTAAAAGGTAAGTGTTGCGACTAGAACCAGGGCAATGAGAGCAACACAATGATATCAGAGTTTTGAAGAATTGATGAAGGAATCTACCTATCAAAGTTGAGTTGCAGAGCTCCGAAACTGGACTTCTATGGAGCAGTATAGGGCACGATTCTTGAATGTAATTATATGGTTAGCTTCATGGAAGACCAAGCAAGGTGAATTGAGGGAAAAACTGGATTGAAAAAGGCTTGAGAATAGATTTCGAAGTTGCTGAATTCTGGGTTGTGAAGCAAGTTTGGCAGGGTGATTCTGGCTATCTAAGCTTGGGAAATTGAATGGGGAATGACCCTCTATTTGTAGGTAAGTAAATGGGATCAAAAGGAATATAAAATGATGAGTTTTAGAGGGAATTCATGTGGGTTTGCATCATGAAGAAAGTGTGACTCAAACTTGATCAAAACTAAGCTAAATTGTGCGTTTCATGATGCTAATCACTTCTATCAAGTTGCTAAACATGATTAAAACCAAAAGCGCGTGGAAATCTTGTGATTAGAAGCCAAAACAAAGATTTCAAAATCCTGACTTTGTGAAAAACTCAGTTTCAAACTACCCAATTCAAATCCATGGCATTTCCATCTCAAGGGGTCTTAGGGCATAATTCTTGATGCTTTGGAAAGATGAGGTTACAAGCTTTGCAATGGAAAAAGAATGGAATCAAATGGATGCTTGAGTGAAAATTACATTGAGTCAAAGTTGAAGAAAAAGAGTTGACTTTCCATACTTAGAAATATTTCAAATTCTTCTTTAAAAATGACCTATAATCTTTTGCATCCAAACATGGCCTTCCACTTAGAATTTGCTCTTGACCAAAAAAGATGGAATGAATTATACCTCTTGAATGACATTTTTCAATTTGAAACACTTAAAGTCTCCAAAAATTGAGCAAGTTATGACTTATTGAAGTTGGCAAAAAATCATGAAATGACCTATAATCTTTTGCATTCTTAAGGCAACTTCCATAAATTTTCTTACTTTACACATAAAAGAAGGAATGAAGTACACATCCTTAAGATTATCATGGAAAAATAAGGGGCTCAAGGTGATACAAATTGACCATGTTATGACCATTTGAAGTCACATATGGAAAATTGGGGATTCATCTGGATGACTTGTATACTTTCTTCTTCACCAAGTTCCTTCCACATGAAAACTCCTTGGAACTTTTGAAGTGATTTGTTGGTAACTCTTTGAAGAGAAAGATGTCTTTGGAATCACTCAAAAATACCAAAAGATTATCAATATATTCTCCTTTGAAGTTCGAAACCCTAGCCTCTAGATCAAGAGAATGCTTTGAGGAAATTTGCCAAGTTTGAAGAAGTTTTTTGTGCCAATATTCTTCCTTTGTGAAAGAAGTTGTTGAGGATGATGATGAGGACTCATATCTGCCAAAACCACTTCCATGTGTTGAAATTAGAGAGAAATGTTCTTTTGTGACCAATAGGAACAACACCTTGTTCAATGATGACAACTTCTTCCCTCAACCCCTTGTACTTTGAATCAATTTTGATAACTTTGAAATATGATGAGCCAAAGCAACTTTGCCATGCCAATTCTTCCAAAACCACTCCAATAGTTAGGTTTGAATTCCTCAAGCTATGTTGACTAGGGCATGGAAATAAACTCATGAACTCATGGAGCAACTTGCTAAACCTCATTGCCTTTACCTACATTATTAACAAGTAAGACAAACCAACATTGTATTTTATTAATTAGAGAGAAAATCAAAGCAAAATATACATGATCACAAAAGAAAACAAGTCAAGGTGCTTGGTAACTCCTCAAAAGAGAAAGGATAAAGATAGGGAGAATAACCAAAAACCCTAATGTGATCTTGTTGTGATTGAAACAATATGGTATGATGCAGGAATCTTAGGGGCAAAAATTGGGGTATAACACTCGTTTCTATAAGAATGCATACAAAGTGTTTGTCTTTTGAAAATGTTTCAAAATGGAAGTGTTGGTGTATGAAATGTTTTTGTTGTGAGCAAGCGAGAAACTAGGAGCATCCTACCTACACAAAAGGTCTTTAGTGTTATTTTCTTCCTCCTTTAGATGTTGCTATCTTACCATTGATTGGTAAGAAGCCTTATCTTTGGATGTAGATGGACGGGCGTGGGTAATTGTATAGTCATAGAAGGCAACATTGTAGGATACTTTAGTAATTTGTTGTAAGGGACTAAGATCGTTTATGAAGGAAACATTGAAGGGTCATCGAGGGGCTACGATCTTGTATTCGAGGTTCATTGCTAAAGTATCCCACATTCGAGGGACATGACTATTTTTATCTGAGGCAACAAGTGTGGGTTACCTAGAGGTGCAAGTGTGCAAAGTGTTTTGTTTTCATGCATTTTTGTCTTGAATTAGGGTTTTCTACTTGTTGATTTTAAGTCTTGCCATAAAAACCCTAATTACTAGCATTTATATTTAAAAGCGATAAATTACGGAAATGTAAAGTCCTACAATATTACATCATTTGAGGATGGGGTTACAAATTTACAAATGGGGAGATGAAAGAAAATAAACCTAATTTACTATTACAAGTCTTTGACAATTACATAATTATAGTGTGAAATAATAAAATGTACAAAGAAATATAAAGGGAAAAGAAATTATTTTTATGTTTTTTTATGAAAAAGGTTCTAATTGATTTGAAAAGAAATTAATTAAAATCCTAATGTCTAAATTAATTAAATCAAAATAAACAAATTGATTTTAAATAAGAAAATATTTTTGTCTTTTTTAGTTTAGAAAAAAGGAATAAAACAAAAGTGTATGCATACATATTTAAATAAAATATTGTTTTGAATTTTTTATATGAAAATAATAATAATAAAAATATAAATAAAAAATAAAATAAAATTAAAAAAAGATTAAAAAAAATGTTTTATGAGCTGACACATGAGCTTATGTATTGGCTCACGTATTGGCTCATGCATGTTTCGTATTGGCTCATGTGTCGTCGCATGTATTAGCTCATGTATGTTTCTTGCTCCTGGAAGTTAAAACAACTCAGTATGAGTCGACGCATACTGGTTTCGTGTCGACTCATAACCAATTCGTGTCGATGCACATGTGTTTCGTGTTGACTCATAACATGTTTTGAACATAATATGTGTCGACTCATAGCATTCGTGTCAACTCATAACTGCTGTTTTTTTTTTTTGCTTTTATCATTGTTTTGCTACATGTAAAAGTTAGTTCTCAACACATGGTTAGTGAAAATAAAAAGCAAGCATATGGTTAGCTTCAAGGCAATAATATCTATATTTTATCTTCACAAATGAACCATTAATGATGCTTGCATGAAGAGTTCAAAGTCAAGAAAACTTACCTTGAAATTGAAATTTGTGCTTTGAGTTTGAGCTGTTGTGTGGGCTGTTGTTGAGCTTGGGAAGTGATGATAGTGATGTTACAAAAGTTTTTCTTGTGTTTGAATAACTTCTATATGATATATGTGAAGTGTTTAGATGGTTTTTTTGGACAAAACTTGCAAGGAGTGAGAGGTTCAAGGATTTGGACTTCAAAGCTCAACAATGGGGATTTTATGGACAATTCTGTTTTTTTGAGAGTGCAGGGATTTTTGAGGGCTTCTACACAAGAGAACTTATTACTTTTCTCTATATTTTTCTGACCTCTTTCTCTTGCAAATGCTTCTTCTATTTATAGGCAAGAGGTTTGTGCCTATGAGCTGATTAGGTTTGCAAGACAACATGTTATAGTTTGGTTGGATTACAAAGATCAAACTATGTCAAGTACTCCATAGTCCCAAGATAAAGTACCGAAGTTGCTGGTATAGAGGATCTACTTCCCATGATTTATGGTGGATTATAATCAACAACAAGAAATGTATGGGCTTAAGACAAACTTTGTACCAAAAGGCTTGCTTTTCAAGAATAACAATGGTGCCTTTATGCCATAAATGGAAATATCTTTTGGACAATGGCTCAAACACTTGGGTAATAGCTCAAGAGTGGGTGTAAGAATTAAATTATGATGAGATTTACAAGCAAGGAGGACTGAAACATAAGATTATACAGTAAATCATAAGGGTTTTGTTATGTGTTCTTCACTAAAAAGACTTGCAATTCAAGAATGGATGCTCAACTTCATGCCCTTTAATCTCCTAGATCAAGTATGATAAATTCATGCTCTTGGATGTTTTGGGAAGCTTGAAACATCCTCTATAACTTTCATGTTGGCCATTTTGACAAAATCATCTTGGAACTATGTGAAAAAATGCCAAGAAGTTGGGATAAAATCCTGAACAAAATCTGTTGAAAATTTCTCCAAGTGTTAGATGAAAATATCATGAATTTATAAATTTATAACTCAAAATCCAAGCATTTCTAGGATTTGATCAGCATAGCAAAGTTGTAGATCTCATCAGGATCTACAACTTTCATGTTGAAAGTTTTCCTTGAATCGTCTTGTATCTTGGTGAAAAATTGGCATGAAGTGATGAAATTATCATGTGTAAAAACACTTAGAAAATTTCTAAGTCTTGGAAATCTTGACTTTTCAAGTTGACTTTTGAATTTCTTGACTACTTGATGATCAACCTTGATATTCTTGAATGTCTTGATGAATTTTGATCTTTGGAATGTAATGTTGACCAAAAAGTTAAAGTTTGACTTTTCAGGGTATAATTGACTTTTTCATCAGTACTGTTGTTTTTAGGTCATTTGATCAATTGACAGAACAATTTTGTGATCCAAGGCTTGAAACTTGACATGAGCAATCTTGAAGGTCCATAATGATCCATGAAAGTCATTTGAGGCATTAAAAATCCAATTGTCCTTGTGCAAACTCAAACCTAATTTGATGTATCACTGTTGCAAACTTGAGCCATTGAAGATCTTGTGAGAAAATTCTTGAGAAATGAGAGGGAAAATTTTGGGGTACAACAATATGCATGTGAGACGTCTTAGCAAAAACAACCAAAAAATACAAGATCATAGTCCCTCAATGACGCTTCTAATTTTGCCTTACAAATGATCTTAGTCCCTCAAGAGAAATGCTAAGGTATCTCACAACATTGCTATTATGACTATACGATGACCCACGCCCGTCCCTTTACATCCAATACCAATCAATGGTAAGATAGAAAAATCTAAAGGAGGGGGAAAAGAACAAAGACTTTTGAGTAGGTATAAACGTTCTTAGTTGCTTGCTCATCTTCAAACATAAACACCTTTTTAAATGCACCAACACTTTCCATGAAATATTTTCAAAAGTCCAACACTTTGTATACATTCTT
Source organism: Vicia faba (assembly GCA_948472305.1). NCBI lineage: Eukaryota > Viridiplantae > Streptophyta > Magnoliopsida > Fabales > Fabaceae > Vicia > Vicia faba. Next base: position 1,509,214,422 of record OX451738.1, read on the forward strand.
ATAGAGGCGAGAGTCATTACAAAGTTAGCCTAAAACAAAGGCACTTTTTCAAAATAATTTCAAAAAACCATCTCAAAGAACATTTTTAAACAAAAGCAACTGATCTAGCAAGCAACCAAGAGCTCGTAGATAACTACGGATGGAAAGGGTGCTAAAACCTTCCCTTTTCATAACCTACCCCCCGAACTCAAGAAATAATCTTAAAAGGTCTTTCCTGTTCTTTTCAGCCTTTCTTTATTGGATAAAATAAAAGTCGGTGGTAACTCTTGCTATTCGCAACAATTGCGATCAAATGCAAAACACCCAAGTCAATTCTCCCACCGTATTACAGGTGGCATAGATAAAACTCTTTTTTTCAAGGAAGAAGAAGGGAAGATCATGATTGCACAAATTTATGTTAATGATATTATGTTTGGTGGGATGTCAAATGAGATGGTTTATCATTTTGTTAAGCAAATGCAGTTAGAATTTGAGATGAGCCTTATTGGTGAATTAACCAATTTTCTTGGTCTTAAAGTTAAACAAATGGAACATTCCATATTTTATCTCAGAGCAAGTATGCCAAGAATATAGTAAAGAAATTTGGGAGCGAAAATGCCAGCCACAAAAGAACTCCTGCTCCCACACATGTGAAGTTGTCTAAAGATGAAAAAGGAGTAAGTGTTGATCAAAGTCTTTACAGAAGTATGATAGGAAGTCTTCTATATCTCACAGCTAGCAGACCTAACATTTCCTTTGATGTAGGGGTGTGTGCAAGATATCAAGTTGATCCTAAAGTTAGCCATGCCAACCATGTGAAGAGAATTCTTAAATATGTGAATGGGACAAGTGACTATGGTATGCTATACTCTCATGGATCTAATTCTGCCTTAACTGGTTATCAACCTCCCTGAAAATCTCTCCCCTGACAGAGTACTTGATGTTACTCCTCTAACAACTATACCACCTCTTGAGAAGATGGTCAAGAAACCCAGATCATCACCTGCAAAGAAATACAATAATGATAAAGGTAACTCTTCTACTGCTACTGATGATAGGACAAAAGAAGAGATTGTTAATGTGGATAGAAGCATTAGAAGGCTAATAGATAGTTTATTAAATGAAGGTTTTGATGTGCCTGGGATTTCTACTCCTCTTCCTCGTATGCCTCCCCCGATTTACAAAGAAAATGACCCTAAAAGTGTTGTTGCTGAAGCATCCACCTTCAAGAAAGATGCTGCTGAAAGCAAACTTGAGAAGCTTGCTACCTCTGCTCTAGCAGAAGTGGAAGAAGAAAATGTTGAACAAGATGATGAGGAGAACTCTCCTACTAAGGAAGATGCTGCTTCCTCCAAGGTTGCAGAAGGTCAAAATGCTGAGAATGTGGTTAATGTAGATAAGTTGTCTGACAATGAGCTCATTACTAATGTGGTGCCCGGAATTGCAAAAAGGCTCAAATACAGAAAAGTGAAGGATGTAAGTGTCACACCCCCTGCCAATACAATCAAGAAGAAAACCATGTATGGTCCCCCAAAGGCCAGAAGTAAAGTGGTTCCTCCTTCCAACAAGAGAAAGGTTAGACCTGATGACTCCTTAGATGACGATGAGGATGATATCCAGAACATCTCTCCTGCCAAGAGATTAAAAAGTAAGAAGAAAGTTATATTGGTTGAAGAACCTGACTCTAATTATGCTATCGAGCAAGATGTCTGGGACATATCTCCTATCAAAAAGTCTGCAAGCAAGAAAATGTCTGTTAGGGAACCTAATGCCCCTCTTGACAACATTTCCTTCCATTCAGTTAGGAATGGTAAAAAGTGGAAGTATGTGTTTCAAAGAAGAATTTCCCTGGAAAGAGAATTGGGAGCTATTGCTCTGGAATGTAAAGAAATTATGGAGCTGATATCTTATGCTGGATTGATGAAGATTGTTACCAGGTTTGCCAAATGCTGTGAGACTCTTGTTAAGGAATTTATTGTTAATATTCCTGTTGATTGTGCTGATCATAAAAGTAAGGAGTATAGAAAGGTGTATGTTAGGGGTAGGTGTGTATACTTTTCCCCTTCTATCATAAATATATTTCTGGATAGGTCTGAAGATGACTTTTGTAAGCTGGAAGTAACATATAATCAAGTGTGAAGAGCCATCACTTCTAATCAAATGAGTGAGTGTCCCATGAAGAATAAACTTCCTGATAGCAAGCTAAGTTTGAAATATGCTATTTTGCATAGAATTGGAGCTGCTAATTGGGTTCCTACTAATCATACTTCAACCATCACTATTGGATTAGGAAAGTTCTTTTATGCTGTTGGTAACAGGAAACTGTTTAAGTATGGTACATACATATTTGATCAGACTATTAAGCATGCGGGAACTTGTGCCATTAAGATGACCATTGTCTTTCCTTCCCTCATCTGTGGAATTATTCTTAATCAGCATCCTGGAATTCTAAGTGGTAATGATGTAGTGTGCAAGAGGGATTCTGCTTGGACCCTTCACTTCAAGCTTGTTTTAGAAAAACATGTCCCAGACATTGTTTTAACATTTGCATCTGCTGAAAACAAGACTTCCACCAAGGATGACATGATCACTGAATTAAGTGAAGCATGCAAATAACTAGATTATGTGATAAGAGTTAGTTCAGCAAGGAAGCTAACTTTTGAAAAGATTATCAAGGAGCTGCAAAAGGATAATAACTTTGATGATAAAGTGAGTTATGATGGAGGAGATTCTAGTGAGGAAGGAAGTTATGGCTCAGCCAAGTCTACTGGTCCTGAAGACAGTTAGACTATTTGATATTTATTTATCTGACCCCTTTGTTTCTTTTTGGCACTTGCATGTGCTTGACTTTTGAATTTTATGGTTTGTACCTATATTACTGATACTCTCTTGAATGCATCCTGTTATTTGGCATATTATAACTAAAAAGGGGGAGAGAAACTGACTGACTGACCAATGATTAAGGGGGAGCCTCATGTCTCAGAAGATATTCTGACATCTTCCTATGCTAACAGCTAATAGCTAACCGACTTCTCTTTATTTTGTTTGCCTTGCTCACGCTGCTGCTCTGATAATGCTCTGACAATGTTCTAATAAGGCTCAAATAATGTTTTAGCCAAAATTTGCCAAAGGGGGAGTTTGTAATTGTTTGTTGGCAGCAATTTTGGTAAAACAATGACTTGATAATGTTTTTTCTGAATGTCTTGACATTTGAAGCAAACTGTTTTGAATGATGTCAAAGCAGATGTCTTAACATCTGCCTCCTGAACTGAACTTAGCCCAATATCAGTTAAGTTCTTTGTTTCCTGTTTTCATGCGCGCCATAATTCAGGATTTGAGACTCATAGGCTGCGAAAAATATGGAGGAATATTTTTCTATTTGAATTATCATTATGGATTATATCTTGACATGTTTTTATGGAAATATTCAAAAGATTTGAATAGTTGTTTTTCAGCCCAAGCCCACTGTTATGCATATATAAGGACCTACTTTCTTATTCATAAAAGGAAACTTTTGAAGAAGAATACTTTCTTTCTGTTTTAGAAGTCTAAGTATTTTAATTAGCATACTCTCTAGTATTGATTTAATACTTGAGTTGTTATTTGAGTTGTTAATTGTGTATCATTCATAAGCTTTTAAGCATTGAATGATTGAAGTATTTAAAACTTATTATTTCAGTTGTTTCTTCACTCTAAGTGATTGAAGGGATTTGAGGAGGGCCTCATACCTAGGTGAGTCTTAGATAGAAGTATATCACAGGTAGTGATTAAGTGATTAGATCGTAAACTAGTTGTTTACTGAGGGTCTATGAATTGATACTATTTAGTGGACTTGTCCCTGGATTGGTAGCCCCCAGAGTAGGTGTTGTTGTACGCTGAACTGGGTTAACAATCCTTTGTGTTTTTACTACTTTTATAATTGTTGCACTATACTCATATAATTGTGTCGTGACATCTCCTTCAACATCATATATCTGATACCAGAATTTCAAACACCATGTTCTGCATAGAAACCTTCAAACATCTTGGATGTGTATTCACCACCTCCATCTTCTTGTAGAACTTTGATCTTCTTCTCACTCTGGATTTTGACAAGTATCTTGAGTCTCTTAAAGATTTCGAATACTTCGTCCTTTCGTTTGATCACATAGATCCACAAGTTTCCACTAAACTCATCGATAAATAAAACAAAATAATTGTTTCCACCAATTGTATGTTCTTCGAATAGACCACATACATCTGAATGTACCACTTTGAGTATGCAAGATGATCTCATTGACATAGTTGAAACGAAATAATTTATGGATTGCTTTCCTACTAAACAACATTCACAAAGTTTTTCAGGCATCTCAAGACTCAGAATTCCAGTAACCATATCTTGAGTAATCAGTTGATTGAGTGATTGAAAATTCAAATGTCCAAATCTCAAATGCCACAACCAACTATCCTTGTGGTCAACAACAATTTTCAAACATTGGACTTCAGTCAAACTGATCATAGTCTTAAATGTCATGTTCTTCGATAACGGAGATTTTAAGACCAAATTGTTCTTGGTGTTGAACAATTTCAAAACTCTATCTTTCATGACAACTGAGAAACCTTTTTTTACTAGTTGTCCAACACTTAACAAGTTTTACTTTATTCCAGTTACATAAAACACATCTTTGATCATATCTTTCCCTCCATTACTCATTTGAAAGACTATATTTCTAATACCTTCTGCTTGCAACGAACTATTATCAACAAGTTTTACCTTGCTCTTCTTTGACTCATCAAAATTTTCCAACCACTCCTTTCGACCAATCATGTGGTTCGAGCAGCCTGAGTCGAGAAACCAGATTTCTGATTTTACATGGTTATCTGTAACTGCAGCCATAACCACCATACCATCTTCAGAATCATCTGAATATTGGCGTTCAAGGTTCACTCCTTCGTCCTTGCTTGCCGATCCCCTGTCTTTTTTGTTCTAAGAATTCTTGGCTACGTGATCCCACTTTTCACAGTTATAGCATTGCACACTTTTTTATCTTATTTTCCCTTTTGATAGTTTCCTCATCCACCTTTCGAGGATTTAGAAGCTCCATCTTTGACCTGATGTTTGTGAGATTTCGACCAAGACTTCTTGCCCTAAGTCTTGTTGAACTTGCCTTTGAATTTTTTGGAACCACTATCCTTTTTCTATGACTCAGCTTGCAGAGCCTGTATCGAGTCTTGCACTCCTTTCCTTTCGAAAATCCTCATCCCATACCCCTCCAACGAACCAACCAAATTTTCCACTTTAGTGATTTCAAGATTGTTGGATTCTTGAATAGCTATGATAATATGATCGAAGTGAGAGGTGGACGTTCCCATTACCTTCTTAACTATCATCTTATTAGTTATAGTTTTACCATAACCCTTCATGAGATAGATGAGTTTTTGAACCTTCGACACATATTATGCAACTTTTTCATCTTCTCTCATCGATAATAACTCATATTATCGATGCAAGGTTTGTAACTTGACAACCTTGACTTTATCACCTCCTTTGTAATACATCACAAGAATATCTCATGCCTCATTTATCATTTCAGCATGAGAGATTATGTCAAAATTAATAGCATCGACCACCGTATGAATGCAATAAGCAGCCTTGTAATCTTTCTTCTTAGCTTTATTGTGGGCTTTTTTTTATTCGTCGGTTGCATTTGCAGCCAACGCAGAAATGTCGTCGGTAACCACTTCTAAAGTTTCATGGAAGACAAATAAGGATTGCATCTGTTTTTTCTATTGGATCTAATTTTTGTCGTCAAGCATTGGAAGAGAATTCAGAATGCCCTTATCACTAGCCATCTTTGTAGTGGTTGATTGACTTGCCCTAAAAACACGATCTCTGGCGTGAAATTCTTGAAAACTCGATCAAGAATAATAACCGAAAGCTCTGGATACCAATTTGTTAGTGCACGAGATACTTTTAGTGAGGAGAGAAAGAAGGAATAATAAAGTAAATAAGAATTTATATTATTGAATTGTACAAATAATTATACAGACTATGATTATTTATATATAATCCTAATTGGGCTTGGGTCTACACAACTTGAATTATATTTAAGTATTAAATCTAATCAAATTTAATCTAATATAATATTTTAACAAATCTAATTTAATATTTCAACAAGAATTATATATATTCTTAACTTTAAAATCAATATAATAAAACAAACATAAAATTTATTTTATTATGGTTTAACGATGGTAATTTTTTTATAAATTTTTTATTAAATTGATTTTAATTATGAAAAAATTTAAACTTTATCTAGATAGACCTTATCTAGATAGACCTTATGCAGGTAGAATCACAGCACAAGATTCTATAAAATTTAGAATCTAAAATCTTATGCATGTGCAAGTAGGACCAACACATGATCTTAAAAATTTGGAATATTAAATCATTTTCACGGGAATTGCTTCTCTCACTCAGTGTTGATTCTAACCTTTTAGAGGTTCAGGGAAAATAATAAAAATGAATTTCTAATAAAAATTTATAATTTAAAAAAAAATAAAAATTATTTATTTAAATTGTAAATAATATCCGCATCATCTAAAGTAGTCATTTATCTATGTAACTAACATTTAAAAAAAATATTTTAATTAATATTATTAAAATACCTTTTACCTACTTAAAAAAGCCTTCATTCTAGCATTTTTTTGAAGTAAATTCTTCAATAAAGTATTTATATTATATATTCTCCAACAAATCATTCTCAATTACTATCAATGCTAACACAATAAGCCTTTTTTATAACATGGTAAATCGCAAGTAAGACTTCAACAATTTTAATTTTAAAAAACTTATTTTTGCCGAGATAATTGTTACAGAAATAGTCAATAAAATTTTAAATGCAATAATTGTATTAGAAAAAAATGCATGTCTTTCAAAAATCTTAATATATTAATAGGTCCAATATTTTCTACCGACAACATATCTCTTAATAACCTTAACTCCACAAATAATTATTTTCCATCAATATCATATTGCTCATTATGTTTCAATGTCTCTTCAAAATAACTACAAGTCTACGACAATATAAAGTTGCATTGTCCAATAATTGTAAATTTTGAGAAGTAAATAAGAAATCAAATACATTTTCATAGTGTTGGTATTGCTCGAATATCTTATTAAGAGATACAATTACTTGATCAACATGATAAATAAAATAATTCACTCTTAAGACTCCTCTTCAGATAGTTCAACTGGAGGGGTATTTAAATTCTCATCAAATTGCCTTTTTCTTCGAATTATACGTCTTTGAGGAAATACTGTATCAATATTAAATTCAAGGGAAATTTATGTAACATAATTCAAGGTATTTTAAAAACCAATTTCTCTATGTTACATAAAAAAGGAAATCAACCCGGTTAATTTTTCTATAGCAACATTATTAACCCTATCTCTTGATTGTAAGAGTTTGTTAACCACATTAATTACGGATAATATTTCAAACCAAATGACTATCAACATTAAAAACTCAAAATCACCAAGTTCGTTTGTTGATAAGGATTTAGCTTCACTTTTTATTTTAGAATCAAAACCATTTTCTGACAGTTCAAGTAAAGCTTATCTAAAATATGACATTTGAGTTTTAATAGCTTTGACACTACCTACATGACTCTCTCAACGAGTGGATGGAAATGACTTTGGTGTCAAACATTTTATATTATCTTTCAAAATTTGTCATTTCTTAGTAGAATTAGTAAAAATAGTATAAATGCATTGAACAACTCCAAAAAAATATTTAACTTTAGTATAAGAGTTAGCCATATCATTTAATTTAAAATTAAGACAATGACGAGCACAAGGAATAGAAAAGGCTATTGAATTTATGTCTAAAAATTTCTTTTGTATCCATTGATGTTTTTCTTTCATATTTTTACTCATTATTATAACCTTGTCCATGCACATCAAATATGTCAAGATCAAGATTTTTCAATTCATCTTGTAAGACATCAAAAAAATCTTTGACCAGTTGTATCATTCCCATTCAAAAATCCTAAAAAAAATTCTTCAACATTAACACAATTTGAAGAAACATCCACATATCATATATATTATCAAAGACATTTGATCTTGGTGACTAATATCAGAAGTACAATCAATTATCACTGAAATATTCTGCTTGTTTAATTTTTCTAATGATTTCATTTTTAATTGCAGAAGCAAGCAAAAGTATCAACTCATTATGAATTTTATGCCCAAGAAAGTGAACATAAACATTATCATTTGTAATACGTCTAATATATTCTTTGACAATTGAGTCAAATTCAATTAACATTTCAATTAAGCCATAAAAATTCCCATTGCTATTATGGTACAATATCCTATTAGAGCCACGAAAGACCAAATTATGTTTAGCAAAAAATTTTACTATTGAAATAATTCTTTTTAAAACATTTTTTCAGTTTTTATTTTCTTTCTCAATCAAACTTTTAATTATTTTATCAATAGTTTGAAATTTTTTCATTATTTTATGCAACTTAAGTAGTCATATTATGAACATGTTCCATGCCCGTCTCATGCTCTCTAAGTTTTTCACCAACATGTTTTTAAATAGAAAAAATTCCATTTTCTAATAGACATCTACCAATCCATATTTTAAAATTTTTACAACAAAAACAAAATACTCTATCAAACAAGCCAATTGTTGTAGCACTTCTCTCCATTTGGTAAAATTCTAGCATATAAATTATTTATAAAATGTCTAGATGATTTATCTTTAGGACCCTTCACAATAGACAAATCTATTTTAATGTTGAAAAATAATTACAAGTGTGAGTAGTGTGGAAAAGTCTCACATTGATTAGGAATATGTAGAATTGAGTATTTATAAGTGGGAGAATCCACACACCTATCACCTTAAGGTTTTGAGTGAGTATGTGGTGTGTCTCTCACAAAGATGTGTTTCTTAAAAAGAAAGTCCCCAAAGTGTAATTTGTAACACCTCAAAATTTAAAATTCTTTATTTAATCAATTATTTGTGATCATTTGTATGATGTGTGATAATATATGGTGAGGCATTAGTGAGAGATAGGATATAATTATAATTATTTAGATTTAAATAATTTAGTTTATATTATTTAGATTTATAATAAAATAAAGAGAATATTAGGTGCAGAAGTGCTAAGGGCAGTATGGTAAAAATAATAAGGATTAGTGAGGGTATGATGGAAAGATCATAGAAATGGTCTAAGGGTTAAACAAGAAAAAGAGAAATCATTATGTACGATTATGGAATTTGATAAGAACGGAAGAGAGGCTATGACTTACAGAGAGAAAAGAAGGATAACTTGGTAGAACGTGAAGGAAGAGAATTAAATTACTAAGAAACGAGGTAAGAGGTGTAGTCAGGTTTATTATGATTGATATCGGATTAAGGTAGTTGTAGGATTTTAATTCTCTTTATATTGATGATGGGTGTTGATAATTGTAGAGTAAAATTATGTTTTGAGTCAATTCCAAGTTTATGTCATTGTTAAAGTTTTGAAGGTTTTAGCTATAATGCAAAATCATGAATTTATTGAATAAATGTGTTTGGATTGATGAATTGTGTGAAAATCGACGCGTATATGTTGTGTTAATGATATGCAATGTTGTATTTTTCATGTAATATGTTTGGGTATTATTTTAACCCAAAATTTTCCCTCTCATTTTCTTCAAGACATTCTTCTAGGGTTCCCAAATACTCAAGGTTGCACAAGAATTGATCAGACAAATTCTCCTCCTAAGCAAAGGGTCCACAACTAGGGTTTCATCTTTCACACAAAAATTTGGTTTCTCTAAAGTCTCAAATGGAATTCATGGTTTCTTATAGGTCTTCAAGAATTCTCATACCAAGTTTCATGCCTTGCATCACAAGTTTGCTCAGTCAATTGCTCAGATGACTGAAAATCAACTACATTGAACAAAAAGTCAATTGTAGTTAACACACATCCAAACTTCAAGACTTTTTATCAACATCAATATTTTGAAATCACATTCATCATTTGATCAAGGGTTGATCATGATTCTTCAAGGAAAAACTTTCAAATCATCAAAAGTCAAAAGTAGGTAAATTAGGGTTTCCCTTAGGAGAATTTAACTGAACTTTGATTAAGCATAACTTTCACACGCTTCATCAGTTCAATTCTTTTTAACTTTATCTCTTAAAGCACAATTCCAAAAAATGCTTCATTTGAGAGATATGGGTCAATACATTATAGGTCATTTCAAAAGTCAACAAAAGGACACTTTTTGTCAAAGGAATTTACATCATAATCAAGTCTTCAAATACAAAAATTATCAACATAAAGATTGTAGAGGACACCTTAGGATTTCCAAAAAGTCAAAGATCACTTTCAAAGGATGAAAATTGAGAGAGTTATGACCAGTGCAAGTTGGGAAATTTTGAGCAAATGCATGAAGTTATAATTGAGCAAACTTGATATTTTGGGCTATTGTGCCATTGCTTTAAAGTCCAAGCGTGTATTACACTCCTTATACACCTAAGATCTTATTCATGTACCCCTTTATCTATTTTATTTTAATTATTTTTTATCTATTCATTAATAATTCAAAATAAATAAGATAAAAATACAAGGCTTGTCAACAAAGGTCCAAGCCAATATATTCTGACCTAATTCCATGTTATATAATCTCCATCATTCATACACGATAGTACATGAAACCCTTGTCCAAGAATCACCTCAAAAAACTCAAAATTGTTCAAGTTTAGGGCAACCTTCAAATCCTTATCACAATTGTTTCCAAGGCAAACTAGCCATTACTCCCAGCAATCATACAAAATAATAATGGACCAAGTTTGATGATCCAAAACGTATGAAACACCATCGCATACATCTCCTATCTCATACTTTTGCAAAATTGTATTTTTTTAGTTTTTTGTTTGCTTTAAGATATACTAATGATATCATTGTGTTTCTGAGGTTTGATAGTGCAGGATAGAACCATCGTGGATGTCCCATGCTGGCCAAATCGTATAACACCATAACAACACCGATCCATGCAGTTTTCACCATAACTCAAAATCCCTTACGATTCAGGCCAAAATAATTATCTCATTGGAATCGCAGACCCTTATTTAGGGGGATAGGGTCCGCTTGGATTATTGATTTTGGTTGTTTTGTAGGTTTGAAAAAGAAGGTTACCGGAGAAGACGACCGGAGCTAGGGCTTCGACGCCTCTCCAATTCATGAACGATTTCTATATTATATATGTATCATTTCATTATAATGAACATGTGTATTACATCCCCAGCAGTTGAAGCACACGCATTAAAGACCTTATTATGCCAAGGCGTGGGTCCGATCCCAGCCTTCTGGCATTTTGACATTTGTTGTGATTTATTTGTTTTGCAGATTACAAAAGGCGATCGTTTCCCTTTATTGTCAACAAGGCGGGCCTGGCCTGGTGGTGAAGGTGTTGATTGAAAGGGTAGAGGGCATGGGTTCAACACCTAGCCCTGGTAACTTTTTTTAAAAACCCTTATTTCTTACTATTTTCACTCATAAACCCTAAATTCATCAAACTAAAACCATTTTTTATCAATTAATTTTCACAAACCCTAATCAACATTAGGGTTTAGTTTTTGTTTAATTAATAAACTTTCTTATTTTTCAAGTTAAAATTAATTATGGGTTTTAGGTTTTAATTAATTAAAATCAATTTAGGTTTTAGGTTAATCATCAAATCTTTTATCAAAATATCACCAAAACAATTTCCATCCTCTTTTCTTTATTTTACATCTTCGCGTAGTTTACTCTTTTCACATTGTTTACAATTATGTAACTGCTTATGGTTTGTAATAGTTAATTAGAGTTTTACTTTTTCCCTGCATTTTATTACTTGTACCCCCATTACCGAAGCCATGTAATAGCGTAGAATTTTATTTTCCGTACATTTATCGCTTTACTATATTTTTATTATTGCTTAGTAATTAGGGTTTGCATGAAAAGACTAAAACAATCATTAGCTAACCCTAATTTCATATATTAAAATAACTGAACATAACAAACTTCGCACACGCTCACCTCTAGGGTAACCTCACTTGTTGCCTTCAGAATGAAACACAATCATGTCCCTTGAACGTGGGGGCGCTTTAGCATTGTCCCTCGATTAAAAAGATCGTAGTCCCTCGATAAACCTTTCGATGCTGCCTTCGGTAAACGATCTAGTCCCTTACGAATTGCTAAAGCGCCCTTACAAGTTGCCTTCAAGGATTGTATGATGACTTGCGCATGTCTCTTCACATCCAACGATAGGGCTTCCTACTAACTAATGGTACAGATAACACTATCTAAAGGAGGAGGAAAAGTACAATAAATACCTTGAGTAGGTAGATAGTTTCTAATTTCTTGCTCATAAACAAAACAAAAACATCTTTTTCACAATACTTTTAGAAATATTTTCAAAACACTTTCTATGCATTCTCGAGGATAGATACGAGAATCATTACAAAGTTCAACTTTTCAAAATATTTTCAAACATACACAACACAAAACAATTTTCAAAATTGAGTTAGCGATTAAGAGCCCGTAGATAACTACGAATGAAAAGGGTGCCGACACGTTCCTTTTTCATAACCTACCCCCGAACCCAATAATCTCAAGGTCTTTCTTGTTCTTTTCACCCTTTCCTTATTGGATAAAATAAAAGTCGGTGGGGACTCTTACTATCTGCAATGTTTGTGATAAAATGCAAAACCAAAAGTCAGTTCTCCCACTGTATTACAGAACTGGCGACTTTGCTGGGGAAACTAAAAAGTGGAGTTACCTTAGAGTTAGATAATTTTTAAATGCTTTCCTTGTTTTCCTTGTATGCTTTACATTTGAGCATTGCTCGGGTTTACTTTTCTTGCAAAGATACTACACCTAGATCTGGGGGCAATTTAGGTAAGTTGAAATAGATCATGGAAACTATATGGCGTATACCGATATGGTCGAAGTGATGGCTACGTTAGTGCGACACATTGGTTTGTACTGGTGTCCCTCGAGTTAGTCAGGGAGAATACTAGGCTTCCGCATGGTGTCATAAGCATTAACTGACCTTTAGAATCTTAATTGACCTAACTTAGCCATTAGAATGTAGTGATATAGCCGACTTTAGTGCATCCCAAAGTTGGTTGATACTCGATGCTACGCTCATTGAGATTCGTCTCTCTGGTTTTGTTTGGTGGAAAGTCAGTTTCCGTGCTAAACAAAACCTGTGGGAAAATCAGTGATATTGATATCCCTAGAACCTGGTTACTTCTATAGGACAGGTTGAGCCAACTAAACTTCAAGATGGTACTTACCTATGAACCCCATGCAAGCCATAAACCTAAGACTCTTTTGTGCTTTTTTTTGTGTTTGTTATCTGTTTAAACATGACATCATAACATCATATCATGAATAACTATTTCAAGGGTCTAAGGGATTTATCTTTGTTCTGTGTGGTAGGGTCATGGCCTCTAGTTACAGGAATACCATCTGAATCAACTTCGTAAGGGTACCTTCCAAGCCTAAGGAGTTAGTCTCAAAGGTTCCTGACAATTCTCAATTCACCAAGAGACATGGTCATCTACTCAGTTTGGTTACTACTGGTTTCCAGGAAGACATGATGAGTATTCTGTTCTAGTCTTTGATCCTAAGCATCATTGTTTTACCTTCCCAGATTATTAGTTGGTTCCCACAATGGAAGAATTCTCTAAGTTCCTCGAAGTGCCTATTCTTGATAAAATACCCTTCACGAGTCTGGAACAAGTTCTGAAACCTGAAGACATTGCAGTAGCCTTACATCTGAAACAATCAGACATTGTATTTAATTGGGAAACAAGGAATGGAGTCAAGGGTTTTTCTCCTAAATTTCTAATAGAGATGGCTCAGTGGTTTCTAGATACCATGAGTTTTCGTGCTTTTGAGGATATTTTGGCTTTGTTGATCAATGGTTTTGTATTGCTCCCTAATTTGGACCAATTACTAGATGAGAATGTCATCAAAATATTTCTCACTCATAACCCGGTACCTACTTTATTAGAGATATCCTGCATTCCCTCAACACTCGTACTATTAAGAAGAAAGGAACTCTTATGTGTTGCATACCTCTACTGTCCAGGTGGTTTATTTTGCACCAGTCCCAATCAGTGATAAAGAATGAACAATGTTTGAGGTGGTCTCAAAGGTTGATGTCACTCGCTCATTCGGATATCTGTTGGTGTTCTCGATCTCAGACAAATGTCACTATTATTGATCTCTATGGGGAATTCCCTAATGTACCACTCCTTGGTATAAGAGGTGGCATCAATTATAACCCTTCTTTATCTATGCATCAGTTTGGTTATGCTTGAAGGGACGGTCCTCATGGTATGCTCATCTAGGTATTATGTTCGAGTATGAAAATGATCCTCAAAACTACCATCAAAGGTTTATACGTGCTTGAGGCATGGTCAATAAGATTGATAGTGAGACTTTGGGACCCAATAATTCCATTCCTCTAGAGCCTTACCTCATATGGGTGAGGTCTCGTGCTCAAAATCTCAAAATGCCATATCCTGCTATCCTACCAGTGATCATATAGCCTATTGTTGAAGGGGATGTTCCTTATACCGTTCTTCATGCCAATATGCCTACTGACTTTGAAGAACTACAAAAGTCCTCGATTCAGCTCAAGGAAGAAAGAGATACCTTCGAGGCTCATTTCTATGCTAGTGAGAAGAAATTCATGGAGTTGATGAAACGACTTCGCGAAGAACAAATCCTTAATGCATATGTCAACACAAAGAGGAAGCGCCCATGGGAGACTTGAATACATATTTTGTTTTTGTAACTCTTGTTGTTATCATTATAAGTCTAGAAGGAAATTATAATTTGAGCGTGTTACTAAAATTTCTTTTGTTTCCTTTTGTTTTAAACAAATTTAAATCCCGCAAAGGTCCTTGAAACCATTGCACTTGCATTTACATATCATGCATATAATCACATAATAGGTATTTTCTAGATAGGTTTTCTCATCTTCTTGCTGTTTATTTCAGTAAAAGATAGGACTCAAACAAACCATGAAGGAACTTCAAGCTTAGATTGCTTAGTTTCAGCAGATGTTCTTGGACTTAGCTAAGGGTCAAGATGAGTCTAAGACCCTCATCACAAAGGGGAATAAGAATAACACTAAAAAGCCAACAGTCTTTCTTAATATGGGCAGAAGATTCAAGGATCTGGTCAGAAGGGCTCTAGATTTTGAAGTCCCCCTGAATGAAGACGATAACCAAGAAGAACATGACAAGAGTTTGAAAGCTGGAGAGAGAGTAATAACATTGGTTCTGGATAACATTTTGGTGAAGACTATTCTGCTGAATAGTATCCTCTTGATGATGACAAACACAAGCAGTTGGAAGATCGACTTAATGCTATGGAGATACAGAAAGTGCCTGGGATGGATTTTGAAGAGTTGGGTCTTATTTTGGGGGTTGTTGTCCCTTACAAGTTCAAGGTTCCTACTTTTTCCAAATATGATAGTGTGTCCTGTCCAAAGCTGCATCTGTGGTCTTATGTTCGAAAGATCCAACCCCATACAACTGACATAAAGTTATGGATCCACTTCTTTCAAGAGAGTTTATCTGGGACACAACTCGAATGGTTATATCATCTTGAAGGAACCAAAATCCTCACTTGGGAAGACCTGGCTGCTGCTTTATACAAGAAGTATCAATATAATGCTGACCTTGCCCTAACTCAAGTGCAATTAAAAAATATTACCATGGGCTCGAATAAAAGGTTTAAAGAATATGCCTAGATGTGGAGAGATATGGCCGGAAGAGTACAACCTCCTTTGTCTGACAGGGAGTTGGTTGATATGTTCATGGACACTATGACAGGGGATTTCTTTAATCACCTTATCTGAAGCTCCTTATTTGGTTTTACTAAGCTAATTCTAACTGGGGAACATGTCGAAAATGGTATCAAGAGTGGAAAAATTCAAGTGGTTGCGTCTTCGAGTGCTTTAAAGAAGACATTTAGTGGAAAGAAAGAAGTTAATGGTGTTTATGGCCATAAGGGTCGTGTTAGAAGTGACCGCAACCAGTCTGTAGGAGTGGTGGTAATCTCTAATCCTACGCCTGTTCAACAACAATAACAACAACAGCAGGGAAATCAGCATAGGTCAGACGCACCAAGAAAACAGTTTACCAAGATCAACATGCCATTGTCTCAGGCATTACAACATATACTGAAAGCATATCTGATAATGTTAAGGGATCCTTCTAAAAATCCCAACACCTCCTCTCCTCGTTAAAATCCTAATTTGGAAAGTGCTTATCATTCCCATAGTCCCGGGCATGACACCAATAACTGTTGGGCCCTGAAAAACAAAACTCAGAATATGATTGACAACAAAGAGATTGAGTTTGATCCTCCGGAGACTCCAAATGTAATTATTGCACCAATGTCAAAGCATGAAAAATGCGTAAGTGCTATTGATCATGTTATTTATGTTGCTACTATAAGTGAAGGTTACTTCCCTCCCAATTATCAAAGAGAATCTGTTGCAGGCCAGTTTATTTCTGGGCTGTTTTGAAAGATGTTACTGCGGTGCAACCCAACCCAATAGCTGTAAGTTACTGAAGGAAGGCATTCAACGCCTAATGGACAATCACATAATTCTGGTTGAGAAGATTCTGTCTTCTAGGAATTTGTTTCAAGACTTATCCTAATATTCGACCCTCCTATCAGGATCACGTCCAAAGGTCTTGTAAGGATTACTGCCTATCAAAAAGTTTCTCCTCTGATAATCCCCACACCTGGACCTATTCCATAATCTTCAGATAAAGCTATCCTGTGGAACTATGTATATGATGTCTATTACCATGGTGTTAATCAAGAACCACCGATCACTGAGAATGAAGGTACTAAAGTTGTTTATTCTGACATTGACAATACTGTTGGGACCAATAAGATTACTAGAAGCAGAAGGGTTTTCTCCACGGAAATCTCTCCGAAGAATGTTGCTATGCCAATTAAAGTTATTGCTATCAAGTCAATTACTGAGGCTTGGGGTAAAGAGCAAATAATGGAGCCTGCCCAGACGGAGGCACATAAAGAAGTTGCAGTTGAAGACACCTCCTAGAAAGAGTTGGAGGAGGTATTGAAGATAATCTGTAAAAGTGATTACAATATTGTTGAACAGTTGGGGAAGACCCCCTTAAAAATCTACATGTTATCCTTACTACTATGCTCTGAAGCCCATGCACAGGCTTTAGTGACATTCTTGAAGTCTGCTCACGTACCACAAGCAATTTCTGCTGATTAATTTGAAAGTTATGTTGCTAGCTTAACGACAAAAAATGGGTTAGGATTTTCTGATGCTGACTTGACTCCAGAGGGAATAAGACACAACAAGGCCCTGTGTGTTTCCATTGAATGTGTGATCGGTGGAAATAGAACAGACTGTTTAAAGCTGGATCGCGTATGTCGCGGTAAGCAAGAGTCGCCACCGTCTTTTATGTTCTCCAACATGGAAAGGACAAAAGCACAACAAAATTCCTTCTTTGAGAATGTTTCTCGGTTCGGGAGGTAGATTTATAGAAAGGGAAGGTGTTAGCACCCTTTCTATCCATGGCTATCCATGGGCTCTTAGGTACTTGCTCTTATGTTTTCAAAATTTTGTTTGCTTTTCAAATGTGTGTGGATTTTGAAAAAGGTTTCGTTTTTGAAAGATTTCTAAGTGACTCTTGTATCTGTCCTCAAGAGTGTTTGAAAAAATTTTTTTGAAAACTTTTGAAAGTGCTAGTGTGAAAAGATTGTTTTTTTGTTTTTTTTTTAATAGAGAAAGTACCCATGAGTCATCTACCTACCCTAAAGAATTAGGCTGTGTAAGAGTCCTTGAGATAGTGCTATCCCACCATTGAGAGGTAGGTAGCACCACTGTTGGAGGTGTTCGGGTCAATTCGATTTTAGGGACAGTGTGGTCACCGAAGCAATAGTAGGACACCTTAGAAGTAACCCTAATGTCCTAGATCCTTTTTAATCCGAGGCAACCGTTTCGAGGCAACTGGATCTTAGACATAAGGGCGACCTCTAAAACACCCTATACTTGACGACCACTTTCGAGGCAACGAGTGAGGCGTACCCTAGAAGTGGCATGTGCATTGTGTGTTGTTTTCAGATTAACATTTATCTTTGATCATGCAATTGTGAGCTACGAGTTTTTTTTAATTATCATACATTCTTTCATGCAATTTAGCAGTTAGGAGTGCGGAAAATAAAATACGGAAAGGTAAAAGCTACGCTATTACAAGGCGCGGGTCTATACATCACCAAAAAATAAAGACCCGTTTTTGATAAAGTGCGGAAAATAAAGAAAGCAATAACCCTAATTACTATTACATTCCGGAAACAGTTACATAATAATCAAAATGAATAATAACGCGCGAAAAAATTAAATTGGACGTCCTTAGGGTTTTTGACCCTTTTGAGAAATTATGAGCTTTTTTGTCCTTTTGCATTAATTAAAAAGTAAACCTAATTATTTAATTAATTAAAGAAAGATATTTTTTTATGTTTTTTTGTATTTAATGAAAATAAAGAAATTAAAATCAAAAGAAAACCCTAGTTCTAAATTTATTTTAATTATTAATAAAATGTTTAAAGTTAACCTAATTTAAACTAATTAATTAATTTACATTTGTATGTACAAAAATAATAATAATTAATAATGATGATAATAAGAAAATGATTAAAAAAAATGTCAAAACCTAATTCTATATAATTTTTATTTATTAAGAAAAAGGTTAAAATTTAAAACTAAATTAAGCTAAGTTAATTGTTAGCATTTATTTACAAAAATAAGTTAATGATGAAATTAATAAATAATTAAAATATATTCACAATTCTGATTTTCTGATTTTTATTATGGAAAATTAATTTGTTGTGAATTAATAATAAACATTATAACAATTAAAAGAAATTTAAAAGAAAATAAAATAAATTGCAAACCAAGGGAGGCTAAGATGGCCCATGTGGAGGTTTATTTTGAGAAGTTCTGGCCCAACAATGCTTTGAGCCTTGTTGACTTTCATGATCGCCTATGCCTGCTTTGACCTGAGCACATGATGGTCTTCATCTCCTGGCCACTGGATGGAAGCTGGGGACACATGGCACGCTGGAGTATGAGGCTTATTGTGGGACTTTTGATGAGTGCTACATTGAAATGTGTTAAGAAAAATATTAACAATAATATGGGGGACCTGGGAATCGAACCCAGGTCCTAGCGCTTGCAAGACACGTCTCCAACCAACTGAACCATGATGCGCGTTTGTAATATGAATGGATAATAAATATTATATAAAAAAACAAGCATTATAATGCAAAACGCGCGCAAAGTTCAAACTCTCCAACCACATGTTGCCACGCCATCTCCTTCTTTGTTTCACCTGTAAAATAAGAACAAGATAGCGGGGGTTTTAAACCCCCACAAACCACAAATGCAGAAAATAGCGATTAGTAGCATGCGCCATATAAATTGAGCGCGAGGGTCTCATTCAATTCGTCTTGTCCTTCTAAGTTCAACCATGGGTGTCATGAAGGCTAATTTTTCTGTATGTGAAAAACCCCAATTCAAAACCTTAAGAACCCTAAAATGTGTTAATGGCAAGTCATGATTCAGCGCGTGATAATGCAATTAAACCATGCCAAAAGCTTCAGGAGGTCCTTATTAACATAAATCAATCAAGAAAATGGATTATAAACGCATGAATTATGATATGCAATTTTGGAAAATAATGCAAACCGAGTGACTTGGTGTGGACGATTCTGATGGTGTTAGGGCTTGTTCTTGAGTGCAATAGATTCCTGGAGACTCAGGCAAGGCGTGTGAATCAAAAAGAGGCTTTGAATTGCGCTGCAAATAAGAATTCAGTTTCACACTTTTCTTGAATTTTTTAGAGTTTGGTTATGGTGTTTCAGCAGCAGTTTCACGTGTGCATGATTAGGTTTAGGTTTACTACATATAGGAGAACTGAATTAGGGTAAATCCTGGCCCAATAATCCATTGTATTCAAGTTTGCATCTTTGATTTCCAATCAAATATTTTTTCAATCTTTTGAATGGAAAACCTTGCCAAATTGGGAGATCTTGTCCCCTTGAGTGATGCACGAGATCTTCAGCATGTGTGGAGTGTATTTGCTTCATAAAAAGATTTGACAACCATGTTTTGATATTTTCCTACAATTAAAATCAATTAAATGAATTAATATTAATAAAAATTCAATTAATTAAAAATAAGAAAATAAATCAATTTAAGCTTAATGGGTCGTGCATAGGCCTTGGGTAAAGATTCAAGAAAGAATTTGAGGCCCATTAGCAAAAATGAAGTGTTTTAGGCAAAGTTGACTTTTGCAAATTCCCAAAAATTTCCCAACTTCTCCAATGCATATCTTGCTCAATTTTGAAGCTATGAACATGTTTTTGGACATTTTGGAAAGGTCTTGAAGTCCTCTAACCAAATCCTTTGGTAACATGTCATTTTGATTTACCAATATCAAGTTATGGTCTTTGACTTAAAGTGCCTTTTTGTTGACTTTTGAAAATGACCTATAATGTTGAAATTGATAACTTTTTGTGAGAGCATTTATTGGACTTGGAGTGTGAAGATGAGTTGTAGGAAATGTCATCCCCTTCAAAATGAGAATTGGATGGGATTTTTCTGATGAACCATGAAAAAGTTATGCCTTGGTCAATTTGCAGTTGACTTTTCAGCTGTCCAAAAATAGCTACTTTTGCATCTTGAGACTTTTTGAGCCATGCTTGAGGAATCATGATCAAGACTTGATCAAATGATGATTGTGGCTTCAAGATAAGATGTTGACCCAAAATTTTGACTTTTGACTGCCAAATGGCCATTTTGCCCCTACAGTTGACTGTGAAGCAATTAGGGCTTTTGGCTGTGCAACTTGATGCTGTGAGTCTTGAAACTTGACATATGGATGTTTGACAATGTATATAGGAATATGGGACTTGATTGGACCCTTGAAAACCTCAAATTCCTTGTAAGAACTAAAACCCTAATTTTGACTGTGTTAGGAGGGTGTTTGCACTGTGCAATCCTTAATCCATTTAAAGCTTGATCTTGCCAAATCTTGAAGAATATGGGAGGGCAAATTTTGGGGTACAACAGTTGCCCCTGTTCAATCTTCTTAAACCTGAGGATGTAGATTGGCTTGCGTGCCTTTCGTGATCCGAAGGTGGAAGATGATTGAACACTAGAGTGCCCAGAAATTTGCACTCGCATAGTGTAGTATCAGCAATGTGATGTCGGGAATGGGCTTACAGATGCCATTTGGAAAGATGGTGGATAGGAGGATGGGCTTATAGATGCCATCTGGAGATGTGACAGAACCTTGTCGGGAATGGGCTTATAGATGCCATTTAGGTGTCGATCGCGTAAGAGATTCCTTTGCGAGAACTTGCGTACGTGAGAAAGAAAAATAATTACCTGGCCTGTTACATGGGTTGATCTTCAAACTCTTTATGTAGATATTCCCTGGCTGGATACAGGTATCAAATCTCTAAACTCTTCATGTAGATATGCCCTGGCTGGATACAGGTATCGAGTCTACAATCAGTTACTCATAGATGTGCCCTGGCTAGATACAGGAATCGAATCTTCAAACTCTTCAGACCTGCCCTGGCTAGATACAGGAATCGAGTCCAGAATTAGTCGTCAACAGATATGCCCTGGCTGGATACAGGAATCGAATCTTCAAACTCTTCAGACGTGCCCTGGCTAGATACAGGAATCGAATCTGGAATTAGTCGTCAACAGATATACCCTGGCTGGATACAAGAATCGAATCTTCAAACTCTTCAGATGTGCCCTGGCTGGATACAGGAATCGAATCTGGAATTAGTCGTCAACAGATATGCCCTGGCTGGATACAGGAATCGAATCTTCAAACTCTTCAGATGTGCCCTGGCTGGATACAGGAATCGAATCTGGAATTAGTCGTCAACAGATATGCCCTGGATGGATACAGGAATCGAATCTTCAAACTCTTCAGACGTGCCCTGGCTGGATACAGGAATCGAATCTGGAATTAGTCGTCAACAGATATGCCCTGGCTGGTTACAGGAATCGAATCTTCAAACTCTTCAGATGTGCCTTGGCTGGATACAGGAATCGAATCTGGAATTTCAAAAAGGTTGGTGAGTTGTCTCTACTGACAGGTTATCTCAGAAAACCTTTAGGGATTGATTTAACTGAACCAAGGGGTATTGCCTTCTCTGACGAGTTGTCTCTTCAAGGACGGGTTGTCTTCATGGACGGGTGGTCTTTTAACGACAAGTATCTATAACGACGAGTGTATAACGACGAGTGTCTATAACGACGAGTGTCTGTGACGACGAGTGTTTACAACGATGAGTGTCTATGACGACGAGTGTCTATAACGACGAGTGTCTATAACGACGAGTGTCTATAACAACGAGTGTCTATAACGACGAGTGTCTATAACGACGAGTGTCTATAACGACGAGTGTCTGTGACGACGAGTGTCTACAACGACGAGTGTCTATGACGACGAGTGTCTATAACAACGAGTGTCTATGACGATGAGTTTGTATAACGACGAGTGTCTATAATGACGAGTGTATATAATGACGAGTGTCTATAACGACGAGTGTCTATAACGACGAGTGTCTATAACGACGAGTGTCTATAACGACGAGTGTCTATAACGACGAGTGTCTATGACGACGAGTGTCTATGATGACGAGTTTGTATCAGAACAATCTCTAGGAATTTATTTAACTGGATTTGTCTTCTTTGACTGGATTGAACTCTCTTGACTGAATTTGTCTACTTTGACATAGCTGATCATTTAACTGTATCCTTCCTGAAAGGTAAAGGTCAGTCATATGCAATGCATGGTATGGATCAAGCGATGATATTCTCAGCATAAATGATATTATATGATATGATGCGTATATGCATGTATCATGTTGTAATGTGATGTTTATGAATGTATCTTCGTTTGGGAAAATAAATCCTTGACGGATGCCGGGAGCTTGTTGAATCCTGGGCTGATGTTGAAGAGTAGAATTCTTCGTTTCCGCTGAGGATAATGATTGCAAGAATAAACTGGTAGGAGAAGATGACTCCGTTGGGGAATAAACTTCGCTGGAGAGATTACTCTGCGGGGAATTACTCTGTGGGAAGAGATATTTCGCTGAGATTTAATGATAACTCCGCTAGGGATTCCGTTGATAAGTTTTGTTGGAAGATTTGATGAACTCCACTGAGGGATAGGAAGAATTTCGCCGAGGACGATCTTTCCATGGTAATTAGTTGAGGATAACCCAGTTATAAGCCCTGAAGCGAATAACTTTGAATAAACCCGAGGAGATGCGTTCATACTCTGTAGGGAGTGAAGGTATCTTGGTCGTGTTCTTCAGCTGAACTTACCTTGGTACCTCGGTGGATAGAGCAACCAGATTGCTTAGACAATTCTTATTACCCCCGTTTCTGTGGGAGAAGGTACCTGTGGAGGTGCTGATAACTGCCGATTGACAAATCTTCTTCTGGTAGGCAAGTGACGAGATGACGGAACATAGTCGTACGCTTTTGATCCCTAACTTTTTCCTGGACCGCCCTTTCGGGTTTTCAGTCCACCGGGATACCCATTTTTGCCCAAGTCGCCTTTTCAGGTTTTCGACTTGCCGGGTGTACAGATTTTTTTTTCATTTCATCCCTTATTTTTGCCCCAATCCTTTTGGTTCGCCGGGAAGCCCTTATTTTGCCTAGGTGTGTCAACCTAGCGGGTCTTTGATTATGCGCCGTATTTTTTTTGATTATGTCCATGCTCTTAGGATGTAGGGAGTTGCCCCTGTTGTT
This sequence comes from Vicia faba, assembly GCA_948472305.1. Classification (NCBI taxonomy): domain Eukaryota; kingdom Viridiplantae; phylum Streptophyta; class Magnoliopsida; order Fabales; family Fabaceae; genus Vicia; species Vicia faba. The sequence goes on from OX451738.1 coordinate 1,509,238,291, forward strand.
GTGTTGTGCTGCCATACTACCAAAAGATCTTCGTTTGATCGTCCAATGCCCCAAGTGATCCAGATGGAGATTTTCCCCAAGCTGGCTGGCCTTTTGAGAGATTCTCCGAATCTTGACTTAACTGCCCCAGATGACGGACAATGATCACGTCTGCCCCTTGGTTGGAAGTGCTTTTGTTCACTAGATATTCTTCGTGCGAATTTCTTTGCTGTTCGAACAAAAAAGTCACATGCAAACAGTGTTATATCAAGAATGCAAAGCTTATGTCTGTCTCGAAGTTTTTGAAAATGCAGTTTTTTCATAAAAACAAGTGAGTGTTTTGTAAACTGTGATGTCAACTCGTTATTTTACCGCAAGCCTTAAAGAGTCAGGATACCTTTCGTAACAATATGCTTTCGAACTAACCCATGCTTCGACTAGGACTTTTTGAGGGTTGTAACGTGGCCTGGTTCACGGTTTAAGAAACAAGGGATAAAGGCTCAAGTTTATTTGTACCCACCCGTTCTTCTTGATGTTCTTCGATCCTAAACTCAGCTAATCGTGCGTTAGACTTTGTTTGAGTCTTTGCTCTGATATTCCGGTGATGGTTCGGATATTGACAGTTTATTTTGAATAGGAAGTCATTTCCTTTTGTGTTGAGGGCTTGTAGGACCTCTTTTTTTTTATTTCGTTATCCCTATTTTTTGCCTGAACTGTTTCTTTTGTGATTACAGTCAGTGGGATGCCCCAGTTTTATAAGTCTCCTTCATAGGTTTTGACTTAGTGGGCTTTTGTTTTTTTGAAAGATAACGACTGTCTGTCTTGACAATTATAGGGAACCATCACTGTATTTTTGTCTCGGAAGGACTTCTTTGATGTCATTCATTGTGCACCTGGATCAATTGAGAAAACTACCCTGCCCCAGGTTATGATTAAGGGTTTTAATTTTCGAAAAGAAAAACTCCGACTTCTTTGGCTCAAAGGGGTTGACGAGGGATTATCTTCCTTATAACTCCAATGTTTAGGAATTGAAACAATCCCTGTACCTCATCAGCGGGGTCTGTTCAAAAGCATACTGTAGAGATCGTGGTATCGTTTTTGTCATCCTCCCCCAAGAGGCTTAGAATTATTAATTGAGAGTTGATCATCACAAAAATATGAAAATAGTTTGCATATAGTGAATACGAAATAATTACTTCAAAACAGACATGTGTAATGCATTAATGAGATAACAACGTCTGACATAAAATGTTTGAACAATCAAAGAAAAATACAACTTGAACATTCGAATGAACAAAAAATTTCCAATCCTAGCCATGTTTTGGCAAGGGAGCAGCGATCACATTGGGAGTCTCTGGAGAGTTGAACTGGACTTCCTTTACGTCGATCAGATCCTGAACCTTGTTTCTCAAAGTCCAACAGTCATCTGTAGCATGCCCCGGGCTGTCAGAATGATAAGTGTAGCGAACATTGGGGTTATACCTTGAAGGTGTCCTGTTGGGATTCTTTGGAGGGTCCCTTAGAGTTACCAACTTGGTCTCCAGCAACTGCGGCAATATCTGGGACAAGGTCACGCTGAGGGGAGTTAATTGCCTTTTAGGTCTCTCTTCCCTTTGTTGATTGTGACGCTGAGGAGCACCGGCCGATTTTGCAATAACTACCGCGTTGACATCTTGGCGGTGTTCAGACCTATTCTGCCCTCTTGAACCATATACAACACTAGATTCTCCCTTGGATGGTTTCTTCGAGGAGTCACCATTCTGTATTTTCCCAGACTTGATACCAGCTTCGATCCTCTTACTAGTCAAGATCAGATCTGTAAACCCAGCAGAAGAATTCCCAATCAGATGGTTGAAGAATGGACCAGACAGGGTCCCCAAGAACATGTCGACGAGCTCAAGGTCAGTTAGAGGTGGCTGTACCCTTCCAGCAAGGTCCCTCCATTTTTGAGCATATTCTTTAAAGCCTTCGCCTGTACCCATAGACATCCCCTGAAGCTGAGTGCGCGTGGGAGCAAGGTCGGCATTATACTGGTACTGCTTGTAGAACGCAGTGGCCAAGTCCTCCCAGCTGCGGATGTTGGCTTCATCCAGTTGATAGAACCACTCGAGTTGAGTCCCTGACAGACTGTCCTGAAAGAAGGGAATCCACAAATTCTTGTCAACCGTGTACGGATGGATCCTCCTTATGTATGACCTGATATGCAGCTTAGGACAGGAAGCCCCGTTATATTTTGCAAAATCAGGTGCCTTGAACTTGTGTGGGATCACCACCCCAGAAGACAGACCTAGATCTTCGAGGTCCAGGCCGGGCACTTTCTGTATCTCCATAGCACTTAACCAGTTTTCGAGCTGTTTGTACCTGTCCTCAGCAGGAGGGTACTGTTCATCATTAAAATATGTCTCGTTGTCGGAGACCACTGGACTAGGGACCTCTCTCTCATGGGGACTGTCTTTTTCAACAGATGGGGTAGTCAGCTCAACCTCGTTTCGTGATCCATTCCCAGATTTGCGTCTAGGGTTGAACAACACCGTCCTCTTCTTCTTCTTCTTCTTCAAGAGCAGAGTCTTCAAATCCTGTTGACCCTGGGCTAGACTCTTAACCAACTCCTGGAACTGGGCATTCTGGGCCTGGAGGGCCTTGATAGCTTGTTCGTTGGATGATTCAGGATTCATGACGATTGCTGAAATAAACAGCGAAGAAGGTAAGTGACCTGTAACAAGGGTACCTGTAATACCATGATATGTATGATATGCATGCAATGTTTTCAAGGACCTCGCGGGGTAAACAGAGAAATTGTTAGAATTTGAATTCGTAGCTTGATTGAAGGAACTTCAGGTTGTTGAGAGTCCTTCTTCAAGAGTCAAGGCTCACCATATCGAGTGGGTCATAGCCCCTGACTCAAGTCATCAACCTGGCTAGAGGAAAATAAATCCCCTTTGCCCCTTGCTAGACATTTTGGTTTATCATGACCTGCATCACAAACCCTTGAGATCCTTGAAATGGATTAGTCCTAATGTAGGATGTATGCAATGGTATGATGGTATGCTATGCATGGAGTGATGTAAGTAGGCCCTGTAATGAGTCCCAATTAAGGACTGTAAACAAAACCTGCAAGGAACTCGTGTTGTTAGATAACAAGTATGCAAGTAGTTCAAGTATGAGGGAACATAAGTCACACAAAAGAGCCCTTAGATTTTAGGGCAGCATGAAGTTTAGGTACTACCCTCTTTCAGTTTGTTGGTTAAGACCTATCCTAGAATATAGTAGCCGGGTTCTAGAGGATCCCAATATCACTGACTACCCTCAATCGGTCATAACTCCAGCATCGCAATCTTTTCTTGCAGCCATAACCATCGCGAGAGTTTAGCCTCAATGGGTGTAGCATACTGCTACTGTTCTATGGCCAAGTTGGGTAAAATTAGGGTTCTAAGGTCGGTTGGTGCTTAATGACTCCTTAGAAGACCCATATTCTCCTCGTTGCAACACAAGGGATATCGGTATAGACCAAGGTTCCACACCAACGTAGCCACTGCTTCACCCGTGTCGGTCTATGCCGGACAGGTCCCTCACAGCTTATGCTACCTAAAAGGGTATCCCCAGATCCGGGTTAGGATCTATGAAACTCCAAGACAATGCCCACAATAATAAAGCAAACAAAACATTCAATTGAAAACATAAGTATGATCTATCATAAGGTACACCTCACTTAAAATTTCCCCAGCAGAGTCGCCAGTTCTGTGATCGGTGGAAATAAAACTGACTGTTTAAAGCTGGATCGCGTATGTCGCGGTAAGCAAGATTCGCCACCGTCTTTTATGTTCTCCAACATGGAAAGGACAAAAGCACAGCAAAATTCCTTCTTTGAGAATGTTTCTCGGTTCGGGAGGTAGATTTATAGAAAGGGAAGGTGTTAGCACCCTTTCTATCCATGGTTATCCATGGGCTCTTAGGTACTTGCTCTTATGTTTTCAAAATTTTGTTTTCTTTTCAAATGTGTGTGGGTTTTGAAAAAGGTTTCGTTTTTGAAAGATTTCTAAGTGACTCTTGTATCTTTCCTCAAGAGTGTTTGAAAAATTTGTTTTGAAAACTTTTGAAAGTGCTAGTGTGAAAAGATTGTTTTGTTTGTTTTTTTTGAAGAGAGCAAGTACCCATGAGTCATCTACCTATCCTAAGGAATTAGGCTGTGTAAGAGTCCTTGAGATAGTGCTATCCCACCATTGAGAGGTAGGTAGCACCACCGTTGGAGGTGTTCGGGTCAATTCGATTTTAGGGACAGTGTGGTCACCGAAGCAATAGTAGGACACCTTAGAAGTAACCGTAATGTCCTAGATCCTTTTTAATCCGAGGCAACCGTTTCGAGGCAACTGGATCTTAGACATAAGGGCGACCTCTAAAACACCCTATACTTGACGACCACTTTCGAAGCAACGAGTGAGGCGTACCCTAGAAGTGGCATGTGCATTGTGTGTTGTTTTCAAATTAACATTTATCTTTGATCATGCAATTGTGAGCTACGAGTTGTTTTTAATTATCATACATTCTTTCATGCAATTTAGCAGTTAGGAGTGCGGAAAATAAAATACGGAAAGGTAAAAGCTACACTATTACAAGGCGCGGGTCTATACATCGCCAAAAAACAAAGACCCGTTTTTGATAAAGTGCGGAAAATAAAGAAAGCAATAATCCTAATTACTATTACATTCTGGAAACAGTTACATAATAATCAAAATGAATAATAACGCGCGAAAGAATTAAATTGGACGTCCTTAGGGTTTTTGGCCCTTTTGAGAAATTATGAGCTTTTTTGTCCTTTTGCATTAATTAAAAAGTAAACCTAATTATTTAATTAATTAAAGAAAGATATTTTTTTATGTTTTTTTTGTATTTAATGAAAATAAAGAAATTAAAATCAAAAGAAAACCCTAGTTCTAAATTTATTTTAATTATTAATAAAATGTTTAAAGTTAACCTAATTTAAACTAATTAATTAATTTACATTTGTATGTACAAAAATAATAATAATTAATAATGATGATAATAAGAAAATGATTAAAAAAAATGTCAAAACCTAATTCTATATAATTTTTATTTATTAAGAAAAAGGTTAAAATTTAAAACTAAATTAAGCTAAGTTAATTGTTAGCATTTATTTACAAAAATAAGTTAATGATGAAATTAATAAATAATTAAAATATATTCACAATTCTGATTTTCTAATTTTTATTATGGAAAATTAATTTGTTGTGAATTAATAATAAACATTATAACAATTACAAGAAATTTAAAAGAAAAGAAAATAAATTGCAAACCAAGGGGGGGTAAGATGGCCCATGTGGAGGTTTATTTTGAGATGTTCTGGCCCAACAATGCTTTGAGCCTTGTTGACTTTCATGATCGCCTATGCCTGCTTTGACCTGAGCACATGATGGTCTTCATCTCCTGGCCACTGGATGGAAGCTGGGGACACATGGAACGCTGGAGTATGAGGCTTATTGTGGGACTTTTGATGAGTGCTACATTGGAATGTGTTAAGAAAAATATTAACAATAATATGGGTGAACCTGGGAATCGAACCAACTGAACCATGATGCGCGTTTGTAATATGAATGGATAATAAATATTATATAAAAAAACAAGCATTATAATGTAAAACGCGCGCAAAGTTCAAACTCTCCAACCACATGTTGCCACGCCATCTCCTTCTTCGTTTCACCTGTAAAATAAGAACAAGATAGCGGGGGTTTTAAACCCCCACAAACCACAAATGCAGAAAATAGCAATTAGTAGCATGCGCCATATAAATTGAGCGCGAGGGTCTCATTCAATTCGTCTTGTCCTTCTAAGTTCAACCATGGGTGTCATGAAGGCTAATTTTTCTGTATGTGAAAAACCCCAATTCAAAACCTTAAGAACCCTAAAACGTGTTAATGGCAAGTCATGATTCAGCGCATGATAATGCAATTAAACCATGCCAAAAGCTTCAGGAGGTCCTTATTAACATAAATCAACCAAGAAAATGGATTATAAACGCATGAATTATGATATGCAATTTTGGAAAATAATGCAAACCGAGTGACTTGGTGTGGACGATTCTGATGGTGTTAGGGCTTGTTCTTGAGTGCAATAGATTCCTGGAGAATCAGGCAAGGCGTGTGAATCAAAAAGAGGCTTTGAATTGCGCTGCAAATAAGAATTCAGTTTCACACTTTTCTTGAATTTTTTAGAGTTTGGTTATGGTGTTTCAGCAGCAGTTTCACGTGTGCATGATTAGGTTTAGGCTTAGTACATATAGGAGAACTGAATTAGGGTAAATCCTGGCCCAATAATCCATTGTATTCAAGTTTGCATCTTTGATTTCCAATCAAATATTTTTTCAATCTTTTGAATGGAAAACCTTGCCAAATTGGGAGATCTTGTCCCCTTGAGTGATGCACGAGATCTTCAGCATGTGTGGAGTGTATTTGCTTCATAAAAAGATTTGACAACCATGTTTTGATATTTTCCTACAATTAAAATCAATTAAATGAATTAATATTAATAAAAATTCAATTAATTAATTAAAAATAAGAAAATAAATAAATTTAAGCTTAATGGGTCGTGCATAGGCCTTGGGTAAAGATTCAAGAAAGAATTTGAGGCCCATTAGCAAAAATGAAGTGTTTTAGGCAAAGTTGACTTTTGCAAATTCCCAAAAATTTCCCAACTTCTCCAATGCATATCTTGCTCAATTTTGAAGCTATGAACATGTTTTTGGACATTTTGTAAAGGTCTTGAAGTCCTCTAACCAATGCCTTTGGTCCCATGTCATTTTAATTTACCAATCTCAAGTTATGGTCTTTGACTTAAAGTGCCTTTTTGTTGACTTTTGAAAATGACCTATAATGTTGAAATTGATAACTTTTTGTGAGAGCATTTCTTGGACTTGGAGTGTGAAGATGAGTTGTAGGAAATGTCACCCCCTTAAAAATGAGCATTGTATGGGATTTTTCTGATGAACCATGAAAAAGTTATGCCTTGGTCAATTTGCAGTTGACTTTTCAGCAGTCCAAAAATAGCAACTTTTGCATCTTGAGACTTTTTGAGCCATGCTTGAGGAATCATGATAAAGACTTGATCAAATGATGATTGTGGCTTCAAGATAAGATGTTGACCCAAAATTTTGACTTTTGACTGCCAAATGGCCATTTTGCCCCTGCAGTTGACTATGAAGCAATTAGGGCTTTTGACTGTGCAACTTGATGCTGTGAGTCTTGAAACTTGAAATATGGATGTTTGACAATGTATATAGGCATATGGGACTTGATTGGACCCTTGAAAACCTCAACTTCCTTGTAAGAACCAAAACCCTAATTTTGACTGTGTTAGGAGGGTGTTTGCACTGTGCAATCCTTAATCCATTTGAAGCTTGATCTTGCCAAATCTTGAAGAATAGGGAGGGAAAATTTTGGGGTACAACAGAATGCATGGAATTACTTTGGCTCACACATTAGTTGAGATTGGTTCCTCGTTGAATGTTCAACCAAAAGGTGCTCTTGACAGACTGGATTGCAAAGGGGTATACTGAAACCTAGTTAAATTATAGTTCGAGCCTTTGACGGTTCAAAGAGAATGGTACACAGAGAGGTGGATCTTCTGATCAAGGTAGGTTCACAGGTATTCAAATCTACTTTCTATGTGATGGATACTTGACCAGCTTATTCTTGCTTACTAGGACGCCTCTGGATCCATCGGGCAAGCGTTGTTACCTAAATCCTACACCAGAAGTTGAAGTATCCCGTGCAGGGAAAGGTTGTTACAGTCTAAGGCGGAGAAGAGTATATGGTTAGTCATTTAAACTTGTTCCGGTATGTAGAGATGGATGGAGAATTCATCGAGACTCCCTGTCAGAATTTTGAAGTAATCCCTCCTACCACTACTAAAGATGATTGTGCTATTCCCAAAGTTACCAGGGTTCTACCCAGAATGGCTTCGTTGAAGGATACTAAAGCTGTCGTAGAAGAAGGTGGTTGTACTATTTGGGATCAGCTTCCTGACATTTTGTATAAATCTGACACATTTGGTTTGGGTTTCACTACAGAGGGTCAGAGGGTTGTTAGTCGCGCTCGTTCTAGAAGACCACCATTTCGTGTCAGTAACAACTGAGTCAACGTAATAGGAGATGCTTCCAGTGATTATGAACTTGACAGCTGGACCTTTCCTACCATAGGCAACATGCTCAAATACTGGAGGACTCAAGACATTATTTCAGTCTCCTTTAGTCAGGAGTAATAGCTACTTTATTTTTTATTTCTTTCATGTTTGGTTATGTAATCTTTTAAAACAATGACTTTAAGCCTTGTGTCTTACCCGGGGTACAACAATTCGTTTGTTAAGGGTTTTCATTTCATAAACATGTTTTCATTTAATAAAGCATTGGAAGTTTTGCATTTCTCTGTCTTTCTTTTTATTTTTATCACTTTCAAATAGCTATGTGTTCTTACACACACCTACATAATACATTGCAGATCCACATCTACTCTAGATCGCGTTGATAACGAATCTACTTTTTCCACTTATGACTTTGAAAATCCAATCTACCAACCTGAGGATGAAGGTGAGGAAGATTGTGAAATACCTGGAGAACTTGCCATACTGTTAGTGCAAGAGGAAAAGGCTATTCAACCACGGGAAGAGCCAATTGAAGTTGTAAACTTGGGTACTGAAGTAGACAGAAAAGAAGTCAAGATAATGGCTAATTTAGAAGGAGTGTCAAGAACAAGTTAATTCAGATGTTGCATGACTATGTTGAGATATTTTCTTGCTCATACGAACACATGCCATGGCTCAATACTAATATTGTGGTTCACCATCTGCCAATGAAAGAAGTTTGTTCTCCAATAAAGCAGAAGGTCTGTCGCATGCATCCCGAGATGTCAGATAAAATTAAGGCTGAGGTTATGAAGCAATTCAATGCAGGTTTCTTGGATGTTACATCATATCCTCAACGAGTGGAAAATGTGATTCCAGTACCTAAAAAGGATGGCAAAGTGCATATGTGTGTAGATTACAGAGATCTGAATAGGGAAAGCCCCAAGGACGAATTTCTGCTTCCACATATTGATGTTCTGGTCGATAACACCGCTCAACACAAGGTATTCTCCTTCATGGATGGTTTCTCAGGGTACAATTAGATCAAGATGGAGCCCGAAGACATGTAGAAGTTAACTTTTGTCACACAATGGAGCACTTTCTTCTACAAGGTTACGCCTTTTAGGTTGAAGAATCTCGGCGCCACATATCAACGTGCCATGGTAGCTTTATTCCATGATATGATCCATCACAAAATAGAGGTCTACGTTGATTACATGATAGCCATATCTCAGAATGAAGAAGAACATCTTGACCATTTACACAAGTTGTTTAAAAGGTTGATGAAGTATAAGCCAATGTTGAATACGAACAAGTGCACCTTTGGGTTAAGGTCCAGTAAACTACTAGGTTTTGTTGTCAGTGGTAAAGGTATCAAAGTTGATCCCGTCGAGGTCAAAGCTATTCAAGAAATTCTTGCTCCCGTACTGAGAAGGAAGTCAGGGGTTTCTTGGGACGACTGAATTACATTCCTCGATTCATTTCTCATTTGACTACTACTTGTGAGCCAATCTTCAAGCTACTGAAGAAAGATTAGGTAGTAAAGTGGAACGATGATTGTCAGATAACCTTTGACAAGATGAAGGAGTACCTACAAGAACTTCTAATTTTGATGCCACAAGGTGAAGGAAGACTTCTAATTATGTGCCTAATAGTGTTAGAGAACTCAATTGGGTGTGTACTGGACCAACATGACGAGTCTGGTCGAAAAGAGCATGCAATAGCCTACCTTAGCAAAAAATTTACCGACTGTGAAACCAGATACTCACTGCTCGAGAAGACTTGATGCGCTTTGGCATGGGCTGCTTGTTGATAACACGAAGAGTCATATCATATTCTGCCTGATTTACATAGATAAAGTTTCTGATTTTCATTAATTATGTTGCATTAAGTTTGTATTTGTAGTATGTTTCAGGTATTTAATTTTTGCAAATCCTACTTGAGAAAAGGAAGAAAAATGTTGAAGAAATGAAGAAGAAATGACAGATTAGCAGAAAAATGCAGAGGAATCCATATCAAAAGTTTGTGATGGTCGTCACAGCTTCTTAACAGTCGGCACAAAGTTTGGATGTGTGCTCCTCGGCACACAAAGCATGACAGTTGAGACATAGCAAAAATACATGCCCCATGTAATACAATACGTGCCACTCGCCACAACGCACAAGTCACTTTCTTTCTTTCAGTTACATGGGAATCAAGTAAATGCCCCTATTATTCCTCAACAAATTGAATCTATAAAAGGCAAGGAAGATACTAAGAGGAGACTCTCTCTCACGCCGCCCTCTCTAGCAATTATTTTCCTTTTGCACACTTAGCTTATTATTCCAATTTAGATATTTCAGCATTTTTGTTTCGTTTTAGAATTCCTTAAGTAGAAAGAATAGGTCACCATTAAAGCAATACTTCTCTACACCGGAGGAGTATTGCACCATTAGTTCTCTTCTCAGCTTTCAGAACTTTTCTTAGGTTTATTTATTTTTCTGTAAGTTATTTTATTCCAAGGAAAAATCTTGTCGGCTTGTGGAGGATTATGTGCGATAATATCATTACTACAGTATATTCTTTCAGTATTTTATTCTAGAATTTAAATTAAATTAATACAGTCTATTTATTTTACCATGATTATATTATTGTATGCATGTTTTTATTCTATGTTATTACGCAATAAAACTATGTCTGACTAACTATCTCGATACCGGTATGTGAGGTCATAAGCCTAAGGGGTTCGGTAATTAATTAGGATAAATATTTACAAAAAGACTTTTCTGGTTTTGGTTTCCAATTTCAATATTAAATAGTTTTGTTACGAGAGTAAAAGATAGACTAAGGATAAAATCAACAGAGCGAGAGTTTGAGATTTTAATCAAATAGTGGTAATTGAACATTAATTTTAAATACAACAAGAGAGATTTAAAATTAATTGAACTCTATTTGTTTTCAAAAAATAATTTTAGATTTTAAATGACACACTGAGAGTTCTCATTTTAGTTTAATAATATAGCCTGAATCGATATAATGAGAGTGTGAGACAAAGGTTTTTAAAATTAATAGTATCCACTGAAACAATGTTTTTAATACTTAAAACTATGCCAATGATTTGTTGAATTCCTGAAGTCAATAAATTACATATCGATGTCCCGTTATCAATTATTAGATCTTAGTTAATCCCCATTTAAACCCCAACATCCAAGTTTTCTCATTAGCCTTAGCTTTACACAGTTACCCTAGATAACAGTAGTTTGACCATCAGTCCATGTGGGTTCAATATCTTTTAATACTGAGATTAGACTGTACACTTGCAGTCACTACACCCGACAAACTATTAAATTCACGGGATCAAGTTTTTGGCTCCGTTGTTGGGGACTAATTTGGTCAATATTAGGAATCCTTTGTTACGCGGTATAGACTAAGGCCACCAATTTTATTTTATTTTATTCGTTGATTGTATGCCAAACACTCACTCTCAAGGCGAAGATCTAGAGAAACCAATCGACGAGGTCAAGCATTTCATTAGTACAAGACACTGAATTAGAGAATATCAGATTAAGCACAATCTTTCCGAAACTAATCTTCCCAACTATTCTCTTCCTGAACCAAGAATGACTGAAGGACCCCAAAATCGTCCTCTGAAGGATTATGCTGCCTCATTGCAAGAGGAACCTCACAACAGTATTGCTTCTCCCGCCATTGATCGGAACAATTTTGAGTTAAAGCCTTTATTATTACAAGCGGTCCAACAAAACCAATTTTCAGGATGTCCTGCGGACGATACGAACCTTAATTTATCCGTGTTTGTGCAGTACGTAGAAACAGTGGTAGCAAATGGTGTCAGCCCTGAAGTGATAAGACTTCATCTTTTTCCTTTCTCATTACGAGATAGAGCGAGAGCCTGGCTCTAGTCTCTACCATCCAACTCTGTTACCATATGGAACAAGTTGAAGAAATTTTTCCTAGCACGAAATTTCCTGCCAAGTAAGACGACTATGCTAAAAGCCAATATAAATGGTTTTAAACAAAAGAAAGCAAATATCTTTTTGAAGCTTGGGAATGATACAAGGACATGTTGCGAATTTGTCCATGTCACGGTCTAGAAGAATGGATGATCATCCACACCTTTTACAATGGCCTCTTGTACAACACAAGACTAACGATTGACGTTGTAGTTGGCGGTGCACTGATGGATAAACCTTACCACGATGCATATCAGCTTATTGAAAGTATGGCTCAAAATCATTATCAGTGGGGAAGTGATAGAACCATTATGGAGAAACCTCAAACGAAAGGCGGTATGTATGAAGTTAGTAGCTGAGACCAAGTTAACGCTGAGGTAGACGCCCTTACCCAAAAGATAGAAAGCTTGACCATAACTCCCGCAGCCACTATGGCTGCATTAGCTCTAACCTATGATTTTTACGGACTTTACGTGCATGCTGCGCCCTAATGTCCACTTTTAAGAGGAGTACCAGCTGATCAAGTGAATTATGATCAAGGCAAACCCTATGGAAATAACTATAACCCTGCTTGGAAAAACCATCCAAAATTCTCATACAAAAGCAACAATGCCTTGTACGCATCTGGGAAAGTTCCTACTACACCCCCAGGATATCAGAAAGCCACCCCAAATGTCTCAAATATTCTGAATATTCCTAGGAAATCCAACATTGAAATAATGATAGAAAACTTTGTAGCTACCCAAGCTCAAACTAATAAATATTTCCCGAATCAAAATATTCACACTAGTGAACAAATTAAGCAACTGACAAATAAGGTTGGTGCTCTTGCCACACATAACAAAATGTTAGAAACACAAATCTCCCAAGTGGCTCAACAACAAGCAGCTCCAGCTGCTCCAGCTGGAACTTTTCCTAAACAACCTCAACTAAATCCAAAATGGCATGCTAATGCTATAACACTTCGAAGTGGGGCAGAACTAGATGAACCAACTGAACCTAAAATCAAAAATTCAGCCATGTACCAAAAACCTTGTAAAGAGACTGAGAAGGAAGATGAGCCCAAGGAAAGAGAAAATGAAGGTGACAGTGAAAAGGTTGTAGAAAAAGAAGAACCTTATGTGCCTCTGTGTCGTAACCCAAATTTGCCTACCTTCATGATTATATTTAGTTTTATCCCTAGGTAAGTTTTGAAGATAAAAATGAAAGAAAGGTGTTTCAACTGAAAATGGTCCATCAATATCTGATGCCCCATTTATAAGAATTCAAATTGACAAAGGGGTGTATCATAATTCAGGGGAGTGGGGCTTTCTGAATCAGAATGACCCGTATGCTCGTAGGCCCGTTCGCGAAGCATGTTGGTCAATGGCCCATGAGATTCTAATATGAGAGTCTATTTCAAGAAAGGCAAGATTTTAATTATATAATAAGGTCCATTAAAAGTTTGCTATTGTTAAGTAATAAAGAGGGGGGTACGATTTCAAATCAACAAGCCCATGAGGTGATTTAGTTGGCCCATTTCGTTTGATTGGGGGGGGGGGTGCATAATAATTCACTTTAAGGCCCAGACAATTGATGCAATCCAGGCCTATTTTGTCATTTTTAGAAATTACTTTGTTGTTACTGTTTTATCTTAAGCATTATTATTAAAACACCTCTTATTACAAGTTTTCTATTTTTATTAATTATTTTTATAAAATTAAAAGATCTTTTTTATAAATGAGATTGTGTTGGGAAAAATAGTTGTTGGGTTAGAAATGGGCCCAATACGTATCCAAAAGAAATGCTGCTGCCATAGATAAAAAATCACGTGATGGGCATAAAATGTTGTTAGGCCCCAAATCATGAAAAAAACACTTGCTGGGCAGAAGAAAGAGAATGCACGATGCAAGGCCCAAATTATAAACTGTTAGTGTATCAATTAAAGGAAAAGATATGCATTATTTTAGGGAACAAACAGATACTATTCAGATTCCAGGAAAAAACGAAATCAAATCTTAGTACAAAACAAATCTCAGAATTGTATATAGAACATCACAGAATTCGATAGAATCAGTGTCGAATCTAAACAATTAATATCACAAAACAAATCTTCTAACTCATAAGGTTACAAGGGAAGTCGCAGATTCAAATCTAATTAATAACTTGAATCACTGATATATAGGAAACTCAATCTAAATCAAATCTTAGATTATACAAGATACAAGCAATCTCAAAAATTAAAGACGACAAAATCAAAAAAATCACAAGCAATTTATTCATCAAATCACACAAATCTGAAAAGAAGGTTATACAGTCGTATCTCATTACATAATAGACCTAAAGCGAATCAAATATCTGCAAATCTCAGTGAAAAAAAAAACAAATCTTACAATATCAATTTGTTTACAAATCAAATCTAAGATTTACATTCGAATCCAAACCAAATACCTAATTTCTCTCTAATAATCCCAAAATCAGTGATACTTAATTTTGTAACAGCAAATAAAAAAAAACCTAAACTGCTAACCCTTATAAAAACAAAGTGATAAGAATACAGGGAGGGTTGAAAAAACGGGGGAACCGGAGAAAAAAAACAAACCGCGGAATTTGAAACAGAGAAGGCTGGCCTTGACATTTAAGCAAGAAGAACTTGAAGAATACCCTTTGCTGTTGAAGATCCAGAGCAAAAGTGCTTAGAGTTTCCAAATCGGAAACCCTAATCACCTTTGGACGCTGCCATCGCCTCCATGTCCACCACTGTCTTCAATCATTCACCGTTACCATATCACTACCTACGAATAAGAAATGGGAGAAAATATTAGTAGGCCGGAGCGTGACATATCGGAACGACTGTTAAAGGTATATTTGAACCTAGCTTCGCTATTTCTATACGCTTGCCGTTACAATTTGGGGGGTAATCAGGGTTTAGAGCTTGCAATCGGGGAGGATTGTTGGTGAGGGAACTCGCGGTGGTAGTTACTGCATTTTAGGGTTAGCGAGAAAGGGTTGCGGATGGGTTCTGTGGTTGAACGAGAGAGAGAGAGAGGTAATTAAAAATTAAGAGATAATTTCTGAATCATGAAAAAGAAAAACAAGTTATCTAATTGGTAGTAATTCAGCGCGCGCGTGTCCATTAGGTTGTCGTACACCCCTCAATTGTGACCATTGGATCTTGATTGGAAGGCCATAAGGCCAGGTCCATCGTAAGCGTCGTATGCTCTCGCGTACTAGATCACGATGGCCCTCCTTCCATAGCTTAATGGGCCTGGCCCGTTTCTTGTAACACCCCCATGTTACTAGGTTGCTAGAATAAAAGGCCAAACGTACCCCCCCTCCCCTTGTTTGGACTGTTTTGGGCTTGGCCAGATTACTAAGCAACACCCCCTGTTTTTACTCTCTAACTGCGAATGCACCCCCCAGGTTTAATCAATTATTTATTTTTATTGTTTTTAATACGTTATATTTTCATACTTATAATATTTTTTATAATAATTGTTATTATTTGCAATAATTGATATTATTAATTTTTATATTAATTATCATTATTATATTAATTATTACCATATATAAAGACAAATTATTTTTATATCAAAATGTATATATTATTTTCTATACTATTTGGCATTAAATCTTTTTCACTCATGCATTAATCAAGAACTTTTTGCAATTGATATTATTAAAAAACACAAACAAATCTCAAACTATTTTCGCGAATAAATTAAGCTAATCAACTGTCTTTTTCGCAAATGAGTTTCAAACTAATTTTGACTTACTGCGTACTCAGTAAAAAATCTCCGCAATCAATACTCCCGGCCGAGTGCGAAGTGATTCAAAATATGTTTACAAACCCTCTAAAAGACACCAACCCATACAAACTACGAATTGGGACTCTGATTCTTCATAAGGGGATACGTAGGCACGCGATCTAAAATCGCGGCGATTCTTGCTAATTAAATTTTAAAACACTGTTTACCCCAAACCTAAACCAAGGGATAATATCCTTGTGAACAAGGTGGATGAAGGGTGCCTAACACCTTCCTTTCGTCTAATTGAGTCAGAAACCTAGAATCTCTGTCTGTGATTTAGGGTTTTCTGTTAGATTCCCCTCCGTAGGATAAAAACTAATAGTGGCGACTCTTGGAAAAAAACCGGTCGCAACAGCTGGCGACTCTGCTGGGGACTCTCCTTAAACCCTAGGTTTTAGGTCTCTTTTGGGTTTTCATTTTTGTTTATTTATTTGCATTAATTTATTTATTGAATTTTATATTTTCTTGTCTATTTTTATTTATTATTATATATTTGCTATGTGGCGGGTTTTTATCTCAAAAAAAATATTTCCAATAAACCTTAAAAAGAAGGTTCGTCTATTAGCTTAGGGGGTATATCATCTATGCGAGTTTATGTGACAACTTCGCCTAGAGTTGGTGAACTTTCGAAAAAGGAATGCTTATCGAGAGATATCCTCTTGACGAGTAGGACTTTGGAAGGTCACTCATGACTCTTTGTAATGACCTTAACCCAAAATCTCATGACGAGACCTTTCACGACTTTGAGACGAAATTTTCAGTCTGTAAAGAGGCTTCACCTAAGGGAGGCCCTTGTTCCTTGTCCCTCTAGTGTTATTCATGACACCATTAAGGAAGCAACCTTTTGGGAGGGTACAGTTACCGTAGGTCAAAAAATTAAGGGGCCTACCTCATAGGAGTATCCATCACAAAAAAACCTGTCACAAAATCCCGTTACTCAATCCAACACTTATACATTCATGCGTTCATGTATATCTCATGTTCATCATTTGTTCCTTTTATCTGTCTTATTTACAGGGTACAAAATAAAAGATAACAAAATCAAGACTTTTGGTGACTGTCTTAAAAAATGGATGCCAAAGGGAAACAACTTGTCCGCGTCAACGCTTGCAAGCCTGACCTTTATGAAATCAAAACTATAAAGGGTAAACTGTCCAAAAGAGCTCTGAAGATGTACACTCGCCGCTATGGGGAAACTCTTGATTTGACTAAAGTGGAAGTACAGATTGATGCAGTCTCTGCCCTAATTTAATTTTATGACCCTCCATTGAGATGTTTCACCTTCCAAGACTTCCAGCTAGCACCGGATCTGGAAGAACTTGACAGAATCCTGAATTTCTCCAAAGAAAAGGATTATGTAGGTATTGGACAAATTATTGAAGTCAAAGCTTTGGTAAAAGGCCTAGGGATCCCCTATC
Source organism: Vicia faba (assembly GCA_948472305.1). NCBI lineage: Eukaryota > Viridiplantae > Streptophyta > Magnoliopsida > Fabales > Fabaceae > Vicia > Vicia faba. Next base: position 1,509,255,556 of record OX451738.1, read on the forward strand.
CTGAATTGGTGCAGAATTATCGAAGAGAAGGTTCGATACAAGGAATCAAAAGAATATACCTGGAAGCTAAGGCACTAGAATTTACTAATTATAAAGAGTGGGAATCTTATGTTGATTGTTTAAGGCTGTTGGTATTTGGTGTAATCTTGTTTCCTCGGACTGTAGACTATATTGACCCCGCGACCATTAGCGTATTTTGGGGAGCGAAAGTCTTTAATATAGATCCTACTCCCGTTCTGCTTGTCGACATTTATTACACTTTGCATATGATGTATGAAAAAAGAAGAGGCACGCTAAATTGTTGTATCCCGCTTCTATATACTTGGTTCATGACTCATCTTTACAAGGAAGACTATAGGATCCCAGAACTGGCCAGGTGTGAGTGGCCCCGGAAATTAAGGTCTCTCACTCTAAAATCAATATTATGGTATGCAAGAAAGTTGGATATTGGTTACATCACTATTAGCTATAGGGATTTTCCTAACGTCCCTTTGATTAGACCACAAGGTTGTATTAACTACAACCCTACTCTAGCCCTACGACATCTAGGGTATCCTTTGGAAGACAAACCTTCAGACGAACAACTCCGACCACTTATCATCCATAATATGGGTATAGAAGACCAAGGGTTTCTCAACAAGGTTATTCAGGCCTGGAATAAGGTTAACAAAAGGAAGGTCAAAAGAAAGAATGCCATAGCAAGAGAGACCTACACCAAATGGATCCAAGATAGGGTACGAATTATCAAGCTACCATTCGAGAAAGATCTAGAGTACAAGTCAGAGGTCCCAGAGATAACACCTATATCTTTGGAAGAAGTCGACAATCTGAAAATTTCCCTAAAGCAAGCCCAAAAAGAGAAAGAAGCACTGGAAGTCAACCTCCTCAACTTAACCAGAGAAAAGAAACAGATACAGCTTATACTTGAGTCAAAGGACGAGAAAATTGATAAAAGTAACAAGGACTTGGAGAAGGAAAGTCTCAAACGAAAGTGCACATCTGAAGGGCTATTAAGTGCAACGTTCAACCTAGATTCTCACAACCAAAGGTTGGAAAAAGTCGCTACTGAAATCGGGAGGTTAACTAGGTGGTATGAAAAGGCGACACATGACAAAAAGGTGCTAGAGGAAAGTTTGAGAGCCCAAATCCAGATTCTAGCGCAAGCTTTTTTAGATCAAGAAGAGCAAATAAAGTACCTCACCACCGAACTCCAAGACATCCACGAATCAGAGGTCAAAGCACGCCTTGAAAGGATAGAAGCAGATAAACTTTTGACTCAGAGGACTCGAGAATATGAGCATGTATGTTTAGAACTGCATGGTCTCCAAAAGGATTTTCTCATCCAACGAAAGCTTTACACAGAAATGAGGGGTGAAAAGATGTATTGGGAGGAGCAGTATACCAAGATCGCCCAAGCTGGAAGGGGTAATCACAAAATAATCCCACATCTTTACCAGGAATACAGGCACTACAAAGACAAACATGAAAAGCTAGTCTTCTTAGCCAATAATCTCATCGAGGACATCCCTAGAAGTTTAAAAGATGCAGAGAATATGATGGTTCCTCTTATGAAGGATGGCGAAGACTTTCTACAGCTTTGCCGAGCAATGGTTGTTGGCTTCAGAGCACGCATCCGCAAGCGCGCTTAGGAAATTTAGTTCTTTTTAATTATGTTTACGCAGACAAGTTTTGATTTCAATTTGTAATATTTTCAATATATGGATTATGTTACTCTCAATAAAGGCATTTTATTTCCCTACCCCGAAGGCGAGTCTATTTTTAAGCTGGTCACCAAATCAAATAATAAGTGGATACAGATATGTACCCAAGTTAATAAGACAGTTAAAATAAGAATCATTTCATAATCATTCACACCCATCTACACGCATGCATTTATAAAGCACTTGCATGTCATTTATATAAAAAAAAATCTCATTCGCTTTAAAAATATCTCCAGTTAAGTCATTGATAAAAGAAGACCTCCATCTCCTTGGTCCCCATATCAAACAAGGGCCCATCAATATAAAGCAATGGAACAGATCGAGGAGACTCAAGCTGTGTTCAAAGAGGATCTTGATCAGGTGAAGGGTGACGTAAGCTCAATGAAAGGCGATTTGAGCCAGGTTCTTCTAGCTTTAAAGAAGATTATCGACAGACAAGATGAAATTCCCAGGGTTGCTTTTGAAGAGGTAGCCCAAATCGTTGGTGCATTGAGCGGTCACCAACTGAGGAAAGAGACGGAAGCAGGACCTCAAAAGTCCGCCATGGCCCAGTAAGAGGTTGAAACTGAAGGATTCATCCCACCATCGTCGAAAATAGGGGCATCACATACCCTAAAAATTCCAACCAATAACGCAGATAATTACCTAGACCTACAATACGGAGATTATAACCCAGAGGATGCTCCCCAGGAACCCTTGAAGACAACTGGTGCTCATGCTGCGGACAACCCACTAGTAATGAATCAGTATAAAGCCTTTGAAGAAATACTGAAGGTTATGGAGGGCTTCGACGCTTTCGAATTAGACGCTCTAGCAATGGGTTTAGTCCCTGATGTGGTGATACCACCAAAATTCAAAGTACCCGACTTTGGAAAGTATAAAGGGCTCACTTGTTCGAGGAATCATTTTCATATGTACTGCAGAAAGATGCATGCCCATGCCCATGATCAGAAACTAATGATTCACTGTTTCCAAGACAGTCTAAGTGGGGCATCTTTGGACTGGTACATGCAGTTGGAACGAACACATATCCGAACTTGGGTGGATCTCGCTAATGCTTTCTTGAAGAATTACAAGTATAACTTGGACATGGCGCCTACTTGCCTGCAACTCTAAAACCTGTCCCAAAAGAAGGAAGAGTCCTTCAAAGAGTATGCTCAAAGATGGAGGGAGATGGCATCCCGGGTACAACCCCCACTGCTGGAAAAGGAACTCGTAGACATGTTCATGGGAACCCTACAAAGGCTTTATTATGATAAAATGGTGGGAAGTGTCATGTCATGATTTTCAGACTTAGTAACTATTGGCGAAAGAATCGAAACTGGTTTGAAAAGTGGAAAGATATCAGGGGGATCGTCAAGCACCCCTTATAATTCAAAAAGACCGACTTCAAAATTCCCATGAAGGAAGGAGGGAGAAGTCAATGTTGTGGCCTCACAACAAAGGACATCACAACCATTGGTGATCCCACAAGGACAAAGGCAAGACAGGTTTAAAAGGCCACCTAGAAATTTTGATCCCCTGCCCATGCCACCAAGCCAATTATTACAACACCTGGTTAAGGAATCTTTGGTCGAAATCAAGCCTTTAGCCCCTCCGGTCAGGCCACTCCCACAAAGATACAATCCCGACGCTAGGTGTGAGTATCACGGAAATTCACCAGGGAACACCATATACCAATGTTGGGCCTTCAAGCATAAGGTTCAGGATTTGCTAGAATCTCAAGACATCACCTTCGACAAGCCTAATATCAAGTCAAACCATATGCCTCTACATGGTGGACCAACAATAAATGCAATCGAGGTGGTCACCGACTTTGGAAAAACCATAAAGGCAAAAACCCCTATCAACTTGTTGAAGGAAAATATGTTCAAATATGGGTTCCTATTAGAGCACAATAAAGCTCTTGAAACAACTTTGGAAAATCTAGTGGATCAAGGGATAGTCCAATTCGGACTGCACCATGAAGAAATATATGTAGCCACAATCGGACAGAAAAAGCCATTGGTAATCCCTTGCCAAGCTCCAAGCCTTACCAAGAAGACTCTAGTCATTCCATGGGGAGAATCGGCAGAGGTCACCAGAGGGGTACCCAAGAAGACCCTCTTAGTACCCACTACTCTAAAAGCTATGATGATAATTAAAGGACCGTCACCTATCCCTTACGAGAATAATAAAGCGATACATTGGAGTTATGACTCAGTCGTATACATCAATAGAATGAAGCAGGAAAGTGGTCCATCCACAAGTCAAGGACATGTAATTTTGAACATAGTAGGAACATGAGGTATGACCCGAAGTGGGCGAATCTATGGAGCCGAACCATCAAAAAAGACGGATTTGGCTCCAATGAAGGACAAAGGAAAAACAGTGGTTCATACAAACCAGGAAACAAAATCTCCGAACAAATAAATTACTAATCAAGAGGCAGAGGAGTTTCTGAAAATAATCAAAAAGAGTGACTACAGAGTGGTGGATCAACTCCATCAAACTCCGTCAAAAATCTCCATACTCTCGTTACTAATCAACTCTGAAGCACACCAGAATTCTTTCATGAAGGTGTTAAGTTCAGCCCATGTCACAAATGAAATTTCAGTAAATCAATTTGACAATGTCGTAGCGAATCTCACATCCGGATCCTACCTGGGTTTCAGCAACAATGAACTACTGCCACAGGGCCGAGCCCATAACAAAGCACTCTATATTACTATGCAGATAGGTACTACTGATTTGTCCAAGGTTCTTACTGACACCAGTTTCGCTCTTAACGTGTTTCCAAAATCAAGTCTCGTAATGTTAACAATAGGAGACATGACAATGAGACCAAGTTCTACAATAGTAAAGGCATTTGTCGGTTCTCGAAGCTCGGTACTAGGAGTGGTGGACCTTCTAGTCAAGATTGGGCCGCATATCTTCAATATCACTTTTCAGGTCATGGACATCGAACCATCATACACCTGTTTACTGGGGAGACCTTGGATCCATGCGGCACGGGCAGTAACCTCGACCCTGCATCAAAAGTTGAAGTTCCTAGTATAAGGGAAGTTGATCATAATTGACGGTGAAGAAGACATTTTTTAAGCCATATTGAATCATACAGATATGTCAGTGCCAACGAAGATTGTATAGCTACCCCGTTCCAGGCTTTGGTAATTGCTTCGATGGTAACATTACCGGTTGAGAAGTGTAACAAAACTAAAGTGACATCATGGAGAGATCTACAAATGACTATAGGAGGTGATGCCTCAAAAAACTGGGGAAAGCTCCTAGAGATTCCTGAGAAAAAGAATCTCTTTGGTTTGGGTTACGAATCGTCAATGGCTACTCAGAAAGACAAAGCATGTTTCCCCTCGATCTAGGAGACGTTCATCAGCAAAGGAATGGAGCATGGCAGGCACGTAGCAATGATATCAAGCAAAACCAATACTAAAAGGGAAACCTACTTCATCAGAGAGGGTGCCCCGGGAGAAGAGCTTAAAGGATGGACTACTGTGGAGATTCCTGAGATATCTTTCTTTTTTAAGTAATATTTCTTGTTTTGAAATAACCAATGTCAAACCTGAGGCATAGGGGTTGCTTGTAAGGGTTTTCTTTGTTCTTATTTCAGACAATATTTATAATTAATAAAGTTATATTCTGTTTTCAATTAAGATCCTTTTCTTTCTTTTGCATTTATCTATTAAATATAAAAATGGAAATACTTTCTTTACATATACATCTTCAAATTGCAAGCGCTAAAATATGCACCAAAACATGATAAATGTTCAGATCCATGCCCAAAATTACCGATAACACTACTGCTATGACCCGATATGATTTTGATGTTCCTATCCACCAAGCCGAAGAGGAAGATGACAAAGATCTTGAACTCTCCTAGGAAATGGAGAGGGAAATAGAACAAAAGGATAACAACATACAACCGTATCAAGAGCCTATTGAGACCATTAACCTGGGCACAAAAGGAGATCCAAAAGAAATCAGGCTAGGGGAAATGTTGGAGTAGAGCGTCAAAGACAGGCTAATCAAGTTATTACACGAGTATGTGGATATATTCGCTTGGTCCTACAGAGACATTTCAGGGTTGGATACAGACATCGTGGTGCATAGATTACCTCTCAAATAAGGTTGTTCTCCAGTCGGGCAAAAACTCAGAAGAACTCGTCCAGATATGTCCAGAAAAATTAGAGAGGAGGTTCTGAAACAATTTGACGTAGGGTTCCTAGAAGTGGTAGACTATTCACCCTGGATAGCTAACATTGTACCAGTACCCAAAAAGGATGGCAAAGTACGCATGTGCGTAGATTATCGAGACCTAAACAAGGCAAGCCCCAAAGACGATTTTTCGTTTCCTCACATAGGTGTCCTAGTGAACAATACAACTCAAGCCTCGGTATTCTCATTTATGGACGGTTTCTCGGGCTATAACCAAATCAAAATGGCGCCTGAGGACATGGAAAACACTACCTTCATGACACCTTGGGGAACTTTCTATTACAAAGTAATGCCATTCGGTCTCAAGAATGCAGGGGCAACTTATCAGAGGGAAATGATCACGTTATTCCATGATATGATCCACAAAGAGGTTGAAGTATTCGTCGATGATATGATTGCCAAATCCCATAAGGAGGAGGAACATATCACACATCTACAAAAGTTATTTGAGCGGTTACATAAGTTTAGACTAAGGTTGAACCCAAATAAATGCACATTTGGCATGAGATCAGGCAAATTGTTAGGTTTTATCGTAAGCCAACGAGGCATCGAGGTGGATCCAGACAAAGTAAAAGCCATATAAGAGATGCCTGCTCCAAGAACAGAAAAATAAGTACATGGTTTCTTAGGTCGATTAAACTACATCTCAAGGTTCATATCGCATCTAACAGCTACGTGTGAACCAATATTCAAGTTATTACAGAAAGATCAGACGGTAGTATGGAATGAAGATTGTCAAACTGCCTTCGAAACAATAAAACAGTACCTGCAAGAGCCACCCATCTTAATACCACCAGCCTTCGGAAGGCCTCTCATCATGTACTTGACAGTGCTTGAAGGGTCAATGGGTTGTGTTTTGGGACAACAGGATGAAACTGGTAGAAAGGAACATGCCATCTATTACCTCAGTAAGAAATTCACCGATTACGAGACTAGGTACTCACTCCTTGAGAAAACTTATTGCGCATTGGCTTGGACTACCAAGAGGTTGAGGCAATATATGTTAACCCATACTACATGGTTAATAGCAAGAATGCATCATCTAAAATACGTGTTTGAAAAGCTAGCTCTTACAGGAAGGATTGCACGATGGCAGATGTTACTATCAGAATATAACATCCAATCTGGCACACAGAAAGCCATCAAAGGTAGTGTAATAGATGATCATCTAGCTCACTAACCGCTATCGTAATATCAACCCATGAAGTTCGACTTTCCCGACGAAGATGTCATATTTATAGCTGACTACGAAATACCAGGACTTGATGAAGGGCCCGAGCCAGGGGCATGTTGGACACTCACGTTCGATGGGGCTTCAAATGCACTAGGTCACGGTGTAGGGGCAGTGTTAACCTCTCCCAAGAATCACCACCACCCCTACACTACCAGGTTATGTTTTGACTGCACCAACAACATCGCAGAATACGAAGCCTGTATACTAGGGCTAGAAGCTGCCATCGATTTAAGAATAAAGCACCTAGAAGTGTTCGGGGATTCTGCGTTATTCATATACCAGATTAATGGCGAATGAGATACTAAACACCCTAAACAGATTCCATATCGGGATCATGTTTTAAAGTTAGCTGCAGAATTTATAGAAATCACTTTCAGTCATATCCCACGAGAAGAAAATCAAATGGCAGACACTTTGGCAACCCTATCAGCTATGTTCAAAGTGACTTGGCCGAATCACGAACCACGTATTACGATTAGACATTTTGAAGAACCTACACATTTCCTTGTTATTGAGGAAGGACCCGACAGTAAACCTTGGTTTTATGACATCAAGAAGTACTTGGAAAGGCAGGAGTACCCAGAAAATGCCTCTATCATTGACAAGCGAACCTTGCGAAGGTTAGCTTCCAAATTCTTTCTAAGTAATGGAGTGGTATACAAAAGAAATTACGACATGGTACTACTCAGATGTGTGGAAAAGCAAGAAGCAGATACACTCATGAGAGAAATCCACGAGGGTACTTTCGGAACCCATACAAACGGGAACGCCATGGCTAGAAAGATTCTACGAGCAGGGTATTACTGGTTAACAATGGAAGCTGATTGCTATCACTACACGAAGACATGCCATAAGTGTCAGATCTATGCCGATAGGGTAAATGTACCACCGACTCCTCTAAACATCATGAGCTCCCCTTGGCCATTTTCGATGTGGGGAATTGATATGATTGGTATGATCGAGTCGAAAGCATCCAACAGACACCGCTTTATATTGGTAGCCATCAACTAATTTACCAAATGGGTAGAAGCAGCATCCTACGCCAACGTGACAAGTCAAGTGGTTACATGCTTTATCAAATAGAATATCATATGCAGATATATTGTCCCAAGCCGGATAATTACAGATAACAGGTCTAGTTTAAACAGCAAGATGATGAAGGAATTATGGGACGAATTCAAAATCGAGCATCATAATTCTTCACCATACAGACCAAAGATGAATGGGGCCGTCGAAGCAGCCAACAAAAATATTAAGAAAATCATCCAGAAAATGGTGAGGGCATATAAAGATTGGCACGAAATGCTTCCCTTCGCTCTGCACGGCTATCACACTTATGTATGCACATCAACAGGAGCTACTCCTTTCTCACTTGTATACGGCATGGAGGCAATACTCCTGGTGGAAATTGAGATACCATCACTCCGAGTCCTGAGGGAAACAAAATTGGAAGAGGCATAATGGGTACATGCTCGACTTGACCAGCTCAACCTCATTGAAGAAAAACTATTAAAGGCTTTGTGTCATAGTCAGTTACATCAAAATAGAATGAAGAGGGCCTTTGAACAGAAAGTACGCCCTCGAATATTCAAGGAAGGGGATCTAGTGCTCAAAGAGATTCTACTACCTCGCCTCGATTCACGTGGTAAATGGACACCCAACTACGAAGGTCCATTCGTAGTCAAAACAACATTATTTGAAGGTGGTCTCATCCTTACAACAATGGATAGGGAAGAACTACCGCATCTAACCAACTCGGACGCAGTCAAAAAATACTATGTATAAAAAGCTCACTAAGATCGAACCTCCAAAAGGTGCAACTTAAGAAAAAAAAGGAGCGTCCCGGTGGATCGAAAACCCTAAAGGGAGATCCGTGCAAAAATTAGGGGCACACCGAAAAAAAAATTTCCCGGTGGATTGAAAACCAGAAAGGGTAATCCAGGAAAAAGTTAGGGATTTCATACAAAGAAATAAAGGAAAAAAAGATGACGATCTGAGAATCACGGCCACGAACCATGAAGGGAAGGATAGTTTGGAATCATATAACTCAGAGGCAAGGGAGATGAGATCGTAAAAAGATATGGGGGAACAGCAGTAGAGATTATCCTTTTTTCATTGCCATTTACTGTTTTAAAACTTTCTGTAATTACCTCTTTCTAGGAATTGCATCTTGTATTCTCGCCCACTCTAAGGCTTATCAATAAAACATTTGTTTTCCTTATATATGTCGAATCATGTCTTTACTTTCGCAAATTTGTTTACAGAATACTACGGTTATTACTCATGAATATTGTCTTGAAATAATTTCGGGGAATTAATAGAATAAAAGCATTTGACAAATATCGAAAAATGCTTGGGTTAGAAAAATAACGAAAGAAAATCCATGTATATGATCACGCACATGGCTACTCTTACGTCTTGCAACACCAAAATATATACACATGTCTACGCCTGTATCTATGCATACCTACACCCATGTCCATACACATGTCTGCACCTACGCCTGCACTCAACAATACCAAGTTTATACCTACATCTGCGCGTCCGGACACAAAGGCTACGTCCATGTCAACACCTATGCATAAACTTACGACACAAGGTATACGCTTACACTTACACCTACACATCTATTCACATGCCATCATTTACGTCTACGCCTACATATATACAAAATCAATGTTCAAATTTTGGTAACATTCAAGTTTAACAATGCTATGACGACACAACTTAAAACACCAAGGAATTGGTAAATTCTAAGCCAATGGTTTAAAGGAGAATGCCAAAAAGAGTTTTCATAACATTCCAAGGCATACACACATCTTACATACATTTCATACATACAAACATATTACATATCCCGAGCATACATACACCACACACTCTTGCATATAATGCGTATATAGTCAGGGTCCCATGTCAGGGTCAAACATCATACATTTTTCTTACTCACAACATTCAATGCCATGCACGCACATATCGTATGACAATCAGAAAAATAATTTTACCCTCAATGCAACCATCTAAGGGTCAATCCACGCAATACTCCTCCTACGATTCAACCCATCACCTCAGTCTCCATGCCGTGACACATTCAGTCCGTCACCTAGGTCTCCCTGCAGTGATGAGCTCCTTACAAGCTCAGTATGTTGCCCCTAAGCCGTAGAATATCTTCAAAGCCCATTATGTTGCCTCTAAGCCGCATCATATTTTCAAAGCCCATTATGCTTCCTTTAAGCTGCAACATATCCTCAAGACCCAGTGCATATAAGATTTTAATTATATAAGAAGGTCCATTAAAAGTTTGCTATTGTTAAGTAATAAAGAGGGGGGTACGATTTCAAATCAACAAGCCCATGAGGTGATTTAGTTGGCCCATTTCGTTTGAAATAGAGAAGTGAGAAGAATACAGGGAGGTTCGAAAAAACGGGGGAACCGGAGAACAAAAACAAACCGCGAAATTTGAAACAGAGAAGGTCGACCTTGACATATAAGCAAGAAGAACTTGAAGAATACCCTTGGCTGTTGAAGATCTAGAGCAAAAGTTCTTAGAGTTTCCAAATCGAAAATCCTAATCACCTTTGGACGCCACCATCGCCTCCACATCCACCACCGTCTACAATCATTTACCGTCACCCTATCACTAACCTGCCAATACGAAAAGGGAGAGAATATTAGTAGGCCGAAGCGTGACATATCAGAACAACTGTTAAAGGTATATTTGAACCTAGCTTCGCTATTTTATATGCTTGTGATTATGATTTGGGGGGTAATTGAGGTTTAGAGCTTGCAATCAGGGAGGGTTGTTGGTGAGGGAAGCTGCGGAGGTAGTTACTGTGTTTTAGGGTTAGCGAGAAAGGTTTGGGGATGGGTTCTGTGGTTGAACGAGAGAGACAGAGAGAGAGAGAGAGAGAGAGAGAGGGGTAATTGAAAATTAAGAGATAATTTCTTAATCATGAAAAAGAAAAACAAGTTATGTAATTGGTAGTAATTCAGCGCGCGCATGTCCATTAGGTTGTCGTACACCCCTAAATTGTGACCATTGTATCTTGATTGGACGGCCATAAGGCCAGGTCCATCGTAAGGGTCGTATGGTCTCGCGTACTAGATAACGCTGGCCCTCCTTCCATATCTTAATGGGCCTGGCCCATTTCATGTAACACCCCCATGTTGTTAGGTTGCGAGAACAAAAGTGCCCCCCCCCCCCTGTTTGGACTGTTTTTGGCTTGGCCAGATTACTAAGCAACACCCCCCTGTTTTTACTCTCTAACTGAGAGTGCACCCCCCCTTCCCAGGTTTAATCAATTATTAATTTTTATTATTTTTAATACGCTATATTTTTATACTTATAATATATATTTTTTTATAATGATTGTTATTATTTGCAATAATTGATATTATTAATTTTTATATTAATTGTCATTATTATATTAATTATCATTATATATAAAGACAAATTATTTTTATATCAAAATGCATATATTATTTTCTATACTATTTGGAATTAAATCTTTTTCACCCATGCATTAATAAAGATTTTTTTGCAATTGATATTATTAAAAAACACAAACAAATCTCAAACAATTTTTGCGAACAAATTAAGCTAATCAACAGTTGTTTTTGTAAATGGGTTTCAAACTAATCTTGACTTACTGCGTACTCAGTCAAAAATATTTGCAATCACTACTCCCGACCGAGTGCGATGTGATTCAAAATATGTTTACAAACCCTCTAAGAGACACCAACCCATACGAAATACGAATTGGGACTCTGATTCCTCATAAGGGGATACATAGGCAGGCGATCTAAAATTGTGGCGAGTCTTGCTAATTAAAACTTAAAACATTGTTTACCCCAAACCTAAACCTAGGGCTAATATCCTTGTGAAAAAGGTGGATGATGGGTTCCTAACACCTTCCTTTCGTCTAATTGAGTCCGAAACCTAGAATCTCTGCATGCGATTTAGGGTTTTCTGTTATATTCCCCTCTGTAGGATAAAAACTAATAGTGGCGACTCTTGGAAAAAAACCCGGTTGCAACACTCCGCCACCCTATAAACCACCTATCATGTATCCTCAAAGATTTGCTAAGTCTAAAAATGTAAGGAAAATTAACAAATTTGTTAAACTTCTGAAACAACTTAACATTACCATACCTTTCACAGAAGCTATCACATAAATGCCCTACAACGCTAAATTTCTTAAAGAAATCTTGTCCAATAAAAAAAATTGAGGATAATGAAACTGTTATGGTCACTGCTAAATACAGTACTATAATCCAAAACAACATGCCTCCTAAACTGAAATACCCAGGTAGTTTTTACATACCATGCATAATTGGAAAGTTTCTCATAGACAAAGCACTATGAGATTTAGTAGCCAGTATTAGTTTGATGCCCTTATCAATTTGCAAAATACTTAACATGGGATAACTAAGACCAACAAGGATGTTCGTACAATTAGCGGATCAATCGGTGAAATTTCCTTTAGGCATGTTTGAAAAAAATTCTTGTACGTATAGGACAATTTTATATCCCGATTGATTTCATAATCATGGACATTAAGTAAGATTCCAACATTCCTATTATATTAGGTAGACCATTCCTAGCAACTTTAGGAGCCATCATAGATGTTAAAAACAGAAAATTAACTTTCGAGGTTGGTGAAGAAAAAGTTGAATTCATCTTTTCTAAATTCTTTAAGGCACCAGCCATCGAAAATTCATTCTGTTTCTTAGATGTAATTGATGAATGCGTAAAAGAAATGGAGAAACAACAAACCACTTATTCACAAGTATTGAAGATTCTTATACCTCCAATTTTTTAAGACGATAATTGGCGCCATGAATATCAAGATGAAAATATGAGTGAATGCCTAGCACTAACTCTTGATCCTATGCCTTGTCTAAAGAAGCCAACTATAGAACTCAAAACACTACCCAAATACCTAAGGCATGAATTCCTAGACACAAAACTTGAACAACCAGTTATAGTCAACACAGACCTAGGACAGGTAGAAACTGAAAAATTATTACATGTCCTAAGAAAATACCCAACCGCTTTAGGTTATAACATCTCAGATCTAAAAGGAACAAGTCCCTCTATCTGCATGCACTGTATTATGCTTGAGGAAGACTGTAAGACCTCTAGGGAACATCAGAGAAGAATCAATCCTATTCTGAGCGATGTATTCAAAAAAGAAGTAGAAAAGCTATTGGAAGCAGGAATCATATATCCAATATCCGACAGTAAATGGGTTATCCCAGTACATGTCATACCTAAGAAGAGAGGTGTTACAGTTGTCAGCAACGCTAAGGGAGAATCGGTAGCGCAACAAACTCAAACTGGGTGGAGAATGTGCATCGACTATAGAAAGCTAAACAAAGCCACTCGTAAAGATCATTTTCCTTTATCCTTTATTGATCAAATGCTTGAACGATTATCTAAACACTCTCATTTCTGCTATTTAGACGATTATTCAGGATTATTCCAAATTCCTATTTGTTGTACCCCAAAATTTACCCTCCCATTTTCTTCAAGATATTCTTTCAAGGCTTTTCAAAACACTAAAGGGTTGACTAGTCAAGATGCACCTCCTAAACTAAAGGCCTATAACTAGAGTTTGGAGTTTCTAAAAGAAATTTGGTTTGCAAAGGTCACAAGTGGCTTCCATGGTTCTTCATAAGTCCTTAACTGTAAGTACGAAGTGCACCTAAGAGGGGCGATGAATTAGGAACATTTAAATTTTTTCTGGTTTTAATGATGATGGATATTATTTTTCTGGTTTATGGTGAGTTTATGAAAGATTAAAGTGCATAAAAATAAAGAGACACAAGCGATATATACTGGTTCCCCTCACAGTACGAGAGTACTCTAGTCCCCCTTCAACATGAAAGAGATTTCCTTATTGTGGAAAACTTAAGCAAGAACTACCCAAAACCAAGAACAATCCTCTTGGACCAAGAACAATCCTCTTGGATTTTCACTATGTCAACAATGAGAACAATCCTCTCAAAGTGACTTTAATTATATCCAATAATCCTGGAAAAACAAGATTACAAAACCACTTGAACTTATTTTCAACAATCCTGAAAAATATGCAAGTATATAGCAATATTTGATTTGAATGAGTTTGAGTAGAAATGATCACTTTGAGTGATTTTATCAATGAATTGATCTTCTCTTCCAATGACAATAATATATAATGACTTAAGATATATAATTCTCAAAGTTTTCTGGTTGACAATATGTGAAAGTGTGCAGAAAACTTGTGTATGAAAGTGTATAAAAGCTTGAGTTTGATTTTTGAAAATTCAGAAAATATGATTGGAAGATTGTTTTGAAAATGAGTATTTGTATGTTCATAGTAAAAATTGCACTCAAGTAAAAATTGAATTTTTGCTTAGAAAACTTGAGTAAAAGTTTGGAAAAGATAAAATATTTCTTTTGACCATTGAGCATCTATGTCTTAAGTTCAAAGTAAGTATTATCATTATACCTTGAAATTTTCTAAGTGCTGAACCAAAGACTTTATCCATAGATGCTTTTAGCTTGATCAATAATCATTGCCTTCTTGTCAAAATGATTTGTCTTCATAAAAAAAATTGCATTTGAGAAGCTTGATTTTACATTAACAAGGTTCATGTCAAGTTTCAAGCCCTACATCACAAGTTTACTCAATCAATGACTCAAATGATTGAAAATCAACTATATTGGTCAAAACGACAACTATGTTCAACATATAGTCAAACTTCAAGATCTTTGGTCAACATCAACATTTTGAAGTGATAATCATCATTTTATCAAGGTTTGATCATGATTCCTCAAGGAAAGTCCTCAGATCATCAAAAGTCAAGAATTGCCAAATTAGGGTTTTCCTTAGGAGAAGTCAACTGAGCTTTGACCAGGCATAAATTTCACATGCTTCATCAACTTTTCCCTAATCGAAGATCATTTTGAAGAAAATTCAGCTCTTTACAACATTGGTTCAGATGACTGAAAATGAATCGCGTTGACCCAAAAGTTGAACTTTTCAAGATCAAGTTCAAACGATTGTAACTTCTTCATTAATCGATGTTTTTGAGCGGTTCTTTTTGCGTATGACTATCCTTGACATCATCTCCATTTTCTCTTTACAAGTCAATAGCCGAGTATGTGCGAAATATCATTAAAATTCGAATACTTTAGAGGCCACTTTCTGGATTTTTAACCTAATCTAAAATAACTGTTACCTGACTTCCAAGAATCATAATTTCCTCAATTTTCAAGATCTTGAGATGATTATTTTTGCATTTTGTCATAAGTGATTTCGTCAACAAGTTCTCTTCAGGAATCGAAGTCAAATTGTGTTTATAAGGCCTTGAAATTTAGTGAAAACGTTATAGGTCAAATTGTGTTTATAAGGCCTTCAATTCATGGTGCCAACTTCTCAACACAACAACTTTTATCTTGAAGTCCATGTGTATTGATCATTCAAGGCCTTTTAGGTTTGGTTCGATTTATGATGCAAGATTAGTGGGTTTAAGATTTGTGAATAATTGGTACGAAGCATTCCTTTTGGGCATTCAAAGGAGATTTACAAATAGAAACTTATAATTGTAATTCATGAAAAAAAATATCTCCAAAGGGGCCAATTTCCTTATGATGCAAGTTTGTCTTTCAAGACGCAAGTATAATTCAAGTCTCCATTATGAGTTGTATCACGGAAAATGCAAGAAGGTGCCAAGTTTCTAATTTTTAAAGTCATCACATAATTATTAGAACTTTTGGATTTTTCTTTCAAGTGATTATCAATTCAACATTCAAAAGTTGCAAATTAGAATCGAAGTTCTAAATGTTTTATAAAAATATCCAAATGGCCATGGCCTAAAATTCTCAAGAATCATCTACTTCAATTTACAAGGAGAACAAGTTTCATAGCCTTAAATACAAGTCCTCAAGCCTTACAAAATTCAATTACAACTTTGAAGCATAAACTACAATTTCCCTATTTTGTTCTATACAAGGCAAAAAAAGAAAATTTTTCGTCAAACTTCTTGTTCCATCTTCAAGTATCTTTCCTTTCTTCAAATTCTTCCCCATGTCCCATTATCAATGTTGCCCAAAAACATGAAATAAAAAGAAAAATAGTTAGCAATCAAATATGAACAAAGAAAGTTTTCAAGCCAAATATTTCAAGTTCATCATTAGGGATTTGTTTAAGGAATCATATTTTTAGGACCTAGCATATTGCTGCAAATCACAAACAAATGCTCAAAAGTTTGTTTGGTCCACAACAAAATGTTACCAATACAACCCTGTAGAACAATACAAAACTTGTGCAAATATTACCAAAACAGTCAAAACAACCTGTTGCCCTTTTGTTTTCAAAACCTGCTACAAAATATTCCACAAAAAAACAAATAAACCAGTTCAGACCAATTGTTATGTTGCTTGCTGCTATACTATCAGTTTGCACCAAAATGGAAAGAACAAATTGCCTATAAAAAAAGCGATGGAACAATGCCTCATAACAGTTCAACCTCAATTTCTTTTCCCCCCAAAAGTTTCATTCTCTTATTGTTATAAAAGAAGCAGTTTACACATAACAAGGGAGGAAATTGTTTTTTTTACATCAACACAAAAGAACAGAACATTTTTTACAGCAACCAACAAAAATCCGAAAATCACAACATCAATATCTCCATTCAAGAAATTTAGGCCAGACATCATAAAAAAAAATATTCTAACCATCATTTTCCTTGAACCATACCCCTTCAGAAAGAAACGAAAATTCTATTCAAGAAAACCGAAATGTACAGAAACCAGAAATCAACTTCCCTGTCAAGAAAAAACCGTGAAGTCACTAGCAACAAAATGAAGCACAATATTTTCAGAAGCAGATCCAGATCAGTAAATCTTCAATACTTCTCTACATTTATCAAAACCATAGATATTGAATCTGTATTTGCATGCATTATTTTATTGTTATAACCTAAAGATTGAACCTTAAGGGAAATCGCACGAACCTGAGAAAATGAGGTTGTTGTTGTTATTCTCATTGGGTGCAGATTCGAGAAAAAAATGAGTCATGTTGTTGTTAAACTGCGAGGAACCAAAAAAGATTGAAAGAGAGGCCGAATCACATTCTCCTTCTTCCTTTCTCTCTTTTCCATTCACATCTTTCACTGTAAAATCAAACAAATGAGTAATCAAAATTTCAGAACAAAATAAGAGAAGACGATAGAGTCAAAAATACAGAGCATTGAGGTCTGACTAGGACGAAAAAGAAAGAAGCAACGCTCACGATACAACGAGGGAGATGAAGATGGATGGCTTTGCCTCTGAGCTTAGGATTTCACAAACCCTTAGCTTTTGTTTTGTTTTGTTTTAAGAGGTGGGTCTTGGGTCCCCCCGGTTTGGCCTAAGCCCACCATATATTTTTATTTCAAACTTAATGCATTCTTCTTTTATATATTATTAGAGTTATTAGGATAACAAATTAAAGCAGCTGGCGCAGTGGTAAAGGCATGGTTGGGCAAACGTGAAGACAGAGGTTCGAGTCCCCCTTGGGCCATTTTGCTTTCTTGCATTACTTTGTTTTTTCTGACATTTTTGTTGCTTTAGGGCTTAGAATTTCTAGGCCCAACACCTCATTCACACAACACCCCCCAATTTACTCAGTATACCACGTAGGCTCATTCATTGTTTTTATTTTATTTTTCCTGATTACAAAAATTAATTATGGGCCAGGCTTTAACATAGAAACTCCTTTTACACAAACAGACCCCGAATTGTTTTTTAAACCCCCTGACTTTACTTAAATATTTTATTTTATTTTCTTATTCTCTTTTCTTTAAATATTATTATTATTAATATTATTATAATATTTATTTATATTAATAAAAAAGA
The DNA here is from genome assembly GCA_948472305.1 of Vicia faba. NCBI lineage: Eukaryota > Viridiplantae > Streptophyta > Magnoliopsida > Fabales > Fabaceae > Vicia > Vicia faba. The sequence goes on from OX451738.1 coordinate 1,509,273,608, forward strand.
TAAAAATATTTTATTTATTATACTATATACTTATTTTATTTTTTTCAAAGACAAAAAAACACCAAAACATTTTATTACCATTTATTTTCTTTTCTTTTTAACAAATTAATAATTAGACTAGGGTTTAATATATTAGAGTTTAGATTTCTCTTTTAATTAATTTCCTTTTTATGTTAATATTAAAATCTTTTCTCAAAAATCCTAAAAAATATTTCTTTTCTAATTAACTTAGTTTAATTTTATTATTTTTGATTAATTATTTTCTTTTAGTTAATTAGGTTAAAACCAAAACTTTTCTTTAACAAAATCGAAACAAAAATCCATTTCTTTTCCATTTATATCTTTGTACATTATATTCATTTCATTTCTTGTATATTATTCAAATTATATATGGTTGTAATAGATAATTAGGACTTTTATTGCTTTCCATTCCCCATTTATAAATTTGTATCCCCACCCCCAAATAATGTAATCGCGTAGGATATTTATTTTCCGCAATTTATCTCTTTCATATAAATGCTAGTAAATTAGGATTTGTATGGAAAGATAAAATCAAAACTTAGAAAACCCTTATTCAAGATAAGCCAAGCATGACAAATAAACACTTGCACACTTGCACCTCTAGGGTTAACTCCACTTTGTAGCCTTAAATAAATAGTCATGGTATGCATGTAGGATGCTTTAGAAATGACCCTCGAATACAAGATCATAGTCCCTCGATGACCCTTAAAAGTTTCCTTCAAAATGATCTTAGACCCTTATGACAAATTGCAAAGGTATCCTACAATGTTGTCTTCTATGACTATACGATGACCCACGCCCGTCCCTTCACATCCAATGATAGGGCTTCTTATCAATCAATGGTAAGGTAGCAATATATAAAGGAGGAAGAAAAGAACTAAGACTTTTTTGAGTAGGTAGAACTTTCATAGTTACTTGCTTACAACAATCTTTAAAACATCTTTCAAACACACCAACACTTTCAAAAATGAAATATTTTCAAAAAAGTCAACACTTTGTATGCATTCTTATAGAGACGAGAATCATTACAAAGTTCGCCTAAAAAAAGGAACTTTTCAAAAATACTTTCAAAAACAAATCACAAACACATTTCAAACAAAGAATTTCAAAGTCAGCTAGGAACTAAGAGCCCGTAGATAACTATGAATGAAAAGGGTGCAACACCTTCCCTTTTCATAACCTACCCCCCGAACTCAAGAAAATTCTCAAAAGGTATTTCCTGTTATTTTCACCCTTTGCTTTATTGGATAAAAGAAAAGTCGGTGGTGACTCTTGCTAACCGCAACAATTGCGATCAAACACAAAACACTCAAGTCAATTCTCCCATCGTATTACAGAACTAGATACTCTGCTGGGGATACATGGAAAAAGTGGGGTTACCTTAGAGCTAGAGCACCTTTAAATGTTTTCATTGTTTGGTTTTTTTTCTTTACATTTATAGGTCCTTGTTTGGGTTTGTATTGATCCTCTACCCGGATCTAGGAACATCATTAGGTAAATAGAAAAAATTATGGAGACTGTACAGTGTAGAACGATATTATTGAGACAATAGCTATGTTAGTGTGACACATTTATGGGTACCAATATCCCTTATGGAAAATTAAGGAAAATATGGGGCTGCTGTATGGTGTCATGAAGCACTAACGAACTTTAAAACCTTCAATTAAACAACTTGGCCATTAGGAAGTAGTGAAGTAGCCGACTTTGGTGCAGTCGGAAGTTGGTTGATACATGATACTACACTCATTGAGATCGGAATTTCGAGATATTTCGGTCGCCAATAAAGAGGCTTGTGCTGAAATAATGCTCGATGAAGAAAGATCAATGATATTGAGATCCCCTAGAACATGATTACTTTTTAGGACAGGTTGAACCAACTAAACTTCAAGAGGGTACTTACAAATGAAACCTCATGCAAGTCTAAACCTAAGGACTTATTTTCTTTGCTTGTGTATGTTTACTTGTACATAACAACATGACATCATACCATTGCATTTGCACTAACCATTTCAAGGACTTTGGAATTTATCTTTGTGCTGTTTCGTAGGACATAACTTCCATGCGAAGAAATACCATCCGAATCAACCTTGTGAGAGTGCCTCCTCAACTCAAGGAATTAGCATCAAGGGTTCCCAATGGTTCTCCGTTCACCAAGAAGTACGATCGTCCCGTCAACTTGGTTACAACAAACTTTGAAGAGGATATGGTACATGTGTTGTTCCAATTCTTTGATCATAAGCACCATTGCTTTACATTTCATGATTACCAACTAGTGCCTACTATGGAAGAATTTTCTCAACTCTTGGGAGTGCCCATTCTTTACCAATTACCCTTCATCTTTATTGAAAGAGTCCCAAGACCTGGGGAGATTTCTCGAGCTTTATATTTGCAACGGTCCGATGTTGTGGCAAATTGGGAAACGAGAAGTGGTGTTAAAGGGTTTCTAGCCATGTTTCTATTTGAGAAGGCTCAACAATTTTGGGAAGTTATGGATTTGCAAGCTTTTGAAGAAGTGGTGGCTCTTCTAATCTATGGGATGGTACTATTTCCTAACCCAGACCAACTCATAGATGTGAATGCAACCAATGTTTTTCTATCTCGTAACCCGGTGCCTACCTTGCTTGGAGATATCTTACATTCTCTTCGCACTCGCACCATGAAGAGAAGAGGAATTATTATGTGTTGCACTCCTTTGTTGGATAGGTGGTTTATTTTGCACCTACCTCGATCTATTTTGAAGAATGAGTAAGGCATGAGATGGTCTAATAGGTTGATGTCACTCATGCATCCAGATATTCATTGGTGTTCTCGATATTTGGAGGATGTTATCATCATTGATCACTGTGGGGAATTTACTAATGTCCCTCTCCTTGGAATTAGGAGAGGAATCACCTATAACCCTTGTTTAGCTTTGCGACAGTTTGGGTATTCTAGGAGGGATGGTCCTCATGATACACTTGTCCAAGGAATTGCATTTGACTATGAAAACAATGTCCAAGGTTATCGTCAAAGATTTGTACGAGCTTGGGAGCATGGTGAACAAGGTTGATTGGGGCATAAGAAATCCATTCCTTTGGAGCATTATCTCAAGTGGGTGCGAGCTCACGCTCAAAATCTCATGATGCCTTATGAGGCCATTCTACCTATCATCATGGAGCCTATTACCGAGGGAGATGTTCCTTAAACTATTCTTCATCCTAACATACCGACTACTCTCGAGGAGTTGCAAAGATCATGAATTAAACTAAAAGGGGGAGAGATAAACCTTTAAAACCCAGTTCTACGCAAGCAGGAAAAAGGTTTTGGAGCTCATGAGGAAACTTCATGAAGAGCGGAGTTTGAATGCCTATATTGCACCAAAGAGGATGCGCTCTGGGAAGCTTGAGTTCTTTTTGTTTTAGGAGTTTATTTTGTATTATATTTATTTATTTCATTGTAAGCCCAAGAGGAATGATGTAACCGTTTAAACTTATTAATGAAACTAATGTTTGTTCTCTCTTTGTCTAAACAAATTTAAATCTTAAAAGTCCTTGAAATCATTTGCATATGCATTCCATACATCATAACATAAGTAGGTTTTCAAGCACATGTTTCCTTATCTTTCTACTGTTCATTTTAGTATGATGGATATCGAGAAAACCGTGAAAGACATGCAGAAGCAGAATTCTCAATTCAAAGAAACCTTGTTGACCCTGGCCAAAGGACAACAAGAGCCGATGTCACTTCTGGTGACCAAAAAGAAGACTAAGAAGAAGGCACTGATCAACATGGGGAAAAGGTTTAAAGGCCCCGTCCTTCAAGTGCAAGTAGTTGAAGAGTCATCCAAGGAAGACGAGAACCGGGATGAAGACGCAAGGAGAACCCGTGTTGGGGGTGAATATGATCAAGCGTATGAGGACGAAGACTACTTTGAAGAGAAGTAACCACCAGCTGAGGATAAATACAAGCAACTGGAGGATAGGTTGAAAGCTGTTGAAATTCAAGTCGTACCTGGATTGGATTTCGATGATTTAGGCTTGGTACATGGGGTTGTTATCTCACACAAGTTCAAAATTCCAATCTTTTCTAAGTATGACAGAGTTTCATGCCCAAAACTTCACTTGAGATCCTACGTCCGCAAGATACAGTCGTATACCACTGACAAGAAGCTCTTGGGTACACTTCTTTCAAGAGAGTCTGTTTGGGACTCATTTAGAATGGTTTTACCAGTTAGAGGGTTCCAACATTCATACTTGGGAAGATATGGCCACTGCTTTCTACCGTCAATATCAGTACAACACTGATTTGGCACCGACTAGAGTTCAACTTCAAGAAATGACAATGGGTACTAATGAAGGGTTTAAAGAGTACGTGCAAAAATAGAGGGACCTTGCTGGCAACCACCACTAACTGATAGGGGGCTGGTGGACATGTTCATGGGAACATTAACTGGCCCTTTTTTCAACTTGTTAATTGGGAGCTCATCATTTGGTTTCACTGAGTTAATTCTAACTAGTGAAAGGGTCGATAGTGGTATCAAGAGTGGAAAAATTCGAATGGCGTCTACTTTTATATAAAACACTGTAAAGAAGCCCTTTACTGGCAAGAAAGAAACCAATTTCGTATATGGTTCAAGAAGCCATGTCAAAAAAGACTATTGCCATTTATTGATGCTGTTTTGATCTATAATCCTACATATGCTCAAAGACAACAACAAGAAAACCATCAACGGCCTGAATTTACTAGAAGACAATTCAAGAGGATTAACATGTCACTCTCCCAAGCCTTGCAACACCTGTTGAAGGAAAACTTGGTAAAATTGTGTGATCCACCATCAAATCCCAATGTTACGTCACTGAAGTACAATCCTAATGCGAAACGTGCATATCATTCCAACAACCCTGGGCATGAAACTGATCAATATTGGGCTCTAAAAAACAAGATTCAAGATCTTATCGACAAAAAAACTATTGAGTTTGATCCACCTACAACTATGAATGTTATATCTACACCAATGCCAAATCATGGAAAAGGTGTCAATGCAATTGAAGACACTGTTTTTGTTTCCTCCATTGAAGATTTTACTACTCCACTGACCGTTGATAAAGATAATCTGCTGAAAGCTAGGGTTTTCTCTGGCTGTTTGAAAGACTGTAATTATTGTGCCGAACAAGTGAATGGATGAAAATGGCTGAAAGAAGGTGTTCAACGCCTGATAAATAGTCATGAGATCTTGTTTGAAAAAACATCGACTATCAAAAGTCTTACCGATAAAGCTGAAGACATTTCCATCATAACAATTTCCCACAAGCCTCTTAGGATCTCTTCAAAGGGTCCTATTAGGATTTCCAATGAACCAGCGATTTCTCCCTTGATAGTTACTACTTCTGGGTCGATTCCTTACTCCTTGGACAAAGCAGTCCCTTGGAATTACGGTGCTGAAGTTTACTATCATGGAATTAAGAAAGATTCCTGGGTCAATGAAGACAAGACTGATAATGTTACAAATATTGCTGGTTCTATCAGGGTAGCGAGAACGGGGAGGATTTTCTCTCCTAACATTTCACTGCTAACTACTACGATGACACCTGTCCACATTACCATTGATAATCCTAGTATTGACACTAGGGGTAAAGAGAATGTAGTTGAGCCTGCCAGGACGGAGGCGCAAGCCAAAGACATTACTACTGAGGAACCTTCCACCCAAGAGATGGAAGAAATCTTGAAGATCATAAAAAAGAGTGATTTCAAGATAGTAGAGCAACTAGGGCAAACCCCCTCCAAAATCTCTATGTTGTCTTTGTTGCTTTGTTCTGATGCTCATGCCTAAGCTTTAATCAAATTTTTGAAGAAAGCGCATGTTCCTCAAGTGACCACAATCGATCAATTTGAAAACTGTGTGGCAATTCTGACTGCCAACAATGGATTGGGGTTCTCTGATGCTAACTTGACACCTGTTGGAAGAAATCATAACAAGGCTTTGCATGTTCTATTCAGTGCAAAGTAACTACTCTGGCTCGTGTTTTGGTGGATATAGGGTCCTCTATAAATGTCTTACCCAAATGCCTTGGACCGGTTAGATTGCGAAGACATGGTGTTAAAACCAAGTGACATAGTTGTGATGGCTTTTGATGGGTACAAAAGGATGATGCATGGAGAGGTGGATCTCCCTATTATAGTTTATTCACAAGTTTTCAATTATACCTTCTATGTGATGGATATACGTCCCGCCTACTCTTGTTTACTTGGGCACCCTTGGATACATAAGGCATGGGCAGTGACTGAAGATGTGAAAAACACAAGAAGGGGGGTTGCATTGTAAAACTTGAAATCAAATGCAGACAACACATTATTTTTATCCTGGTTCGTTTGATCTCAAACTACTCCAGTCCACCCGTCAAGGTGATTTCGCCTCTCTCCAACGAGGTCTTAATCCACTATATTCAACTGAATACACAACTGCTTTAACAACTGTTAAAGCCTTCTTGAGTCTAACCACAGACCGATTTATCTCAAGGAATTTCTTTTACAGATTAATGAACAAAATGTGTGTTTGATGTTTTCTAGAAAAACTGTATATCACAACTGTGATAATACACAATATGAAGCTTAGATGAAACTAGACTGCTAATGCTATTGAGTAGGCGTGGTTGAAAGCTTTAGGAATTTGAGTGAGAGAGATTTCGTATGCTTGCGTGTGTGTGGAGTATTAGCCATTTCTTTTCTCACTGACTTGTTTAAATAGCTTAGAAATAGATACGTTGCTGTCCATAATTCCATTTCAATGCTCATAACGTTCTTTCCTTTTTGAGAAGATCTTTGTCTTGGAATAACGCCGTTGGTAATTAATCTGCCTTGAATGCAGTAACGTTGACACTTCAGAATGTTCTGCTCAGAGAAAATTAGAGTGTTCTTGGCTTTAGCTTATTCTGGCGCTTTTGAGTGCTGATGACATGGTTAGGATCTTGATCAGAGTCAGAGTATGTTGAGCGCAAATTCTGTTTATCAGGCTTCAGCGTAGCACATGTATTGATCTTCTGATCTGACATATCTTCTGATGTTGATGTTGATACTGATATTCTGATGCTGATTCCATCAGAGTTTCTGTAAATACACAACATAATTTTAAGTAGCATATATGTCTTATAAATCTTAAAATTTATTTAATCTTGTATTTTGTTATCATCAAAACTCTAACTAAGGGTTGTAGAATCAAATTATGTTCTAACAATCTCCCCCTTTTTGATGATGACAAAAACTAGAATTTTTTCAATTAAAATAAAATGCTGAAGGGTATCAGAGTTTAAGGATAGAGAGGAAACGGTATCAGAGATAATCAATTAGCGACTACAAGGTGTTAGAGACAAGAAGATAAGGATTCAAAGTATCGGAGTAATGAAGAGAAAAACTCCCCCTGAGTTGATTACTTCCCTTTGATTCCTTGAGACCTTGAGCATCAGAACTTTACTGAACTTTCGTTAAGCATCAAAACTTTACTTTATCAGAGTTCATCAGATTCTTGTACCTATAAGTCTTTTCAGAAGAAAGAAATTCAAATATATCAAAATGTTAGAATGTTTGAGACTTTTGTCTCAGTAATCCGTTATTGAAAAATATCATTCTTTCTCCCCATTTTTGTCAGTTATCAAAAAACACTAATAATCAGAGTTAAAATGATCAGAGCAAAAGACGGTTGTATTAAAAAACAGAAGCAATGATAATTTAGAACAAGTAAAAATATTACAGACAAACATGTAAAGAAAACAAGGAAAACACAAGAAAATTTCTAAGAAGAAGGAGGAAGTCGTGTGAACAGAGCTTCCAACATGCTCTTGATTTGCTCGCTGGTTTCCTGTTGCTTAGATACCATGTTTGCTATAGAATCAATCTTGATGTCTTGCTTGTCCATCCTTTCATTCATCAGCATATCAGATCTCTTCAAATCCTCCAGAGTCTTCCTGTCAAGAGAGGAAGCTTGAGGATCTTCAGATATAGGCTGCTTCTCAGAGCTTTCTGCAGTAACTTCTTCTTGACCCAAGTCTTCAGCTTGAATTATTTGTTCTTCTGCAGGTTGAACTTTAGATGATGGACGCTATTCAGACCAAGGCGCAATGTCTAGATGGAGAACTTCTTCCTTCAGCAGCTTGCTCAGAACTGGACCTTCCATTTCCTTCAGCAGATTACTGAAGTTCTGTTGAGCCTGTCCATAGCTCTGGTCTTGTAGATTAAAGGTTTCAGCGCATACCCATGTTCTGAATTGTGTCCAAAGGAGGTCTGATACAACAGGATCAACCAGTTCAAAACTTGCTTGTTTCAAAGAAGTGATTCACTTTTGTAGATCTGTTTCAAAGTTCAAAATGCTGGGACCAACATCTGGTTGTTTTGGTTTAGAGATGGTAGTTTTGTGGTTTATTGCAGCAAGGCGTTCAAAGACTGTTCGATCAATGACAGTCTTGCTGTGGTCAGCTGGATTTTTCTTAGGTGAGGGAGTGGGAGAGTCAGAAATTATTATTAGACTTGATGGGGTATTTGGTGGAGTTATTTCTGGTGAAGAGGGAAGTTGAGGAATATTAACAGTGGTACCACAGGGAAATTGAATGGCCAAAGGTTGTGGTTCAGGGGATTCAGAGGTTTGAGCCTCAGAGTTTTGAGTCTCAGGTTGTGGAGATTGTGCATGTTGAGGAGAGGGTGGATAAATATCTGGTTGAGGAGATGAAGGTTATGGGATTTCTGGTATTGGAGAGAGTGGAGTTTCTGGTATTGGTGAGAGGGGAGTATCAGGTTGTGGCGAGATGGGAATTTCTGGTTGTGGATTTGGATTATCTGTTTGGGGAGCGGAAGTGTGTTGGTCTATATCAGAAAGAACTTGTGCAAGTTCTGGTTCTGGTATGGTTGCGGTATTTGGATTTTGTGGTTTGGAGCGGGATCTTCTGAGGGTTAATGACTCAGAAGGGTCAAAGTCAACATCAAAATCATCAAAGGTTTGAGGTGTTGGGATTTCAGATGGAGTTGGAATTGGAGTATGAAGAGATGTGGAAACAGCAGTTGAATCTAAGACAGTTACAGAAACAGGATTACCTCTTTTCTTTGGAGTCTGTTGAGATGATCCTTTTGGAGAAGCTTTTCTCTTCTTTGTCTTCTTCAGAACAACCTCTGGTGCCTTCTACTGAAGATCTTGAATATTCAGATTAGGTGTTGTACCATCAGCTTTACAAGCATCCAAATATCTCAGAATGATTTGAGGCTTAGAGTCAATTTCTGAGAACATAGGAGTGACGCTGGGCTCCTTTTTAATGTTCTCTATCAGCTTCATTTTCTTCAAATTTTTGGCATTCAGCTGCTTGCCAACAGAAGGTTCCAGGGTGCTGATTTCTTGTGCCTCTGTCAAATGTTCAATCGGCCTATTCTCTGTCAGAATATCTAATATCAGTCTTCCCAAGGGTATCCAATCCCTTTTAGTACGTTCATCTTCTCTTGTTTCCTTGACGCTTGTTCTGAGATGGTTGAACAGAAGATGAGCTAGATTAATCTTGACTTTCTGAGAGATAAAATAGATCAGAAACTGCTGATCTATGTTTATGTAATCAGGAGAGCTGGTAGGCTTCTTGTGGTTGAAACAGCCCAAAATGATCTTTGCCTAAATTTTGTGCTTGTCTTTCAAGTCCCTTATCTTGCTAGAGGGAAGCCCCAGCGTGAAAATTTCCCTTGAAATTAGGGCAACATCTTGACACCTTTCTTCCATATCAATGCAGCGAATACCACCTCCATTGTACCCTATCAGTCTTGCAATCAGGTCTTCAGTAATCACAATCTTCTTCCCCATGATGTAAGAAGTGACTTGGTGATTTGAGGAAGAAGCGTGAATCCAAAATTCCTTTACTAGAATAGGAATGGTTGGACCCACCAGCCTGTCAAAGTACTTTTCCCATCCTTGAGCTTGAATCTCTTTTGATAAATCAAAACCATTTTCCTTGAGACTGTTGAAATCCACTATTATCTCTGACAGAACTTCAAGGTTCTTGATTGGAGTGAGAAGCATTCTGAGAGGAACTTCATATTGTTCAGATGATGCATCTTTCTAGGAACCTGAAGAAGGATTGCTGGAAGAAGCCATGTTCACACGAGGTTTTTGAAAGAGATTGAAGGGTTTTCTTGAGTAAATAAGAACACAGAAAACAGAAATATTTAGAGAAAACGAAAGTAAGGGTAAAAGGTGTGAATGGTGTGAAGTGTTTAAATAGATTTCTAAAAAGTTTTTGAAAACATAAACGTTTAAGAGAGAGAAATAAATCATGATTATTAGCATTTAATGATAGCTGATTTTAGGGGATTCAGCAAGATATTTGGAACGGTTACCCATGACATATGTCTCAATGCATCCAATCAGCGCTTTGCCTTTTCAGAAACATGAACGCGTGTTCTGCCTCAGAAAACAGCTGATGACTGGATGACACTTGTTTGCTTGAGTGAACAACACTTTTATCCTTGAACTGAAGAGCTCAGATCTTCATGGATAGATTCTGATACAATCTGCATTTCTAAAATTCTGAAAGAGGATTGATCAGAAGTTCACAGAGAAATAAACATAATTCTGAAGGTTAATATATAAAATTAAAACAGTTTTATTCTGGACAGAGCTTCATGTTGAGATGTTTCAGAATGAAGTTGAACCTATCTTCAGAAAGTGGTTTTGTAAAAATATCATCCCATTGATGGTTTGTATCAATAAATTTTAAGTTTAAGATTCCTTTGTGAATATAGTCCCTAATAAAATGATGTTTTATTTCTATATGCTTATCCCTAGAATGAAAAATTGGATTTTTACTTAAGCAAATAGCAGAAGTGTTGTCACAGAAGATAGGAATGTTACTCTCAAAAATATGGAAGTCCTCAAGTTGAATTTTCATCCAGAGCATTTGTGTGCTGCATCCAGCTGCTGCTATGTATTCAACTTCTGCTGTTGATAGAGAAATTGTGGATTGTCTTTTGCTGGACCATGAGATCAGATTTTCTCCTAGAAACTGGCAGCTTCCAGAAGTGCTTTTACGTTCAACTCTGTTTCCAGCAAAGTCAGCATCACAGTATCCTACTAAGTTGTAATCACTAGATTTTCTATAAAACAGACCCAGATTAGTAGTACCTTTCAGATACTTGAAAATTCGCTTAACAGCTGTTAAGTGAGATTCTCTAGGATCTGATTGGAATCTTGCACAAATGCATACACTGAATAAAATATCAGGCCTTGAAGCTGTCATATAAAGAAGAGAACCAATCATACCTCTGTAGACCTTCTGTTCTACCTTTTTGCTTACCTCTTCTCTTTCCAGAATGCACGTGGGATGCATTGGAATCTTTGATCGCTTACATTCTGAGAGATGAAATTTCTTCAGAAGTTCTCTGACATATTTTCTCTGATGAATGTAAGTTCCTTCTGGGGTTTGATTGATCTGAATGCCCAGAAAGAATTTCAGTTCCCCCATTAGGCTCATCTCAAATTCTGCCTGCAAACACTTAGCAAATTATCTTCCCAAAGAGGGTTTAGTAGATCCAAATATAATATCATCAACATAAATATGACATACTAAAATGTCATTCTTAACTGTCTTACAGAATAGAGTTGTGTCCACTTTCCCTCTGATGAATTCCTTTTCTAACAGAAAGTTACTTAGTCTTTCATACCAAGCTCTGGGAGCTTGTTTCAGACCATACAGTGACTTCTTTAGTTTGAAAACATATTCTGGATTTTTTGAACTTTCAAAACCAAGGGGTTGGTGCACATATACCTCTTCTTCTATATATCCATTTAAGAATGCACTCTTAACATCCATCTGATACAGAGTGATGCCTTTATTAACAGCAAATGAAATTAAAAGTCTGATAGATTCTATCCTGGCGACTGGAGCAAAGTTTTCTGTATAGTCTATCCCCTCTTGCTGACTATAACCTTGTGCTACCAATCGTGCCTTGTTTCTGATGACTTCACCTTGTTCATTTAGTTTGTTTTTGAACACCCATTTTGTTCCAATGATGTTGAATCCTTTTGGTTTGGGAACTAGATCCCATACGTTATTTCTTGTGAATTGATTCAGCTCCTATTGCATTGCTAGAATCCAGTCATTGTCCAGAAGTGCTTCATCAACTGTTGATGGTTCAATCAGAGAGACAAGTCCCATGAGGGATTCTTCAGAGTTTCTGAAGCTGGCTATTGTTCTGATTGGATCTTCCTTTCTTCCTAAGATTGTTTCTTCAGGGTGATCCATGCTGCTTCTGGATGGTCTTTTTTATAGTTGATCAACAGAAGGTGCTGTATTTCTTGCAGTGCCTCTTTATGATGTTGAGGGAGTGTCTCTGTTAAGAGCTTCTGATGACTTGTCTTCAGTACCTGTGAATTCAACTTCCATACCTGCAAGTAATTCATTCTGCTTTGACTTTTGAGAGTCAAGCTTATCATCAAAACGAACACTGATTGATTCTTCCACAATCTGTGTTTCTGTATTGTATACTATGTACCCTCTTGAGCGTTCAGAGTATCCTAACATAATACACTTCTGTGCTTTAGAGTCAAACTTGTTCAAATAATTTTTAGTATTCAAAATAAAACAAGTGCTTCCAAATGGATGAAAATAAGAAATGTTGGGCTTTCTGTTCTTCCGCAATTCATATGGAGTCTTTTCCAGAATAGGTCTTATAGAGATTCTATTCTGAATGTAGCACGTTGTGTTTATTGCCTCTGCCCAGAAGATCTTAGCAACGTTAGTCTCGTTGATCATGGTTCTGGCGATTTCTTGCAATGTTCTGTTCTTTCGTTCTACAACTCCATTTTGCTGGGGAGTTCTAGGACAAGAGAAATCATGCAGAATGCCTTTGTCATTAAAAAATGATTCAAAATCTTTGTTTTCAAACTCTCCACCATGATCACTTATGACTTTGACGATTCTAAGATCCTTTTCATTCTGAACTTGGTTGCAGATGGTGACAAACACAGAGTGTGACTCGTCCTTGTGTCTTAAGAACTTTACCCATGTCCATCTGCTATAGTCATCTACGATTACTAACCCATACTTCTTGCCACTGACTGAAGCAGTTTTAACTGGTCCAAATAAGTCAATGTGCAGAAGTTATAATGGCTTAGAGGTGGAAACAACGTTTTTAGATTTGAAAGTTGGTTTTGCAAACTTGCCTTTCTGACATGCTTCACACAGAGCATCTGAATTGAACTTCAGGTTAGGAAGTCCTCTGACCAGATTGAGTTTGTTAATCTGAGATATTCTTCTCATACTAACATGTCCCAATCTTCTGTGCCAAATCCATTGCTCGTTGTTAACAGACAGAAGACACTTTACATTCTGACTTTTCAGTTCAGAAAGTTTTATTTTATAAATGTTGTTTCTCCTCTTTCCATTAAACAGGATAGTCCCATCTTTCTGACTAACAGCTTTGCATGAATTTTGATTAAATATTATATCATAACCGTTATCACTTAATTGACTTATGGATAACAGGTTATGCATTAATCCATATACTAATAAAACATTACTTATATAGGGAAGATTTCCATTACCTACAGTTCCAGAGCCAATGGTCTTTCCCCTCTGATTGCCTCCAAAGCCTACGTGGCCTCCAGGCTTAAGTTCCAGGCTTTGGAACATATGCTTTCTTCCCATCATGTGTCGTGAGCAGCCAGAGTCCAGGTACCATGACTGGTGTTTCTGCTTTGCTGCTAAAGATATCTGCAACATGTATTATTATATCCTTAGGTAACCATATTTTCTTGGGTCCTGATTTGTTAGTTTTACTAAAACTCTGGTTGAATTTTGGTTTGATAGAATAATTACTACTAGTATATTTGATGTCGTGTGTGTGCCCATATACAAAGTGAGAATCAAGAGAAGTGCGTTTTATCACTAAATCCATGGCATTCTTTGGTGTAGGTACCTTACCTTGGTATCCTATTCCCTTTCTGCCATTTCTGCTAACTCCATAGATCATTGAAGCCATTTTGCTTCTATCTATGTTTTTAGATAGAAACTTCTGAAAGCTGTGATCATACTCCTTGATGATCTCATCAGCACTGCTGGGAGTTTCAGGGATTGTTTCCTTCTGAGAGTTTTGTAATAGATTTTCTAATTTTGAAATTTTATCTTTCAACTCAGAATTTTCCAATTTGAGACTCTCAGTTTTATCAGAGTCAGAAGCAAGATCCCTTTTCAGGTTTCTGAATTTGACTCTGATCTGCTGATATCTTTCCAGAATTTCATTAAGGCTTTCAGCTAGTTCAGCCTTAGTAAAGTTAATAGCAAAGTCAGGAAATACCTCTTATGTGTCTGATTCAGAGTCTGATTCAGAAGCTTCACTATCTTCTGTTATGTTTGCCATGAGAGCTATGTTTTCTCTTTCATCATCTGATTCTGAGTCAGCTTCAAATGTATCAGAATCATCCCATGTGGCCATGAGACTTTTCTTCTTTTCCTTGCCAAACTTTCTTCTGGGCTTTTCCTTCTGAGTCTTTGGGAAGTCACTTTTGTAGTGCCCTTGCTCGTTACATTCATAGAAGATGATGTCTTTGTTGTTTTGCTTTCTGCTTCCTGAAGAGCCTTCAGATCTTCTGTGTCCAGAGGAGGAATCTGACCTTCTGTATCTGGAGGAAGATTCGTTCTGATTCTCTGATCTTCTGGGATTCCTGAACTTCCTTTGCCTCTGCTTCCACAGTTGGTTCACCCTTCTGGAGAGGAGATACAGTTCATCTTCTTCTGATGAGGACCCATCAGAGTTTTCTTCTACAGCCTACAAAACTTTGGAGTCAGATCTTCTGTTAGATTTTAAATCTAATGGCTTACCTTGCTTTTGAGGTTCATCAGCTTCTAGCTATATCTCGTGACTTCTGAGGGAGCTGACAAGTTCCTCCAGAGAGATTTTGTTGAGATCCTTAGCTAGCTTCAGCGTTGTGACCATTGGCCTCCACTGCTTTGGAAAGCTTCTGATGATCTTCTTAACATGATCAACAGTAGAATACCCTTTGTCCAGAACTTTGAGACTAGCAACCAGAATTTGAAATCTTGAGAACATTGTTTCAATTGATTCACTTTCTTCCATCTTGAATGCCTCATACTTCTGAATGAGCGCAAGAGCTTTAGTTTCTTTAACTTGAATTTTTCCTTCATGCGTCATTCTCAGAGAGTCAAACATATTCTTTGCAGTGTCTCTGTTTGATATCTTTTCATATTCAGAGTAAGAGATAGCACTGAGAAGAATTATTCTGGCCTTGTGATGATTTTTGAAATCACGCTTTTGCTGATCAGACATTGCTTTCCTATCAATCTTCTGACCACTTGCATTCACTGGGTGCGTGTATCCATCAGTCACCATATCCCACAAATCAGCACCGTGGGCCAGAAAGAAGCTTTCAATTTTGTCTTTCCAGTAATCAAAGTTCTCTCCATCAAAGACTGAAGGTTTGCCACTGAATCTGTCTCTTTCTCCATTGTTGTCATTGCTGATGTTTTGATGTGGTCCTGCCATTGTGTTTTTCTAACGCTGGATCTTGTACTGACACGGTTAAGTGTTATAAGCTCAGAACCAGGCGCTCTGATGCCAATTGAAGATGTGAAAAACACAATAAGGGGGGTTGAATTGTAAAACTTGAAATCTAATGCAGACAACACGTTATTTTTATCCTGGTTCGTTTGATCTCAAACTACTCCAGTCCACCCGTCAAGGTGATTTCGCATCTCTCCAATGAGGTCTTAATCCACTATATTCAACTGAATACACAACTGCTTTAACAAATGTTAAAGCCTTCTTGAGTCTAACCACAGGCCGGTTTATCTCAAGGAATTTCTTTTACAGATTAATGAACAAAATGTGTGTTTGATGTTTTCTAGAAAAACTATATATCACAACTGTGATAATACACAATATGAAGCTTAGATGAAACTAGACCGCTAATGCTATTGAGTAGGCATGGTTGAAAGCTTTAGCAATTTGAGTGAGAGAGATTTCGTATGCTTGCGTGCGTGTGGAGTATTAGCCATTTCTTTTCTCACTGACTTGTTTAAATAGCTTAGAATAGATACTTTGCTGTCCATAATTCCATTTCAATGCTCATAACGTTCTTTCCTTTTTTAGAAGATCTTTGTCTTGGAATAAAGCTGTTGGTAATTAATTTGCCTTGAATGCAGTAACGTTGACACTTCAGAATGTTCTGCTCAAAGAAAATCAGAGTGTTCTTGGCTTTAGCTTATTATGGCGCTTCTGAGTGCTGATGACATGGTTAGGATCTTGATCAGAGTCAGAGTATGTTGAGCGCAGATTCTGTTCATCAGGCTTCAGCGTAGCACATGTATTGATCTTCTGATCTGACATATCTTCTGATGCTGATGTTGATACTGATATTCTCATGCTGATTCCATCAGAGTTTCTGTAAATACACAACATAATTTTAAGTAGCATATATGTCTTATAAATCTTACAATTTATTTAATCTTGTATTTTGTTATCATCAAAACTCTAACTAAGGGTTTTAGAATCAAACTGTGTTCTTACAAGTGACATCCACCCTTCACCAAAGATTGAAATATCCAGTCAAGGGAAAGATTGTTATTGTTTGTGGTGAAGAGGAATTCATGGTTAGCCACCTCAGTTCCTTCAAATATGTGGAGATGGATGGTGAGTTTATAGAGACTCTGTGCCAAGCCTTCGAAGTGGTTCCTCCTATGGTTACGGCCACCAAAATCTCTTATGATATTCCAAAAACTGATGAAGTTGTGCTAACAATGGTGTCATTCAAAGATGCTCGCACTGCAGTTGAAGATGGAAGCTGTACTATTTGGGGAAAACTCCCTGACATTCCATTCAAATCAAATAAGTTTGGGTTGGGCTTCACTGCCAAAGCTCAAAAGGAGGTCAGACGTGCTCGTGTAGGAAAACCACCTCTTTGCATTGGTAATCATGAGGTGAATGTTATTCAAGACTCAAAGGATGACTGATTTTTGTGAATGATTTTACCCGACTGATGGTGAAGGACTCGACAACTGGCGTGTTAAGGATATCATTCCCGTCTTCTTCAACAAGGAGTAATTACTATTTATTGTTTTGTCAATTCAAGAACTTTTGTCTGTAATTTTAATTTCAAACAATGACTTTAAACCATATGCCTTACCCGGGGAATCATGGTCCATTTGTTAAGGGTTTGTTCATTTTCATATGCCATATGATCATTTAATGAAAAAACATTGGACCTTTTGCATTCCAATTTTGCGCTCATTATCTTTCTTTTTCTTAATTGCATTTTCAAAATATCCATGTATCTTACATGCACACACACACACGCTTGCTGATCCTCATCCGTTGCGGATCTCATTGCCAACGACTCTGCTATTTCCAGCTATGACTTTGAACATCCAATCTACCAAGCCGAAGACAAAGGTGAAGAAGATTGTGAAATACCAAGGGAACTAGCTAGACTTATGATGCAAGAGGACAAGGCCATTCAACCTCATGAAGATCCAGTTGAAGTGATCAACCTAGGTACTGAAAAAGACAAGAAATAGGTCAATATCAGCTCTAACTTAGAAGACGGTGTCAAAGGCAGATTGGTACAGATGTTACATGACTACGTTGAAGTGTTTACTTGGTCGTATGAAGATATTCCAGAGTTGGATGCCGACATTGTGGTTCATCGTCTACCAACAAAGGAAGATTTCCCTCCAGTCAAGCAAAAGGTTTGTCGTATGCGACAAGACATGTCTGAAAAGATAAAAGCTGAGGTAATGAAGAAATTCAATCCAGGTTTCCTGGCTGTGACATCATATCCTTAATGGTTTAGGAACGTGGTCCCCGTTCCGAAGAAAGATAGGAAGGTTCGTATGTGTAGACTATAGAGATTTGAATAGGGCAAGCCCTAAAGACGATTTCCCACTACCGCATATTGACGTCTTGGTTGACAATACAGCTCAACACAATGTCTTCTCCTTCATGGATGGTTTCTTCGGCTATAATCAAATCAAGATGGCTCCTAAGGATATGGAGAATACCACCTTTGTCACAGAATGAGGCACCTTTTGTTACATGGTCATGTCATTCGGTTTAATGAATGCATGGGCAACATATGAACGAGCTATGACAGCCTTATTTAATGATATGATCCATCATGAAATATAGGTCTATATGGACGATATGATTGCACGGTCACAAACTGAAGAAGAACACCTTGATCACTTACACAAGATATTTGAAAGGCTGAAAGAATACAAGCTGAGGCTGAACCCCAACAAATGTACCTTTGGGGTAAGGTCTGGAAAACTCTTAGGGTTTATCGTCAATGGAAAAGGTATAGAAGTCGATTCCGCGAAGGTCAAAGATAAGCAATAAATGTCAGCTCCCCGTAATGAGAAGGTGGTCAGAGGTTTCTTAGGTCGACTCAATTACATCGCCCGATTCATATCTTACCTAACTGCTACTTGTGAGCCACTCTTCAAGCTGCTGAAGAAGGATCAAGTAATAAGATGGAATGAAGACTGCCAAGTAGCTTTTGACAATATTAAGGAGTACTTACAAGAACCTCCAATCCTGATGCCTCTAGTTGAAGGAAGACCTCTGATTATGTACTTGACTGTATTATAGTATTCAATGGGGTGTGTGATGGGCCAACATGATGAGTCTGGCCGAAAAGAACATGTAATATACTACCTGAGCAAAAAGTTTACTGATTGTGAAACAAGATATTCACTGCTCGAGAAAAATTGTTGCGCTCTGGCATGGGCTGCTCACTGGATAAGATAGTATATGTTGACTCACACCACTTTGCTGATTTCTAAAATGGACCCTATCAAGTATATCTTCGAGAAGCCAACTCTCTCCGGACGAATAACTAAATGGAAAATGATTTTGACCTAATATGATATACAATACACTACACAAACAGAAATCAAAGGAAGTGTGTTGGCGGATCATTTGGCACATAAAGTTTTTGATGACTACTAACCCATGAACTTTGAATTCCCAGATGAGAATATCATGCTAGTAACTGACTGTGAAAAGCCTGGACCGTATGACGGACCTGAACAACGATCCCGATGGACTGTGGTTTTTGATGGAGCTTCCAATGCTTTAGGTAACGGAATTGGGGTTGTGATTGTTTCTCCCGAAGGTTTCCATACACCTTTCACTGCTAGATTATGCTTCGACTGTACGAACAACATGGCTTAGTACGAGGCGTGCATCTTAGGTCTAAAGGTTGCCATTGACCTAAGGATCAAGTTCTTGGATGTATACGGAGATTCTGCTCTAGTAATTAGTCAAGTCAAGGGAGAGTGGGATACCAAACATCTTAATTTGATTCCTTACAAAGAGATTATGCTAACTTTGATTGGGACAATGAGGCTCCTAGAATCACAATTGAAAGATTTGATGAATCAGTGCACTGTTGCGGGCTTCACATAGTCGAAGAGAAGCCTTGGTACCATGAGGTGAAGAGATATCTTGAAGCACAAGATTAACCTGAAGGAGGTTCCATCAATGATAAGAAATTTTTGCAAAGATTTTCATCCAAATTCTTCCTAAGCAATGGAATCATGTACAAATGCAACCAGGATTATACTCTACTCTGGTGTGTGGACAACAAGGAGGTAGGGGAGATCATAGAAGACATGCATGATGGTATCTTTGGGACCCACTCTAGTGGACACACTATGGCCAAGAATATTCTAAGGGATGATTACTATTGGTCGACAATGGAAACTGTTTGTCACCATCACTAGAGGACTTGCCACAAGTGTCAGATCTATGTCGACAAAGTTCACGTGCCTCCGATACATCTAAATGTCATGACTGTTCCGTGGCTGTTTGCAATGAGGGGCATTGATATGATTGGAGAAATCAAACCCACTTCCTCTAATGGACATCGTTTCATCCTTGTTGCCATTGATTATTTCACCAAATGGGTCGAAGCTGCCTCATTTGCCTCAATCACAAAGAATGTTGTAGCTAGGTTTATCAAGCATAACCTCATCTTCCGTTACAGTATACCCAAAAGGATCATCACTGACAATGGAACCAACCTCAACAATGTTATGATTACGGAGCTCTGCACTCAGTTCAAAATTAAGCATCACAATTCTTCTCCATACAGACCTAAAATAAATTGCGCAGTGGAAGCTGCCAATAAAAACACTGAGAAGATTGTGCAAAAGATGGTGGTAACCTACAAATATTGGCATGAGATGTTACCATTTTCTCTTCATGGCTACCGTACTTCAGCTCGAACATCAACTAGGGCAACTCCCTTCTCTTTAGTCTATGGCATGGAAGTTGTCCTGCACATGGAAGTTCAGATTCCTTCCTTAATAATTATGAAAGAAGCTGACTTAGGAGAAGATGAATGGATTCAGACTAGGTTGGAACAATTGAATTTAATTAATGAGAAGATATTGGCTTCCGTTTGTCATGGTCAAATGTATCAAAAGCGTATGATCAAGGCTTTCAACAAGAAGACCAAGCCTTGAGTGTATCATATTGGTGACTTGGTAATAAAGCGCATAATTCTTCTACAAGGCGCTCCAATGGGAAAATGGAATCCCACATACGAATGGCCATTTGCTGTTAAGAAAGTATTCTCTGGCGGTGCCATGATGCTAACTACTATAGACAGCGAAGATTTCCCGCATTCTGTGAATGCGGATATGTGAACACGGACATAGTTGAAAAATACTACGCATAAAAATGACCCGCTAGGTTGACATAACTAGGAAAAAAATAAGGGCATCCCGGTGAACCAAATAGGTTCAGGCAAAAGTTAGGGATATATACAAAAGATTTCACACCTGGCAAGTCAAAAACTCGAAAGAGCGGCTTGGGCAAAAAATGGGTATCCTGGTGGGCTAAAAACCTGAGAGGGCGGTCCAGGAAAAAGTTAAGGATTAGAGCGCATGGCTATGTCCCGTTGTATCCCTACAACTAGTTTATCATCAAGGTCCAAGTTCAATGGTACAAGATTAATCCAATAAACTTCTTTCAGCGGCAAGGGATGGTGTTCGAAGACGTAGGGGAAATAGTGGAGTTAGAACACAATGAGATCACTTCCACATGGCTATTATTTTTGCATTCACTTTGTATTCTTTTCATTTCTTTCGATGATCTCTGTCTCCTTGTATAAAAATGCATGTTTATAGAAAAACATCAATACAATTATAATTTGAAGTGCAATTTTTTTTTCCTGTTTTAAAGTGCAAAAGCGTCCAATGGCTAAAATTGAATGAACATATGCATATGAACATGATTAACTTTTAACAAATATATGAAAATAGTAATAAGTATCTCCTTAAGGATTTAAGTTATCCCCATGGAGTTACTTCAATAAAATCATCCCCACGAACTTGGATTCATGCAATCCTCAGCCAGAGTTTCAATCTCCAGAAAACCCTCTCCCTAGCTGAGTTGGTCTAAAAAAGAGCTTTATGGATTTCTCCCTAAAGGAAACCCCTCCCAGCAGGTCGTCAAATTTCCTCTTCACCAGGGCTTATTTCCCCAACAAACTGCAAATTCCCCAGCTTGAGTTTGTCTCTCAGACTATTACAAATCAATGGGCAAAACCCCTTAATCCCCGGTAGAGTCATTGTAATCCCTAACAGAGTCGTTACTATCCCTAAAAGTGGATGTGAAGCCTGGAACCCGACCAGATAATAGTTGACTTCATTCCTCCCAAAGCAAGTTACTATGAAGTCTAGAACTCGACCAGATAATAATTAATCTCATTTTTAAGTTGCTGATGACTGGACCCGACCAGATAATAGTTTGAGTTGCTGAAACCTAGACCCGACCAGATAACAATTAATCTCAATCTTAAGTTGCTGAAACCTGGACCCGACCAGATAACAGTTTGAGTTGATGAAACCTGGACCCGACCAGATAACAATTAATCTCAATTTCAAGTTACTGAAGCCTGGACCCGACTAGATAACAATTCAACTTCATCCTTTCAAGCAAGTTACTGTGAAGCTTGGACCCGACCAGATAAAAATTCAACTTCATCCTTTCAAGCAAGTTACTGTGAAGCCTAGACCCGACCAGATAACAATTCAACTTCATCCTTCCTAGAAAGTTATTGTGAATCCTGGAATCTGACCAGATAACAATTTAATTTCAATAAGTTATTGCGAAGCCTGGAATCTGACCAGATAACGGTTAAACTTCATTCTTCCAAGTAATTTACTAAAAATCCTGGAATCCGACCAGATAATAGTTTAATTTCAGTAAGTTTCTTCGAATCCTGGAATCCAACCAGATAACAGTTAACTTCATTATCCCCAACAAGTTGCTGTGAAGCCTGGATTTTGACCAGATAACAGCTAACTTTAAATTCTCTCCAATCAAGTATAATTCCCTAGTAGAGTAATGGACAACCAAAGCTCCTGAACTATTTCCCCAAAACAGAAATCAACACTCTCCATAGAGTTTCCCTCAAGAAAAGTCAATGTTCCCCAACGAAGTTTTCGTCAAACAACAAGTCAGGAATTCCCAGCAGAAACATTCTAAACAAAGTTTGAAGGCACACATACTCTTCAATAGTAGTCTGGGATTTAACTTCCCAAATCTCCCCAGCATTTGTCAAGGATTTATTTTCCCAGAAAAAGATACATTTCAATAATATTCTACATTCATGCATCATATTATATACATGATAAATGCATACAACACAATCTCATTTATTTTGAGAACATCATTATGCCATGCATACATCTGCATGTGACTAACCCTTTTTCTTGCAGGAAAAGTCAATAAAAAAACAAAAGTCCTCTTCTGGATAGATTTAAATCTTCTACTTAATAATAGGCAACCAACAGGCCTCTTCTGGTTAGAATTGTTTCCCCAGTGAAGTCACTAATCAAATACCTCTTTTGGTTGGGTTTACTTCTTCCAGTTAAAGACAGGTGAAGGAAATCTGTTGTTTCAGTATAAATCGACCAAAGATTTATTCTGATATTTCTCCCAAATAAAGATTTGAATACATTTGCTGGCTCAAATTAAATCGACCAAAGATTTATTCTGATACTTCTCCTAGTTGAAGTCAAGCATTAGACTTAGTCTAATTTCTCTATCAACAATCAATTCTGGATGGAATCTATAAGCCCATCTCCGACTATTCTCAACCATTTCTGATGGCATCTATAAGCCCATCTTCGACAATATTCCGTCACTCTCTAAATGGCATCTATAATCCCATTCTTGATACAATAAATCCAAAGTGTTACTTCTTGCGAGCGCAAATTTCTAGGCACTCTAGTATTCAATCATCTTCAACCTTCGAGTCACGAATGGCAGACATGCCAATCTAACTCTTCAGGCTTAAGAAGATTGAACAGGGGAAGCTGTTGTACCCCAAAATTTTCCCTCCTATTTTTCACTCAATATGCTCCCCTAGGGTTTCTCAAATGCTCAAAATGGCTCAACATTTGATTAGAAAGATTCACTATTTCTCAAGCCAAAAATTGAGTTTCCAAGGTTTCACGTGATCTTCATGGTTCTTCATGTATTCTCAAGGATGCTCGTGCCAAGTTTCAAGCCTTGTATTGCAAGTTTACTCAGTCAATGGTTCATATGACTAAAAATGAACCGCGTTGACCCAAAAGTCGACCTTTTCAAGATCAAGTTCAAACGATTGTAACTTCTTCATTAATCGATGTTTTTGAGAAGTTCTTTTTGCGTATGACTCTCCTTGACGTCATCTCCATTTTCTCTTTACAAGTCAAGAGCCGATTATGTGCGAAATATCATGAAAATTCAAATACTTTAGAGGCCACTTTCTGGATTTTTGACCTAATCTAAAATAAATGTTACCTGAATTCCAAGAATCATAATTTCCTCAATTTTCAAGATCTTGAGACAATTATTTTTGAACATTGTCATAAGCGATGTCGCCAACAAGTTCTCTTCATGAATCGAAGTCAAATTATGTTTAGAAGGCCTTGAAATCTAGTGAAAACGTTATAGGTCATTTTTCTTGATTTTAAAGGTTTCTTGATTTCTAAATTCAATTCATGGTGCCAACTTCTCAACACAACAACTTTTATCTTGAAGTCCATGTGTATTGATCATTCAAGACCTTTTAGGTTTGGTTCGAATTATGATGCAAGATGAGCTGGTTTAAGATTTGTGAATAATTAGTACGAAGCATTCCTTTTGGGCATTCAAAGGAGATTTGCAAATAGAAACTCATAATTGTAATTCATGAAAAAAATATCTCAAAAGGGGCCAATTTCCTTATGATGCAAGTTTGTCTTTCAAGACGCAAGTATAATTCAAGCCTCCATTATGAGTTGTATCATGGAAAATGCAAGAAGGTGCCAAGTTTCTCATTTTTCAAGTCATCACATCATTATTAGAACTTTTGGATTTTTCTTTCAAGTGATTATCAATTCAACATTCAAAAGTTGCAAATTAGAATTGAAGTTTTAAATATTTTACAAAAATATCCAAATGGCTATGGCCTAAAATTTTCAAGAATTATCTCCTTAAATTTACAAGGAGAACAAGTTTCATAGCCTAAAATACGAGTCCTCAAGCCTTACAAAATTCAATTACAACTTTGAAGCATAAACTACAATTTCCCTATTTTGTTCTATACAAGGCAAAAAAAAGAAAATCTTTCGTAAAACTTCTTGTTCCATCTTCAAGTATCTTGCCTTTCTTCAAATTCTTCCCTATGCCCCATTATCAATGTTGCCCAAAAACCTGAAACAAAAAGAAAAATAGTTAGCAATCAAATATGAACAAAGAAAGTTTTCAAGCCAAATATTTCAAGTTCATCATTAGGGATTTGCTTAAGGAATCAGATTTTTCGGACCTAGCATGTTGCTGCAAATCACAAAAAAATGCTCAAAAGTTTGTTTGGTCCACAATAAAATGCAACCAATACAGCCATGCAGGACAGTACAAAACTTGTGCAAATATTACCAAAACAGCCTGTTTCCCTTTTGTTGTCCAAACCTGCTATAAAGCAGTCCACAAAAAAACAAATAAACCAGTCCAGGCTAACTGTTATGCTGCTTGCTGCTATACTATCAGTTTGCACCAAAATGGAAAGAACACACTGCCTCTAAACAATGATATGGAACAATGCCTCATAACAATTCAAACTCAATTTCTTTTCCCCACAAAATTTTCATTCTCTTACTGTTATAAGAGAAGCAGTTTACACAGAACATTTTTTACAACAACCAACAAAAATCCGAAAATCACAGCATCAATATCTCCATTCAAGAACTTTAGGCCAGGCATCAAAAAAAAGAAAAAATATTTTTCTATTCATCATTTTCCTTGAACCATACCCCTTCAGAAAAAAATGAAAATTCTATTCAAGAAAACCAAAATATACAGAAAACAGAAATCAACTTCCCTGTCAAGAAAAATCCGTGAAGTCACTAGCAACAAAATCAAGCACAATATTTTCAGAAGCAGATCTAGATCGATAAATCTTCATTACTTATATGAATTTATCAAAACCATAGATATTGTATTTGTATTTGCATGCATTATTTTATTGTTATAACCTAAAGATTGAAACTTAGGGGAAATCGCACGAACCTGATAAATCGAGGTTGCCGTTATTATTCTCGTTGGGTGCAGATTCGAGAGAAAATTGAGTCATGTTGTTGTTAAACTGTTAGGAACCAAAAAAGATTGCAAGAGAGTCCGAATCTCATTCTCATTCTTCCTTTCTCTCTTTTCCATTCACATCTTTCACTGTAAAATCAAACAAATGAGTAATCAAAATTTCAGAATAAAATAAGAGAAGACGATACAGAGTCAAAAATACAGAGCCTTGGGGTCCGACGAGGACGAAGAAGAAAGAAGAAAGACTCACGATAAAACGAGGGAGATGAAGATGGGAGGCTCTGCCTATGATCTTAGGGTTTCACAAACCCTTAGCTTTTGTATTGTTTTATTTTAAGAGGTGGGTATTGGGTCATCCCGGTTCGGCCCAAGTCTACCATATCTTTTTATTTCAAACTTAATGCATTCTTCTTTTATATATTATTAGAGTTATTAGGATAACAAATTGAAGCAGCTAGCACAGTGGTAAAGACATGGCTGGGCTAACGTGAAGACAAGGGTTTGAGTCCCCCTTGGTCCATTTTTCTTTCTTGCATTATTTTGTTTTTTTTTTTTGACATTTTTGTTGCTTTGGGGCTTAGGATTTCTAGGCCCAACGCCTAATTCACACAACACGCCCCAGTTTACTCAGTATACCACGCAGGCCCATTCATTATTTTTATTTTATTTTTCCTGATTACACAAATTAATTATGGGCCAGGCTTTAACATAAAAACTACTTTTACACAAAAATAACCCCAAAATGTTTTTTAACCCGCCGACTTTATTTAAATATTTTATTTTATCTTCTTATTCTCTTTTCTTTAAATATTATTATTATTAATATTAGTATAATATTTATATTTATTAATAAAAAAGACAAATATATTTTATTTATTATACTATATACTTATTTTATTTTTTTCAAAGACAAAAAAACACCAAAACATTTTATTACCATTTTTTTTCTTTTCTTTGTAACCATTTAATAATTAGACTAGGGTTTAATATATTAGAGTTTAGATTTCTATTTTAATTAATTTCCTTTTCATGTTAATATTAAAATCTTTTCTCAAATATCCTAAAAAATATTTCTTTTCTAATTAACTTAGTTTAATTTTATTATTTTTAATTAATTATTTTCTTTTAGTTAATTAGGTTAAAATCAAAACTTTTCTTTAACAAAATCCAAACAAAAATCCATTTCTTTTCCATTTATATCTTTGTACATTATATGCATTTCATTTCTTGTACATTATTCAAATTCAATATGGTTGTAATAGATAATTAGGAATTTTATTGCTTTCCATTCCCCATTTGTGAATTTGTATCCCCCACCCCCAAATGATGTAATAGCGTAGGATATTTATTTTATGCAATTTATCGCTTTCATATAAATGCTAGTAAATTAGGGTTTGTATGGAAAGATAAAATCAAAACTTAGAAAACCCTAATTCAAGACAAGCCAAGCATGAAAAATAAACACTTGCACACTTGCACCTCTAGGGTTAACTCCACTTTGTAGCCTTAAATAAATAGTCATGGTATGCATGTAAGATGCTTTAGCAATTACCTTCAAATACAAGATCATAGTCCCTCGATGACCCTTCAAAGTTTCCCTCAAAATGATCTTAGACCCTTACGACAAATTGCTAAGGTATCCTACAATGTTGCTTTCTATGACTATACGATGACCCACACCCGTCCCTTCACATCCAATGATAGGGCTTCTTATCAATCAATGGTAAGGTAGCAATATCTAAAGGAGGAGGAAAAGAACTAAGACTTTTCCAAGTAGGTAGAACGTTCATAGTTGCTTGCTCACAACCATCTTCAAAACATCTTTCAAACACACCAACACTTTCAAAAATGAAATATTTTCAAAAGTAAACACTTTGTATACATTCTTATAGAGACAAGAATCATTACAAAGTTCATCTAAACGAAGGCACTTTTCAAAAATACTTTCAAAAACAAATTACAAACACATTTCAAATAAAGCATTTCAAAGTGAGCTTGCAACTAAGAGCCCGTAGATAACTACGGATTAAAAGGGTGTTAACAGCTTCCTTTTTCATAACCTACCCCCCGAACTCAAGAAAATTCTCAAAAGGTCTTTCATGTTCTTTTCACCCTTTTCTTTATTAGATAAAAGAAAAGTCGGTGACGACTCTTGCTATCCGCAACAATTGCGATCAAACACAAAACAACCAAGTCAGTTCTCCCACCATATTATAGAAATCATGTCATCTGCCGGTAGAAATTGAATATAAAGCTTATTGGGCCATTAAGAGCCTTACTTTGAATTACACTACCGCGGGTGAGAAAAGAATCCTAGATATTCATGAACTTGAAGAACTTAGATTATACGCTTACGAGAATGCCCGAATTTATAAGGAAAGAACTAAAAAGTGGCCTGATAAAAGAATATCTAGGAAAGAATTCAATGAGGAAGATGTAGTACTCCTATTTAATTCTAGACTTAAACTATTTACAAAAAAACTTCGCTCTAGACAGTCTGGTCCCTTCGAAGTCACTAAGGTTTTTCAAAATGGCACAATTGAAATTAAAGGAATGTCTAGTGAGCCTTTTATCATAAACGGACACCATTTAAAGCATTATCATTGCATTGACAATAAGGAATATTCCACAACATTTAAGCTCTATGAGCTTCTGTCTCACTCATTAGATCAATCACTTGCTATGTCGAGCTTACGACTTAAAAAAAGTGTTTGTTAGGAACAACCAACTTTCTAGTATTTTCTTTTTTATTTACTAATTTTTATTTTATTCATTTTCTTAATTTTGTTATTTCCTATTTCTATTTTTATAAAATTACACATTATTGTTTCTCTACTATTACCCACTACTAACTTAATTCTAACTGTCAACCTACTTCAGGATAACTTAACTTTAGCTAACTACACTAACCCATGATGAATCTAGTTGACACGATGGGAATTACTTTCAGAGGAAGAAATCAGAAGAGGCGTTTTAAGTCATTAGCTAAAAGAGAGATGGAAATGATTATCTACCCAGATGGACCTTCCATGACCACACTAGGGATTAGAGACAGTGTCTTGTTTCTGTTGAATCAAATAAGCTGGGATACCTCTACCATAAAAAGAAGATTTAGCTCTTATCGTAGGTTAACCCTATAATTTCTGAGCTCTCTTGTCTATTTTCCTAACCATGGTCTAGGGATTAACATGGGATTAATTAGCTTTAGGATGTTTGGTATTGATTATACCTATAACCATAGAGAAATGGTAGAACTTTTAGGATTCCCACATGGCCTTGATACCTTGACCATAATCTAAGAGGAACTTTTTGATGTGAATGAACTTGACTATTTTTGGGGTTGTATTACCGTTATTAGCAACCCTGAACCTAATGACATGTACTCTGAATATATTCATAACCCCGCCTTCCGGTACTTTCATAAGATCTTAACGCATACCATTTTTGGAAAGAAAGAGAACATAACCTATGTATCAAGAGCCGAACTTTTCTTAATGTTCTATGCATCCCAAAATTGTCTTGTTAATGGTGTAACCTTTATGATACTAATTTTCACCGTCTTGCAAAAGTTGATCATGAACCAATCCTAATAGGAGGCCCAGTGACCATTATTGTAAATATTATCGGCTTGAGACAATCACTACTCAATATTGCACCTCTATGTAGATTCCAACCCATGAACATCCAATTCTGTTTCAATAGAGGAATTATTAGGAACCTAGGCCCGACTACCTTTGAACTTCTCATTAACAATCAGTTAATGCCTCTTTTCACCTTGCATAACCCTAGGACTAGAATTCATGACCAAAACAATTGGTTATATGATTGGGATGAACCACAAAACTCACCACCAACTACTCCTGAGACACCCCAAATCTATGACCACCATGATTCCTTCTTATCTGATGCGGAAACCGACCCAGAAACCCCTCCATTTTATCACCATTGTCCATCTTCTGATCATGTTGACTCAAGCATCTCTGCTGCTCCGATTGCTACTCCCCCTCCCTCGATTGACCAAGCTACTGCAGTCACTACACTCGACAGACTATTAAAGTTATGCGATCATGTTTTTCACTGCTCTTCAATCCGAGGTTGATTGTTTGAGAGAGGATTTCATTACTTTGTGGATCGACTTTCATTCTTTTATGGACGTAGTGACATAACAGTTGGATCATTTATATCAGCACGTCTACTCTACTACTCTTCCAACTAATCAAAGTGGCTAATATTGTTTAGAACTTACTGCATGTCTTTCTCTCACATTTAAACATTGAGGATACTATTTTGTTTAAGTGTTGGGGGAGAAGACCAATTAATTTATGATTTCCATTGTTTTCTATTTTTAAATTCTTAAAGTAGATTTTTACTTTTGTCATTTATTTTATGTTATGTCTTATTTTTGTTTTTCCTTCACATACTGTTTGGAATTCTTATTACATTTTAGAACCAGTTAAACACTTTGCTTTATTATGATGTTTACATATATATCTCATGATTTAATATTTTCAATCCATTATATATGTACGTACTTAAATTCCTGCAATAATTAGTTATATATACGTCTATTAATTGTGAAGTCTGGAAAACAGAATTGCATATTTTTCATACTTTCACTTTGTGCCGCTTGCCACATAAGCGTTACGACTGTCACGCTTCAAAAATGTACCGCACGGCATGGAATGTGTGCCTCTCGGCAAAGAGTAAAACAGAGCATTTTCTATTTTAACACATAAAACCTCTTCATTTCCCTTCTCTTTTTCTTAAACTCTCACATATCTCCATTAAAAAACCACTACCCATTCCACTCCCTCCACTATCGATCTATCATCAAACCTCAGTATTCCCCACACATTACCCTCTTTATTTTTTTTACTATTTCCTATTTATACAATTTCAAAACCCTCTTCCATCCCAAACCCTAAATTTCTCACGCATTACTCTCTGTCAAATCACCAACCATCTTCCATCTCTGTTCAACTATGGCACACAGGAACCCAAGGCTAGAACCCGACCTTTCAGGGATAACATTCCGAATTGGAGAAGTTGGAGAACACTAGAGACCTCAATATCTTAAATTCTATCATCACTACGTCATCCCTACACGGTATGTTGATATTGAATGATTGCGTAAATTGGAACTACTTGACAATGTACGATGGTTACTTAGGAATTCTGATCTAGCATACGTCTGCACACAAAATTTTCCCACATGAGTCATTAACTTTGGAATTCCTGAGTTCGTTCTCCTACAACCCACTAGCTGATGAAAACATGCACCTAGCCAGAACAACAACATTCAGAATGTTTAATGCTGTATATTTTATAAATTAAACAGCTCTGGGTGAATTGCTCCACTTCCCTTGTGAGGGGAAGGTATACTATTGAATCCCTCTGTAGGCAGACTAGGCATATACAACCTTCAAATTTTGGAAAGCTATATCTGGTGAGGAACCTACTAGTTGGGAGGTACTTTATGCCTCCTCTATACATAATCCTGCAAATTGGTACTTTCACTGCATTATATCCCACACAATTTTTAGGAGGATCAACAACAACAAGGTAAATTCCAAAGAATTGTTTCTCTTGCATTGCACCTTCACTCCTAATCATAAGATCAATGCCAGTGCATTCCTCCTGACACATATCCAATCTCTTTGTCCAAGAGGGTCTACACCTTTCTGCATTGGAGGGCTAGTTACCTCTATAACACTTGGCCTGCACATGGAAGACAAACTAGCAAATTTGCCTCCACTACCACCCACATTTATTGACATTGACTTGGACACCTGATTAAAGTCAGAGAAGATGGAAGGTATAATCTCATTGTGCGTAACAAAGTAGTTCCTAGTATCATTTTTCCCAACATTGCACTCACAGATGTAACAAATATGGACAAGTGGCTTTATGATATTACTGCTCTTGCACCTGGGGATAATGTGCAAAATAACCAAAGTAATGCTCAGGCTGATGAGATGGAACAAGAAATAGAGCAAGGGGACGCTAAACAACAACCTACATCACAATCTCCTTTTGAAAATTTAGCAAACACGTCCACGAGAATTCAAAGAAGAAGTGAAAGAGCATCGACCACCAATTATGACATTATGGCTGCCATTATGCAATAAGATGAGAGGATGCAAGCTATGCAAAATAATTGAAATGCGATGACACAACTCATGCAAGCTATGCAAAATCAGCAACAAGAATATGATGAGAGGAATAAGTGTCGGGCTGCAAGAATGACTGAGGAAATGGCGGCTTTAACCTTACGCATGGATGACTTTCAGGAATATTTGTACCATGTGGGTATGCCTCATCCTTCGGCTGGACAAGATGGACGTGGTCGAGTAAGAGGGCGAGGAAGAGGATGTGACAATGAGCAGGAGTAGATCACATTTGTTTCTTTTCCTATTTCCTCTTTATTTAAACTCATTGGGACACTGCTCAGTTTTAGTTTGGGGAGGAAAAACTTTACCGCTTTCTAAGTAGATTTACATTCCCGCTTGTATTTCCCTTAATTAAAACATCTATGTACTTTCAAGTTCTTATATGCAAACTTTTACGTTATTATCTAATTTCCCCACTTTCTTGAGCCATAACGAAATTTTTTTTAGTTACTTGCATAAATTTACGCATTCGAAGAGTATACAGGTTACTCACTTTTAAGATATATGACAAATTTTGAGTAAAACAGAAACAAGATGGATATCGTCGTAACACTCTAAATCCCCAAATTACGCTAGATCGATTTCAGTATCTTTTATACCGAAACCTTAAAATTTAGTTTTAAAGTAACCCTGAGTAGTTTATTTAGCAGTCAACATCGTCTTAAACACAAACTATGTAGGAAGTCGATGAATATAATTGAATGATCCCAAGTATTTAAAAAGTTACATGCTCTTCTATTTGAAAACAGGGAATGCACCAATTAAGTTAGGCGGCCCTCACCCGGTCACTTAATCTAACTGATGCAGAACCTACAAATTATAACAAAGAAACCCGTTGTTGATTAGTTCAGAGGTGTTTGGTACTGAACTCGGTAGGGTGGACCATGGTAAGATCTCCCACAACTTGCAATTGGGTGAATAAAAGGCGGTTACCACATATATATTCCAGAACCTCATGCTTAAAAGGATCATATTCACTAACCTACTACTCTACTATGTGCGTGTAAAGATAAAGGGCTTAATGTGATTGCACTCAAATGAAAACAGGTGAGATAAAGCGAAAAGAATTAGGTTGAGCTATAATGGCGTGACTAGAATTGGTATGCACAATGGGGGGAGTTTAGTGTTATTACTGTATCTTTAGTGTGATGTTGAGCTTATGTTCCCACAAAAACATTGGTGCAACCTCTTACGATTTGAATTACATCATGTATTTGCGTTTAACTTGTACTCTATCGATTTTCATACTGACTATATTGCTTGATGACAAGCAAAGGTTCAAGCTTAGGGGAGTTTGATAACATGAAGTGTCATAGCATATTTCTCCTGATTTACATAGATAATGTTTCCGATTTTCGTTAATTATGTTGCATTATATTTGTATTTGTATTATGTTTCAGGTATTTACTTTCTGCAAAGCCTACATAAGAAAAGGAAAAAAAGGTTGAAGAAATGCAGAAGAAATGACAGATTAGAAGAAAAATGCAGAGGAATCCATATCAGAAGTTTGTGACGGTCGTCACAGCTTCCTGACGGTCGGCACAAAGTTTAGATATTTTACCCTTGGCACACAAAGCATGACGGTCGACACAGAGCAAAAATACGTGCCCCACATAATGCAATGCGTGCCACTCGGCACAATGCACAAGTCACTTTCTTTCTTTCAGTTACATACGAAGTCTTCTCCAGAAATTGAATCAAGTAACTGCTCCTATTTTTCCTCAACAAATTGAATCTATAAAAGGAAAGGTAGTTACCAAGGGGAGACTCTCTCTCACGGTTCCCTCTCCAGCAACTATTTTCCTTCTGCACACTTAGCTTATTATTCCAACTTAGAGATTTCAACATTTTTTTTCGTTTTAGAATTCCTTAAGCAGAAAGAACCAATCATCATTAAAGCAATACTTCTCTACACCGGAGGAGTATTGCACCATTAGTTTTCTTATCAGCTTTCAGAACTTTGCTTAGGTTTATTTATTTTTCGGTGTTATTTTATTCCAAGGCAAAATCCCGTCGGCTTGTGGAGGATTGCATGCGATACTACCAGTACTGCAGTATATTCTTTCATTATTTTATTCCAGGTTTCAAATTTAATTAATACAGTCTATTTATTTTACCATGATTATATTATTGTATGCATGTTTTTATTCTATGTTATTACGCAATAAAACTATGTTCGGCTAACTATCCCGATACCGGTATGTGAGGTCATAAATCGAAGGGGTTCAGTAATTAATTGGGATAAATATTTACGAAAAGACTTTACTGGTTTTGGTTACCCATTTCAATATTAAATTGTTTTGTTACGAGAGTAAAAGACAAACTAAGGATAAAATCAATAGAGCGAGAGTTTGAGATTTTAACTAGATAGTGATAATTGAACATTAATTTTAAATACAACGAGAGAACTTTAAAATTAATTGGATTCTATTTGTTTTTAAAAATATAATTTTAGTTTTTAAATAACACAGTGAGAGCGCTAATTTGAGTTTAATAATATGTCTTGAATCGATAGAATGAGAGTGTGAGACAAAGGTTTTTAAATTAATAGTTTCAACTGAAACTGTTTTAATACTCAAAATTATGCCAATGATTTATTGAATCCCTGAAGTCAATAAATTACATACCGATGTCCCATTATCAATTATTAGATCTTAGTTAATCCCCGTTTAAACCCCAACATCCAAGTTTTATCATTAGCCTTAGCTTTACACAGTGACCCTAGATAACAGTAGTTTACCCATCAGTCCCTATGAGTTTGATATCTTTTAAAACTAGGCGGTTAGATTATGCACTTGCAGTCACTACACCTGACAGGCTATTAAAGTCACACGATCACTCGCTGACTAAGACAGTATATGTTAACTCATACTACCTTGTTGGTCTCTAAAATGGATCCCATCAAATACATATTTGAGAAGCTAACTCTCTCTGAAAGGAGAGCCCGATGGAAAATGGTCTTGAAAGAATATGACATTCAGTATACCACTCAGAAAGCAATCAAAGGAAGTGTACTGGCAGATCATTTGGCTCATCAAGCCGTAGACGACTATCAGTCTATGAATTTTGAGTTCATGGATGAGAACATTATGCTAGTCACATATTATGAAGAACCTGGACCATATGAAGGACCTGAGCCAGGATCCCGATGGACTATGGTTTTTGATGGAGCTTCTAATGCACTTGGAAATAGAATTGGTGATGTAATTATCTATCGTAAGGGTTGTCATACGCCCTTTACTACCAGACTTTCCTTTCACTGTACCAACAACATGGCCGAATATGAAGCATGCATTATGGGCATCAGAGCTGCTATTGACTTGAGGATCAAGTTCTTGAACGTATACGGGGACTCAGCCCTGGTGTTGTACCCCAAAATTTGCATTCCCATTTTTCATACAAGATATTATCCCAGGGTTTGTCAGATACTCAATTTGGCTCAGAATTTGATCAGACGAATTCTCTCTATAAGCAGTAAAATAACAATTAGGGTTTTGCATTTCTTAAAGAAAGATGAGTTTTCAAGGTCTCAATTGGTCTTCATGGGTTTTTATATCTCTTCCAATTTGTTTGAGCCAATTTTCAAACCTCGTATGGCAAGTTTGCTCAATCAATGGTCCAGATAACTGAAAACAACTATAGCAACCCCAAAATCAACCCTTTTGCGAGAACAAGTTCAAGTGCTTGTAAACTTTTTGAGTGGTTTTTCTTGCGTACAATTCTCCTTGATGCTATCTCCAATTTCTCTTCATAAATCTAGAACTCATTACGCGTAGAAGATCACTAAAATTCGAGTGTGTTAGAAGTCGCATCGTGAAGTTTGACCTAATTTCAAATAACAGTCGTATGATTTCTAAGAATTGTAATTTCTTCAAATTATAAGACCTTGGGACGATTATTCCTGTTTATGGTCATAAGTGATGTCGCACATGAGTTCATCTTCGAAGATTGAAAGAAAATTGTGTTGGAAGACTTTAAATTTTTTTTAATTATCGCAAGACTTTAGTTCATTTCTAAGTGTTCTTAAATGCAGTTTGTTGAAGTTGGTTAATTCTACAAGATTGACTAATATTCTCCAAAACATGTTTGTTTGGAAATGAAGTTCCATTCTAATCGAGCATGGCAGACGATGTCATTTTGAATGAATTTGATTTGAAGTTTGAAAGATAAGGCACTATGGTTTTACTTGAAATACAAATTACAAAAGCGTTGAATTTTCTAGAGGTTCAAGTTACCAAGCTAGACATATGTTCAAATCACACAAATAAGGGTTTCATATTTCCTCAAGATTCAAGTCTCATTCTTTCCTCCAGAGACATTTTTTAGTTCATGGGCCACTAAGAAAAATCCAAATCGTGCTCATAATTTAAATTGTGTAAAAGAATATTCAAATTTTTCAAGTCTTAGAAACAAATTCAAATTGAATCAAGAATGAATGTTTACAACAAGACTGCATTATTTGAATTTTACAAAATAAAGTGGAATTCGTCGTTTAAATTTACAAGTGAATTGGAATGCGCTTTACATGTTTGTAAACCACGTAATTCAAATTACAAGATTCGTGATGTTACTAAAATTCCTAACAATATGCTAAGCTACAAGGGAACTTTCTTCATCAGTCTGGACCAATTACTTCAAAGTTATTCCTCACCAATTCTCCTCCATTGCCCAAGTTGCTTGTACATGAAACAAGAAAGAAAAATTAGCAAGCATGTGAAAAATTCAAGAACTCTTGTTTAGAACAAATTTTTCTCATCATGAGGGTTATGCTTAGAATCAGAAAAATTAAGAGGTCATTTAATCATGTGATAAAGCTCAAAGCCTCATACAAATCAGTTTCATCATGGGCTTTCTTTTCCATTTGCAAATCACAAAGATAAATCTTGGTTCACAAAAGAAAAAGAGGCGGTGTAATGAAATCACAATAGGAAAATACAAGATTTAGAAATAGCAGCATCACGAGTCAAAGATTAAAGGCCAACTAAAGCCTCAATTTTATTCTGTCATCGGCCCAAATAAATATGCTCATTGCAAATCATAAAAATATGTCTTTTGGTTCACAAATAAAGCAAAAACTGTAAAGAGAAAAGAGGACTGCGTTATAGCCTGCACTGCTGCAACAAAAAAAAGCAGTTGGCAGTCTGAAAACCTGTTGCAAAACCATCCTACAGGTTAGTCCAAGACAGTCTAGCAATTGCACAATTTCAGCAAAAACCAAAGTCTGCACCAACAAAGCAATAGAACGGTTTGGCATAAATCCTTTGTTAGATTCAAAATCAAGCTGATTATTTTCCCCTCCATTTTTACTCACTGATGTCCATATAACAACATACAAAAAACCAGAATACAAAGGACAACACGCTACAACCACCAACAGCATCATCAAAATATACAAAGAGAAAAAAAACAGTTCATACAATAAGCATAGCCACAAAAGAACAACATACATAAGTACTAACCATTATCATCATCTTCCATCACATAACCCTTCAGAAAAAAAATTATATTCAAGCATACAAAAAGCTTAACAAAAGGTTCACATAAATTAAAATTCCTTGTCAAAGAAAAGCGTGGAGTCACCGTAATAACAACTGACGATCTCTGTAAGCATTCCTTTTGGCCTCATAAACACACACTCTTGTTTTTTTTTTTTTAATATCATAGAATTTCTGTTAATCAAATACACACAAACAAGTTATTATAACAGTGTACTGTATAAATCAATGCTTACCCAAAAGAAAAAAAATCAAAACTTTTCAGAGATTAGATTGTAGTAAAGGAAGAGAAAGCAACAGCTAGCTACATAGCATACCATGACTCCGCCACACTACAACAATTATCTCTAAAACTGTCACATTTCCTGTCTCTAACACTCGCCTCCAGATTTCACACATCTACCACCTTCTAAAACCAAAACCAATGCACACATTCAACTACTAGTTCTTTCTCAAACATCTATCACCATGTGTACAATGTTCTTAACCATACTCATCATCATTCTCTTGTTTTCATCACTTGCTTGTTCTCACCACCACCACTAACCACCAACGAAACTGTTAACACCATCTACAACTCATTTCTTCTGCCGTATTCTGTCGCCCCTTTTCTATAATCACCAAAACCGACAACATGCAGAAAAGAAACAAGTAGAAAACAACAAGAGGATGGGATCGGTTTCCGACAGCACCTCCTCCATCAACCGGAGAACGATTGATGATTCACGGGCGAGTTCAGAGAGGATCGATGAAGTAAGCGGTCAGACTCAGAGCTTGGAGAATCGATGATGGTGACATCTCGTTAGAGAGAAGAAGACAATATGGGTTGGAGTTAGGTTTAAGAAAACGATGGATTTAGTTCTGACAGGAGAAAGATGAGTACATATTTGTTTGTTCCAATTTCCCACTTAGTTGTTTCATTGGGAATAATGACAGATATCAATGCTAATCCATTCCCCTTCCAACAAATCAACAACGGCGCCACTATAACCCTTAGGGTTTCCCTTATTTTTTTTATTTTTTTTCTTTCTCAAACGGGTCGGCCCAGTGGGCCTTTTGGCCCAACCTCATTATCAAAATTTCACCTTATCTTTTAATTAAAACTTAGTTATAACAAATAAGTAGCTTTAGTTCAATGACAAAGCATATCTCTAATAACTCAAGTGACCCGGGTTCAACACCTTGCCAAGACTTTTCTTTATTTTGTTTCTAACTATTTATCCTTATGACAAGATTAGTTTAGGTTTAGTTTTATTTTAATTTTAAGATTCAATTAATTTTAAATACAACTTTTTTAAATTAATTAATTTTTTTTCTTAGTTAGTTTAAATTAGAAACTTGTGAATAATTTTATTAGTTAATATTTTATCATTTAGTTAACCTTTTCTTTTTAAATTTATTTAGTTTCTATACTAAAAAAAATGCTAAAAGATAAAAACATACATTTTGATTTATTTCCTTTAGTTAGATGTCCTCTATAATAGATTAGGATTTTACTTTTCTTTCCAAGCTTTTCAGGCAAATACTTAGAATTTCATTTTCATATTTTTACTTTGATTAATTAATTTTTACTTCATTAATTGTTAAAATTCGATTTGGTTGTATTGTTTGCTATTTGAACATTTAATCTCATTCGACTCATCCCTATTTGTAAAAATTGTACCCCCATTCCCGAAAACTTTGTAATAGCGTAGTATTTCAATTTCCGCAATTTACAGTTTTCTTTATACTGTATAGTAATTAGGCGTGCATGGCAAGACTTAAAATCAATCGCTAGATAACCTAATTTCAAAAGACAAAATAACTTGAATCAAACACATTTTTTCACACGCGCACATCTAGGGTAACCACGTTCGTTTCCTCGGAAACACAGTCATGTCCCTCAAATATGGGACGCTTTAGCAAATACCCCTTTATAAAAAGACCGTAGTCCCTCGATGTCCCTCAATGTTGCCTCCGATAAAACGATCTAGTCCCTTACAAAAATTGTTAAAACGTCTCATAAGTTGCTTTCGATGACAGTAAAATTGACCCGCGCCTGTCCCTTCACATCCAACGATGGGGCTTCTTACCAAATCAATGGTAAGATAGCAACATCTAAAGGAGGAGGAGAAGAACATCTAAGACCTTTCGAGTAGGTAGATTTGCTCCTAGTTGCTCGCTTGCTCACGACAAAAACATTTTTACACCGACACTTTAATCTCAAAAACATTTTCAAAAAGACAAAACATTTTGTATACTTTCTTATAGAGACGAGAACCATTGCAAAACATCTTTCCAGAAACCACTTTCAAAAACACATTCCACAAACACATCTTTGAACTATCTTTCGAAATAAATCTTTGTACACGTTCTTATAGAAACGAGAACCATTACAAAGATATTTTCAAAATACTTTCAAAGCCCACACCACAAGCACATTGTCAAAGTAAAAGTAAGTGATCTAGAGAGTAACTAAGAGCACGTAGATAACTACAGATGAAAAGGGTGCTAATACCTTTCCTCTTCATAATCTACCCCCCGAACCCGAGAAATAATCTCGAAAGGTCTTTCCTGTGCTTTTTTATCTTTCATTTTGGATAAAAGAAAAGTCGGTGGCAACTCTTGCTATCCGCAAAATTACGATCAAAATGCAGAAACATCAAGTCAGTTCTCCCACCGTATCACAGAGTTGGCGACTCTGTTGGGCATATAAACTAAAAGCGGGGTTACCTTAGGGTTATATCACTTTTACTTATTTCTTTGCATGCTTTATATTTTGTTCTTTGTATTGGGCTTGCTTTGATCCTTCACCTGGATCTGGGACACCTTTTTAGGTAAATAGCAATAGATTGTGGAAACTGTACGGCGTAGACCAATATGGTTGAAACAATGTCTATGTTAGTGTGACGCATTTGTGGGTACCGGTATCCCTCGTGGTTAATCGAGGAGAATACGGGGCCACTGAGTGGTGTCATGAAAAACTAACTAACTTTAGAACCCTAATTGAACAAACTTGGCCATTAGGACGTAGTTAGATAACCGGTTTCGGTGTAGAGCTGAAAATTGGTTGATACTCGATACTACACTCATTTAGGATAGACTTTTGGGATATCTCGGCCGCAAGAAAAGATTGATTATGCTGAGATAATGCCCAAGAGAAAGGTCGGTGATATTGAGACCCTTTAGAACCCGATCACTATTACTAAGACAGGTTGAGCCAAGTAAACTTCAAGAGGGTATTTACCTATAAAACCCCATGCAAGCCTAAAACATAGGAACTTGTTTGCTGTGTGTGTATATATTTACTTGTACATAACATCATAAGCATCATACGCATGCTCATTAACCATTTCAAAGATTTAGAAATTTATCTTTGTTTTTGTTTTGCAGGTCATGAATTTCGTCCGAAGGAACACCATCCGAATCAGCTTTATAAAAGCACACCCTCAACATCAGGAGTTAGCCTCAAGAGTGCCCGGGGATTCTCCTTTTACCAATAAATACGGTCGACTCCTAAGTTTGGCTACATCCAGTTTCCAAGAAGAGATAATGTGTGTGCTTTTCCAATTCTTTGATCCTGTACATCATTGTTTCACTTTCCCAGACTATCAGTAGGTACCTACACTGGAAGAGTTCTCTCTAATATTAGGGGTGCCCGTGCTTGATCAGATACCGTTCACTGGTTTAGAGGGGATTCCAAAACCTGAAGTCATCGCCGAAGCGTTGCATCTGAAGAGAGCCGACATCATAGTCAATTGGGAGATAAGAAGCGGGGTCAAAGGTTTCCTTGCCAAGTTTCTATTGGAGAATGCTCGTTCATTCTGGGACGACATAGATTTCCAAGCTTTTGAAGACATCCTAGCTCTTCTCATTTATGGTTTGGTTCTGTTCCCCAACTCAGACCAACTCATAGATGTTAACGCCATCAAAGTCTTTCTCTGTCACAATCCCGTAACTACGTTACTGGGAGACATCTTGCATTGCCTTCATACCCGCACCGTGAAGAAAATAGGTACTCTCTTGTGTTGCATCCCCCTACTCGCTAAGTGGTTCACTTCACACCTACCTTAATCAGCATTGAAGAACGAGCAAAAACTAACATGGTCTCAAAGGATGATGTCCCTTACCCATTCTGACATCCGTTGGTGTTCAAGATCCTTGGAAGATGTCTCTATTATTGACCGCTGTGGGGAATTCCCTAACGTACCTTTTCTTGGTATTAGGGGAGGTATCACCTACAATCCCTTCTTAGCTCTTCGACAGTTTGGGTATGCCCGAAAAGACAACCCTCATGAGATGCTCATTCAAGATCTGGTGTTCGACTACGACAAAGAAGAACAAGGTTATTGCCAGAGGTTTACACGAGCTCGGAGAATGGTGAACAAGGTGGAAAGTAGAACTTTGGGACACAAAAACTTGATCCCTTTCGAGCCTTACCTTAGGTGGGTACGGGCTCGTGCTCAGAGACTCGTGATGCCTTACCCTTCCATCCTCCCTTTTATCATAGAGCCTGTTTTTGAAGGAGACGTCCCATGCACTATCCTTCATCCTGACATGCCTACATCTTTCGAAGACTCGCAGAAAGCTTGGGTTCAGTTGAAGGAAGAGCGAGACACCTTTGAAGCCCAATTTTACGCCAGTGAGAAGAAGGTTCTGGAACTCACCAAGCAGCTTCATGAAGAGCGGAATTTGAACGCCTACATCGCTCCAAAGAGGATGCGTTCAACCTTTTTGTCTTAGGAGTTTTTGTTGTATTTTGTTTCTTTCATTGTAAGCCCAAAGAGGCATGATGAACTCAAACTTGGATTTATTAATATAACGTGTGTTCTTTTTTTTGGTTTGAAAAAATTTAAATCTCTAATTTCCTTGAAATCATTTGCATATTGCATCTTCATTAATCATAACATCATACAGGTTTCTTACAACAGGTCTCCTTATCCTTCTACTGTTTATTTCAGTGAGATGGATATTGAATAGACAATTAAAGATCTTCAGGAACAGAACGTCCAGTTTCAATAAATGCTCTTGACTCTGACAAAAGGACAAGAGGAGTTGAAGACTCTACTGGCCAAAGAGAAGAAGCAGAAAGTGAAGAAACCACCCGATATTGTGATCATGGGAAGAAGATTCCAAGGACAAGCCAGACGGACTTTAGACTTCGCAACATCATCAGGTGAAGGAAATAATCCAGAAGACAGGACCAAGGAAGTGAACAACAACCCAACATCCAAAGAAGAGGAAGAACATGACTACTCTGAGGAACAGTATCCTCCTGTTGATAATAAATACAAAGAGCTAGAGGATCGTTTGAATGCTATGGAGGTCTAGAGAGTACCCAGATTGGATTTTGAAGTGTTAGGACATGTCTCAGGGGTTGTCATCCCGCAGAAATTCAAGGTTCCCACTTTCACTAAATATGATGGTGTCTCTTGCCCGAAGCTGCATTTAAGGTCATACGTCAAAAAAATTCAACCCCATACGACTGATAAGAATCTATGGGTGCATTTTTTCCAAGAGAGCTTGTCAGGGACGCAGTTGGATTGGTTCTATAAGTTGGAAGGGACCAATATTCACAATTGGGAAGATTTGGCTGCCGTCTTCTACAAACAATACCAGTATAATGCTGACTTAGCTCTAACTCGAATGCAATTGTAAGGCATGTTTATGGGTGCAGGCGAAGGTTTCAAAACCTATGCTAAAAAATGGAGGGATCTCGCAGGTAGAGTCCATCCCCCTCTATCTGATAGAGAATTAGTGGATATGTTCCTAGGCACCTTGTCAGGTCCATTCTTCAACCACCTGATCAGAAGTTCTCCAGCTGGATTTAATGAACTAATCATGACTGGTGAGCGGGTCGAAGCCTGTATAAAAAGTGGAAAAATTAAAAGAGATACATCCTCGAGCACGATGAAGAAACCCTTTGTTGGAAAGAAGGAGGTAAGTGCTGCATATGACCATAGGAATCAAAACAAAACTGAACGTCGTTGGACGGTAGGGGCTGTTATGATTTATAATCCTGTGCCAAATCAACAGCGAAATTATCAGCACAAGCCAGAAGCGCCCATGAGACGATTTACCCGAATCAACATGACCATGTCTCAAGTTTTTCCACACCTTTTGAAGACCAATCTGGCAACTTTAAAAGAAGCTCCTAAGAACCCCAACACTACTTCTCCTCGCTACAACCCGAACGCTCAATGTGCCTATCATTTTGAAAGCCCGGGGCATGATACAACCGACTGTTGGGCCTTGAAGAATAAGGTACAAGACCTTATCGATGCGAAAGAGATTGAGTTTGATCCCCTAGAAATTCCTAATGTAATAACGGCACCAATTCGCAGACACGGTCAAGGTGTCAATGCCATTGATGATGATCGTTTTGTCTCCTCCGTGAATGACTTAACTACTCCTCTGTTGACAATTAAACATAATCTGTTGCAAGTTGGTCTGTTCCCGGGCTGTGATAAGAATTGTCACTTATGCAAGTCTCTACCAAATGGCTGTTTGTTACTGAAGATAGGCGTTCGATGCCTGATGACTAGCAAAGAAATCTTATTTGAAAAGATTCCTCTTACCAGAACTTCTTATCAAGATGTCTCAATAATCACCATTTCCAACAATCCTCCTGGGGTCTCCGCCAAAAGACCCGTCAGGATTACATCTGTTCCAAGGTCTGCACCTCTAATCATCACTATGCCAAGACAAATATCATACTCTTCAGATAAAGTTGTTTCCTGGAATTATGGAGCTCGTGTCTATTATTATGGCGTCAAGCAAGATCAGTTGGCCGTCAAAGACGAAGTGGTAAGAGATACTGATCCTGACATCGGTAATATCACTGGGACCAGTAAGATAACAAGAAGTGGAAGAGTTTTCTCACCCGTGATTTCTCCAAAGACCGTTGCTACTCTTGTGATCGTTCCCACAACCACTCCTACCAACACTCTCAGAGATACTCCTACTGCTATCCCTGCTACCGAGACAAGGGGCAAAGAGGTCTTGAATGAGCCTTTCCAAGCGAGAGAGCGTCCTGAGATCATCCTTGAAGCTTCTAGAAAGGAGGTAGAATAAATACTGAAGATAATCAAGAAAAGTTACTACAGCATTGTAGAACAGTTGGGGCAGACCCCCTCGAAGATATCATTTTTGTCATTACTTTTATGTTCTAAGGCCCATGCCAAAGCCTTGGTAAAGTTTCTCAAGACCGCCCACGTGCCCCAAGAGACCTCCATCGACCAATTTGAGAATTGTGTGGCCAGTCTAACTGTTGATAACGGATTGGGATTTTCCGATGCTGATTTAACTTCTAAGGGAAGGAAGCACAATGATGCCTTGCATGTTACCATTGAATGCAGGGGCACCATACTTGCCCATGTTCTAGTGGATATCAGCTCATCATTAAATGTCTTGCCCAAAAATGCTCTCGATCGACTGGACTGCGAGGGACTCACTTTAAAGCCTAGCAACATCAGAGTAAGGGCC
This sequence comes from Vicia faba, assembly GCA_948472305.1. Lineage (NCBI taxonomy): Eukaryota > Viridiplantae > Streptophyta > Magnoliopsida > Fabales > Fabaceae > Vicia > Vicia faba. The sequence continues at coordinate 1,509,318,345 of OX451738.1, forward strand.
TTTGATGGTTCTAAGAGGACAGTGCATGGAGAAGTTAATATACCCATAAAAGTTGGAACTCAGACTTTTGATTCAACTTTCTATGTAATGGACATCCGCTCGTCTTACTCCTGTTTATTGGGTCGACCCTGGATCCATGGTGCTGGTGCCGTCACTTCTACCCTGCATCAGATGCTAAAATACCTGATCAAAGGAAAAATTGTCACAGTTCACGGGGAGGAGGAGTACATGGTTAGCCACCTGAACTCTTTTAGGTATGTTGAAATGGATGGTGATTTCATTGAGACTCCGTGTCAGAACTTTGAGGAGGTTCCAGAAACTGTTGCGGCAACCAAGTCTACTCCCATAGTTCTGAAGATTACTAGACCTCCACTAAAGATGGCCTCTTTGAAAGATGCTAAAGCAGTAGTTGAAGAAGGCGGGTGTACCATCTGGGGTCAACTTCCGGATATCCCCTACAATCCCGACAAATTTGGTTTGGGATTCACTACAGAAGCCCAAAGAGTTGTTCGACGTTCTCGCGCTGGGGGGGCACCTTTGAGTATCAGTAATCAGGGAGTCAATGTAGTAGAAGACAATGATGGCAGCTGTGATATGGACGAGTGGATTTTTCCAACCATCAGCGGAGGGCTCAATAATTGGGAGGCCAAATATTTCATTCCTATTACTTTTGTACAAGAGTAATTGTCTTTTAATGTTTTCAGGATTGTAATATTTAAACAATTCATACTTTTTAAAACCTTGTGTCTTACCCGAGGCACAACGGTCCATTTGTAAGGGTTGTCACTTCATTCTCTTATGTCATCAATGAATCATGGACGTTTTTGCATACAAATTTTGTGCTCTCTGTCTTTCTTTCTTACATTTTAATTCTCTCAAAGGTAGTTATGGTCTTACAACACTCACATATTAAAATGCAAATCTACATCCACTCAGGATCCCATGGGTAACAGTTCTTCTATGGCCTATTGTGACTTTGAAAATCCGATCTACCAAGCCGAAGACGAAGGTGAGGAAGATTGTGAGGTGCCAGGGGAATTAGCCAGGTTGTTGCAACAGGAAGAAAGGACCATTCAGCCTCACGAAGAGCTGGTAGAAACAATTAACTTAGGTATTGAGGAGGACAATAAAGAAGTCAAGGTGGGTGCCAATCTGGAACCCAGTTTCAAAGAGCGTCTGATTCAGTTGATGCACGATTATGTTGAGGTCTTTTCCTGGTTGTATGAAGACATGTCGGGACTTGATACAGACATTGTGGTACATTGTTTTCCTACAAGAGAAGATTGTCCTCCAGTAAAGAAAAAGGTTCGCCGCATGAGGCCTGATATGTCAGAAAAGATTAAAGCAGAAGTCATGAAGCAATTCAATGCTGGATTCTTAGTTGTCACCTCTTATCCCAAATGGGTTGCAAATGTTGTTCCCGTGCCCAAGAAAGACGGTAAAGTGTGAATGTGTGTGGACTACCGAGATTTGAATAGGGCAAGCCCCAAGGATGACTTCCCGCTCCCCCACATTGATATTCTGGTTGACAATACGTCACAACATAAAGTGTTTTACTTCATGGACGGTTTCTCAGGCTACAACCAAATCAAAATGGCGCCTGAGGATATGGAGAAAACAACCTTTGTTACACAGTGGGGCACATTCTGCTATAAGGTCATGCCATTTGGACTGAAGAATGCGGGGGAAACCTATCAACGTGCCATGGTAGCTCTATTTCACAACATGATACATCACGAAATAGAGGTCTACGTGGACGATATGATAGCCAGATCTCAAATGGAAGAAGAGCATCTCGATCATTTACAAAAGCTGTTTGATAGGCTGAAGAAATACAAGTTGAGGTTGAACCCAAATAAATGCATGTTCGGGGTACGGCCTGGTAAACTTCTAGGCTTTGTCGTCAGCAACAAAGGTATCGAGGTTGATCCTGCCAAGGTTAAAGCGATACAAGAGATGCCTTCTCCGCATACTGAGAAGGAAGTCATAGGATTTTTGGGACGTTTGAATTACATTGCCAGATTCATTTCTCACCTGACAGCTACTTGTGAACCGATCTTCAAATTGTTGAAGAAAGATCAAGTAGTCAAATGGAATGACGAATGCCAAGTTGATTTTGATAAAATCAAAGAATACTTACAAAAGCCTCCTGTGTTATTTCCACCCGTCGAGGGAAGGCCATTCATCTTGTATTTGACTGTTTTAGAAAACTCAATGGGGTGTGTGTTGGGGCAGCATGATGAGTCTGGCCGAAAAGAGCATGCTATTTATTACCTGAGCAAAAAGTTTACTGACTGTGAAACAAGATATTCACTGCTCGAGAAAACTTGTTGCGCTCTGGCATGGGCTGCTCGTCGGATAAGACAGTATATGCTGACCCATACTACCTTGTTGATATCTAAAATGGATCCAATAAAATACATCTTCGAGAAGCCTGCTCTCTCTGGGAGAATAGCAAGATGGCAGATGATCCTGACGGAATATGACATACAATATACTACCCAAAAAGCAATAAAGGGAAGTGCACTGGGTGATCACCTTGCTCATCAAGCTGTGGAAGACTACCAATCCATGAAGTTCGAATTCCAAGATGAAGACATCATGACAGTAAATAATTGTGAAGAGATCAGACCATATGACGGACCTGAACAAGGATCCCGATGGATTCTGTTTTTCGATGGGGCATCCAACGCGCTTGGCAATGGTATTGGTGCTGTAATCGTATCTCCTGAAGGGTGTCATATTCCGTTTACTACAAGACTCTGCTTCAATTGTACAAACAACATGGCAGAATATGAAGCGTGCATCTTTGGTCTCAGAGCTGCCATAAATTTGGGGATCAAATCTTTGAGTGTGTTCGGAGATTCAACTTTGGTCATCAGTCATATCAAAGGGGAATGGGATACCAATCACCCTTACCTTATCCCTTATAAAGAATATGTTTTGACATTGCTAACACATTTTGAGAAGATTACCTTCGAGCATTTCCCGCGAGAAGAAAATCAGCTAGCAGACGCTCTAGCCACAATGTCATTTATGTTTAAACTTAATTGGGATAACGAGGCTCCCCAGATCACCATCGAACAAATGGATGAACCAGCACACTGTCACGAGATTAACACTGAAGAAGTAGTGGACCATCCTTGGTTTCACGAAGTCAAGAGGTATCTCGAGGCTCAAGAATATCCAGAAGGACCCTCAATCAATGATAAGAAGTTCTTAAGAAGATTCTCTGCTAAGTTCTTCCTTAGTAATGGTATTCTTTACAAACACAACCATGACTTTGTATTGCTTCGTTGCATAGACAAGGTTGAGGTTGAAAAGATCATGGATGATCTACATGAAGGCACTTTTGGCACCCATTCCAGTGGGCATACGATGGCAAAGAAGATCCTACGGGCAGGTTATTACTGGTCTACCATGGAACCAGATTGCTATCAGCACTCTCGAACTTGTCATAAGATGCTACAATTCTCTTGCTTCTGTTACCAAGAATGTTGTTGCTCAATTCATCAAACAGAATCTCATATGTCGGTACAGTATCCCATAAAGAAGCCTCACTGATAATGGTATGAATCTAAATAACACTATGATCACCGCCTTGTGCGAGCAATTCAAGATCCAGCATCACAATTCTTCCCCTTAGCGGCCAAAGAGGAATGGCGATGTAGAAGCCGCTAACAAAAACATTAAGATCATATAGAAAATGACAGTCACATACAAAGACTAGCATGAGATGCTACAATTATCTCTCCACGGGTATCGTACCACGGCCCGCACATCAAATGGGGAAACACCCTATTCTCTGGTATACGGCATGGAGGTTGTCTTACCTATTGAGGTCTAGATCCCCTCTCTGAGGATTATGAAGAATGCTGGGCTAAACGAAGAAGATTGGATCCAGACTCGACTTGATCAACTGAAGTTAATTGATGAGAAAAGGCTTACTGTTGTTTACCCTGGTCAAATGTATCAGAAACGAATGATGAAGGCTTTCAACAAAAAGGTCAGATGCCAAGTGTATCAAGTCGGGGATCTGGTGATCAAGCGCATCATACTGCTGCAAGGTGATCCCAACGGAAAATGGACTCCTACATATGAAGGACCATTTGTGATAAAAAAACATATTCTCTGGCGGAGCAATGATCTTGACCACTATGGATGGTTATGACCTTCCACACCCTGTAAACGCGGACATAGTTAAAAGATACTACGCATGAACATGGACCCGCTAGGTCGACTGACCTAGGAAAAAATTAGGGCATTCGGGCGAACCAAAATGTTCGGGAAAAAATTAGGGATAAAATACAAAAAAAATATGTACACTCGGCAAGCTGAAAACCAGAAAGGGCGGCTTGGGCAAAAAAGGGTATCCCGGTGGATCGAAAACCCGAAAGGGCAGTCCAGGCAAAAGTTAGGGAATTAAAGCGCATGACTAGGTCCCGTTGGATCATCTTACAGATAATATTTAGCATCGATCAACCAGTTCAAAACGGTTCTAATCAATCCAATCAGCTTCGCCAAGGTGGCAAGTAGACAAGACACTCAGAGACACGAAGACTATGGAAGAATGGGAACCCCATGGGATTATTTCACATAGCTATCTTTTCTTTGTATCAATTTTCATTTTTTACAACGACATTCTCTTACTAGAATGCTCGTCTCGTTGTACAAAAAAGACTTATTCAAGTTAATACAAAGATATGCCTTTTGAAAGTGCAAAATTATTTATTTTTCTTTATTTCTGTGTTTTGTTTACAAAAACGTCCAATGATTTATTTTTGAACATATGCATTTGAACGTGATTACTATTTACAAATGAACAGAAAATAGAAAGACAATCACTAATGGCTTTAAGAAACAGGATAATATCTTTAGGCTATTCCATAAAATCCTCGCAGGTACTTCCCCCAACAAGAACAGAAACAAGGACATCCTACTACAGGATCACTAACGTATCCCCGGTATGCAGCCTGGTGGTATCAAGCGCTCTCATATCCCTGACAGAGCAAAACCTCCAACTACCACTCCAAAGGTTCCCCAGTTAAAGTTGTCAGGCTTCTTAGGATTCTCCAGCAGAATTTCACGAAGTCCAGAAGTATTGCACAACTTCCCCCTTCAACAAAAGAGTTTATTTCTCTAACAAAAGGGAAACTCATCCATCAAATGCTTCAACTTCAACAAAGTATAGATACTTACACTCCTCTTCCCCAGCAGTACTCAGGGATTTATTTTCCCCGACTCCAGCAACACTACGGCATGAACAATCTTTATGTCCATACATTTGCATTCATACGTCATAGCATTGACAACACAAGTACATACAGTGCAAGCTCCTTTATTTTGAAGAAAAAAAACAACAACATACCATGCATTACATACATCATAGCATTGCATACAATTAACTCTTCACCTATTCAGGAAAGAATCAATAAATAGGAAATTATCATCAACAAATTTCCAACAGACAAATATTTTCAACAAGTTAATTATAGATCAATTCCCGAGAAAGAACTGGTCAATCATCTACATAGCAAATATTTCCTCCAGACCCCTGCTGGTTCCGTTTAAATCTCTCAACAGTTTATTCTGACTCTTCTCCAGATTTTACTGGGTCAGATAAATCTCTCAATGATTTGTTCTGGTTCTTCTCCAGATTTTTACTGGTTCAGATAAATCTCTCAACGATTTGTTCTGATTCTTCTCCAGACTCTTACTAGTTCAGATAAATCTCTCAACGATTTATTCTGATTCTTCTCTAGATTCTTATTGGTTCAGATAAATCTCTCAACGGTTTATTCTGATTCTTCTCTAGACTCTTACTGGTTCAGATAAATATCTCAACGATTTATTCTGATTCTTCTCTAGATTTTCTCTGTTTCAGATAAATCTCTCAAGGATTTGTTATGATTCTTCTCTAGATTTTTACTAGTTCAGATAAATCTCTTAACTATTTGTTCTGATTCTTCTCCAGACTCCTGTCGATCAAGTTTAAATCTCTCAACGGTTTATCCTGATTCTTTTCCGCAATTATCTTCTCTGGTTCAGATAAATCTCTCAATGATTTATTCTAATTCCTCTCATATTCTTGTTGGTTCAGATAAATATCTCAACGATTTGTTCTGATTCTTCTCTAGATTCTTGTTGGTTCAGATAAATCTCTCAAACGATTTATTTTGATTCTTTCCTAGTAGACAATTTTCTCTGGTTCAGATAAATTACACCAAGATTTATTCTGATGCTTCCCAGTCAAGGTTAATCCAAGACCTCTTTTGGTTCAGTTTAAATCACTCCAAGATTTACTCTTATTCTTTCCAGTCAAACAACATTCAATGCTTCTGTTAGTTTCAGTTTAAATCAACCAAATATTTATTCCGATTTTCTTTTCCGGTTCAAGTCAAGTTCAGACTTAGTCCATTTCTGTCAATAATCACCTTTGGATGGCATCTATAAGCCCATCTCCGACAACTCTCCATCATTTCACCAAATTGCATCTCTAAGCCCATTCTCTATACAATCAACCAATACATTATCGAGGTCAAATTTATGAGCACTCTAGTGTTCAATCATCTTCTACTTTCAAGCTACGAACGACGAACATGTCGATCTCACTTTTCAAGTTTAAGAAGATTGAACAAGGGCAGCTGTTGTACCCCAATATTTTCACTCCCATTTTTCATACAAGATACTATCCTAGGGTTTCTCAAATACTCAATTTGGCTCAGAATTTGATCAGACGAATTTTCTCCCTAAGTTGTAAATCAGCAATTAGCGTTTTGCATTTCTCAAAGAAAGTTGATTTTTCAAGGTCTCAATTGGTCTTCATGGGTTTTTATATCTCTTCCAGTTTGTTTGAGCTAGTTTTCAAACCTCGTATGGCAAGTTTGCTCAATCAATGGTCCAGATAACTGAAAACAACTATAGCAACCCCAAAATCAACCCTTTTGCGAGAACAAGTTCAAGTGCTTGTACACTTTTTGAGTGGTTTTTCTTGTGTACAATTCTCATTGATGTTATCTCCAATTTCTCTTCATAAATTAAGAACTGATTGCGCGTAGAAGATCACCAAAATCAGAGTGCGTTAGAAGTCGCATCGTGAAGTTTGACCTAATTTCAAATAACAGTCCTCTGATTTCTAAGAATTGTAATTTCTTCAAATTACAAGACCTTGAGACGATTATTCTTGTTTATGGTCATAAGTGATGTCGCACATGAGTTTATCTCCGAAGATCGAAAGAAAATTGTGTTCGAAGAATTTAAAATTTTTTGAATCGTCGCAAGACTTTAGTTGATTTCTAAGTGTTCTTAACTGCAGTTTGTTGAAGTTGGTTAATTCTACAAGATTGACAAATATTCTCCAAAACATGTTTGTTTGGCAATGAAGTTCCATTCTAATCGGGCATGGCAGACGATGTCATTTTGAATGAATTTGATTTGAAGTTTGAAAGATAAGGTGCTCTGGTTTTACTTGAAATACAAATTAAAAAGTGTTGGATTTTCTGGAGGTTCAAGTTACCAAGATGAACATATGTTCAAATCACACAAATAGGGGTTTCATATTTCATCAAGATTCAAGTATCATTCTTTCCTCAAGAGACATTATTTAGTTCATGGGCCACTGAGAAAAATCCAAATCGTGCTCATAATTTAAATTGTGTCAAAGAATATTCAAATTTTGGAAGTCTTAGAAACAAATTCAAATTGAATCAAGAATGAAGGATTACAACAAGACTGTATTATTTGAATTTTACAAAATAAAGCGGAAATCATCATTTAAATTTACAAGTGAATTGGAATTCGCTTTACAAGTTTCTAAACCATGTAATTCAAATAACAAGATTCGCGATGTTACTAAAATTCCTAACAATATGCTAAGCTACAAGGGAACTTTCTTCATCTTCAAGTCTTTACCAAGTACTTCAAAGTCATTCCTCACCAATTCTCCTCCATTGCCCAAGTTGCTTGTACATGAAACAAGAAAGAAAAATTAGAAAGCATGTGAAAAATTCAAGAACACTTGTTTAGAACAAATTTTTCTCATCATGAGGTTTATGCTTGGAATAAGAAAAATTAAGAGGTCATTTAATCATGTGCTAAAGCTCAAAGCCTCATACAAATCAGTTTCAATCATGGGCTTTCTTTTCCATTTGCAAATCACAAAGATAAATCTTGGTTCACAAAAGAAAAAGAGGCGGTGTAATGAAATCACAATAGGAAAATACAAGACTTAGAAATAGAAGCATCACAAATCAAAGATTAAAGCCCAACAAAAGCCTCAATTTTGTCCTGTCATCGGCCAAAATAAATATGCTCATTGCAAATAAATAATAAATGTATTTTGGTTCACAAATAAAGCAAAAACTGTAAAGAGAAAAGAGGACTGCATTACAGCCTGCACTGCTGCAAAAAAAAGCAGTTGGCAGTCTGAAAACCTGCTGCAAAACCAGCCTACAGGTTAGTCCAAGACAGTCTAGCAATTTCACAATTTTAGAAAAAACCAAAGTCTGCACCAACAAAGCAATAGAACAGTTTGGCATAAAATCCTTTGTTACATTCAAAATCAAGTTGATTATTTTCCCCTCCATTTTTACTCACTAATGTCCATATAACAACATACAAAAAACCATAATACACAGGACAGCATGCTACAAGCAGCAACAACATCTTCAAAATATACAAAGAAAAAAAATAGTTCATACAATAACCATAGCCACAGAAGAACAACATACATAAGTACTAACCATTATCATCATCTTCCCTCACATAACCCTTCAAAAAAAATTATATTCAAGAATACATAAAGCTTAACAAAAGGTTCACAGAAATCAAACTTCCCTGTCAAAGAAAAGCGTGGAGTCGCCATAACATCAACCGACGATCTCTGTAAGCATTCCTTTTGGCCTCATAAACACACACTCTTATTTGTTTGCATTTTTTTACTGTCATAGAATTTCTGTTAAACAAAAACACACAAACAAGTTATTATAACAGTATACTGTATAAATCAAAGCTTACCCAAAAGAAAAAAAATCAAAAATTTTCAGAGATTAGATTATAGTAAAGGAAGAGAAAGCAACAACTAGCTACATAGCATACCATGACTCCGCTACACTACAACAATTCTCTCTAACACTGTCCCAGTTCCTGTCTCTAACACTCGCCTCCATATTTCACACATCTACCACCTTCTAAAACCAAAACCAATGCACACATTCAACTACTAGTTCTTTCTCAAACATCTATCACCATGTGTACAATGTTCTTAACCATAATCATCACCATTCTCTTGTTTTCATCACTTGCTTGTTCTCACCATCACCACTAACCACCAACGAAACTGTTAACACCATATACAACTCATTTCCTCTGACAACATGCAGAAATAAAACAAGTAGAAAACAGAAAGAGGATGGGATCGGTTTCCAACAGAGCCTCCTCCATTAACCGGAGAACGATTGATGATTCGCGACAGAGTTCAGAGAGGATTGATGAAGTAAGTGGCCGGACTCAGAGCTTGGAGAATCGATGATGGTGACATCTTGTTAGAGAGAAGAAGACAATATGGGTTGGAGTTAGGTTTAAGAAAATGATGGATTTAGTACTGACAGGAGAGAGATGAGGACATATCTGTTTGTTCCAATTTTCCACTTAGTTGTTTCTTTGGGAATAATGACAGATATCAATGCTAATCCATTCCCCTTCCAACAAATCAACAACGGCGCCACTGTAACCCTTAGGGTTTCCCTAATTTTTTTTCTTTCTCAAACGGGTCGGCCCAGTGGGCCTTTTGGCCCAGTCTCATTATCAAAATTTCACCTTATCTTTTAATTAAAACTTAGTTATAACAAATAAGTAGCTTTAGTTCAATGGCAAAGCATATCTCTAATAACTCAAGTGACTCGGGTTCAACACCTTGCCAAGACTTTTCTTTATTTTGTTTCTAACTATGTACCCTTATGACAAGATTAGTTTAGGTTTAGTTTTATTTTAATTTTAAGATTCAATTAATTTTAAATACAAATTTTTTAAATAAATTAATTTTTTTCTTAGTTAGTTTAAATTAGAAACTTGTGAATAGTTTTATTAGTTAATATTTTATCATTTAGTTAACTTTTTCTTTTTTAATTTATTTAGTTTCTATACTATAAAAAATGCTAAAAGATAAAAACATACATTTTAATTTATTTCCTTTAGTTAGATGTCCTCTTTAATAGGTTATGATTTTACTTTTCTTTCCAAGCTTTTCAGGCAAATACTTAGAATTTCATTTTCATATTTTTACTTTGATTAATTAATTTTTACTTCATTAATTGTTAAAATTCGATTTGGTTGTATTGTTTTCTATTTGACCTTTTAATCGCATTCGACGCATCCCTATTTCTAGAAATTGTATCCCCATTCCCGAAAACTTTGTAATAGCGTAGTATTTAAATTTCCACAATTTACTGTTTTCTTTATACTGTATAGTAATTAGGCATGCATGGCAAGACTTAAAATCAATCGCTAGATAACCTAATTCCAAAAGACAAAATAACTTGAATCAAACACACTTTTTCACACGCGCACATCTAGGGTAACCTCGTTCGTTGCCTCGGAAACGCAGTCATGTACCTCGAATATGGGACGCTTTAGCAAAGACCCCTCGATAAAAAGATTGTAGTCCCTCGATGTCCCTCAATGTTGCCTCCGATAAAACGATCTAGTCCCTAACAAAAATTGCTAAAACGTCTCATAAGTTGCTTTCGATGACTATAAAATTGACCCGCGTCTGTCCCTTCACATCCAACGATGGGGCTTCTTACAAAATCAATGGTAAGATAGCAACATCTAAAGGAGGAAGAAAAGAACATCTAAGACCTTTTGAGTAGGTAGATTCGCTCCTAGTTGCTCGCTTGCTCACGTCAAAAACATTTTTACACTGACACTTTCATCTCAAAAACGTTTTCAAAAATAAAAAACATTTTTTATACGTTCTTATAGAGACGAGAACCATTGAAAAAAATCTTTCCAGAAACCACTTTCAAAAACACATTCCACAAACACATCTTTGAACTATCTTTCGAAACAAAGCTTTGTACGCGTTCTTATAGAAACGAGAACCATTACAAAGATATTTTCAAAATACTTTCAAAGCCCGCACCACAAGCACATTGTCAAAGTAAAAGTAAGTGATCTAGAGAGTAACTAAGAGCCCGTGGATTACTACGGGTGAAAAGGGTGCTAATACCTTCCCTCTTCATAATCTACCCCCCGAACCCGAGAAATAATCTCGAAAGGTCTTTCCTGTGCTTTTTTACCTTTCCTTTTGGATAAAAGAAAAGTCGGTGGCGACTCTTGATATCCACACAATTGCGATCAAAATGCAAAAACATCAAGTCATTTCTCGTACCATATCACACCTGGTAATCAGTCAATTTAAGGGAGAATAGGATACAAAATATATGAACCTCATTCCTTATCGGGAGCATGTGTTGACCTTAATCCCGTACTTTAAGGAAATCACTTTTGAGCATATCCCACGAGAAGAGAATCATCTGGAAGATGCATTGGCTACCATGTAATCTATGTTCAAAGTTAGATGGGACAATGAGGCTCATCGAATTACTATCGAAAGACTGGACGAACCGGCACATTGCTATGAAATCGATATTGATGGAGTAGAAGAGAAGCTTCGGTTTTACGAGGCGAGGAGATATCTAGAGGCTCAAGAGTATCCTGAAGGAGCATATATACATGACAAGAAATTCCTATGGAGGTTCTCAGCCACGTTCTTCCTGAGCAATGCAATTTTGTACAAACGCAACCATGATTCGACTCTACTTGATTGTATGGACAAGAAGGAAGCGGAGAAAATTATGGAAGATATGCACGAACGCATCTTTGGTACTAATTCCAGTGGACATATGATGTTTAAGAAGATTATGAGAGCAGGATACTATTGGTCGACTATGAAAACTGACTGTCATCACCACTCATGAACTTGTTACAAATTCCAGATCTATGATGACAAAGTACACGTGCCTCTGGTTCCTCTGAATGTATAAACTGCTCCTTGGTCGTTCGTAATATAAGGCATTGATATGATTAGAGATATCAAGCCTATTGCGTATAAAGGACATCATTTCATCCTTATCGTCATTGATTACTTCAACAAGTGGGTTGAAGTAGCCTTATTCTCCTCCATTACCAAGAATGTTGTTTCTCATTTCATTAAGCATAACCTCATCTGTCGGTATGGCATCCCCAAGAGAATTATCATAGATAATGGTACCAATCTCAACAACACCATGATTTAGAAATTTGCAAGCAGTTCAAGGTCAAGCACCATAATTCTTCTCTATATCGACCAAAGATGAATGGTGCAGTGGAAGCCGCCAATAAGAACATCAAGATGATTATACAAAAGATGACAGTGATGTACAAATATTGGAACGAGATGTTCCCGTTTTCTCTTCATGGCTATCGCACCTCAGCTCAAACATCAATTGGGGAAACCTCATTCTCTTTGGTCTACAGCATAGAGGTTGTCCTACCTGTCAAATTTCAGATTCTTTCTCTTAGAATTATGAAAGATGCAGATCTATACAAAGACGAATGGATTCAGACTAGGTTGTACCAGTTGAATTTAATTGATGAGAAAAGGTTGGTGGCTTTTTGTCTCGGTCAGATGTATCAGAAGCGTATGACCAAAGCCTTCAACAAGAAAGTCAAGCATCGGGTATATCAGTATGGTGACTTGGTAATAAAGTGCACCGTCCTACCGCAAGGAGATCCCAAGGGAAAATGGACTCCCACCTATGAAGGACCATTTGAAATCAAGAAGATATTTTTCGGCGATGCTATGATACTTACCACCATGGACAATGAAGACTTTCTGCACCCTCTGAACGCAGACATAGTCAAAAAATACTACACATGAATATGACCCGCTAGGTTGACTGGCCTAGGAAAAAATAAGGGCATCCCGACAAACCAAAAGGGTTCGGGAAAAAATCAGGGATAATATAAAGAATTTGTACACCCCCGGTAAGTCGAAAACCTGAAAAGACGACTTTGGAAAAAAAGGGTATCCCTGTGGACTGAAAACCCGTTGGATCATCTACTTACAACAAGCTTTGGTACCAACGTCAAGTTCAGATGGTACAGATCAATCCAGTCAACTTCTTCCGACAGCGAGGGACGAGATGCTTGAGGACATAGGGGTAATAGCAGAGTTGGAACTCGATGGGGTCGTTTACACATAGATATATTTTTGCTTTTACTTTGGACTCTTTTCATTTCACGATGACTTTGTCTTACTAGGATTTCCGTCTCTTTGTACAAAATCGCTTGTTTATAGGCAAACTATCAATACTAATACCATTTAAAAATCTGCTTTACTTTTTCTGTTTTGTTTGCAAAAATGTCCAATGACTAAATTTAATGAACATATGCATATGAATATGATTACTATTAACAAACATATGCATAAAAATGGGAATAAACATTTACTCAAAACTCTAGGAATTGGGATAACATACAACTCATCCATAAAACCCCACAGGAAAATCGCCACAGAGAAACCTCCATGGGATTATCCCCACAGAGTTACCTTCACAAGCTTATCCCTGACAGAGATACATTTCTCTGCAAGTCTAATATGCTTCCAGACAAGAATTGGGGCATCTTCTAGCTATTAATATAACCATACTCCCCTAGCGGATAAAGGAGTCTGATCATTTCTCCAGCATATAGTGGAAACTTCCTCAGCACAATTCACATGAAGTTAATTCCCCAACTGAGTTTATTCCTCTAATAATGTACAAACCCTTGTAGAGTTCTCTCCTTCATCATGGCTCATGTCCTCAGCAAAATATATTTCTCCAACAGAGGCTGTTTTCCCAGAAGGGTTTATTTCCCTAACAAAATTTAATTTTCCAAACATATTTCATTTCTCTAACTACAGCAAGACACCGACAAGATTCTCTTCTCCAACAAAGGGTAGTCTAGGCTGCTATCCCCAGAGAGTGGAAACAGAATCTAAAATCGGGCCAAATATTATTTAACTTTGTCTTCCCGCAGAAGAGTTGGCATCCATATCGGAAACTCGATCATCCAGCACCTCAGAAGATTATCCATCTCTTTTATCCCCAACCAGGGTATATGAGAACTAAATTACCCAGTAGAGTGATGAAAGACCAATTTTCCTTGAATATCTCTATCCCCAAGAAGAAGTCAAATATTCCCAGCGGAGTATCCTCAAAACAGAAAGCAGGAATCCCCAGCGAGAAGTTATAAACAAGTTGAAGATTCATATACTTCATCCCCAGCGACAGTTAGGGATTTATTTTCCCCAGCAAAGATGTTATATGAAGCTACTGATACACTCCAACGACATCTTGCATCCATACATCATTTACAAGCATCATAGCATATGCATACGAGACGCATATAGCACACTCTCATTTACTTTGAGAACATCATTACGTAATGCATTACATACACCATGACATTGCATAAATACTAACTTTATTTTTCAGGTAAAAGCCTACAAACAGACGAATATCATTAATAATTCTCAAATAGGTCGCAGATTAATTCTAGAAACAAGACGGGACAACTATCTGTATGACCAAGTCCAAGATTAATTCATGAGACAAGAAGGGGAAACTATCTGTACGACCAGGCGGTATGAATTCCCAAAACAAAACAGGTTCTCCAACAGAAAGCAGGTCAAAGATTAATTCTCGAAATAAGACGGGGCACCTATTTGTATTACCAGTGAAAGATTAATTCCAAAAACAGGACAGGGAAACTATCTTTATGACAAGGTAAATATTAAATCCTGAAACAGTACGGGGAAACTATCAACATGGCCTGGCGGTATGAACTCTCGAAACAGGACATGTTTACAAACAAAAAACAGAATGTAGATCGATTCCTGAAACAGGACGGGGCGACTATCTACATGATGAGAGTTCACCTCAGAAACTGAATTCTGACAAGCATTTCCCTTAGAGAATAAATCTGATAAGAAGCTACTTAAGCACCTTCCCCAGAGGTTCCTTATGGAAAACATTCTTCAGATACAGTCAAGCGTAGGCTCATTCTGATACTTCTATTAACACTTACCTTGGATTGCATCTATAAGCCCGTCTCCAACGACATTCTGTCACCTCTCCGAATGGAATCTGTAAGCCCATTCAAGCAATATTATCAACCAACAACGTCACCTCATGCACATGCGAGTGCAAATTTATGGGCACTTAGGTGTTCAATCCTCTTCTACCTTCAGATAACGAATGACGGACATGCCAACCTAACTCTTTAGGTTTAAGAATATTGAATAGGGGAAGTTGTTTTATCCAAAAAATTTCCCTCTCATTTTCTTCAAGACATTCTCCTAGGATTCTCAAATGCTCAAGGTTGCCCAAGAATTGATTAGATAAATTCTCCTCCTAAGCAAAGGGTCCACAACTAGGGTTTCATATTTCACAAGTAAACTTGGGTCTCTAAAGTCTCGAATGGAATTCATGGTTTCTTATAGGTCTCCAAGAATTATCATACTATGTTTCATGCCTTGCATCACAAGTTTGCTCAGTCAATTGCTTAGGTGACTGAAAATCAATTGTATTGAACAAAAAGTCAAATGTGGTTAACATATAGCCAAACTTCAATATTTTTGGTCAACATCAATATTTCTAAATCACATTCATCATTTGATCAATGGTTGATCTTGATTCTTCAAGGAAAAACTCTCAAATCATCAAAAGTCAAAAGTTGCTAAATTAGGGTTTCCCTTGGGAGAAGTCAATTGAACTTTGAGCAAGCATAACTTTCACATGCTTCATCAGTTTTTCCATAACCAAAGCTCATTTTGAAGAAAATTCAATTCTCTACATCTATGACCCTCTAAGTTCAAGTCCAAAAAATGCTTCATTTGAGAGATATGGGTTAATACATTATTGGTCATTTCAAAAGTCAACAAAAAGACACTTAGATTGTAGAGGACACCTTGGATTTTCCAAAAAGTCTTTAAATCAAGATAAAGTCTTTAAATGAAAACATTATCAACATATAGATTGTAGAGGACACCTTGGATTTTCCAAAATTCTAAGACCACTTTCAAAGGATGAAAATTGAGACATTTATGACCAGTGCAAGTTGGGAAATTTTGAGCAAATGCATGAAGTTCAATTTGAGCAAACTTCGTATTTTGGGATATTAGGCCATTTCTTTAAAGTCCAAGCGTGTATTAAACTCCTTATACACCTAAGATCTTATTCATGTACTCCTTGATCTATTTTATTTTAATTATTTTTTATTTATTCACTAATAATTCAAAACAAATAAGATAAAAATACAAGGATTGTCAACAAAGGTCCAAGCCCATATATTCTGACCTAATTCCATGTTATATAATCTCTGTCATTCATACACAAGAGGACACAAAACCCTTGTCCAAGAATCACCTCCAAAAACTCAAAATTATTCAAGTTTAGGGAAACCTTAAAATCCTTATCACAATCATTTCCAAGGCAAACAAGCCACTCCTTTCACTCCCAGCAATCATACAGAGCAAGAATGGACCAAGTTTGATGATCCAAAACGCATGAAACACCATCGCATACATCTCTGATCTCATACTTTTGCATAATTGTATTTTTTTAGTTTTTCCTTTGCTTTAAGACATATTAATGATATTGTAATACGGTGGGAAAACTGAATGTTATACTGGTTTTGCATTTTATTCGCAAATGTTACGGCAAGCAAGAGTCGCCACCGGCTTTTCTTTTATCCAACAAAGGAAAGGGTGAAAAGAACAGAAAAATACCTTTCGAGATTATTTCTGAGTAAGGGGGGTAGATTATGGAAAGGGAATGTGTTAGAACCCTTTCCATCTGTATTTATCTACGGGCTCTTAGATGCTTACCTCATTTTTAAATACCTTGTGCTTTGTGTGTTTTTAAAAGTATTTTTAAAGCGCCTTAGTGCGGCGAACTTTGTAATGTTTCTCGGAATGGTAGAGAACGTATACAAAGTGTTTGAAAATGTTTTTTAGAGAAGTTTTGTGTTAGTGTAAAAATTGTTTGAGCAAGCATCTTACAACTATCTACTTTACTCGAAAGGTTGTTCTTTTCCTCTTTTCCTTTGGACAATGTTATCCTACTATTAGTGAGTAGGTAGACCTAGTCGTTGGATGTTTGAGGGACATTCGAAGGGACGTTTATACAATCATAAAGGCAACTGGGCAAGAAACTTTAGTAACTACCCTAGGGTTTTTAAGATCATACCGAGGCAACGTCGAAATGGTCATTGAGGGACTTATGATCTTTAACCCAGAGGATAGCCACTAAAATCTCTCACGTTTAGAGAATTGTGACTGTTTTCTGAAGGCAACCAAACTAGGATACCCTAGAGGCGTACATGTGCAATTGTGTTATATTCAGTTATTTTTGTCTTTGCATTAGGTTTGCTATCATTTTGTTTGTTATTCTTGCCATACAATCCTAGTTAGCATGCATTTAAACAGTTAATAATTTGCAGTAATAAGAAGTGCAGAAATGTAAATCTAACTATTACAAGACTTCGGGGAGGGGGATTATTACAAGTCCAAAACTTGGGGGAAAATAAAGAAATTAAAAAAAGTCCTAGTTAATTCTATTACATCCCATATGCAAATACATTAGTATAAAAAAGTGCGAAAGTAAATAACGCGCGCGAAATGATGTCTAACCCTAGACTAATTCTAAGTTAAAAAGTGAACTCTTTTTGTGGTTTTTTGTTCATTAAACTAAATTAGGTCTAATTATTAGATTAAAATAAAACTAAAAGAAAATTATTAATTAAAAATTAATTCTAATACAACCTAATATTTTGGGGCATTTTTTATTTGAGAAATATGGAACTTTAACCTAATTCTAAATAGATTTTTAATTTATAAAAAAGGTCAAAATAATTAACTCGATTAATTCATTAAATTGAAATATAAAATAAACATAATTCTAAGTTATTGGTATTTTTAATATGAAAAGAAAACAAATTAAAATCCTAAGTTCTATTAATTTTAAATTAAAGAAAATGGTTAAAATAATTATTAATTAATTTACAAAATTAATTTAATTAAAAAAACCTAAACCTATATTTTTTGTGATTTTATCTATTTATATTATAATTAAAGAAATATTAAAAGAAATAAACAAATAAAACCAAAAAAATAAAAGAAAAATGCAAATGGGTGTGAGTGGCAAAACAAAAACTACGGGTGTGATTTGAAAGAAAAAAATGCTAGGCCCAAGTAAAGAAGAGCCCAGGTCTGCTTTTTGATCTAGTGAGAGCAGCTTTGGAAGGAGCATGGTGGTCTGCGTGTTTGGATACATTGGATCAGGATCAAGTGGTGATGGGCTGATGGTACATGGTGAGTATGTCTGGCTTTGAAGCACCTGATATACAAATATAACATGAAAAAAATGGAAAAAGCTGAAGCCTGGGATCGAACCCAGGTCCTCTAGCCTAACATACACACCTTTCACCACCAAAACATTTAACTCAATTGTTATCATATTAAAACAAAAACAAAATAAAGGAAACAAGCATTAGATCCTAGTCAGCCAAACACGCGCATTATGAAATTTAAATGAGCCAATCATAACACGCGATATTGCCACGCCTGCTTCCAAATGGAGTCAATAGGTCAAAGACGCAAGAGAAGAGCTCTGGTCGTCTTCTCCGATCCACCAAATCCTGGATCCTGCAAAATCAATAGTTTTAAGATAAAACAAAGACCCTATCTCGCTTAAAATTTCACCCTGATCACGAATCTGTCCTTAGATTGGCCAGAAAACTCCTGTATTCTGAGTTACGAATCAAAAACCCTAGCATAGTTTGAACATGTCATATCACGATCTAGACGTCATGCATTCCATGTAATGCTATTAACTTGTTCTAATGATGCCCAGGAACTTATGCATACATGTTAAAACATTCAACAATTCGTAAAAATAAAGATTTGAGTTTGTGATTATACCAAAACAGTGATGCGTGGATCTGGTGATCTAGGACGTTTTAAGCCTTGAGAATGGTTGGAACATGTCCCTGGGAACCTCAGGAGCAATGTAGGATCACTAGTTTGAATTGAGGATGCCTGCAAAACATGTTTCGATTTTTGCAACTTTGTTGAAATTTTGAGAAATTTGTGGAGCTCTTGTGAGGCAATGTTTGCGTGTGTAATGCTTGCAAATGTGTTGTATAAGTATAGGAGGTGAAATTAGGGAGGAAATATGGAAATAGTCTAATCCATAAAGCCCTGATGAAAACAAAATATTTCCATTTGAAAAGTTGCCAAATTTGAAAATTTCATGCAATGTTGAGTCTTGAGTGAACCTGGACATATTTTGCACGAGAAATGGGCCTTAAGGTTGACCCAAAACACTAGCCCATATGTCCAAATCATTAACCTATTATTTTATGCATTTATTTTGTATTTATTTAATTTTAAATTAAACAAAATAAAAATAAATATAAATAAAATCAAAGGCATGCAAAAATGGATTTAGAGGTCCTTCATAAGGTCATGAGAGTGTTTGAACCTCAAAAAGTTAGGTCATTGACCTAAAAGTTCAAATTTGCTCAATGCACCATCTTTGCATTTCCTCAAATTTTCCCAACTTGGGCTATCCATGACTTGCTCAATTTTTATCTCATGATGATGATCTCTGACTTTTTGGAAAGCCCAAGATGTCTACTTCGATACCCCTTTTGATCAATTTTGCGTTTGAAGACTTTATCTTGATGTAAATGATCTTAGAAAAAAGTGTCTTTTGTTGACTTTCTAAAAATGACCTGTAACGTATGAGCTTGTATCTTTCAAATGGTACATTTCTTGGAATTGAGGTAAAACAGAAGATGTAGGTAATTGGATTCTCTTTAAAATGAGCTTTGGTTGGGGAAAATGGATGAAGTATGTGAAAGTTATGCTTTTTCAAAGTTTAGTTGACTTTTCCTATAGAAACCCTAATTTAAAAATTCTTGACTTTTGATAAATTAAGAGCATTCCTTGGGGAATCATGATCAACCCTTGATCAAATGATGGATATCACTTAAAAATGTTGATGTTGACCAAAAATATAGAAGTTTTGACTGTATATTGGTCACAATTGACTTTTGACCTAGTACAGTTGACTTTCAAATATTTGAGCAATTGACTGAGCAAACTTGTTGTGCAAGGCATGAAATTTGGCATGGACAATCATGAGGACATATAAGGACCATGTAAAACACTTTAGGCCTTTCAAGCTCAAACATCTTGGTGAAAAGTGAAACCCTATTTGGAGGTTCATTGCTTAGGAGAAGAATTTGTCTGATCAATTCTTGGTCAACCTTGAGCAATTGAAGACTTCAATGAGCATGTCTTGAGTAAAAATGGGAGGGCAAATTTTGGGGTACAACAGTTTCCCCTGTTCAATCTTCTTAAACTCGAGTATTTAGATTGGCTTGTTTGCCTTTCGTAATCTGAAGGTGAAAGATGATTGAACACTAGAGTGCCCATAATTTTGCACTCGCGTGAAATAAAGACGTTGGTTGATGATATCAGGAATGGGCTTACAAATTCCATTTGGAGAGGATGACTGAGAGTTGTCAGAGATAGGCTTAAATATGCCATCCAAAGTAGATGCTGACTTCATAAGAGATCTCTTTATGGGGATTCCTGTTCCTGTTGTTTGAGGAGGACTCTGCTGAGGGATGTTGGTTTCTGTTTGGGGAATAGAGTCTAGGAGCTTTAGTTGTCCATTACTCTACTGGGGAATTATCTTTTGACTGGAGGGATGAAAGTTAGTTTTTATCTGGTTGAAATTCAGGCTTCACAGTAACTTGCTGAAGATAATAAAGTTGATTGTTATCTAGTCGTATTTCAGGCTTCAGTGACTAACTAGGGAATATGAAATTAACTATTATTTGGTCATATCCAGGATTTAGTGACTTTAACTGTTACCTGGTCGTATCCAGGCTTTAGTGACTTGAACTGTTATCTAGTCGGTTCCAGGGTTCACATTCTCTTGAATTGTAGATTTACTTTTATCCGGTCGGATTCTGGGCTTCAGCAATGATGTTGACTGCTATCTGGTCAGATCTAGACCTCACAGTGTTGTAAACTTCAATTTGGTCGGCTTCCAGGCTTCATAAGGTTGTAAACTGTTATCTGGTCAAATTCCAGGCTTCATAGTGTTTGTACTTGATGTTAACTGCTATCTGGTCGGGTTCGGGTTTCACAGTGATTGATGAGATTTAATTGCTATCTGGTCGGACTCTAGGCTTCACAATAATCGTAAGCTACTATCTAGTTGGATTTCAGGCTTCACAGTGACTTACTGAGTTGTTACTTCAGATAGTTGCCCTGTCTGGTTTCAGGAATTAATATGGAACTTTTTAAAACTGATGATGATATTTGTTTGTTGATATTTCCTGAAAAGGTAATGGATTAGATGTATGCAATGTGATTATGTATGTAATTGTGATACGGTGCCAGAACCGACTGTTAATACTGGTTTGAATTTTATATTCGCAAATGTGTGGTAAGCAAGAGTCTCCACCGACTTTTCTTTTATCCAACAAAGAAAAGGGTGAAAAGAACAAAAAAAGACGTTTTTTCTAGATTTTCTTTGTAAGGAGTGTATATTATGGAAAAGAAAGGTGTTAGCACGCTTTCCATCTGTGGTTTTGCACGGGCTCTTAGGTACTTTCTCATTTTAAAAACTGCTTTCGTGTTTATGTGTTTTGAAAAGTTTGTTTGCTTTATGATAACTCTTGTATCAGTCCTCAAGAGTGTGATAAAGCGTTTTTGAAAAGGTTTTGAAAGTGTGGTATAAAAAAGAATTAGTTTTGAGCAAGTACTTAACAGTTATCTACCTACTCGAAGAAAAAAAAGGCGTTCTCTTCCTCCTTTCCTTTAGATACTGCTATCCTACTATTAGTGAGTAGGTAGCCCTATCGTTGGATGTTGAGAGACTATCGAAGGGACATGTACGGTCACTAAGGAAATCGGGCAAGAACTCTTAATAATCATCCTAAAGTTCTAAGATCACTTTTTTAACTGAGGCAACAGTCGAAAGGATCATCGAGGGACTTGTGATCTCTTGAACTAAAGGACAATCACTAAAAATTTTCACGTTTCAAGAATTGTGACCGTTTCGAAGGCAACAAAAGTTGGAGATACCCTAGGGGTGAGCATGTGCAAGTGTGCTTGATTCAGATATATTATCCTTGGATTAAGTTATGTTATGTTCAATTAATCGTTATCTTTCCATACAATCCTATTAGCCATTCATCTAAGCAGTTTATAGCGCAGAAAATAAAAACTCCTAAGCTATTACATGGCCTCGGGGCAATTACATAATCAGATGCGGAAATTTAAACCCTAATTAAACTATTACAAACGGGAAATAGTTACATAATTAAAAAGTAAAACATAAAATAATGAATGTGTGAAGAATAAAGAAGCGTCTAAACCCTAAAAATGCTCCTAAATTAATAGAAAACCTCTTTTTTGTGTTTTTATTTATTAATAAAATTATCATAATAATATCCTAATTAACTAAATTAAAAAAAGGAAGAAAAAAAATTAATTACAATAAATTCTAATGAAACTAATATTTTTGTTATTTTATTAAAAATATTTGATGTTTTAACCTAATTCTAATCAATTTTGAATTTAACGAAAAAACAAGTTAAATCAATGAAATTAAAATAATTTAAAGAAAATTAATTTTAATTGGAAAAAAAACCTAAATCTATTTTTTGTGACTTTTTTCTGATTTTATGATTAAAATAATAAAAAAGGTGAATTTTAAAAAGATAAAATAATTAAAAAAATTAAAAATAAAGAAATTAAAAAAAGAAGAGAGAAAAGTAATGAGCCTGATATGAGCAATGAGAGGGGTGTTGATTGGATTTTTGTTAAGCCCAGATCTGATGGCCCATTGCCCTTGTGTGAGATCCCATGCTGCCATTCCCTATGGGTTTACCGTGGGTGCCTAGATCTGGATCATATGATTTGTATCTGATGAGATCTTATGGTGTGGAGGTTATGTCGCATGGTGCACGCGCAAGCAATTGTGATATTGGATCTGTAAATCACTTGTTAGAAAAATAAAACGCCTGACCTGGGTATCGAACCCAAGTCCTCCCCTTTACAATGTGTTGCCTTTACCATATGTTCCAATTGTTCATTCATGTATATGATAGCAAAAAAACAATATAATATAAAAACAAGTCAATAGCTGAGTCAGCAAAACACACAGGTACTATGGGGTCCCTGTATTCTAAATGATCCAACCACAACATAATAAAGTGCAACGCAAGACTCCGGCCGGTAAAACTAGCTTAGGTGGTGGCTCCGGTAATCCCCTACGTTTGATCAAAAACTCCAACCTGCAAATCACGCAAGATACGGCTGCCAAGGGTACCCTACCCCCTATTTCGAGGGATGTGATCACGATGGTGGCATCCGTTTTGACTGAAATGGCCTGTAAGTCCAGATACGAAGAAGATGGACCTTCGTGCCCTAATAATGACACTTCTCTGTTTCCACGTCAAAACCTTCGTATGATGGTTTTAAACACTTGCAAACATGATATTAAACGCAAATATATGCATAGATATTATTTACATGCCATGAATAAAAAGTTTAAACCATGAGAAGTTGGCAAGCCGTGAGTTGTTGGAGAGGGTGTTCTTGTGTACTTTAGCCTTCAAGGAGAGATGGGTTGACCTGCTGAGAGTCTCAGTGTGATACAGTGGGAGAACCGACTATTAATACTGGTTTGAATTTTTTGTTTGCAAATGTCGCGGTAAGCCAGAGTCGCCACTGACTTTTCTTTAATCCAACAAAGGAAAGGGTGAAAAGAATAGAAAAAGACCTTTCAAGAGTTTTCTGAGTAAGGGGGTAGATTATGGAAATGGAAGGTATTAACATCCTTTCCATCCATAGTTTTCCACGGGCTCTTAGGTACTTGCTCATTTTTTGAAATTGCTTTCGTGTGTTTATGTTTTTGAAAAAAAGTTTTAAAATCTTCCTTAGTGCGGCGTTTCACTTTATGGTAACCCTTGTATCAGTCCTCAAGGGTGTGATAAATTTTTTTTGAAAACTTTGTTTGAAAAGCTTGTTTGAAAGTGTATGTGTAAAAATTGTTATTTTGAGCAAGTACCTAATAGTTATCTACCTACTCGAAAAAGCCGTTATTTTCCTCCTATCCTTTAGGCTGTGTTAACCTACTATTAGTGAGTAGGTAACTCTAGTCGTTGGATGTTTGAGGGACTATCGAAAGGGATGTAATGGTCAATAAAGGCAACATGTAAGGATACCTTAGCATTTCGAAGGGACTTTCATCATATAGGCAACATCGAGGGACAAGATCATTTCTCGTAGGCAACTCGAGGGACATTAAGGGACTATGATCTTTATGATAAATTTGGGATTGAGGGTCTTTTTCTAAGATATCCATATGTTCGAGGGGCATGACCATTGTTTTCCGAGGCAACCGAGTGGGGCATACCCTAAGGGTGCAAGTGTGCATGTGTTTGATTTCAGTTATTTAATCTTTGCACAATTAAGGTGATCTACTGTTTTAATTTCCCGTTAGTCTTTTGCATACAAGCCTATTAACATACATCTAGCATTTTATAGTTTGGGAAAATTAAAATGCGGGAAAGTAAATCTCGCTATTACAAGGCTTTCGCAGATACATAACTATCTTGACTGTAAATAAAGATACGGAATTGAGACCCTAATTACTATTACAAACTCGGAGCAGTTACAATAATAATAAAAAGGAAATTAAAAAATGGGCGCGGCGACTTAAATGCGAGAATAATTAGCAAACCTAAAATAATCTAGTTGAAAAAGATTTAGGTTAGTTTTTGAGAAAAATTAATTAGGTTATGTACAAATTAAACCCTAATTTCTAATTGATTTAAATTATGAAAAAAAGTAATTAAATTACCCTAAATGATTAATCTAATTAATTAGGGAAATAAAATATTTTTTTAGTAAAAAACTTATTTTTATGTTTAATTAAATAAACCTAAAAAACTTAATTAATTTAAATTACTAAAAAATGTTAATTTCGAAGAAAAAAAAGTTAATAAAAAAACTTAAAACCTAATTAATTTTATTAATAAAAAAATGTTATTTTTGGAAAAAGTTAGTTAAAATACCTAAATCCTAATTAGTTCGAATTAAAAAAAAGGTTAATTTTGAAAAAAAGGAGAAAGAATTAAGTTTTCCAAATAAATAGATAGGGGAAGAAACATCAATGAAAATAGGGTTAGAAAATAAAAATAATGCAAATGTCAGGGGTGGGTGTTGATCCAAAAATTAATTTAAAACTTAAAATTAAATTAAAAAAAACCTAAAATTAATTATTCGAGTTTATCATGAAAATTATGAAAAATCAAAGGTTTCTGAAAAATATTGGGTTTTATGAAAAAGGTTTTAAATAGAAAGAATGAAAGTAGATAAAAGGATAAATAGAAAGGTAGAAAACCAAAACCAATAGGGGTGGTTGTTGAACCCACATCCTTAACCTTCTTAGGATGTCTGCCTCGCCATACATTGGTGGTTATTCTGTTTTGGCCTCAGCGTTTTGTAATAACCCTGCACGGGTCCTGTTTAAATCTGCAGTGTTGAATCTCATGAACACATTAAATAAATTATTATATCATGAAATACAAATAAAGCAAATATATGAAAATTTTCAATATCAACCGATATGGCATGTATGAATGCTTCTATATCCTTTTGATCATGGAGATCAAACCAGCCTTACCCTTACTGGAGAAGTAGTGAGATGTGGGTTTGTTTGTAGTGAGATGGAGGTTTGTAATAAGAATTTCAAGGTTTTTAGGATTCTTGAAAGAATTTAATATTTTGACAGAGTTGTGGAAAATGTTTTTTTTTCGTTTGTCGTGTCCTGTTTGTGTGGAAAAAGTGAGATTATATAAGGAAAATTAGAGAAAAGATATGGGCTTTGAATGTGCAATTGGGCCTCCAATAACCACTAGCAATAGTGCAAATTTTTATTCACTTGAGTCCTTCATGTTCTAGGCTAAATCGCAGGGGCTTAAGTGCAATTTTTGAAGTTGAAATTTGAAAATAAAATGTAGCCTACATCGAGAACTAACTCCTTTCCAAAAATGGACTCAATCGGATAAACGGTGAATTAGTTATGATTTTTTGAAGTTTTTCCTCAGACATACTTATTTTGGGCTCCAGTGTCAAGTTTGACACGTTCTTCAATAAAAAATTGGTATTGATCGGAGCATAACCCGGTCCCGACTTTAGTAGCAAAGTTGTATATCTCTGAGTCAGTTACCTTGTGTAAAAATATGGACCCAATCCGATAAAAATTAACCGAGTTATGAATTTTCGAAGTTTCGGCCCAGATGAAATATTATTCAGCATTCAGGATTTTCTGCGTGTCACGCGCACTCTGGGCCAAAAACGAAGGCCTTTTAGATACTGTTCAAACTCGATATCTCCTGTGAAAATGTAGCCAACTCAATTTTTTAAATTTTGGCGCCGGAACCAGCTCAATACAATGAAAATCGACCAAGTTATGATTTTCTGAACATGACGCAAATAAACTTCTGTCACAAATTTTCTGTATAAAAATACTTGATAAATCCGCATTTTTGAAGATCTTCTGATCGAAATTGGCTTTCATCCATGAGAGATGAAAATGTAGATCACGTTAAGACAGAATTTTGGCCACCAGAACGGGTTCAAAAAAAACCACGATCTTCAAGTTATGAATTTTTTAGTGCGTAAAAACTGTACTTTCAGCATACTTTTTCACCACGTTTCTTCGGTAAAACTCACACATTCGGAGACCTTCTTTAAACAATTGACTCTTGAGTCGAACTTGAATTTGAGAATATGTTATCAGAGATATCTTGGCGAAAGAACACCTGAATATGACGCACTAGGTTGGACTTGTGAATCTTTGAACCCCGAATCGTTGCAAAACAGCGAACCGATCTTCAGCACAGAAAATACTCTAAGAACATCCATTAGAGAAATAAACGTCACTTGTAACCTGAAGAAGCTTGCTAAATATACCTTGATTCCATAACCATAAAACCAATTATATGTGTGTATGTAATAATGAAATGTAAGCCAAAAGGTCAAAATGAGGAGGGTAAATTTTGGGGTACAACAGTTGCCCCTGTTCAATCTACTTAAACCTGAGGATGTAGATTGGTTATCTGCCTTTCGTAATATAAAGGTGGAAGATGATAGAACACTAGAGTGCCCAGAAATTTGCACTCGTCTAAGATGGTGTTGGACTGTGTAGGTAGTATCGGGAATGGGCTTACATATGCCATTTGGAGGAGATGACGGAAGGTCACCGGAGATGGGCTTAAAGATGCCATCCGGAAGATATGACAGAGAATCGCCGGGGATGGGCTTAAAGATGCCATCTAGAGGATGTTGATTTCCCGAGATATTCCTTTGATAAGAATTCCTGTTCCTGTCGTTGAGGAGGAATCTACTGAGGAATGTTGGGCTCTGTCTTGGGAGAAATGGAATTTTAGGAACTTCAATTGTCCGTTACTCTACAGGGGAATCATCTCTTAGTCGAGGAGATGAAAATGAACTGCTATCTGGTCGTGCTCCAGGCCTTATAGTGATTTGCTGAGGATAATAAGATTGACTGCTATCTGGTCGTGCTTTAGGTTTTACAGTGACTTACTGGGGAGATGAGATTAAAATTGCTATCTGGTCGTGCTTTAGGCTTGCCAATCTCGAAAACTATTATCTGGTCGTGCTCCAGGCTTCAGAAGGAATTATGTGGTTATCCGGTCACATATGGGTTTCAACTTGAATTTAAGGCATACTAACATCTGGTCGTTTCCAGGCTTCAATAGTAATTGGCTGAGTAAACTACTATCTGGTCGAATTCCAAGCTTCACAGTACCTTATACTGTTATCTGGTCATGCTCCAGGTTTCACAGTGTCTCTTGCTGCTATCTGGTCGTGCTCTAGACTTCACAGTATCATATACCGTTATCTGGTCGTGCTCCAGGCTTCAGTAATTTGGGGAAATTAAGCTGTTATCCGGTCAGTTTCCAGGCTTCATAGCTTGAATTTTATATATTCCACTATCTAGTCGATTCTAGGCTTCATAGTATTTTATACTGTTATCTGGTCGATTTCCGGGCTTCATGGCTTGAATTTGAGATATACCACTATCTGGTCGATTCCAAGCTTCGTAGTATTTTGTATTGTTATTCGGTCGTGCTCCAGGCTTCACAGTATGATGTATTGTTGGTTGACTACTATCCGGTAAGTTTCCGGGCTTCATAGATTTTAAACTTGAATAGAAATCTTAGTATCGATTTGACTAAACCAGGGAAAGGTCTCGAGTTGTCTTCAACTGGGAAAGAAATCTTTGCATCGATTTGACTGAACCCGGGAGAGGTCTCAGAATAACTTTGACTGGCATAGAAATTAGGGGAATCTTAGCGGCGATTCGGCTGACCCAAACGAAAGTCTTAGAACATCTTCAACTAGAATAGAAACCTTAGTGTCGGTTTGACTGAACCAGAGAAAATCTTGAAAAGTGTTGGAATATCTTCAACTGGAATAGAAACCTTGGTTTCAGATTGACTGAACCAGAGAGAACTTGAGTTGTCTTTAATTGGGAGAGAAATCTTAGTATCGATTTGACTGAACCCGGAAGAGGTCTTGGAATAACTTTGACTGGCATAGAAATCAGGGGAATCTTAGCGGCGATTCGGCTGAACCAGACAAAAGTCTTAGAACATCTTCAACTAGAATAGAAACCTTAGTGACGGTTTGACTGAACCAGAGAAAATCTTGAAAAGTGTTGGAATATCTTAAACTGGAATGGAAACCTTGTTGTTGGTTTGACTGAACCAGAGAGAACTTGTGAGAACTTGATTGCATCTTTCCCTGAAAGGTAAAGAGTTAGTCGTATGTAATGTCATGATGTATGAAATGTATTGAGTAATGATGTTCTCAAAATAAATGAGATTGTGCTGTATAATATGTGTGCACATGCCATGATGTATGGATATGCAATGCTATTGTGATATTCTCTAGCTGGGGAAAATAAATCCTGGACTGCTGCTGGAGAGTATAAGGAGTTGAGTTCTTCGTTTCCGCTGGGTATAGTGATCGAAGATGATTAGCTGGGGATTTACATCCATTCTACTTGAGAACATTTTGCCGGAGGAGACTCTGTCTGAGAAGAATCCTGCGGGGGAATGACTTTGTGGGGAAGAGAGATACTTTGTTGGAGGATCTGCTGATTTGGAGAAATAAACTCAGTTGGGGAATGAACTTCCATTCCTTGAGAGAAGAGCTCTGTTGGAGATTGAGCTTCCGCTGTCAAAGAAATAAACTCTACTCGGGAGATAGCTTTATAAACTGCTCATGGTTATAAAACTCGGCTAAGGAATGCATATATCAGCTTTCTGAAGGAACATACTGAGGAAAGAATTCCTGCTTGGGGATACAGAGGTCGGACCTTGGTTGTCTCGGCTCTATGGGGAATATAGGTATCATTGGCTTGTATGTGATAGTGAATTCGCTTCCAACTGTCTCTTCCCCTTGTACCATGATAGAAAAAGTACATGTGGAGATTTTGTGGATGGATTTATGTCGTGATTGTACTTGAACATGTATTTAATGAGTGTTAGGATGAAATCCATCTCTGGATCGCATCTGACTTGTACTTGAAACATGTGTTGAATGAGTGTAAGTATGACATCCGTCTCTGGATCGTATCTGAACTGTATTTAGAGGAGAATTTGAAGTAAGTATCAGGATGACATCCGTCTCTAGATCGTACCTGAACTATTTCCAGAAGAGAAATCTGGAATAAGTACCAGGATAACATCCGTCTCTGGATCGTACCTGAACTGTTTCTAGAAGAGAAATCTGGAATAAGTACTAGGATAACATCCGTCTCTGGATCGTACCTGAACGGTTTCTCAATGTATGAAAATCTTGAATAAGTAGCAGAATGACATTCGTATATGGATCGTATCTGAACCGTTTCTCGATGTATGGAAATATTGAATAAGTAGCAGAATGACATCCGTATCTGGATCGTATCTGAATTGTTTCTCGATGTATGAAAATCTTGAATAAGTAGCAGAATAACATTCGTATCTGGATCGTATCTGAACCATTTATTGATGTATGAAAATCTTGAATAAGTAGCAGAATAACGTATGTATCCGGATCATATTTGAACCGTTTCTCGATTCTAGTGCTCTTGATGAATGTTGATCAAGGTATAAGTCTTCCACTAATAGACAGGTGACGGGACATAGTCATACGTTTTAAATCCCTAACTTTTTCATGTACCGCCCTTTCGGGTTTTCAGTCCACCGGGATACCCTTTTTTGCCCAAGCCGCCCTTTCGGGTTTTTGACTTGCCGAGTGTACATATTTTTTCATTTTTTATCCCTAATTTTTGCCCAAACCCTTTTGGTTCGCTGGGATATCCTTATTTTTGCCTAGGTGTGGCAACCTAGCGGGTTTTTTTTCATGCATAGTATTTTCCGACTATGTCCACGCTTTCAGGATGTAGAGAGTTGTCACTGTCCATAGTGTTGTGTTGTAGTACTGTAAAAAATGTTTTCTTGATGGCACATGATTCGTTGCTGGAGTGCGTGCATAATGCCCCAAGCGATTCAAATGGAGATTTGTCCCTGGTTATTTGTCACTTTTGGAGAGACTGCCCCAGGTGTGTTTAGACATCATGTCATGCCCCTTGCTTATGGAAGACCTGTTATTGGAAGTGTCTCTCCCACTGAGGTGATTCTGTCCATTGAGAGGATGTCTGTTCGTTGATTATCCATTGTGCAGATTTCTCTACTTTCAAACAATTAGTCATATGCAAACAATATCATTTAAAGAATGCAAAACTCATGTCTGTCTTGAAATTTTTTTGGAAATGTGTTTTGTGTAGTAAAATGAAATTTGCAAGAATGTGATATCAACTCAGGATTCGTAATAAAGCCTACAGGAGTCAGGATACCTTTGTAACAGTATGCTCTCAAACTAACCCATGCTTCAGCTAGGACTTTTAAGGGTTATAACGTGGCCTAGTTCACGGTTTAAGAAACAAAGGATAAAGGCTCAAATTTTATTTGTACCCAACCCACTCTTCGTGATGTTCTTCAGTCCTATGCTTAGTTAATTACGCGTTTAGATCCTGATTGAGTCTGGAATATTTTCTCTGATACTTGGTGATGATTTGTTTTGAAAAGGAAGTCATTTTTGTAATCTTCTTTTTGTCGAGGATTTGTAGTAACCTCTTTTTTTGGTTTTCGTTATCTCTTCTTTTTGTCTGAACTGTTTCTTTTATGATTACAGTCAGCGGGATGCCCCAATTTTTCTCTTAAGTCTCCTTCATAGGCTTTGACTTAATGGGCTTTTATTTTGAGAAATAATGACTGCCTGTCTTGACGATTATATGGAACCATCGCTATTTTTTGTTTTGGAAGGACGTCTTCGATGCCATTCATTGTGTACGAAGCGGAATTTTGTGACTGAATGTGCCTCTGAATTAACTGAGAAAAATACCCTGCCCCAGCTTATGATTAAGGGTTTTAATTTGTGTGAAAAGAAAATTTCCTACTTCTTTGGCTCGAAGGGGTTGAGTAGGGATTATCTTCCTTATAACTCCACTGTTTAGGATTTGAAACAACGCCTGTACATCGTCAGCGGGGTCTGTTCAAAAGCATATTGTAGTGATTGTAGTATCATTTTCGTCATCCTCCCTCTAAGGCTTAGAGTTTTTAATCGAGATTTGAATATCACAAAAGGAAATAAAAACGCATTTTTGAAATAGTGAATATGAATGAATTGATTCAATACAAATATGTGCAATGCATTGGTGAAATAACGTGGTTTGATATGAATAAATGTTCAAAAAAATCAAAAGAAAATTACACATTGAAAATTATAATGAACGAAAAGTCTTCTTGTGAGAACTTGTCACTTCAGATGGGATTCCTTGGAGGGATGAAGAAGAACTCAGCCTGACCGTCTTGTGCGAATTCTAGCGCTCCTTCATCAATCAGGTCTTAAATTTTATTTCTCAACGCCCAACAGTTGTTTGTGTAATGTCCAGGACTGTTGGAGTAGTACGCATATCTTTCACTTGGATTATACCTTGGGGAAGCTATGTTGGGATTCTGAGGAGGGTCCCTTAACATAACCAACTTGGCCTTCAACATGCGTTGCAATGCTTGAACCAATGACATGTTGATTTCGGTGAAGCATCTTTCATATTTATTCTTCTTATGTCGATTGCCCCGTTGTCAATGGCGAGGTTGTGGTTGGGCTTGTGATGTAGTAGCAATCTGGAAAGGTTTGTTCCTGACCAAACCAACCTCTTCTCTCATTGGGGGCTGATTAATGCCTTGATCCATAATTTTAACTGTTTATTTCATAGATCTGCATCCATCTTGGTGAAGCTTGTTGAGGAAGGCTCTTAGCCCTTCTTGTCCTCTAGCTAAGTTTTGGATTAGAGCCATCTGCCCCAGAATGTGGATTCTCATTGCTTCTACCTCAGCTTGCAGTTGTTCCAATTGTTCATCCTTGTTGTTGTCAGGACGTTCCTTGTTCAGATTCCCGGTGAAGAGTGTTTTCAGGTCTTCTTTCCCCTTGGAAAGATTCAGGAGAAATTCCTTGAACTGGTCATCTTGAGCTTGGAGATCTCTATTTTCTTATTGGAGAGCCATTGCTGAAATAAACAGCGAGAACATGAGAGACCTGCTTTGAAACCTGCTTATGCAATGATATGTATTATATACAATGTTTTCAAGGATCTCGCGGGGTAAACAAGAAAATGTCAAAAGTTGAATTTTACAGCTTTGATTGAAGACGTTGTATCGTTGAGAGTTCTTCTACGAGAGTCGAGCTCACCATATCAAGTGGGTCATAGCCCCTGACTCAAGTTGTTGAGTTTTAATCTTCTGACGACATTGGCTAGAGGAAAATAAACCCCTTGCCCCTTGCTAGACGTCTGATTTATCATAACCTGCATCACAGGCCCTCGAGATCCTTGAAATGGTTAAGGAAATGTTAAGGCATGATGTTATGATGTGTATGCTATGCTTTTAAGCAAAGGTGCAAAGAGATGTAAGCAAGTAAACCCTGACAGAAATCCAAGTTATTGGATAATAACTGTAAACAAAACTTGCAAGGAACTCATGTTGTCAGGTAATAAAACTCTGCAAGTAGTTCAAGTTGAAAGCACACAAGTCAGACAAACAGCCTTAGGTTCAGGCTTGCATGGGTTTTAAGGTCGTACCCTTTTGAATTTTAGTTGGTTTTAAACCTGTCTTAGAAAAGTAACCGGGTTCTAAAGATTCTCAATATCACTGATCATCCTTTATCGGGCATTGTTTCAGCTCAAGCAATCTTTTCTTGCATCCGAAATATCCTGAAAGTCTGATCCTAATGAGTGTAGCATCGAGTATAAACCAATCCTCAGTTTTATACTGAGGCCGACTATCTCACTACTTTCTAATGGCCAAGTTTTTTCAACTATGGTTTTAAGGTCCGTTAGTGCTTCACGACACCACGCGGCGGCCCCGTATTCTCCTTGTTTCCACACGAAGGATAACGGTACCAACCAAAGTGTCACACCAAAACAGCCATCGCTTAAACTATATCGGTCTATAACGTACAATCTCCACGATCTATTGATGTTTACCTAAAGAGTGTCCCCAGATCCGGGTGTAGGACCTTCAACAATACCCAAGCAAAAACACTTAAAGATAAAGTAGGAAAAACAAATAAGAAAGCAATTTTAAAATGACCTAGATCCTAAGGTAAACCCCACTTTATTTTACTCCCCGGCAGAGTCACCAGTTTAGTCACGGTAAGCCAGAGTCGCCACTGACTTTTCTTTTATCCAACAAAGGAAAGGGTGAAAAGAATAGAAAAAGACCTTTCAAGAGTTTTCTGAGTAAGGGGGTAGATTATGGAAGGAAAGTTATTAGTACCCTTTCCATCCATGGTTTTCCACGGGCTCTTAGGTACTTGCTCATTTTTTGAAATTGCTTTCGTGTGTTTATGTTTTTGAAAAAAAGTTTTGAAATCTGCCTTAGTGCGACGTTTCACTTTATGGTAACCCTTGTATCAGTCCTCAAGGGTGTGATAAAATGTTTTTGAAAACTTTGTTCGAAAAGCTTGTTTAAAAGTGTATGTGTAAAAATTGTTGTTTTGAGCAAGTATCTAACAGTTATCTACCTACTCGAAAAAGGCGTTCTTTTCCTCCTATCCTTTAGACCGTGTTATCCTACTATTAGTGAGTAGGTAACCCTAGTCATTGGATGTTTAAGGGACTATCGAAAGGGGTGTAATGGTCATTGAAGACAACATGTAAGGATACCTTAGCATTTCGAAGGGACTGTCATCATATAGACAACATCGAGGGACAAGATCATTTCTCGTAGGAAACTCGAGGGACATTAAGGGGCTATGATCTTTATGATGATTTTTAGATTGAGGTTCTTTTTCTAAGATATCCCTATGTTCGAGGGACATGACCATTGTTTTCCGAGGCAACCGAGTGGGGCATACCCTAAGGGTGCAAGTGTGCATGTGTTTGATTTCAGTTATTTAATCTTTGCAAAATTAAGGTGATCTACTGTTTTAATTTCCAGTTAGTCTTTTGCATACAAGCCTATTAACATGCATCTAGCAGTTTATAGTTTGCGAAAATTAAAATGCGGGAAAGTAAATCTACGCTATTACAAGGCTTTCGCAGATACATAATTATCTTGATTGTAAATAAAGATGCGGAATTGAAATCCTAATTACTATTACAAACTCAGAGCAGTTACAATAATAATAAAATAGAAATTAAAATATGCGTGCGGAGACTTAAATGCGAGAATAATTAGCAAACCTAAAAAAATCTAGTTAAAAAAGATTTAGGTTAGTTTTTGAGATAAATTAATTAGGTTATGTAAAAATTAAACCTTAATTTCTAATTGATTTAAATTATGAAAAAAAGGAATTAAATTTCCCCAAATAATTAATATAATTAATTAAGGAAATAAAATATTTTTTATGAAAAAAATGATTTTTATGTTTAATTAAATAAACCTAAAAAACATAATTAATTTTAATTACTAAAAAATGATCATTTTGAAAAAAAAAGGTTAATAAAAAAAACATAAAACCTAATTAATTTTAATTAATAAAAAAATGTTAATTTTGGAAAAAGTTAATTAAAATACCTAAATCCTAATTAGTTCGAATTAAAAAAAAAAGGTTAATTTTAAAAAAAAATGAGAAAGAATTAAGTTTGCCAAAAAATAGATAGGGGAAGAAACAACAATGAAAATAGGGTTAGAAAATAAAAATAATGAAAATGTCAGAGGTGGGTGTTGACCCAAAAATTAATTTAAAACTTCAAATTAAATTTAAAAAAACCTAAAATTAATTATTCGAGTTTATTATGAAAAATTATGAAAAATGAAAGGGTTGTGAAAAATATTAGGTTTTATGAAAAAGGTTTTAAACAGAAAGAATGAAAATAGGTAAAAGGATAAATAGAAAGGAAGAAAACCAAAACCAATAGGGGTTGTTGTTGAACCCACACCCTTAACCTTCTCAGGATGTCTGCCTCACCATACATTGGTGGTTATTCTGTTTTGGCCTCAGCATTTTGTAATAACATCGCACGGGATCCTGTCTAAATCTGCAGTGTTAAATCTCATGAACACATTAAATAAATTACTATATCATGAAATACAAATAAAGCAAATATATGAAATTTTGCAATATTAACCGATATGGCATGTATGAATGCTTCTATACCCTTTTGATCATGGAGATCGAACCAGCCTTACCCTTACTGGAGAAGTAGTGAGATGTGGGTTTGTTTGTAGTGAGATAGGGGTTTTTAATAAGGATTTCAAGGTTTTTAAGGTTCTTGAAAGAATTTTATATTTTGACAGAGTTGTGGAAAATGTTTTTTTCGTTTGTCGTGTCCTGTTTGTGTGGAAAAAGTGAGATTATATAATGGAAATTAGAGAAAATATATGGGCTTTGAATGTGCAATTGAGCCTCCAATAACCACAAGCAATAGTG
The DNA here is from genome assembly GCA_948472305.1 of Vicia faba. NCBI lineage: Eukaryota > Viridiplantae > Streptophyta > Magnoliopsida > Fabales > Fabaceae > Vicia > Vicia faba. The sequence continues at coordinate 1,509,354,472 of OX451738.1, forward strand.
CAAATTTTTATTCACTTTAGTCCATCATGTTCTAGGCTAAATCACAGGGGCTTAAGTGCAATTTTTGAAGTTGAAATTTGAAAGCAAAGTGTAGCCTACATCGATAACTAACTCCGGTCTAAAAATGGGCTCAATCGGATAAACGGTGAATTAGTTATGAATTTTTGAAGTTTCGCCTTAGACATACTTATTTTGGGCTCCAGTGTCAACTCTGACACGTTCTTCAATAAAAAACTGGTATTGATTGGAGCATAATCCGGTCCTGACTTTAGAAGGAAAGTTGTAGATCTCTGAGTTAGTTACCTTGTGTAAAAATATGGACCCGATCCGATAAAAATTGACCGAGTTATGATTTTCGAAGTTTTGACGCAGATGAAATAATATTCAATGCATCACGTGCACTCTGGGTAAAAAATGAAGGCCTTTTGGATACCGTTCAAACTCGATATCTCTTGTGAAAATGTATCCAACTCAATTTGTGAAATTTTGGCGCTGGAACCAGCTCAATACGATGAAAATCGACCAAGTTATGATTTTATGAACATGATTAACCTTTGATCAAATGATGCATATCACTTCAAAATGTTGATGTTAACCAAAAATATTGAAGTTTGACTGTATATAGGCCACAGTTGACTTTTAGGCATTTGAGCAGTTGGCTGAGCAAACTTGTTGTGCAAGGTATGAAATTTGTCATGGATGATCTTGAGGACATAATAGGGCCATGAAAACATTTGGGACCCTTGGAGCTCACACATCTTAATGAAAATTGAAACCCTAGTTAGAAGTTCATTGCCTTTAGGAGGAGAATTTGTCTGGTCACTTCTTGGTCATCTATGGGCAAGTTGGGGACCTCAATGAGAATGTGTTGAGTGAAATGAGAGAGAGAAATTTGGGGTACAACAACTTCCCCTGTTCAATCTTCTTAAACCTGAGGATGTAGATTGGCTTGTCTGCCTTTCGTGATCTGAAGGTGGAAGATGATTGAACACTAGAGTGCCCAGAAATTTGCACTCGTCTGAAGTGATATTGTTGGTGGATAATATCGGGAATAGGCTTATAGATATCATTTGGAAAAGATGGCAGAAGATCTTCGAAGATGGGCTTAAAGATGCCATCTAGAGAATATGACGGAGAGTCGTCGGATATGGGCTTAAAGATGCCATCTAGAAAACAATGTTGAATCCATGAGGAGTTCTTTTGTGGGGATTCTTGTTCCTGACATTGAAGAGGATTCTGCTGGGTAATTTTGATCTTTGTTTCGAGAAATAGAGTCTAGGAGCTTAAGTTGTCCATTACTCTACTGGGGGATTATCTCCTGACTGGAGAGACGAAATAGGACTGCTATCTGGTCAGAATCCAGGCTTCACAGTGACCTGCTGAGGACAATAAGGCTCCCTGCTATCTGGTTCTTTTCCAGGCTTCATAGCGACTTACTGGGGAATGTGAAATTAACTACTATCTGGTTGGATTCCAGGCTTTTATAGTTTCTTTAAATGGGTAAAAATCAGAAAATCTTAGTGTCGACTTACTGAACCAAAAAAAGGATTTGAATTATCTTCAACTGTAATAGAAATCAGAAAAATCTTAGTGTCGATTTAACTAAACCAAAGAAAGGTCTTGAATTATCTTCAACTGGAATGGAAATCAGAAAAATCTTAGTGTCGATTTAACTGAACCAAAGAAAGGTCTTGAATTATCTTCAACTAGAATGGAAATTAGAAAAATCTGAGTGTTGATTTAACTGAACCAGGGGAAGGTCTTGAATTAACTTTAACTGGAATAGAAATCAGAAAAATCTTAGTGTCGATTTAACTGAACCAGAGAAAGATCTTGAATTAACTTTAACTGGAATAGAAGTCTGAAAAATCTTAGTGTCGATTTAACTTCACCAGAGAAAGGTCTTGAATTATCTTCAACTGGAATGGAAATCAGAAAAATCATAGTGTCGATTTAACTGAACCAAAGAAAGGTCTTGAATTTTCTTCAACTGGAATGGAAATCAGAAAAATCCGAGTGTCGATTAAACTGAACCAGAGAAAGGTCTTGAATTATCTTCAACTAGAATAGAAATTAGAAAAATCTTAGTGTCGATTTAACTGACAAGATGAAGGTCTTGAATTGTCAACAGGAATAGAAATCAGAAAAATCTTAGTGTCGATTTAACTGAACCAGATGAAGGTCTTTTGAGAATAATATTTTTGAGGAAAATGCTGAAATAGCCCTTCGTCAAACGTAGCCTTTGATAAGACTTCTAGGTCATATAAGTAGTCAATGGTATTTGTTGATTTGATCTTTCTTAAAAAGGTAAAGAGTTAGTCGTATGCAATGTCATGATGTATGAAATGCATTGTGTAATGATGTTCTCAAAATAAATGAGATTATGATGTATGCGATGTGTACGCGCATGCCATGATGTATGAACATGGAATGTTGTTGCGATATTTCCTAGTCTGAGAAAATAAATCCCCGACTATTGCTTGGCAAATGAAGAAAGTGATTCTTTCATTTCTGCTGTGGATGGGGAATGGAGGTGATTTTCCGGGGATTTCCTCTTTCCTTTTGAGGATATTCTGCCGGGGATCTTTGACTCCTGCTCGAGAATGACTCTGTGGGAAAAAGGTGCTCTGTTGGAAGATTCTTCCGATGTAGAGAAATAAACTCTGTTAGGGGATAAACTTCCGTAGTTAGAGAAATAAACTTTATCGGGGATAAGGCTTTATAAATTGTTCGAGATTATAAATCTTAGCTGAGGAACATGGGTATCAGCTCTCTGAGGGAGCTTTGTTGGAGGAGGTAATTCCTGCTTGGGGGAGGAGATATCAAGACTTTTGTTGTTTCCACTCTGCGGGGACATAAGCACCACTAGAAAGTATGCTGACGATTTGACAGGAGGATGGCCTTATGCCTGCTGAAAAGAGTAATTGTCGAGACTACAAATGGATTTTTTAGACTTTTCCCCATTTCTTAAAGTCATTAGAAACTGCCTTTCTGTCTCATATGCAATTATTTGTAAACAATAATCATATTCAAATGCATATGTCAAAAATAATCACTAGACGTTTTTGCAAAACAAAACAGAAAAATAAAAAACAAAATAGCTTTATACTTTCAACGAAATGATTTGCATTGATTTTGATGTTTGCCTATAACAGGCATTTTTGTACAAAGAGACTGACGTTCTAGTAGGAGAACACCATCGTGAAAATGAAAACTATACAAAATAGTGTACAAAGAGAAAACATCTATGTGTAATAATCCCATTGAGTTTTAATTCTGCTATTTCCCTTATGTCCTTGAGCGTCTCATCACTTTGCTACTTGTCCGAAGCTGACTGGATTGATTGGTACTGTTTGAGCTTGATAGTTGATACTGAAGTATGGTCACAAGGTGATCTAATGGGACATGGTTATGCGCTTTAAATCCCTAACTTTTGCCTGGACCACCCTTTCGGGTTTTCAGTCCACCGGGATACCCTTTTTTGCCCAAGCCACCTTTTCAGGTTTTTGACATGCCGGGTGTAAAAATGTTTTTGTATTTATCCCTAATTTTTGCTCGAACCCTTTTGGTTCGCCGGGATACCCTTATTTTTGCCTAGGCCAGTCAACCTAGCGGGCATGTATTCATGCGTAGTATCTTTTCAATATGTCCGCATTCAAAGGGTGAGGAAGGTCGTCACCACCCATGGTGGTTAGAATCATGGCTCCACCAGAAAATATGCTTTTGATTACAAATGGCCCTTCGTATGTGGGAATCCATTTTCCCATAGGATCACATTGTGGCAGGATGATGCGCTTTATTACTAGATCACCTACTTGATATACCTGACGTCTGACCTTTTTGTTGAAAGCCTTGATCATCCGCTTTTGGTACATCTGACCATGACAGACAGCAACAAGCCTTTTCTCATCAATCAGATTCAGTTGGTCAAGTCGAGTATGGATCCAATCATCTTTGTTCAAACCTGCATCCTTCATGATTCTCAAAGAAGGGATCTGGACCTCAATAGGTAGGACAACCTCCATACCATACACCAGAGAGTACGGTGTTTCCCCTATTGACGTACATACTGAGGTGCGGAAACCATGAAGAACAAATGGTAGCATCTCATGCCAGTCTTTGTATGTCACCTTTTGTACCCCAAAATTTGCCCTTCCTATTTACTCAACATATTCCCATTGAGGTCCCCAACTTGCCCAAGGATGACCAAGAATTGACCAGACAAATTCTCCTCCTAAGGAAATGAACGCCCAACTAGGGTTTCAATTTTCATCCAGATGGTTAAGCTCCAATGGTATCAAATGCTTTTCCCATGGTCCTAATATGCCTTGAATATTATCCATTCCAAACTTCATGCCTTGCTCAATAAGTTTGCTCAATCAATTGCTCAAGTATAGGAAAATCAACTGTGATAGGTCAAAAGTCAATTGTGGCCCATGTACAATCAAACTTCAAGATTTTTGGTCAACATCAACATTTTGAAGTGATATCCATCATTTGATCAAGGGTTGATCATTATTCCTCAATAAATGCTCCTAATTCATCAAAGTCAAGAATTTCTAAATTAGGGTTTCTATAGGAAAAGTAAATTGAACTTTGACCAGGCATAACTTTCACATACTTCATCCATTTTTCCCCAACCAAAGCTCATTTTGAAGAGAATCCAATTCCCTGCAACTTCTCTTTTTTCCTCAATATCAAGAGATGCACCATTTAAAATATACAAGCTCATACATTATAGGTCATTTTCAGAAAGTCAACAAAAGGCACTTTTTGTCAAGACCATTTACATCAAGATAAATTTTTCAAATGCAAAATTCGTCAAAAGAGGGATTGGAGTATACATCTTGGGCTTTCAAAAATGTCCAAGATCATCATCATAAGATAAAAATTGAGCAAGTTATGGATTGCCCAAATTGGGAAAATTTTGGAAATTTCAGGAATGGTGCATTGAGCAAATTTGAACTTTTGAGGCCCATAATTTTCACTTAGTTATTTTCTTAAAAATAAATAAAAACAAACAGAAAGAATTTTTTATTTTTATAGTTCTTAGACTTTTAGACGTCATTTCAATTTCGCGCGCATTTATCCCATTCTCGCATTTTTATAATAGTGTAACTGATTATGGGATGTAATAGTTTAGATTTAAAATTCCGCATTTTATTTTCATGCACTTTTTTTTATGTAACTCTCCCAAAGCCGTGTAATAGTTTAGGATTTACTTTTTCTGCATTTTATTTCCCACACATTTACCGCTTTATTATTTTGCAATATTAATTGTTAGTAACTAAGATTGTATGATAAGACTGTAAATTAAAACGTTAGCTAACCTAATAAAAAGACAAAAAATAACTGAATTGAACACATATGCACATATGCACCTGTAGGGTATCCCTGCTTTGGTTGCCTTCAAAAAAACAGTCATGTCCCTCGAGAATGGGGACGCTTTAGCAAAGACCCGTAAAAATCAAAAGATCATAGTCCCTTGATGACCATACGATGTTGTCTTTCGGTAAATGATCTTCTCCCTTAAACGAAATTGCTAAAGCGTCTCCATATGTTGCCTTTATGACTGTAAAATTTCCCTTCGATTCTCCCTCAACATCTAATGATAAGGCTACCTAGTCACTAATAGCAGGATAGTGTGATACGGTGGGAGAACTGACTTGAGGTGTTTTGTGTTTTGTGTTTGCAAATGTTGCAGTTTAGCAAGAGTCGCCACCGATTTTTCTTTCATCCAATAAGGAAAGGTGAAAAAGCACAGGAAAGACCTTTCGAGATGTTTTCTTGAGTTCGAGGGTAGATTATGAAAAGGGAAGGTATTAGCACCCTTTTCATCCATGGTTTTCCATGGGCTCTTAGTTACTCGCTAGATCACTTGGTTTTTGTTTGGATGTTCTTGTGGTGTGGTTTTTTGAAAGTATTTTGAAAATGTAACTTTGTAATGATTCTCGCTTCTATAAGAATGCATACAAAGTGTTTGTTTCGAAAATAGTTCAAAGAGGTGTTTGTGAGGTGTGTAAAGTGTTTTTGTTGTGAGCAAGCGAGTAACTGAGAGCGAACCTACCTACTAAAAAAGGTCTTAAATGTGCTTTTCCTCCTCCTTTAGATGTTGCTATCTTACCATTGATTTGATAAGAAGCCCCATCATTGGATGTGAAGGGACGGGCGTTGGGTCATCGTATGACCATGATAGCAATGTTGTGAGATGACTTAGAACTTTTTCTTTAGGGACTAAGATCATTTTGAAAGGCAACTTTCATAGCGTCATCGAGGGACTATGATCTTGTATTTTTTGATTTGTTTGTGCTAAGACATCCCAGATGCATAACATGGTCATTTTTGTAAGGCAACAATTGAGATTACCCTAAGGGTGAATGTGTTCAAGTGTATTTGATTGCATGCCTTTTAGTCTTGATTAGGGTGATCTATTTGTTGGTTTTATCTGTCCATACACGCCTAATTACTATATAGTATAAGGAAAACAGTAAATTGCGGAAAATGAAATTCTACGCTATTAAAATATTTAGGGGATGGGGATACATATGTATGGATGGGGATTGCAAGTAAAAATAAGTACTAAGTTATTATTACAACCATATTGAAATGCATAACATAAGGAAGAAATGGACTTGTTTAGAAAATGTTTTTGTCTTCAGGAAATAAATTAAAAGGAAAATATTTTTGTGTTTTTTTATGTTAATGTATATAAAAAAAAAGATGAAATGGAAAAATGAATGCAAGGTAGAAACAACATGTTGCTGTAAACAAAGAAACAAGGATCAGAAGTTCTGAAGCCAGGCGCGTGACTCAGCAGGAGACATCCGTGGGATCAGAAGTTCTGGACTGGTAAACTTTGAGGTCCTGCAAGACATGTTAGAGGAAAACCCAGAAGTTCTGGATTGCTATGTGCTGAACTTCTGAATGTCAGAACAGTGAGAAAACCTTAGAAACTTTGTGCGTGTCAAAACAGTAGGAAGAACTCAGAGGTTCTGGATGGTGCTAAGACAGTGAACAAACAGCAGCAGTTCATCATGTTATCAGTGCATGAAAATTAGAAGTTCAGTGTATTTGTCATGTAAGGAGAACTCGGAAGTTCTGAGCTGTGTTAATAGTATGTAAGCATCAGAAGTTCAGTGTTGTGCTAAAGCTGTGAGTGAACTTCATAAGTTCTATATTTGTACTGAGTAAGTGAATGAATATTAGCAGTTCAGTGCATTATTAACATGCAAAAATCAGAAGTTTAATGTGTGTTAACAATGAGAAAAAATCATAGAAGTTTTGTGTATTATCAACATGTGGAAATCATAAGTTCTATATCACATTTCAACTCTTTTCTCATATTAATCAGCATGTCAACAATTTATTCAGTTCAGCAAATCAGAATAATCACAGCACAACAAATCCAGAAATTCTAATCCTAAGTCTGAGCCTAACATTATTCTAGAAGTTCTGATCCATAGTTTTTTCTATTCATGCAATGATATGTACAACATTAATACTATGATATTTACATGTAAATGATGTTCTGAATGAAAAGCAAGTAAAGTCAGAAAGACTTACCTGGGGCGTGCTTGGAACTTTGAGTGGCTGCCTTTGGATGTTCTGAGTCAGCAAGAGAGACGGAAGAGTGGTTGTGTTCTTTGGTTCAAAGGGAAGAACAAAGGTTTGTTTTTGTGTATGAGAAATCTGGAATTTTATGAAGGTTTCACAACTTCCTTTTCTCTCTTTTGGCCAATCTCTCTCTTCAAAAGCCAGCCTCCTTGAACGTCTGATGGGGCCAAGTATTTATAGATGAATTTGTTGTGACTTTGGGGGAAAAAAAATAGGATTTGAACCTGTTTTGGCATCCTGTTCCTTTGCTTTTTCATCACGGTTTTTGTATGCTAGTTTGTGTAATCATGAGATGCAGGCGTAGGCTGAGCCAACTGTTGGTTATAGGTCTGCAGCAAGTTGTATAAGCAAGGTTTTTGGATTTGGTCAAGTTCTGACCAAAGATTTGAAAATAGCCTTCATGTGCTGAAGCGCTGCCTTGTCTTTGAAGCAAGCATGGTGGCTGTCAGCAGGATTTAAGGAAAAGCAAAAAGCAAAGCATGGGCTTAGTAGCAAAGTTGCTATCCCAAGACAGTAGAGGTACACGTGGTGAAAATCCTTTGGATAAAGACTCAGAAGGTGGTTATGAGCATTAAATGAGCATTAACTGATGATGAGACCTATCACAACCAGAAATCCTGCAACGTGAAACTCTACACCATGGCTTAGTTCTGGATCAGAAGTTCTGCTTCTGCGTAGCATCCAATCTTCCGATCCTCTTATCTCCTGGCTCCAGCATATTTTGAAAGAGCTTTCAGACTTTCTGGGAAGCTTGCAGCATGCTCCTTAACCTTCTTTAAATTACTCTAGAAAACTCTGACTGAAGCCTTTGTGAAAACATTCCCAGAAGTTCTGACCAAACTCTACCTTGAGAGTGTCAAGAATTTGCTGAGCGTTATAGTGATAATATGGTCAGAAGTTCTGAGCTTGTCATATTTTCTTAAACGCTTAGAAAAATTCTAAGTATTTAGAATTTGACTTTTCCAAGGTAAAAATTGACTTTTGAATTTCGTGATGAAACAAACTTCATATTTCAACGTGTCTTGATGAAATATGATTCTTGAAGCTTGATTTTGATCCAAAAGTCAAAGTTTGACTTTTCAGTGTGCAAATGACCATTTTTCCCTTGTGAGTGATTTTCTTGGAAAATTGCAGTTCAAGGCTTGGAAGCAAACTTGAGGATCTAGGGTGATTCTTTGAGAAAAGAGAGGGCAAATTTTGGGGTACAACAGCTGCCCCGGTACAATCTTCTTACACCTGAAGAGTTAGATTGGCAATTCTACCATTCGTGACTTGAAGGCGGAAGATGATTGAACACTAGAGTGCCCAGAAAATTTGCACTCGAAGATGTGTTAGTTGATTATGTAGGGAATGGGATTAAATATGCCATTTGGAGAGGTAATGGATAGTTGTTGGAGATGGGCTTAAAGATGCAATCCCAAGGTGATTGTATCTGGAATGTATTTGAAGGTCTCTGATTGCCTGTTATTAACCGGAAGAAATAAATCTAACCAGAGGAGGTCTTTGGTTTCCTATTTAACTGGAAGAAATAAATCTAACCAGAGAAGGTATTTTTTGATAATGATGTGTGATGAAGAAATCTGAGACGATTGCTACTCCAAATAGATGATGAAGGAATCTTGGATGATTACTACCTCAGCAGGATGATGAAGGAATATTTGACGACTGCTACTTCAACAGATGATGAAGGAATCTTGGATGATTACTACCTTAACAGGATGATGAAGAAATCTTGGATGACTACTACCTCAACAGGATGATGAATGAATCTTGGACGACTTCTACCTCAATAGGATGATGAAGGAATCTTTGAATACTACTACTCCAGCAGGATGATGAAGGAATCTTGGATGACTACTACCTCAACAGGATGATGAAAGAATCTTGGATGACTACTACCTCAGCAGGATGATGAAGGAATCTTGGACGACTTCTACCTCAACAGGATGATGAAGGAATCTTTGATAACTGCTACTCCAGTAGGATGATGAAGGAATCTTGGATGACTACAACCTCAATAGGATGACGAAGGAATATTGGATGACTTCTACCTCAACAGGATGATAAAGGAATCTTGGACGATTACTACCTCAGCAGAATGATGAAGGAATCTTGCATGACTACTACCTCAGTAGGATGATGAAGGAATATTTAACGACTGCTACTTCAACAGATGATGAAGGAATTTTGGATGATTACTACCTCAGCAGGATGATGAAGGAATCTTGGATGACTACTACCTCAGCAGGATGATGAAGGAATCTTGGATGACTACTACCTCAGCATGATGATGAAGGAATCTTGGACGATTACTACCTCAGCAGGATGATGAAGGAATCTTGGATCACTACTACCTCAACAGAATGATGAAGGAATCTTGGATGACTACTACCTCAGCAGGATGATGAAGGAATCATGGATGACTACTACCTCAGCAGGATGATAAAGGAATCTTGGATGACTACTACCTCATCAGGATGGTGAAAGAATCTTTGACGACTGTTACTTCAACAAATGATGAAGGAATTTTGGACGATTACTACCTCAGCAGTATGATGAAGGAATCTTGGATGACTACTACCTCAGCAGGATGATGAAGGAATCTTGGATGACAACTACCTCAGCAGGATGATGAAGGAATCTTTGACGACTACTACTCCAAAAGGATGATGAAGGAATCTTTTATGATTGCTACTTCAACAGATGATGAAGGAATCTTGGATAACTACTACCTCAGCAGGATGATGAAGGAATCTTGGACGATTACTACCTTAGCAGGATGATGAAGGAATCTTGGATGATTACTACTTCAACAGGTAATGAAGGAATCTTGATGACTGCTACTCCAAAAGGTAATGAAGGAATCTTTGACGACTGCTACTCTAAAAGGTAATGAAGGAATCTTTGACGACTGCTACTCCAAAAGGTAATGAAGGAATCTTTGACAACTGCTACTCCAAAAGGTAATGAAGGAATCTTGATGACTGCTACTCCAAAAGGTAATGAAGGAATCTTGATGACTACTACTCCAAAAGGTAATGAAGGAATCTTAATGACTGCTACTCTAAAAGTTAATGACCTTTATCTGTCAATCGATCTTTCCTGAAAAGGTAAAGAGTTAGTTGTATGCAATGTCATGATGTATGCATTGTGTAATGATGTTCTCAAATTAAATGAGATTTATGTTTTATGTATTTTTTATGCATATGCTATGAATGTTGTTGAATGTAATTCTGTCTGGGAGAATAAATCCTATACAAGTGTTGGGGAGTTATTAAATCCTGGACTGCCGTTGAAGAGTAGGTACGTCTTCAAACATTGCTTAGAATATTTCCATCGGGGATCCCTATTTTGTTGAGGAGAACTCTGTTGGGGAAAGTTGAAAACTCTGTGGAGATTGTTGATTCATGCTTGGGGAAAGAGTTCAGGAGTCTCGGTTGTCCGTTACTCTACTAGGGAGTCGAAGTTGAACTGGTATCTGGTCGGGTCCAGGTTTCACAGTAATTTGCTAGGGATTGTAGAGTAGTCTACTAGGGAAGAGGAGTGGTGGTCCTTTGATTTGTAGTAGTCGGAGAGGAAAACTCAAGCTGGGGAATCCTGTCGTTTGTTGGGGAAATAAACCCTGTTGCCGGTCTGTTAGAGAGGTGATGACTTTGTTAGGGAAATTCCTCGAGGATTCTTGAAGTTGTCCTGGCTGGGGAAAGGTTTTCATAGATTTAAACTCTTGCTAGGGAATCATCCTATGAGAAGGATTTTGGGGAGATTTGTTACTGCCCCTAGTATCGAGTGTTCATGACACTTCCTGGAAATGTTTGATTATACGTAACCCATTGTCGGGATTGACGTTCAATGCCCCAAGTGACGAAAATGGAGACTTTCCCCTGGTTACTCTGCAATTCTTGAGAGATTTTATTGGAATCTTGACTGGATTGCCCTAGGTGTGCTGGATAGTGACATGTCACGCCCCCTGTTGATAGGAGATTTGTAAATGGAAGTGTCATCCTTCTTGAATTGATTTTGTTCACTGAGAGAGCTTTCGTTCACTGGATATTGTGTGAATTTCTCCGTTGTCAAACAAATAGCCATATGCAAACAGTGATATTCAAATAATGCAAAGTTTATGTTTGTCTTGAAGTTTTGAAAAATGTGTTTTTTAGCAAGTGAAGAAGTTAGTAATTCAACTCTGGATTTTGAGTAAAGCCATATAGTTGTCAGGATACCTTTTGTAACAGTATGCTTTCGAACTAACCCGTGCTTCATTTAGGACTTTTGAAGGGTTGTAACGTGGCTTGGTTCACGGTTTAAGAAACAAAGGATAAAGGCTCAAAGTGTATTTTTACCCACCCGTTCTTCGTGATGTTCTTCGGTCCTAAACTTAGTTAATTGTGCGTTTGAACTCCAACTGAGTCTGGAATGATGTTTTGGTGATGGTTCAGACAAGTTTAAATTTGTTGGAAGGCAATCATCTTTGTAACATTTTTCATGCTGTTGAGGATTTGTAGTGATCTCTTTTTGATTTGTTATCCCTGATTTTTGCCTGACTGTTCTTGTTTTGAGATTACAGTCAGTGGGATGCCCCAGTTTTCTTAAGTCTCCTTTGTAGGTTTTGACTTAGTGGGCTTTTCTTTTTGAGAGATAATGACTTCCTATGTGATAGGGAACCATCACCGTATTTTGTTTCCAGAGGAATTTTTCTTGACGTCATTCATTGTATTACGAGACAAGAGTTTGCGGCTAAACGCGCATTTGAATTAACTGAGAGACTACCCTGCCCCAGGTTTTGATTAAAGGTTTCAATTTGTGTTAAAATAGAAAACTTCTACTTCTTTAGCTCGAAGGGGTTGACTAGGGATTATCTTCCTTATAACTCTAGTGTTTAGGATTTGAAAGAATGCCTGTACATTGTCAGCAAGGTCTGTCCAAAAGCATGTTGTATGAGATTATGGCATGGTTTTCGTCATCCTCCCTCTAAAGGCTTGTAACTTTTAGCAAGAGTTGAATGTCATAAAGTGATTAAAAAGCATAGTTTAAATGTAATGAAAATGAGTGGATCAAATCAAGACAAACATATGCAATGCATTAATGAAACAAAGTTTGACATTAACAGATAATTGTTTGAATAACAAAAGATATTACAACTTGAAAATTCAAAATGAACAAAAGCCTCTTTGTTTGAACTTGTCACTTTAGGTGGTGAGCCTTTGAGGGACGGAAAAAGAATTCAGTCTGGCCATCTTGTGCGAACTCCAGCATTCCTCCGTCAATAAAGTCTTGGATCTTATTTTTCAATGCCAAACAGTCATTCGTATCATGCCCATGATTATTGGAGTGGTATGCATACAATGCATTGGGATGATAGTTAGGAGAAGAGGTATTGGGATTCCGAGGAGGATCCCTTAGTGTGATCAGCTCTGCCTTCAACACGTGTTGTAGCGCTTTAGACAACGACATGTTGAGTTTGGTAAACTGCCTTTTGGGCTTGCTTTGCCTTTGCTGATTTTCCGGTTGATGTTGGCGAGATTGTTGTTGGGCTCGTGACGCAGAAGCAAATTGGGGAGGTCTTCTCTCGGCTTCTTGTCTCAAAGGAGGCTGAATGATGATTTGATCCCCAATCCTAGATGTTTTCCCCATTTTGTTACATCCATCCTGACGAAGCTTGTTGATGAGGACCCTTAGCTCTTCTTGTCTTTGTGCCAGATTTTGGATAAGAGCCATCTGGCCCACTAGTTGTCCCATTATTTAGACCTTTATGATGTCTATCTAAGTTTGTAGCTGTTTCTACTGGTCATCTCTGTCGTCCCCAGGATTTCCCGCGATCATGCCCCTGGTGAGGAACGCCTTGACCTCTTCTTGTCCCTTGGATAGATTCAAGAACATCCCTTGAAGTTGAGCGTTTTGAGCCTGGATGTCCTTGATAGTATGCTCTAAAGCCATATCTACTGGAATAAATAGTAGGAAGGTAAGGAGACCTGTATGGAAAAAACCTGTCATGATATGATGCATGATATGTGGATGCATGTTTTCAAGGATCTCGTGGGGTAAACACAAGAAAAAGTTAGAGATTAATCTTTGATTGGAGAACTTTGTATCGACATATGTCCTTCCACGAGGATTAAGCTCACCATATCAAGTGGGTCATAGCCCTTGACTCAAGTTGTTGTACTTGACTTTTGACGGTGTTTGGTTAGAGGAAAATAAATCCTCTTGCCCTTGATAGAAGTCTGGTTCAAGGTTACCTTGTATCAAAGACCCTCGAGATCCTTGAAATGGTTATTGAAAATGCTATGGTATGATGTTATGATGTTATGTACAGATATGCGAGGTAAGCAAGTTTATATACAAATAATCATATTCACACAAAGCAGAAAAGTCCTTAGTTTCAGGCTTGCATGGGGTTTTGTAGGTAAGTACCCTCTTGAAGTTTAGTTGGCTCAACCTGTCCTAGTTAATAGTAACCGAGTTCTAAGGGATCTCAATATCACTGATCTTTCCCCCATGTTTCGGTCAATAAGCGATTGACTCGCAACCAAACAAAACTCAAGAGTCAAACCTCAATGAGTGTAGCATCGAGTATCTACCAACTTCGGACTGCAATAAAGTTGGTCATCTCACTACGTCCTAATGGCTAAGGTTGTCAAGTAAGGTTCTAAGGTCAGTTGATGCTTCATGACACCACGCGGCGGCCCCGTACTCTTCTTGACTACTCAAGGGTTATCGGTACCAACTAAAGTTCCACATCAACGTAGCTACTGCTTCAACCGTGTCGGTATACCCCACACAGTTCCCTCACAGTGTATTGCTAATCACCTAAAAGGTGTCCCCAAATCGGGTGTAGGATTTAAAATAAACCCAAACAAGGAACCAAAATGTAAAGCATGCAAATCAAACAATGTAAGCAAGTAAAGTTGATATAGCCCTAAGGTAATCCCACTTTTAAGTAATTTCCCCAGCAGAGTCGCTAGTTCTGTGATACGGTGGGAGAACTGACTTGAGGTTTTTTTTGTTTTGTGTTCGCAAATGTTGCGGTTTAGCAAGATTCGCCACCGACTTTTCTTTTATCCTATAAGGAAAGGTGAAAAAGCACAGGAAAGACCTTTCGAGATGTTTTCTTGAGTTCGGGGGGTAGATTATGAAAAGGTAAGGTATTAGCACCCTTTTCATCCATGGTTTTCCATGGGCTCTTAGTTACTTGCTAGATCACTTTCTTTTTGTTTGGATGTGCTTGTAGTGTGGTTTTTTGAAAGTATTTTGAAAATGTAACTTTATAATGATTCTCGCTTCTATAAGAATGCATACAAAGTGTTTGTTTCGAAAATAGTTCAAAGAGGTGTTTGTGAGGTTTGTAAAGTGTTTTTGTTATGAGCAAGCGAGTAACTAAGAGCGAACCTACCTACTCAAAAAGTTCTTAAATGTGATTTTCCTCCTCCTTTAGATGCTGCTATCTTACCATTGATTTGATAAGAAGCCCCATCGTTGGATGTGAAGGGACGGGCATTGGGTCATCGTATGACCATGATAGCAATGTTGTGAGATGACTTAGCACTTTTTCTTTAAGTACTAAGATCATTTTGAAATGCAACTTTAATAGCGTCATCGAGGGACTATGATCTTGTATTTTTCGATTTGTTTGTGCTAAGACATCCCACATGCATAACATGGTCATTTTTGTAAGGCAACAAGTGAGATTACCCTAAGGGTGCATGTGTGCAAGTGTATTTGATTGCATGCCTTTTAGTCTTGATTAGGGTGATCTATTTGTTTGTTTTATCTTTCCATACACGCCTAATTACTATACGGTATAAGGAAAACAGTAAATTGCAGAAAATGAAATTCTACGCTATTACAATATTTAGGGGATGGGGATACATATGTACGAATGGAGATTGCAAGTAAAAATAAGTCCTAAGTTATTATTACAACCATATTGAAATGCATAACATAAGGAATAAATGGACTTGTTTAGAAAATGTTTTTGTCTTAAGGAAATAAATTAAAAGGAAAATATTTGTGTGTTTTTTATGTTAATGTATATAAAAAAAAGATGAAAACGAAAAATGAATGCAAGGTAGATATAACGTGTTCCTGTAAATAAAGAAACAAGGATCAGAAATTCTGAAGCCAGGCGCGTGACTAAGCAGGAGACATCCGTGGGATCAGAAGTTTTGGACTGGTAAACTGAGGTCCTGCAAGACATGTTAGAGGAAAAACACAGAAGTTTTAGATTTCTATGTGCTGAACTTCTGAATGTCAGAACAGTGAGAAAACCTTAGAAACTCTGTGCGTGTCAAAACAGTAGGAAGAACTCAGAGGTTCTGTATGGTGCTAAGACAGTGAACGAATATTCAGCAGTTTATCAAGTTATCAGTGCATGAAAATCAAAAGTTCAGTTCATGTAAGGAGAACTCAGAAGTTCTGTGATGTGTTAACAGTATGTAAGCATCAGAAGTTCGGTGTTGTGCTAAAGTTGTGAGTGAAAGTCAGAAGTTATGTATTTGTACTGAGTCAGTGAATGAAAATTAGCAGTTCAGTGCGTTATCATCATGCAAAAATCAGAAGTTCAATGTGTGTTAACAATGAGAAAAAATCATAGAAGTTCTGTGTATTATCAGCATGTGGAAATCAGAAGTTCTATATTACATTTCAACTCTTTTCTCATATTAATCAGCACGTCAGCAATTTATTCAGTTCAGCAAATCAGAATAATCACAGCACAACGTATCCAGAAATTCCAATCCTAAGTCTGAGCCTAGCATTATTCTAGAAGTTCTGATCCATAGTTTTTCTATTCATGCAATGATATGTACAACATTAATACTATGATATTTACATGTTAATGATGTTTAGAATGAAAAGCAAGTAAAGTCACAAAGACTTACCTGGAGCGTGCTTGGAACTTTGAGTGGCTGCCTTTGTATGTTCTGAGTCAGCAAGAGAGACGAAAGAGTGGTTGTGTTCTTTGGTTCAAAGGGAAGAACAAAGGTTTGTTTTTGTGTATGAGAAATCTGGATTTTTATGAAGGTTTCACAACTTCCCTTTCTCTCTTTTGGCCAATGTCTCTGTTCAAAAGCCAGCCTCCTTGAACGTGTGATGGGGCCAAGTATTTATAGATGAATTTGCTGTGAGTTTGGGGGGAAAAAACAAATAGGATTTGAACCTGTTTTGGCATCTGGTTCTTTTGATTTTTCATCACAGTTTTCGTATGCTAGTTTGGTGTAATCATGAGATGCAGGCGTAGGCTGAGCTAGCTATTGGTCATAGGTCTGCAACAAGTTGTATAAGCAAGGTTTTGGGATTTGGTCAAGTTCTAACCAAAGCTTTGAAAATAGCCTTCATGTGCTGAAGCGCTGCCTTGTCTTTGAAGCAAGCATGGTGGCAGTCAGCAGGATTTAAGGAAAAGAAAAAAGCAAAGCATGGGCTTGGTAGCAAAGTTGTTATCCCAAGACAGTAGAGGTACACGTGGTGAAAATCCTTTGGATAAAGACTCAGAAGCTGGTTGTGAGCATTAAATGAGCATTAAATGATGATGAGACTTATCACAACCATAAATCCTGCAACGTGAAACTCTACATCATGGCTTAGTTCTGGATCAGAAGTTCTGCTCCTGCGTAGCATCCAATCTTCTCATCCTCTTAACTTATGGCTTCAGAATGTTCTGAAGGAGCTTTCAGACCTTCTGGGAAGCTTACAGAATGCTCCATAACCTTCTTTGAATTACTCTGGCAAACTCTGACTGAAGCCTTTGTGAAAACTTGCCCAGAAGTTCTGACCAAAATCTGCCTTGAGAGTGTCCAGAATTTGATGAGCGTTAGGGTGATAATATGATCAGAAGTTCTGAGCTTTTCATATTTTCTTAAACGCTTAGAAAAATTCTAAGTATTTAGAATTTGACTTTTCCAAGGTAAAAGTTGACTTTGGAATTTCTTGATAAAACAAACTTCATATTTCAACGTGTCTTGATGAAATATGATTCTTGAAGCTTGATTTTGATCCAAAAGTCAAAGTTTAACTTTTCAGTGTGCAAATGACCATTTTGCCCTTGTGAGTGATTTTCTTGGAAAATTGCAGTTCAAGGCTTGGAAACAAACATGAGGATCCAGGGTGATTCTTTGAGAAAAGAGAGGGCAAATATTGGGGTACAATAGATAGCATTGTCTAAAGGAAAAGAGGAAAAGAACGATCCTTTTCGAGTAATAAAGTAGATAGATGCTAGAAGTTTTCTCAAACATTTTGCACTTACAGAAAAACTGCTTTTCAAAAACAATTTCAAAACACTTTGTATACTTTCTCCACTATCCCGAGAAACATTACAAAGTTCGCCGTACTAAGGCGTTTTCAAAACATTTTCAAACACACAAAGCACAAAGGTATTTTAAAAATGACCAAACCTCTAAGAGCCCATGGAAAACCACGGATGGAAAGGGTGCTAACACCTTCCCTTTCCATAATCTACCCCTCTTACTCAGAAAACATCTCAAAAAGGTCTTTTTCTTTTCTTTTAACCCTTTCTTTTGTTGGATAAAAGAAAAGATGATGGCGACTCTTGCTTACTGCAAAATTTGCAAACACAAACACAAAACCAGTATAACAGTCGGTTCTGCCACCGTATCACATCACCGTCATCTTCTGTATGATTTTCTTAATGTTCTTGTTAGCAGACTCCATAATGCCATTCATTTTCAGACAATAAGGGGAAGAATTATGACGTTGAATCTTGAATTGTTTACAGAGTTAAGTGACCATCATATTGTTTAGATTTGTACCATTATCTATGATGATTCTTTCTGGAACACCATACCAATAGATAAGGTTATGCTTGATGAACCGCGTCGTAACATTCTTCGTAATAGTAACAAATGAGGTCGCGTCATCCCATTACGTGAATTAATCCATGGCCACTAGGATAAAGCGATGCCCATTTGAAGCGGTAGGTCTAATATCTCCGATCATTTCAATGCCCCACATTGAAAAGGGCCAGGATGCCGTCAAGAAGTTCAAGGGAACAAGAGGTACATGTACTTTATAAACATAGATCTGACATTTGTGACAAGTTCGAGAATGCTGATAGCAGTCTGCTTCCATAGTGGACCAATAGTATCCTTCCCGTAGGATCTTTTTAGACATAGTGTGTCCACTAGAATGGGTTCCAAAGGTACCTTCATGTAAATCTTCCATAATCCTCTCTGCTTCGCTTTTGTCTACACACAAAATTAAAGTAGAGTCGTGGTTACGCTTGTAGAGGATTCCATTACTGAGGAAGAACTTTGCGGAGAACCTTCTCAGAAACTTCTTATCATTGACAGATGCCCCTTCAGGATATTCTTGAGCCACGAGATATCTTTTCACTTCATGGAACCAAGGTTTGTCTGTTACCCCTTCAATATCGATCTGATAGCAGTAAGTTGGCTCATCCAATTTCTCAATAGTGATTTGGGGAGCCTCGTTGTCCCATATGACCTTGAACATGGATGACATAATAGCTAGCGCGTTCGTAAACTGATTCTCTTCTCGTGGAAAATTTTCAAAGGTAACTTCTTCAAAGTGTGGAAGCAACTTCATCACATGTTCTTTGTAAGGGATGAGATTACGGTGCTTAGTGTACCACTCTCCTTTGATTTGACATATTACCAAAGCTGAATCTCCGAAAACACTCAAGAACCTCCTCAGGTCAATAGCAGCTTTGAGACCCATGATGCATGCTTCATACTCAGCCATATTGTGGGTACAGTTGAAACATAATCTGGCGGTGAAAGGAGTATGACAGCCATCGGGAGATATAATTACAGCACCGATGCCATTTCCTAGTGCGTTGGAAGCTCTGTCAAAAACCACGATCCATCAGGATCCCTTCTCAGGTCCTTCATCCGGTCCAGGTTCTTCACAGTCAGTCACTAACATAATATTCTCATCCGGGAATTCAAAGTTCATGGATTGGTAGTAATCCACAGCCTGATGAGCCAAATGATCAGTTAATACACTTCCCTTGATTGCTTTCTGGGTTGTGTATTGAATGTCGTATTCGGTCAGGATCATGTGCCATTTTTCTATTCTTCCGGAGAGAGCGGGCTTCTCGAAGATGTACTTGATCGGATCCATCTTAGATATCAATAAAGTAGTGTGAGTCAACATATACTATCTCAGTCGGCGAGCAGCCCATGCCAAAGTGCAACAAGTTTTCACGAGCAGTGAGTATCTTGTTTCACAGTCTGTAAACTTTTTACTAAGGTAGTATATTGCATGCTTTTTTCGACCAGACTCGTCATGTTTCCCCAACACACACCCCATTGAATTATCTAACACTGTTAAGTACATTATCAAAGGTCTTCAATCAGAGGCATCAGAATTGGAGGCTCTTGAAGGTATTCCTAGATTCTATCAAAGGCAGTCTGGCATTCGTCATTGTACTTTACTACTTGATCTTTCTTCAGGAGTTTAAAATTGGCTCACAAGTAGTTTTTAGATGGGTAATGAACCTGGAAATGTAATTTAGGCGTCCCAAGAAGCCTCTAACTTCCTTTTAAGTGCAAGGAGCCGTCATCTCTTGTATGGATTTAACCTTTGTAGGGCCTACCTGAATACCCTTGTCACTGACAATGAAGCCTAGGAGTTTAGCAGACCTTACCCCGAAGGTGCACTTGTTCGAATTTAACCTTAGCTTCTACGTCTTCAACCTATCAAACAGCTTTTGCAGGTGATCAAGATGCTCTTCTTTAGTTTGAGACCTGGCTATCATGTCATCAACATAGACCTCTATCTCATGGTGAATCATGTCATGGAATAAAGATACCATGGCTCGGTGATAGGTTGCCCCAGCATTCTTCAATCCAAACGGCATCACTTTGTAACAGAAAGTTCCCCATTGTGTGATGAAGGTTTTCTTCTCCATGTCCTCAGGTGCCATCTTGATCTAATTGTAACCAGAGAATCCATCCATGAAGGAAAAGACCTTGTGTTGTGCAGTGTTATCAACCAGAACGTCAATGTGGGGAAGCGGGAAGTCATCCTTGGGGCTTTCCCTATTCAAATATATGTAGTCCATACACATCCGTACCTTGCAGTCTCTTTTAGCCACTGGGAATAGGTTAGCAACCCGTTATGGATAAGAGGTGACAACTAAGAACCCAACATTGAACTGTTTCATAACTTCTGCCTTGATCTTCTCTAATATTTCAAGATGCATACGACAGACCTTCTGCTTTATTGGAGGGATGTCTTCTTTAGTAGGCAGACGATGAACCACAATATAAGGGTCTAACCTTGGCATGTCTTCATATGACAAGGCAAAGATCTCGACATAATCATGTAACATCTGTATCAACTAATGTTATACACTAAGCTCCAAATTTGCACCTATCTAGACTTCTTTTCTATCCTTTTCTGTGCCCAAGTTCACTATCTCAACTGTCTCTTCATGAGGCTGTATAGCCCTTTTTTCCTGCTGTAACAGTCTGGCAAGTTCTCCGGGTACCTCACAATCTTCCTCACCTTCGTCCTCGGCTTGGTTGATCGGACTGACAAAGTCATAACCGTCAATAGCAGAACTGTTATCAATGGGATCCAGAGTGGATATGGATCTTCGTTTTAATACGTGAGTGTGTGTAAGAGCATAGTTGTATTGACAAAGTAAAAAGCAGAAAAGAAAGATAGAGAGCGCAAAATTTGTATGTAAAACGTCTAATGCTTTATTAATGACATATGAAATTGAAACATGATAACGCTCACAAATAAACCATTGTTCCCCGGGAAAGACACATGGCCATAAAGTTTATATTGTTTATTTATTACATATCCGAAAACAAGAGAGATAATTACTTTTTAATAAAAGTAATCGGTACAAAGTCTTTAGCCGTCCAGTTACTGGGTCCACCGTCAGTAGTAGGGAAGATTCAGCTATCCATGTCATAGTCATCATCACTGTCTTCTAAAGCGTTGACCCCATGATTGCTTATGCGTAGGGGAGGTCATCCAGCACGAGCATGATGAACAACCCTTTGAGCCCTTGAAGAGAAACCCAAACAAAACTTATCAGATTTGTATGGAATGTCAGGGAGTTGGCCCCAAATGGTACACCCACCTTCTTCAATAACTGCTTTGGTGTCCTTTAGAGAAGCCATTTTCAAGGGAGGTCTGGTGATCTTTGGCACACTGGTAATAGTCTCGGTTGTAGCCATGGTCTGATAAACCTCTTCAAAGTTCTTACAAGGAGTCTGGATGAACTCGCCATCCAATTCCACATACCTGAATGAGTTCAGGTGGCTTACCATGTATTTCTCTTCACCATGCACCGTGATAATCTTTCCCTTCACCGGGTACTTCAACATCTGATGCAGAGTAGAAGTGAAAGCTCCAGCCCCATGGATCCAAGGGCGTCCCAACAAACAGGAATAAGATGGTCGGATATCCTAAACATAGAAGGTGGAGTCAAAAGTCTGAGAAAAAACTTTGATGGGGATATCCACCTCCTCGTGCACCATTTTTTCGAACCATCAAAAACCCTTACTATAATGTTGCTGGGCTTCAGGATCAAACCTTCGCAGTCTAATCTTTCCAGAGCCTTTTTGGGAAGCACATTCAGGGATGAACCAGTATCTATTAGAACATGGGCCAAAGTAGTGCCCCTGAATTCGATGGAGACATGCATCACATCATTCTGTTTTCTTCCTATGGGTATCAGATCAGCATCAGAAAAACCCAAACTATTATCAACCGTCAAACTGGCCACACAATCTTCAAATTGGTCAGCGGGGGTTTCTTGTGGCACATGGGCAATTTTCAGGAATTTCACCAAAGCTTATGCATGAGCTTTAGAGCATAATAGTAGGGCCAACATTGAAATCTTAGAAGGGGTCTACCCCAGCTGTTCGACCACATTGTAGTCTCTCTTTTTAAAGATCTTCAAGATTTCTTCCATTTCCTTCCTTGAAGCCTCTGGAATGGATTCTGAATATACCTTCGTTTGGACAGGCTTAACCAATATGTCTTTTCCCCGAGTTTTGGACGACTCGATGATAGGGGTGGCAACAGGGGTAACCACAGGAATTGCGGTGGTAGTATCAGTAGGAACAAAAGTAGAAATGATCACATTAATAGTAACCTCTTTTGGAGGAGAAATATTAGGTGAGAACACTTTTCTATTTCTTGTTATTTTTCTTGTCCCAACGATGTTTCCAATGTCGAGATCAGTACTTCCAGTAACTTTGTCTTTAGCAGCCAACATGTCTTTCTTGACGCCATGGTAATAGACGTCAGCTCCATAATTCTAGGGAACAGCTTTGTCCGAGGAGTATGGGATTGGCCCTGGCATAGTGATAATCAGGGGAGCCAACTTTGGAGCAGATGTAATCCTGATGGGTCTTTTGGTGGAGACCCTAGGAGGATTGGCGGAGATTGTTATAATTGAAACATCTTTACAGGAATTAGTTGTGACGGGAGTCTTCTCAAATAGAATCTCTTTATCATCCATCAGGCGCAGAACAACTGCTTTCAACAAATAACAACAAGTCGTTAGAGATAAACATAAGTGGCAATCTTCACCACAACCCATAAATAGACCGACTTACATCAAATTCCACTTAATAGTCATGAGAGGAGTAACAAGTCCCTCAATATAAGTAACAAACGTATCATTGTCAACAACATTAACACCACGGTCGTGCTTGGGAATGAGAGCAATAATAACATTGGTTATCTCAGGAGCGTCAAATTCAATCTCCTTCACCTTAATAAGTTCTTGCACCTTGTTCTTCAAAGCCCAACAGTCGTTTGTATCATGGTCTGGACTTTCTGAATGGTAAGTACAACGTGTATTTGGGTTGTAGCGAGGAGATGCGGTGTTGGGATTCTTGGGAGCTTCCCTCAAGGTAACCAGATTGGATTTCAGTAGGTGAGGCAAAACCAGAGACAAAGTCATATTTATCCGGGTGAGTTGTCTTACAGGTTTTTCAGCTCCAGGCTGATTGTTTCGTTATTGAGTAGTTACAGGCTTGGATATCATAACAGCCCCTACCGTTGGACGGTGCTCGGTTCTCCCCTAATTTGTTTGATTGTAAACAACACTGACCTCTTTCTTTCTCACGAAAGGTCTCTTTCCTGCACTTGAAGAGGCCTCCTTATGTATCTTGCCACTACTAATACCAACTTCCACTCTTTCTCCAGTAAAAATCAACTCAGTAAAGCCAGTTGAGGAGCTTCCAATCAAATGGTTGAAAAATAGATCGGATAGGGTACCCAAAAACATATCCACAAACTCTCTATCGGATAGAGGGGCTTGGACTCTTCCCGCTAGGACTATCCACTTTTGAGCATAGTCTTTAAAGCCCTCACTAGAACCCATAGACATACTTTGGAGTTGTGTACGGGTGGGAGCAAGGTATGCATTATACTGATACTGCTTGTAGAAAGCAGCAGCCAAGTCTTCCAAGTTATGAATATTGGTCCCCTCAAGCTGATAGAACCACTCTAGTTGAGTCCCAGATAGACTGTCTTGAAAGAAGTGGACCCATAAGTCCTTGTCAGCAATGTGCGGCTGAATCTTCCTCACATAAGACCGAAGATGCATCTTGGGACATGAGACCCCATCATATTTAGCGAACAACAAAACCTTTAACTTCTGCGGGATGACAACCCCAAAAACTAAACCCAGCTCTTCAAAATCCAACCCAGGTACCTTCTGGATTTCCATTGCATTCATACGATCCTCCAGCTGTTTGTATTTTTGATCGGCCATAAGATGTTTCTCCTCATTATAGTCAGTCTCATTATCAAATTCCCTTAGACTGGGTTCTTCCTCTCTTGTTTCCCATTCTTAATTGTCTCCTTCTTTTGACGAAGATGCTAGTTCTATAACTTGCCTTAATGATCCTATGAACCTCCTTCCCAAATCCACCATACCAGCTGGCTTCTTTGGCTTTTTGGTCTTTTCTTTGACAATCAGGGATTTCAGTTCCTCTTGCCCATTGGCCAGAGCCATGATCATTTGTTGAAACTGAGCATTTTGAGTTTGTAGATCCTTCACTGTTTGTTCGAGAGCCATTTCTTTACTGCTGAAATAAACAGCGAAGAAGATGAGAAACCTGCTATGAAACTTGTTTATGCAATGATATGTATGATATATGTATGCAATGTTTTCAAGGATTTTGGTAAATTTAAATTTGTGAACCAAAATGAAACAAAGATTCTATTAGTAGAATTCAAAATACAATTTCCTTTTAGGCGTTCAATTTAAAATTTTAAAAACTAAGAAATCAGGTTTCCCATGGGCGCTTCCTCTTCATGCAGAGATAGACATTAAGACCTCTTTCCCCGTGAAGTTTCTTCGTGAGCTCCAAAACTTTCCTCTCATGGGCATAAAAATGACCTCTATAGGTATCCTGCTCTTTCTTCAACTGAATCCAGGATCTCTGTAGTTCTTCAAGATCAGTGGGCATATCAGGATGAAGAACTGTATAGGGGACATCCCCTTCAGTAATGGGCTCCATAATCACTGGTAAGATGGCTATATATGGAATCATAAGGTTCTGAGCACGAGCTCGTACCCATTGGAGGTAAGGTTCCATAAGGATGGAAGTCTTTGGTCCCAAAGTCTTGGTGTCAAATCTGTTTACCATGCCGCATGCTCGTATGAACCTATGACGATACCCTTGAACATC
This sequence comes from Vicia faba, assembly GCA_948472305.1. NCBI lineage: Eukaryota > Viridiplantae > Streptophyta > Magnoliopsida > Fabales > Fabaceae > Vicia > Vicia faba. The sequence goes on from OX451738.1 coordinate 1,509,379,731, forward strand.
ATCCTTATTGTTAAACACAATGCCCTGGATAAGCATCTCGTGAGGACCGTCCCTTTGAGCGTAACCAAATTGTCGCAGAGCCAGAGAAGGATTATAAGTTATGCCTCCCCTAATTCCGAGTAGTGAGACATTAGGGAACTCCCCGCAGCGGTCAATAATATAAATATCTCCCATAGTTCGGGAATGCCAGAGAATATCCGCGTGAGAAAGTGACATTAACCTTTGCGACCAGACCAACCCTTCTTCATTCTTTAGTACTGATTTAGGGAGGTGAGAAATACCCTCCTCGAAAGCAAAGGCACACAACACATAAGAATCCCTCTTTTCTTCGTGGTACGAGTGTGAAAGGTATGCAAGATGTCTTTGAGTAAAGTGGTCATAGTGTTGCGAGAGAGGAAGACCTTGATAACATTCACATCTATGAGTAAGTCTGGATTAGGGAACAGTACTAACACGTAGATTAGAAGGGCCAAGACCTCCTCAAAAGCCTGGAAATCCAATCATCCCAAAACAACTGAGCCTTCTCTATTAGGAACTTGGCTAGAAAACCTTTAACTGCACTTCTTATTTCCCAGTTGGATACAATGTCAGACCATTTCAGGTGCAAATCTGCTGCAATGATCCCGACTTTGGAGCTGCTTCTAAACTGGTGAAAGGCAACTGATCCAAAATAGGTATACCAATATCTGAGAGAACTCTTCCATGGTGGGCACTAACTGATAGTCTGGAAAGGTGAAGCAATGGTGCTTAGGGTCAAAGAATTGAAAAAGAACACTCCTCATCTTCTCATCAAAACCTGAGATAACCAGATTGAGAAGTCGACCATAGTTATTGGTGAACGAAGAAGTCTCAGGAACCCTTGGTGCTAGCTCTTTGAGTTGAAGAGGTATTCTCACAAAGCTGATTTGGATGGTATTTCTACGAGCAGAAGCCATGATATGCAAAACAGAACAAAGATAAATTCCCGTAATCCTTGAAATGGTTAGTGTAATAAAGAATGAATGTTTATGATGCATGATATCATGTCTAAGCAAATTAATCACACACAATCAAGGTAGACAAGACCTTAGGTTTAGGCTTGCATGGGGTTTATAGGTAAATACCCTCTTGAAGTTTAGCTGGTTTCAAACCTGTCCTAGAAATAGTAACTGGGTTCTAAGGAATCTCAATATCAATGATCTTTCTTTATCAGTATTATTTCAGCTTAGAAATTTTTTCTTGCGGCCGAAACATCCTGAAAGTCCGATCTTAATGAGTGTAGTATCGAGTATCAACCGATTCCAAGCTTTACACCGAGACCGTCTATCTCACTACTTTATAATGGCCAAGTTTGTTCCACTAAGGTTCTAAGGTTCGTTAGTGCTTTACGACACCACCAGGCGGCCCCGTATTCTCCTTGATTCAACACAAAGGATACCGGTACCAACCAAAGTATCACACCAACACAGCTATCGCTTCAACCATATCGGTCTATGTCATAAAGTATCCATGATCTATTGTTGTTTACCTAAAAAGATGCCCCAGATCTGGGTATAGGATCTTTACAAGAATACCCCAACAAACCCTCAAAAATAAAGCAGTCAAAGAAAACAAGGAAAGCAATTTTAAAATGATCTAGACCCTAAGGTAAACCCCACTTTATAATTATCCCCAGCAGAGTCGCCAATTCTGTGATACGGTGGCAGAACCGACTGTTAATATTGTTTTGCGTTTTGTATTTGCAAATATGCGATAAGCAAGAGTCGCCACCGACTTTTCTTTTATCCAACAAAGGAAAGGGTGAAAAGAACAGAAAAGACCTTTTTTTTCGAGATTTTCTGAGTAAGAGGGGTAGATTATGGAAAGGGAGGTGTTAGCACCCTTTCCATCTATGGTTTTCCACGGGCTCTTAGGTACTTGCTCATTTTGAAAACTGCTTTCGTGTTTGTGTGTTTTGAAAAGTTTGTTTGCTATATGATAACTCTTGCATCAGTCATCAAGAGTGTGATAAAGCGTTTTTGAAAAGGTTTTGAAAGTGTGGTGTAAAAAAGAATTAGTTTTGAGCAAGTACTTAATAACTATCTACCTACTCGGAAAAAAAGGCGCTCTCTTCCTCCTTTCCTTTAGATAGTGCTATCCTACTATTAGTGAGTAGGTAGACCTATCGTTGGATGTTGAAGGACTATCGAAGGGACATGTACAGTCACTAATGCAACTAGGCAAGAACTCTTAGTAATCGTCCTAAACTTCTAAAATCACTATTTTAACCAAGGCAACAGTCGAAAGGGTCATCGAGGGACTTGTGATCTCTTGAAATAAAGGACAGTCACTAAAAAATCTCACGTTTCGAGAATTGTGACTGTTTCTAAGGAAACCAAAGTGGGAGATACCCTAGGGGTGAGCATGTGAAAGTGTGCTTGATTCAGATATATTATCTTTTAATTAAGTTATGCTATGTTCAATTAATCGTTATCTTTCGATAAAATCCTATTAACCATTTATCTAAGCAGTTTATAGCGTGAAAAATAAATTGCAGAAAATAAAAACTCCTAAGGTATTACATGGCCTCGGGACAATTACATAATCAAATGCGGAAATTTAAACCCTAATTAAACTATTACAAACTGGGAAACAGTTACATAATTAAAAAGTAAAACAGAAAATAATGAACACGCGAAGAATAAAGAAGCGTCTAAACCCTAAAAATGCTCCTAAATTAAAAGAAAACCTATTTTTTATGTTTTTATTTATTAATGAAATTATCATAATAATATCCTAATTAACTATATTAAAAAGGGATGAAAATAATTAATTACAATAAATTATAATGAAACTAATATTTTTGTTATTTTATTAAAAAATATTTGATGTTTTAACCTAATTCTAATCAATTTTAAATTTAAAGAAAAAACAAGTTAAACCAATGAAATTAAAATAATTTAAAGAAAATTAATTTTAATTGAAAAAAAACCTAAATCTATTTTTTTGACTTTTTCTGATTTTATGATTAAAATAATAAAAAAGGTGAATTTTAAAAAGATAAAATAATTAAATAAATTAAAAATAAAGAAATTAAAAAAAGAAGAGAGAAAAGTAATGGGCCTGATATGAGGAATTAAGGGGGTGCTAATTAGATTTTTGTTAAGCCTAGATATGTTGGCCCATTGCCCTTGCGTGAGATCCCATGCTGCCATCCCCTAAGGCTTTACCGTGGGTGCCTAGATTTGGATCATCTGATCTAGATCTGATGAGATCTTATGGTGTGGAGGTTACGTCGCATGGTGCACGTGCTTGCAATTGTGATACTGGATCTGTAAATCACTTGTTAGAAAAATAAAACGCCTGACCTGGGTATCGAACCCAAGTCCTCCCCTTTACAACGCGTTGCCTTTACTATATGGGCCATTTGTTCATTCATGTATATGATAGCAAAAATACAATATAATATAAAAACAAGTCAATAGTTGAGTCAGCAAAACACGCAAGCAGTGTGGGGTCCCTGTACTCTGAATGATCCAACCACAACTTAAGAAATTGCCATGCAAGTCTCCGACCAGTCAAACTACCTCAGGCGGTGGCTCCAGTCATCCCCTCTGTTTGATCAAAAACTTAAACCTACAAATCACGTAAGATACGGATGCCAAGGGTACCCTACCCCCTATTTCGAGGGTTGCGATCACGATGGTGGCATCCGTTTTGACTGAAACGACCTATAAGTCCAGATACGAAGAAGATGGACCTTTGTACCCTAACAATGGAACTTCTCTGTTTCCACGTCCTAACCTTCGTATGATGGTTCTAAACACTTGAAAACATGATATTAAACACAAATATATGCAGAGATATTATTTACATGCCATGAGTAAAAAGTTTGAACCATGAGAAGTTGGCAAACTGTGAGTTGTTGGAGAGGGAACTCCTGTGTACTTTGGCCTTCAAGGAGGGATAGGTTGACTTGCTGAGAGTCTCAGGAACGTGGATGGATGGCTGGAAGTGATTGAAACTGGCTGGAGAAGGAGATCTCGAGTTGCACCACTATGAATATTTTTGAAACTTTTTCTAGGGTTTTTGGAGGCAGCTGCGTGTGTGTTTGTGTTTCTGAAGGGTTGTACTTATGTAGTATATCACATTAGGTCAACAAAAGTGGAAAGAAAATCCAAGCTTTCATGTGAAAATATTTTCTTTCAATTATGTGATTTTTCGACTTTTTTGGACCAAATTCAATCTTCTCTTTTCTCCACGAAATTTCCTTGATATGCCAGCACCTTTTGCCCATTATTTGATGAGAAAAAGAATCCAAATCAAATCATACATTAATTCTATTATTTATTTATTCAATTTTTCATTTTAATGAATAAAATATCAAAATAAATAGCATAAATAATATGATAATGCATGGGTGGGATCAGAGGTCGTGGGCCATGTTAGAAATAAGTTTCAAACATGAAAAGATGGGCCCATTTGGAAAAAAATCAAGTTTGGTCAATATTGGCTTCATGCACTTTTCCAAAAATTGGTCAACTTTAGCAATGCATATCTCTCTCATTTATAACCCTCAGAGGGTGTTATTGGACTTTTTAGAGAGCTTAGGATGTCCAATAAACAATATTTTTGGTTTCATTTCAATTGAATCTTCCATGTTCATGTAAGGAGCTTTGACCCAAAAGGTGTTTTGGTTGACTTTTTGAAAGGACCTATAATGTCTGAGCTGTATCTTTTAACTGGATAATTTTTGGAACTTGAAGGATGAAGAGAAGTTGTAGGGAATTGGATTCTCTTCAAAATGAGCTTTGGTGCAAAATTTCTGATAAAGTATGAGAAAGTTATGCTTAGTCAAAGTTTGGTTGACTTTTCCTATAGAAACCCTAATTTGCAATTTTTGACTTTTGATGAGTTAGAAGCATTTCTTGAAGAATCCTGATCAACCTTTGATCAAATGATGGATATCACTTCAAAATATTGATGTTGACCAAAAATCTTGAAGTTTGACTGTATATAAGCCAAAGTTGACTTTTGACCTAGTACAATTGACTTTCAGGCATTTGAGCAGTTGACTGAGCAAACTTGTTGTGCAAGGCATGAAATTTGTCATGGATGATCTTGAGGACATAGTAGGGCCATGGAAAACATTTGGGACCTTTGGAGCTCACACATATTTATGAAAATTGAAACCCTAGTTAGAGGTTCATTGCCTTTAGGAGGAGAATTTGTCTGGTCACTTCTTGGTCATCTATGGGCAAGTTAGGGACCTCAATGGGCAAGTGTTGAGTAAAATGAGATGGAAATTTTAGGGTACAACAGTAATGCATTGCGTGATGATTCTCTCAAAATAAATGAGATTGTGCTATATGTATTTTGTATGCATATGCTATGACAATTGTAAAATGATGCATGAATGTAGTGTGTGAACCGGTCAACTGTTCTTTGTAACATTGTTGAATTGAGGGAAAATAAATCCCTAACTGCTGCTGGGGATGAAGAATGTGGTTCTTCATTATTTGTTGAAGTTGAATTTTATGGGAGATGGATTTCCGTAGCTAGAGAAATAAACTCTATTGGGGAAATAAAACTCCGTAAACTGCTCGGGGTTTCTATGAAGCATTGTTGGAGAACCCAAGAGACTTATGAACTATGTTGAGGAGTTCTTCAAGATGCTATAGAGATGATTGGAAACTCTTACTCTACAAGAGATATCGGAACCTCTGTCATCATTAGGCGGTATGCTGAAGATATGGTAATGACTTTGCAGTAGGACCTCTCGGTTTCTGTACTTGCTAAAGAAAGTGTCTGCGGGGATTTGCAGATGGCTTTTAGACATTGTCCTGTTTCTTAAAGCCCGTAGTAACTGTCTTTCTATTTTTTTATGCGCATATTTGTAAACAACGATCATATTCAAACGCATATGTTAAAAATAATAATTGGACATTTTTGAAAAACAAAACAGAAAAAAAAGTTTTATGCTTTCAGAGAGATAACTTTGTATTGATTTGAAGAAGTTTGCCTATAATAAGCGTTTTTGTACAAGGAGACAGACATCCTAGTAGGAGAATGTCGTCGTAAGAATGAAAATTGTACAAAGTAGTATACAAAGAAAAATAGCTATGTGAAATGATCCCATTGGGTTCCCATTCTAATATTGCCTTTATATCTTTGAGCGTCTCATCACTTTGCTACTTGGCCGAAGCTGACTGGATTGATTAGTACCATTTGAACTTGACGCTTGTTACCAAAGTTTGGCCGTGAGGTGATCTAATGGGACATAGTTGTACACTTTTAATCCCTAACATTTTCCTTGACGGCTGTAATACGGTGGGAGTGCTGACTTGGGTGTTTGATGCATTTGTTGCGGATAGCAAGAGTCGCCACCAACTTTTCTTTTATCCAATAAGGAAAGGTTGAAAAGAAGAGGAAAGACCTTTCGAGATTATTTCTTGAGTTCTGGGGGTCGGTTATGAAAAGGGGAGTTATATGCACCTTTTTCATCTGTAGTTATCTACGGGCTCTTAGTTGCTTGCTAGATCACTTGCTTTTGTTTGGAGAATGTGCTTGTGGTGTGGGTTTTGAAAGTATTTTGAAAACGTCTTTGTAATGGTTCTCATTTCTATAAGAACGCGTACAAAGTGTTGGTTTTGAAAATAATTCAAAAAGGTGTTTGTGGAATGTGTTTTTGAAAGTGATTTTGAAAAGTGTCTTTGTAATGGTTCTCGTCTCTATAAGAACGCGTACAAAGAGCCTTGTCTTTTGAAAATGTTTCAAAATGAAAGTGTTGGTGTATAAAATGTTTTTTTGTGAGCAAGCGAGCAACTAGGAGCATCCTACATACTCAAAAGGTCGTAATGTTCTTTTCCTCCTCCTTTAGATGTTGCTATCTTACCATTTATTTGGTAAGAAGCCCCATCATTGGATGTGAAGGGATGGGCGTGGGACGTTTTGTATAGTCCTAGAAGGAAACCTATGGGACGTTTTAGCAATGTCGTTTAGGGACTAGATCGTTTACCGAAGGCAACATTGAGGGTCAACGAGGGACTACGATCTTTTATCAAGGGTCTTTGCTAAAACGCCCATATTCGAGGGACATGACTATTTTTCTGAGGCAACAAGTGAGATAACCCTAAGGGTGCATGTGTGAATAGTTTGTTTGATTTGCATGCATTTTATCTTTGAATTTTAGGTTGTCTACTTGTTGGTTTTTATCTTGCCATACATCCTAATTACTAACATTTGTCCAAAAGCAATAAAAATGCAAAATAATAAATCCTACACTATTACAACCATATTGAATAGCAATAAAATGTAAAGACAAAACAAAATAAAGAAAGGAAAATGAGTGCTTCGATTTGGGCAGCAGAACCCTTTTATTCTAATCTTCATGTCTTCTTTCAATTTGGCGTGGAAGTAGTGAGGACACGCCTTTCGGTTTGGGCTTAGCAATGAAGCATGAGATGCAACCTTCGATTCTTCCTTTCTGCTTCCTTCGATTGGGGCCTGGAACCAACATGAAGTGCACCCTTCACCTCAAGTCTCTTTCTATCTCCTTCGATTGGGCCTGGCAGTCAGTGTGGACAAAAGTCTTTGCTTTGTTTGGACTACAAAGCAGTAAGGGGGGTGAAGCCTGAGGCTTCTTTTCACACAGAAAACTCCTTCTTTCGTTTGGGCCTATACTCGTTAGTTCTACCATATATTTGACAAGAAAACAAACGAAAAGGGAAGAAACGAAAAGTAGAAAAATGTCATATACATGCTTGAAACGAAAGGAATGACTATTCATATGCTATGCTAGAAACGAAAGGTTCAAGGTTAAGAGAAACTTACCTTGCTTGAAGCTGGAACGTGTGGGCTAGACCTTGAGTGGCTTCCTAGATACTTCTAGGTTCGAAGGGAAGAGACGAAGGTGACATTTCTGATGCTGGATTCGAAGGAGAGGAACAAGTGTGATGTTCTTTCTACTGGATTCGAAGGAAAACAAAGTATGGGGGATTGCTTTAAATTCGAAAGAGGCTAGTGTTTAGATTCCATGTTTATGTTTGAAAATGTGTTTAAGTGTTTGATGATTTTTCTCCATTCCCCAGAGTCTTTGGATATGTGTCCAGCCCCCTTTATATATGTTGTGGATCCTCTTATTTATAGGCAAGGTTGGTTGATGTTTTGGAGGGAAAACAAAACAATTTGAACAATTTGAGTAAAATGCTTTTTGTAGCTTTCGAGGGATCGTATTTGTATGCTGTTTTAGTGAAAGAATGGGCCAGTGATTCAGAACTATTGTGCAACAGTTTTGGAGCGTTATGGCCAGTGTACTAGGCCTGAACTTGGAAGCAAGCATCTTTTGAATACTTCATCTTTCGTTTTGACCCCCCCTTCGACCAGATTCTCCTTTAAACAACATTATTTGATTTTCACCCAACAAGTGTATTTCAAATGGGTCACTTTTGTGCATCCTTCGAAGGAGCCAAATGTGTGTCTCTTGAATGGGTCACCAAAGTATGCCTTAAGGTGGGTCTTTGTAAGTCCTTCGAATGGACCATCAAACATGTCCTTTGAATGGGACACCCAGACATGTCCTTTGAATGAGTCATGTATGTATCTTTGAAAGGGACAAATGTGCCCTTCGAATGGACTATGTAATTCTTCAAATGGGCTAGAAAGGTATATCCTTCGACAAGGACTTCTATGTATGCCCTTAAAATCCACCAATACATGTCCTTTGAAGGGGGCCAACAACCATGTGTGTTGAAGGTTGTCAAGGGTGGCATTGCAGCATACTAAAGGGAAATGTTGTCCAGGCGAAGCTTAGTATAAACATAGTCAATGCCCTATAGAAGCCTGCATGCAGAAGGTCTAAATACCCAAACTAAGCTTGCAAAAAAGGGAGCCACGTGCCTAAACGAAGGGTGTAACCAAACTTGCATTGAAGGAAGACATATGTGCAAACAAAAGAGGCATGCAGGAAGCAGATTGTGCAACCAAAGGATGCCGCCAAAAGGAGTTTTTTTGCCTTGTGCCTGCTGGCCTGGTGGGCGCCTCTTGCGTGCAAGAAGAAAGTTGTGGCTCAATCGAAGGCTACATATAGCCAATCGTAACTTTGTGAATCAAAGAAAGCATGGAGGGAATTTTTTGTCCAGTCAAAACAGGCATGCAAGCATCAACATCCAATCAAAGCAGGCATATAGGCATCCATTGCATTGTGAACCATGTGAGGCCAAATATGCAATCGAAGGTGGCATGCAAGAAGGTCCTGTCTTGTGAATCAAAGCCAGTGTGCCAGAAACCAGCGCCCAATCAAAGGATGCAAGACAAGCTTGTATCTAAAGATGCCAGAAGTCCAATCAAAAGATGTGAATCGAAGGAAACCTTTTTTCCTTTAATTTTGTTAAAAAGATTATTTTTATCTGTTTTCCCCTTTTTTAACTGTTTCCTCTTTAACTTGATACCGGAAAACCCAATTGTACTTGTGCAAGCTTGAATCTTGAGAATCCTTGTGAGAAATTCCTTGAGGAATGAGAGGGAAAATTTTGGGGTACAACAGTTGCCCCTGTTCAATCTTCTTAAACCTGAAGAGTTAGATTGGCGAGTCTACCATTCGTGACTTGAAGGTGGAAGATGATTGAACACTAGAGTAACCAGAAATTTGCACTCGATGATGTGGTGGTTGATTGTGTAGCGGATGGGCTTAAAGATGCCATTTGGAGAGATGATGGAGAGTTGTCAAAGATGGGATTACTAATGCCATCCAAAAGTGATTGGTTACAAAAATTTGAATAAGCATCAGAATAAATCTCTAGTTGATTTATACTGAAATAGTAGATGTAGTGGGATGAGTATCAGAATAATATCCATAAATGGATTGTATCTGGACTGTATCTGAGAAATATACTGAATGAGTATGAGAATGACATCCGTATCTGGATCGCATATGAACTGTTTCTAGAAGAGAATCTGGAATAAGTATCAGAATGTTAGTCGTATCTGGATCGCATCTGAACTGTTTCTAGAAGAAAATCTAGAATAAGTATCAGAATGTCAGCCGTATCTGGATCGCATCTGAAATGTTTCTTGAAGAGAATCTAGAATAAGTATCATAATGTCAGACGTATCTGGATCACATCTGAACTGTATCTAAAAGTTGAATCTGAATGAGTATCAGAATGACATATGTATCTGGAGCGTATCTGAACTGTATCTGAAAGTGGAATCTGAATGAGTATCAGAATGATATCCGTATCTGGAGCGTATCTGAACTGTATCTGAAAGCTGAATCTGAATGAGTATCAGAATTACATTCGTATCTGGATTTTATCTGAATTGTATCTGAAAGTTGAATCTGAATAAGTACCATAATAGCAACCGTATCTGGAGCGTATTTAAACTATATCTGAAAACTGAATCTGAATGAGTATTAGAATGCATCCGTATCTGGAGCATATCTGAACTGTATCTGAAAGCTGAATCTGAATGAGTATCAGAATGGCATCCGTACCTGGAGCGCATCTGAACTATATCTAGAAGAGTCTATGAGAAGGAGCCTGTTTAGGATTACTTCAGCTGGCCATGTAGTCGCTCACAAATAGGTTTCCTGTCTGGTTTCAGGTATTAATCTGGAACTTGTTTTGTCGGTCATTGAGATAGTTGCCCTGTCTGGTTTCAGGTATTAATCTCTGACCTGAGAAAGAAAGATATTTTTCCTGGCTTGTTACAGGTGTTAATATTCAATCTCTTCATGCAGTTAGTTTTATTGGCTTATTACAGGTGTTAATCTAATATCAACCATCCATAGATAGTTTTCCTGGCTTGTTACATGTATTAATATGTAACTTGAAAAGGTTGGTCGTAGAGATAGTTGTCTTGTCTGGTTTCAGGTATTAATCTCTGACTTGAGAAATAAATATATTATTCATGGCTTGTTACAAGTGTTAATCTTCAATCTCTTCATGTAGATAGTTTTCCTGGCTTGTTACAGGTGTTAATCTACAATCAGTCGTCCATAGATAGCTTTCCTGGCATGTTACAGGTATTAATATGGAACTTGAAAAGGGTGGTCTTAGAGATAGTTGTCCTGTCTGGTTTCAGGTATTAATCTCTGACCTGAGAAATAAAGATAGTTTTCCTTGCTTGTTAAAGGTGTTAATCTTCAATATCTTTATGTAGATAGTTTTCCTGGCTTGTTATAGGTGTTAATCTATAATTAGTCGTCCATAAATAGTTTTCCCGGCTTGTTACAAGTATTAATCTGGAACTTGAAAAGGTTGTCGATAGTTATCTATTGTTTGATCTTTCCTGAAAAGGTAAAGAGTTAGCTGTATGCAATGTCATGATGTATGAAATGCATGGCGTAATGATGTTTCTCAAAATAAATAAGATTATGCTGTATGCATTTAACATGCCTGAAATGTTGTCGAAATGTAATTTTGTCCTGGAAAATAAATCCTTGATAAGTGCTGGGGAGTTTTGGGAAGTGTAGCGATAAAAAATGTAGCGGGGTAAATAGGAGATCGAATTATTGATTAATTCGTCTCACAAAAAGCAAGAGTCGCCATCGCGCTTTATTATTTCCAAGGGAAAAGGGAAAAGAGCGAAATAAAACCCTAAATATGCAATGTAAAATAATACTTTTAAAAAGTAAAAATACAAGGCGTTTTGAAAAGAGATCTATGGTTCGGGGGTTAGTTATACAGTGGGAAGGTATTAGCACCCAATGTATCTATAGTACTCTATAGGAACCTTTTGAAATATCTGTTTTATTAAAATTGTTCGTTTGATTGAAAAATAAATTGTTTTGGCCGAACAAGGGGTACGGACGGGTTTTTGAAGAGATGATGACCTAATGTCGAAGTTTTTGCTTAAAAGGTATAAGTTTTGAAAAGATTGAATATTTGAGGAAAAATTATCCTATGTTTTAATGAAATGCGAATGTTCGCGTGATCGGACTTGAGGACATGAATTCAACAAATTTAATCGTTTTTCCCTTGGATTTAAACGTAAACAGAATAATCATGTAAATATGAAATGATTAAACAGAAAAATTATACGGATAATGATATATAACAATTAAATAAAAGACTAAGTGTGTGAACATGCGTTTTTTTATTTTTGTCTGATATTAATAATGCAAGAGAATTAATTAGATAAAATGTTTTTTAAGTTTTTACTATTTTTTATGTTTTTTAGTATTATGATAAAATGTTATTTTTAAGAGTTATTAAATAATTAAACTAAATTAAAACTTAAAGTTATTAATTTAATCTAATTAAAAAAAAGGGGAATACAAAACTTATTGAACTAAACCTAAAGTTTAAACTAATAAAAAAAAGATCAAATTATCTAAAAGGTTTTAATTAAATTAACATCTATTCAATTAAGTCTAATTAACTAAATTAATAAAACCCTAAAAAAAAGGCTAAAGAAAACAAAAATAGAAAAAGATATTAAGAAAATAAAGGGAGTAAATAGGCAAGGTATGGGCCAAGGGGTTCTAAGAGGCCCAAACAGAAACAAGTAGAAAGGGGGGTGCCTAGGGAAATTCGTGTGGGCTTAGGCAAGGAAAAAAGGGTTAAGGTCCGAACATGATTGTTAAGGGTTAAACATTGTTTAGTCATTTAGGGTTAGGCCAAAGGGGTTAAGGTTTTCGCGCCGTTCTTCATCCTTGTGCGTTCTCCTTCGTTTTCATCTTCTTCGCTGTGAGCTTCTGAATTCGCCCTTTATCCATGGCCACCAGTACCTCCACTTCTTCTTCCCTCCAGCGAAAGCGTTTTGGCAGTCGATTCAAGGTAATAATTCAACGTTTTTATCTCATTTTGGATCTCAAAAGGGTTTTGTTACAATTGTTACGATCTTTGCATGTTTATGATCTTTGATTCTGTGTTGATTCTAACTCCGTTTTATTATGTTATTTGAGGGATTTTGGAAGACAGAGAAAGAGCAATGTTACCTTTGGAGACTGAGGAGGAGGTTGGGGCGAGCTAGGAGGCCGGGGCGAGCGGGATGACACGCGTGATGCACGCTAGCTACTTGGTATCCCGGTACTCTGTTTTTTCTCTTCCTGCTAGCTTCCGTATGCTTTTCTTTTGGTTAGCCAATGATGATATGATCTGAGGTTTTGGGCGTATATGATTCTTTTCCTCTTTTCTTCTATCTGTTGCTTTGAACGCTATGTTGCCTTGAATGCTACTGTTGAAAAAAAATATTTTTTTGAGTAGTTTCTCTTCTTCTCTTTCTGGCCTTGCTACTGTATGTTTTTCTAAGAGCCTATGATGATGTATTTCTGAGGCTGGATGGCATTGGACATTGGTTTTGATTTTTGGTGATGGTTTTATTGGTTTTATGCAGTAGGTTCTATGGTTTTGGTTTATGATTCAGGGTGGTACAGATTTGTGGTTTTAGACCTTGCTTTTGGTTTATGCAGATGGCAGGTTTAGGTTTTTAGGCCATGTGGTATGATGGTTGTGAAAATGGTTATGGTAGCAGGTTTGAAATGGTTCTGATATGGTTTGTGAGATAGCAGGTTAATGGTTTTTTAGGCCATATGGTATGATGGTTGTGAAAAATGGTTATGGTGACAGGTTTGAAATGGTTCTGATATGGTTTATGTTGGTGGAAGGCTTTTGGTCATATTGGTTGGATGGTTTACTGCAGTAGGTTTTGAAATGGTTCTATGCAGTAGGTTCTCACTTGTTTAGGCCATGCCGTTGCTTATGGTTATATGCAGGTTTAGCATTTGGTTTGACAGTAGATTCTCTGGTTTCTTGTTTGAGACTTGGAGGAAAAAAAAGGTTTTGCTTTGATAGTTTTCAAAGCTTGAAGGCAGGTCTCTCTCTCTTTTTTTTTCGTTTGAAGGAGTTGTGTTGTTGTTCTATCAGCAGCTGGCTTTTCTATTCTTAAGGTTATGTTACAGGTTGTGAGTATATTTTAATATTTTCTGCCTTCTGCACATCTGCTGCCCCAACAGTTTGTTTGTATTCCTTTTTCATGCTTTCTTTCCCTTACTGCAATACTGCTGATTTGTTTTGTATCTCTTCCTGCCTAAACCAAAACCTGCAAAACCATACTTCTATCTCTCTTCTCTCTCCTCAATGCAAATTTGACATAAAATGATATGTTATGCATTTGTTCTGAAAAAGCACTACTACTGGAAAAATGATGTAAATGGAAAGATCTCATGCTTGCATATATTGATTTTAGACTGCACACTTCTTTTGTTGACTGCATGGGAGCCTAAGTTTTTTTGACTTCTTCCTATATTGTTGCATGTTTACGTTGGCTTTTGGTGGGAAGCTTGCATATGCTGTTGGTTTTTGTATGCTGTGTATATTTTTTTGAAATATGCAGTTTTTTTGACAAAAAGAAATTATGCATATTTGAAATATGCAGTTGGCTTTTTAAAATGCAATTGATTTTAATTATGCAGTTTTTGAAAACAAAATGAATTTGTGCATGTTTTTAAATCGTGCATTCATTTATGAAAATAAAAATCCATCCCTTTTTGTGAACCGGGAGAAATCCCGCGATTTGCAAAAAGGGTAAAAAACTGATTCCAGCCGTTTGCTTTTAATGATGAACACTAAAATAATTTTCTGCTTTTAATTATTTCTTTATCTCTGACTTTTTCTCTTTTAATTGTTTTGCAGGTAAAATTAAATGAGCAGACAAAAAGACATTGGATAGAAGATGAAGATTTAGAATTTAGGAAAAATTAGAATAGTTTTTATTTTACCTTAAGCCTTTTATATAATTGTTATTGTAAATATTTTGTAAATAATACAATATTTAAATAACAATTGTAATAATTAGAATAAAGTAAATAAAATTCCAATATTTTACCAATTAACTCTTTCTTCTTCCCAATTATTTATTTATCGTTTATAATTCTTTAAATTATATAGTAACTAAAAATCAATTTCAATTACTTAAATTCAGAATAATAAACAAATAAATAAACATCATTGATCAATAAACTTCTCTTCAATCTATTCCATTATTTATAATTCTCTAAATCATAATAACTGAAAAAATAAATTTCAACTATTAAACTTAGGATAATAAATAATTAAATAACATTGTTGATCAATTAATGAATTTCCCTTCAAATATTTATTATATTATTTATAAATCTTTAAATTATATAATAACTGAAAATAAATTCCAATTATTTAAATTTAAGATAATAAATAATAAATAAACATTATCTGAACGATTAATATGCCTCTTTTCAAATATTTACTTTATTATTTATAGATCTTTGAATTATATAATAATTGAAAATAAATTCCAATTATTTAAATTTAAGATGATAAATAATTAATAAAC
The DNA here is from genome assembly GCA_948472305.1 of Vicia faba. NCBI lineage: Eukaryota > Viridiplantae > Streptophyta > Magnoliopsida > Fabales > Fabaceae > Vicia > Vicia faba. Next base: position 1,509,395,007 of record OX451738.1, read on the forward strand.
ATCATTTAAGTCTTGATCGGTTAATAAATTTAGCGTTCAACAAATAAACAGCTCTCGACTCGAAAAAGTTATGAATTTTAAAAATCAAAAGATCAAAATGCTCGCAATGTAATGATGCAGATGGGAGATGGTATCTTAGGTCAAAATTTTGGGTACAACAGCTGCCCCTATTTAAGTTTCTTCTATCCGGTGATATGAAGATTAAAATCTTCGTTTCGACGAGATTGAAGGTACTTAAATACATAATACGCAAATTTTTACCCTAAGATACCGCCATTATGCTTGATATGAATGTAGTGATTGAACTCACAGAGAAAGATATTGTATGAAACAAGACAAAGCTGGAGGAATCAAACACCAACAAAACACAAAGACGTGGATTATACAGTACTGGGGAAACGAGCCATCGATTTCAAGTAATGGACTCTTGACAGCGAATAAAATTGAGGGAATACGACCTCTGACCCTAACAAAGAAGGCATCTTGCATAGGCCATAAAACAAATTATCGACCCAAAAATAACAGTGAGTTCGCAACTCAAGGTCAAAGATAGGCAAAAGATGTATCAATTTTGCTGATGATGGATTTCCGACTTCTGAAGGTAATGATTCATGACAAACTTCTCTGCGAGATTTTCCGGAGATATACTCATTAAGGATGAAAGAATAAGATTGTAGATATGCAAGTTGTTCAAATAAAGAAACTGCCACTTGCTGTCGTCCAAAAACTATGACATACAAGCTGCTCAAATAAAGAGGCTGCCACTTGCTGTCGTCCAGGGGTGTCAATAACACACAAGCTGCTCAAATAAAGAAGTCGCCACTTGCTGTTTTCCAAAGAAAATACCAATAACATACAAGCTGCTCAAATAAAGAGGCTGCCACTTGCTGTCTTCCAAAAAATAATAACGTACAAGTTGCTCAAATAAAGAGACTGCCGCTTGCCGTTTTCCAAAAATAATAATAACGCACAAGTTGCTCATGAAGAGCTGCCGCTTGTCGTTTTCCGAAAATAATAATAACGCACAAGTTGCTCATGAAGAGTTGCCGCTTGTCGTTTTCCGAAGATAATAATAACGCACAAGTTGCTCATGAAGAGCTTCCGCTTGTCGTTTTCTGAAGATAATAATAACGCACAAGTTTCTCATGAAGAGCTGCCGCTTGTCGTTTTCCGAAAAATAATTCAGAAGGGAATTGCAATGACACTGGCAGAGAATAGAATCTTCGTCAAAGAGAATCATGAATCAATCCTTCCCGAGGAGATCACATACTTAAATGTGCAAAATAAATGCACCATCCGTCTAGGTCGCGATTTCACTGGGGAAAATCAATGAGATAGCCTATGCAAGAGGCAACAACTTCATCCAGGAATAACTAGAGAGAAAATAGTCAAACAAGACTCTACCCAATGAGAAAGCAACTCGATTGGGGAATTCATCCTATCCAGAAATGGACAAGGTGAGCTAAATCAAAAATCATCCATGAGGATTAGCTCAGTTGGCGAATTTAGAAAGGAAGCACATTTTCTGCCTAAGCTAACCTTCTACTTGGAAAGAAACATGTACATTATTTGAATAAACAAAGTACAACCCAAAATCGATGGCAAATGTGAATATGTATGTGTGATATAAGTGTAAATGAATAAATGAATGTTATGCTGACAAAACAAACAGAAGGAATATCCTGGAGATGATAAGATGTCACAAAAAGATAGATACTCGGCCAATCTTGAAAAAAACGGAAAATAACTGGAACTGGAACCACACAGCAACGTCGGAGCGTAACACGCTACAAGGCTCAAATCTTCTGAGGAGAAAAGTATCCAAATCCAATCTTACAATACCAATAGACCACTGGCATGAGACGAAGCGTGCCGCACTTCAGAAATCTCCCAAATAAAGATAACTGAAACAAATCTTAACTGGAACAACTGGGGAGTCACCAAACTTAGTACCACCAGAAACACGAGCTTACACAACTAACACCTCATGATGATTTTGAAACGAAACATGCTCATCATGCAAGGATAAACTAATGTACTGTTTTGCATTTCATGGCTTGACCATCCTTGGACCAACTGTTAATATTCCTTTCGTTATTCACGACACATTTTTAAAATAAGAATACTTTAGATAAATTTGTTTCAAGTATTTCCATAAAAATTAAAATTTTTCCCACAAAAGGTAAATGCTCAAATTTCATTAATAAGATGGTAGTTCGCTAACAATGCGACTCCAACGGTTTACAAAAACTTGGGAAATAGTACATGAAAGGAAAAGGTTACACAAAAACAATGATCGCTATCCTCCCTAACAACTTTGAATTCCAAAATGTGCTCAAATGCCAAGACTGGTCTGACCAAAAGCTTGCCTAAGCCGCCCCTTCGGGTTTTCAACTTATCAAACTGTCAACTCAAACCTAAGAGAAATACTTCTTGACTGCATCGGCGTTCATGGGACGCGGGAGCTCTTCACCGTCCATATTGGTGAGAATCAAAGCACCTCCAGAGAAAACTTTCTTAACGACATACGGTCCTTCATAGTTCGGAGCCCACTTGCCCCTAGAATCAGGTTGGAAAGATAATATCTTCTTGAGCACAAGGTCACCTTCTCTGAACTCGCGCGGTCGAACCTTCTTATCAAAAGCCTTCTTCATTCTCTGCTGATACAATTGACCGTGACACAATGCTGTCAATCTCTTCTCTTCAATTAAATTCAACTGATCATATCTACTTTGACACCATTCGGCCTCAGAAAGTTTAACTTCCATCAACACTCTCAGAGACGGAATCTCAACCTCCACGGGGAGTACTACTTCCATACCATAAACTAGGGAAAATGGGGTTGCGCCTGTTGAAGTTCGAACTGAAGTACGGTATCCGTGCAGAGCAAACGGAAGCATTTCATGCCAATCTTTATAAGTTACCACCATCTTCTGGACAATCTTCTTGATATTCTTGTTAGCAGCTTCAACAGCCCCATTCATCTTTGGTCTGTAAGGAGAAGAATTATGATGTTCGATCTTGAACTCTTCACAAAGCTCTCTCATCATCTTGTTATTCAAATTCGAACCATTATCAATGATGATCTTGCTCGGGATACCGTATCGACAAATGATCTGATTCTTGATAAATCTGACTACCACCTTTCTGGTTACATTAGCATAAGATGCTGCTTCCACCCATTTAGTAAAATAATCGATCGCTACCAAGATGAAACGATGACCATTTGAAGCTTTGGGTTCAATCATTCCAATCATATCAATGCCCCACATAGAGAAAGGCCAAGGTGAAGATATAATATTAAGGAGAGTCGGTGGCACATGTATCTTGTCCGCATAAATCTGACATTTATGACACTTCTTCACATATTTGCAGCAATCAGATTCCATTGTCATCCAATAGTAACCCGCTCTCAACATCTTTCTAGCCATTGCATGTCCATTGGCATGAGTGCCAAAGGACCCTTCATGTACTTCTTGCATCAGCATGTCTGCTTCACGTCTGTCTACACATCTGAGCAGGACCATGTCATAATTCCTTTTATACAAAACCTCTTCATTGAGGAAGAAACTGCTTGCTAATCTTCTCAACGTCTTCCTATGTTTATTGGATGCCCCAGGCGGGTACTCTTGAGTTTGAAGAACACGTTTGATGTCATAGAACCACGGTTTGTCGTCAGTGACCTCTTCTACTAAGAACACATGAGCAGGTCTGTCAAGGCGCATAACTCAGATCGTAGGCACATCGTTCCAACCATTCACTTGGAACATTGAAGACAAAGTAGCTAAAGCATCAGCCATTTGGTTTTCATCTCTAGGGATATGATGTAATTCCACTTTGTTGAAGAAAGTTAACAATCTTCCAGCATAGTCTCTGTAAGGGATCAAACCAGGATGACGAGTCTCCCATTCTCCTTTGATTTGATTAATCACAAATGCCGAATCTCCGTAAATATCAAGAATCTTAATCCTTAGATCCAACTGCTTCTTCGAGACCCATAATACATGCCTCATATTCCGCCATGTTGTTCGTGCAGTCAAACTTCAATCTCGTCGTGAACGGGATATGAGTACCTCGGGGAGTAACGATGATTGCCCCAATTCCATTTCCATAAGAATTCACAGCTCCGTCAAATATTAAACCCCAACGGGATTCGGGATCAGGTCCTTCTTCAGGTAACGGCTCTTCACAATCCTTAGCTTTCAAGTACATAACATCTTCATCTGGGAAGTCAAACTTGATGGATTGATAATCGTCAATTGATTGGTGAGCCAAATGATCGGCTAAAATACTCCCTTTGATTGCTTTCTGAGTGTGATACTCAATGTCATATTCAGATAACAACATCTTCCAACGGGCTATTCTTCCAGATAAGGCGGGCATTCAGGTCTCAACGGTAAACGATGCTCCACAATATCGTTGTCTAAACCCGGCATATCTTGGAAGGACCAAGCAAACACATCAACATACTCTTTGAGAAGCTCCAACATTTTCTCTTTGACCTCTGGGATAAGCAATGCTCCGACCTTGACTTCCTTTCTATCTTCTTCATCACCCAAGTTGACCAACTCTAAAGGTTCTTCAAACGGTTGAATGATCTTTTCATCATGCTCAAGCAAACGGGAAATTTCAACAGGAATCTCTTCATCATCCTCTTCTTCGGCTCTGAACACAGGGAATTCAAAGTTGGGAGAGGGCATAGGATCATTGTTTTCGATGGTTAAGTCATGGATTAATCTGCACATATGATTATGCTTTATTTTAGAAATTGATTTGTGCAAATAAAACAAAAGGTTATTATATTTCCTATTACTACCAATTACTTTTCGTTATTATTTCCCATAAAAAGTGAAAAAATAAAACAGTAGTGGACAAAATAACATTTTTATTCATTGAAGGGAAATACTTGAAACAAAGGGCCCAGACATTTCTATTTTGCCTTGGGCAGAGCAAAAGGAATTATTTTTCATAGCCCGACACAAAATACTCTTCGCCTTGGGCAGAGCGAATTTTTTCAAAGAAAAACAAAACAAAACATTACTCGGAAATGTGCATAACAATAGGAACATCAACAGCTATCCAGTTTTGGCAAGCCAATCCAGGCGTCACAAAATCGGGAAAATCTTCCTCGGAATCATCCTCTATGATAGCATCAACCTCAGGATGTATAAACCCTGCACTTCGGAAAACCTCTTGAATCGGACGAACAACCACCTCCTTCTTGACTCTCGCAGACACGGGACGAAAACCAAGACCTTCCCCAGACTTGTTCTCGGGAAAAGTCAACACCTGGCCCCATCCTTCGGCCGAACCACTTTCCACCACTCGCCGCGCATCCTCAAAAGAAGAAATGGATGCCCCTTGCCTCTTCACTTCATTCTTGGCAACATATAGACCTTGGAACTGGGTTCCAACATCCTCATCAGCATCAATAAAAGAGAATGATGATAAATGGCTTACCACCATAGCCTGCTCTCCCCCAATCATCACTAGCTTCCCATGCCTTACAAACTTCAGTCTCTGATGGAGCGTGGAGGTGACTGCCCCCGCATCATGGATCCATGGACGACCCAATAAGCAACTGTAGGCAGCACGAATATCCATTACTTGGAAAGTAATTTGAAAAGTATGAGGACCAATTACTATAGGAAGATCCACTTCACCAATGACAGTCTTCCTAGAACCATCAAACGCTTTGACAATTACCCCACTAGGTCTCATGGGAGCACCTGGATATGAGAGCCGAGACAATGTAGTTTTGGGCATTACATTCAACGACGAACCTGTATCCACCAACACACTTGATAAGGTATCATTTCCGCAACTTACTGAGATATGCAAAGCCGTATTATGGTTTCTCCCCTCCTCCGGAAGTTCTTCATCACTGAAACCAAGATTGTTACACGAAGTAATATTTCCCACAATTCCATCAAATTGGTCAACCGTCACATCATGATCCACGAATGCCTGGTCTAAGACCTTCATCAAAGCTTCTCTATGGGCACCAGAATCTCTCAGTAAAGCAAGCAAAGAAATCTTGGAAGGAGTTTGCAATAGTTGGTCCACAATCTTATATTCACTTCTCTTGATAAGCTTCAGAATCTCATCATCCTCAGGGTGAGGGATAGGTTCACTGGATCGGCCTATCTCAACCCTTGGTTCAACATTTCTTACTGGAATTCCTGCCAGTATGGGACTCCTGACTTGAACTTCTGGTCTCTTCAAAGGTACTGCTGCAAAAACACGTCCACTCCTCGTAACTCTACTCACATCAGCAATGTTAACAAAAGACGGTCTTGTCGGTATAGGGACTTCTACCCCATTCTCAATCATTGTGGCATTATACTTATACGGTACAGCTTGGTCTGAGTTGTAAGGCACAGGACCAGGTGGATAAATAATCAAAGGATCAACAGGTGCAGTCTGACTGTCGTAAACGATCTCTACTGATTCAGGCAAATTGAATTTTGGTATTATAACATTCACTTCATCCTCCGGATTTCTGTCATATGTAATAGTGATAACTCTCTGGTCTAACAACTTCTGAATATCCTCCTTCACAATAGGACAATCAACCTCTCTTGAACAAAATTCACAAACATCATAATCATGCTGATGTCTAACAAAGGCTAGTCTTCTCAAACTCTGATGTAACCTGATCAACGACTCTCTTATGTGTTCAACTTGAAAAACTCGAAACTTTCCCGGACAACCTTCCACCATATTCACTGAAGCTGCCCCATGTCGAGGCAAATGATTATCTCTAACATTTGGATTAACATCCTTGAAAGACAAGATACCATTCTTAATCAACCTCTGCACGTCCGCCTTCAGAGCAAAGCAATTCTCAAGGTTGTGCCCCGGTGACCCTTGATGATATTCACAAAACTGATCCGCCTTGTACCACGGAGAAGTACTATTCGGTGCGACAGGAGGAGGCTTTGTCGTTATGAGATTCTTTCTGATAAGAGCAGGGAACAATTCAATATAAGTCATAGGAATGGCATCGAACTGCGGTTTTCTGGGTGAACGGTTCTGATTGTTGAATGGATAAGCCTGTTGTCGAGGCTGCTGCTGAGATGGCCGTTGTTGAGTTGTTGGGGTTTGATGAGCTGGGGTCATCAAAGCTGGGCGGACAGCCGGAGTGACTGCCGCAACGTGAGAGTAACCTCTCCTCGGTCTCCCTGGGAACAATGCGCTGACATCCTGCTCTTTTCTTTTCGGGAAAACACTTCCGAACTTCTTAGTACTGCTAGACGGACTTCCTTCTTTAACCAAACGCCCTTCACGAATCCCTTCCTCTAACCACATGCCCATGCTTACCATTTCGGTGAAGTCACTGGGTGCGTTGGCGATCATTCTTTCATAGTAAAAGGAACCTAAAGTCTTCAAGAATATCTTTGTCATCTCTTTCTCCTCAAGAGGTGGATAGATTTGAGCAGCAATTTCACGCCACTTCTGGGCGTATTCCTTAAAAGATTCTCGGTCTCTTTGCGACATCGCCCGGAGTTGATCCTTGTCCGGTGCCATGTCAACGTTGTACTTATACTGGTGGACAAAAACTTCGCTAAGATCGTTGAAGTTGCGGATCCGAATACTGTCTAAACCCATATACCACTTTAGAGCAGCACCCGTCAAACTATCTTGAAAATAATGAATCAACAAGTCATGATCATCGGAATACGTAGACATCTTTCTCACGTACATTGTCAAATGACTTCGAGGACACGAGTCACCCTTATATCTTTCAAAGTCTGGCACTTTCAATTTTGCTGGAATCTTGACATTCGGAACTAAACAAAGGTCGTGCGTGTTCTTCCCAAACAGATCCTTCCCCTTTAATGCTCTAAGCTCCTTCTACATTTCTTGGAACTGATCTTGAAATTCTTCCATTCTATCAAAAAGACCCAAACTTTCAGCAGGCTCGGCAGGATAAGTAGGTTCATTCAAGTATGGTACGAAGTGGACCACAGGAGCGACAGTTGTCATCACCGGTTGCGGAAAAGGTGTTACAGGCGGGATTACCGGCGGCATGGCAGTTGTCTCTGGATGAGGAAGAGACAAAGCAGGTTGAAATAAAGGTTGTACGGAAGGCTGATACCCCTCTGGCACAAAGTTGTAAGGCATTCCCCACGGAAAACCTTTCGGCATCTGATGTTGAAGCGGAGAGTTGATTTGAGTCACAGATGTTGGAATGGTGACAATCTCGGAAACCACTGGAGTTGAAGTCTGAATCTCAGCAACTGTAGTCGATGGCTGATTCTGAACAGCCACCAAACTTTCCACTAACACAGTTAACTTTTCCATCTCGATACGAAGGGTAGCAACTTCCCCACGAAGCTCATGGTTTTCCTGTTCCAGATCTTCCATCTTCCTCTGACGATTGGCTCAAGTGTCATATCGGTGAGACAGCTTGACAACCTTTGGAGTGGAAAAAGAAACAAGGATAAGACTCTAAAAAGTGTGAAGTGAAATGTTGAATGATGCATGATGTGCGATGCAAATGATGATTCATTTTAATAGTTTTTTCAAGGAACTTCGATAATTTTGCACATATCAATGGTAAAGGAATTTGGAACAAAAAAAACTCAATCCATTAATCAAAAAGCGGTAAATTACAACTTACAACTTTGAAACAACAAAATAATAAATTACACTTTGGGATAACAACCCAATAAGAAAAGTAGTAAATTACAACTTTGGAACATGAAGCCCATAATAAAGCAATAAATTACAACTTTAAAACATGAAGTCCATAATAAAGCAATAAATTACAACTTTGGAGCATGAAGCCCTTAATAAAGCAATAAATTACAACTTTGGAGCATGAAGCCCTTAATAAAACAGTAAATTACAACTTCGGAGCATGAAGCCCTTTTACAGAGTTTTACAAAATGACATCAATAAAATAAAACTAAAAGCTAAAGATCACTCAGAATCATCAGATGAAGGACCAAATGCCAACTGTAACCGGAGCTTCCTGATCTTCTCTTCATAAAAGTCTTCCATCTCTTTCTTCTCAGTTACCAGTCGATCAATGATTTCCTTCTGCGGATTAGGAACAAGAGCAACGCTTACCGAACCTTCCTTCTTTCTCTTCCTCTCACTAGCATACTTCTTCAGTAAAGCATCCTTTTGACGAAGTTTCTCATCGTGATCAACGAACTAGCCGTCTTGAATAAAGAGTAAATCCTCCTTTTCCTTTAGCGTCCTATTCTTAAGTGTAACTTAATCCGGGTATAGGATTCGTCCTTCGCAAAAACCCAAACACCCCAATTTAAACACATAATCAAGCAAATCAAATAATAATAAAACAGATAAAACAAATTAGGCTTAACCCACTTAGGGATGGACCAGCAAGAGGTCAATCTGTCCCCAGCAGAGTCGCCAATTCTGTAGCGATAAAAAATGTAGCGGGGTAAATCGGAGATCGAATTATTGATTAATTCGTCTAACAAAAAGCAAGAGTCGCCACCGCGCTTTATTATTTCCAAGGGAAAAGGGAAAAGATCGAAATAAAACCCTAAATATGCAATGTAAAATAATACTTTTAAAAAGTAAAAATACAAGGCGTTTTGAAAAGAGATCTATGGTTCGGGGGTTGGTTATACAGTGGGAAGGTATTAGCACCCAATGTATCTATAGTACTCTATAGGAACCTTTTGAAATATCTGTTTTATTAAAATTGTTCATTTGATTGAAAAATAAATTGTTTTGGCCGTATAAGGGGTACAAACGGGTTTTTGAAGAGACGACGACCTAATGTCGAAGTTTTTGCTTAAAAGGTATAAGTTTTGAAAAGATTGAATATTTGAGGAAAAATTATCCTAAGTTTTAATGAAATGCGAATGTTCGCGTGATCGGACTTGAGGACATGAAGTCAACAAATTTAATCGTTTTTCCCTTGGATTTAAACGTAAACAGAATAATCATGTAAATATGAAATGATTAAACAGAAAAATTATGCGGATAATGATATATAACAACTAAATAAAAGACTAAGTGTGTGAACGTGCGTTTTTGTATTTTTGTCTGATATTAATAACGCAAGAGAATTAATTAGATAAAATGTTTTATAAGTTTTTACTATTTTTTATGTTTTTTAGTATTATGATAAAATGTTATTTTTAAGAGTTATTAAATAATTAAACTAAATTAAAACTTAAAGTTATTAATTTAATCTAATTAAAAAGAAGGGGAATACAAAACTTATTAAACTAAACCTAAAGTTTAAACTAATAAAAAAAAGATCAAATTATCTAAAAGGTTTTAATTAAATTAACATCTATTTAATTAAGTCTAATTAACTAAATTAATAAAACCATAAAAAAAAGGCTAAAGAAAACAAAAATAGAAAAAGATATTAAGAAAATAAAGGGGGTAAATAGGCAAGGTATGGGTTAATGGGTTCTAAGAGGCCCAAACAGAAACAAGTAGAAAGGGGGGTGCCTAGGGAAATTCGTGTGGGCTTAGGCAAGGAAAAAGGGTTAAGGTCCGAACATGATTGTTAAGGGTTAAACATTGTTTAGTCATTTAGGGTTAGGCCAAAGGGGTTAAGGTTTTCGCGCCGTTCTTCATCCTTGTGCGTTCTCCTTCGTTTTCATCTTCTTCGCTATGAGCTTCTGAGTTCGCCCTTTATCCATGGCCACCAGTACCTCCACTTCTTCTTCCCTCCAGCGAAAGCATTATGGCAGTCGATTCAAGGTAATAATTCAACGTTTTTATCTCGTTTTGGATCTCAAAAGGGTTTTGTTACGATTGTTACGATCTTTGCATGTTTATGATCTTTGATTCTGTTTTGATTCTAACTCCGTTTTATTATGTTATTTGAGGGATTTTGGAAGACAGAGAAAGAGCAATGTTACCTTTGGAGATGGAGGAGGAGGTTGGGGCGAGCTAGGAGGCCGGGGCGAGCGGGATGACACGCGTGATGCATGCTAGCTACTTGGTATCCCAGTACTCTGTTTTTTCTCTTCCTGCTAGCTTCCGTATGCTTTTCTTTTGGTTAGCCAATGATGATATGGTCTGAGGTTTTGGGCGTATATGATTCTTTTCCTCTTTTCTTCTATATGTTGCTTTGAACGCTATGTTGCCTTGAATGCTACTGTTGAAAAAAATATTTTTTTTGACTAGTTTCTCTTCTTCTCTTTCTGGCCTTGCTACTGTATGTTTTTCTAAGAGCCTATGATGATGTATTTCTGAGGCTGGATGGCATTGGACATTGGTTTTGATTTTTGGTGATGGTTTTACTGGTTTTATGCAGTAGGTTCTATGGTTTTGGTTTATGATTCAGGGTGGTACAGATTTGTGGTTTTAGACCCTGCTTTTGGTTTATGCAGATGGAAGGTTTAGGTTTTTAGGCCATGTGGTATGATGGTTGTGAAAATGGTTATGGTAGCAGGTTTGAAATGGTTCTGATATGGTTTTTGAGATACCAGGTTAATGGTTTTTTAGGCCATATGGTATGATGGTTGTGGAAAATGGTTATGGTGACATGTTTGATATGGTTTTGATATGGTTTATGTTGGTGGAAGGCTTTTGGTCATATTGGTTGGATGGTTTACTGCAGTAGGTTTTGAAATGGTTCTATGCAGTAGGTTCTCATTAGTTTAGGCCATGCTGTTGTTTATGGTTATATGCAGGTTTAGCATTTGGTTTGACAGTAGATTCTCTGGTTTCTTGTTTTAGACTTGGAGGAAAAAAAAGGTTTTGCTTTGATAGTTTTCAAAGCTTGAAGGCAGGTCTCTCTCTCTTTTTTTTTCCGTTTGAAGGAGTTGTGTTGTTGTTCTATCAGCAGCTGGCTTTTCTATTCTTAAGGTTATGTTACAGGTTGTGAGTATATTTTAATATTTCCTGCCTTCTGCACATCTGCTGCCCCAACAGTTTGTTTGTATTCCTTTTTCATGCTTTCTTTCCCTTACTGCAATACTGCTGATTTGTTTTGTATCTCTTCCTGCCTAAACCAAAACCTGCAAAACCATACTTCTATCTCTCTTCTCTCTTCTCAATGCAAATTTGACATAAAATGATATGTTATGCATTTGTTCTGAAAAAGCACTACTGCTGGAAAAAATGATGTAAATGGAAAGATTTCATGCTTGCATATATTGATTTTAGACTGCACACTTCTTTTGTTTACTGCATGGGAGCCTAAGTTTTTTTGACTTCTTCCTATATTGTTGCATGTTTACGTTGGCTTTTGGTGGGAAGCTTGCATATGTTGTTGGTTTTTGTATGCTGTGTATATTTTTTTGAAATATGCAGTTTTTTTGACAAAAAGAAATTATGCATATTTGAAATATGCAGTTGGCTTTTTAAAATGCAATTGATTTTAATTATGCAGTTTTTGAAAACAAAATGAATTTGTGTATGTTTTTAAATCGTGCATTCATTTATGAAAATAAAAATCCATCCCTTTTTGTGAACTGGGAGAAATCCCGCGATTTGCAAAAAGGGTAAAAAACTGATTACAGCCGCTTGCTTTTAATGATGAACACTAAAATAATTTTCTGCTTTTAATTATTTCTTTATCTCTGACTTTTTCTCTTTTAATTGTTTTGCAGGTAAAATTAAATGAGCAGACAAAAAGACATTGGATAGAAGATGAAGATTTAGAATTTAGGAAAAATTAGAATAGTTTTTATTTTACCTTAAGCCTTTTATATAATTGTTATTGTAAATATTTTGTAAATAATACAATATTTAAATAACAATTGTAATAATTAGAATAAAGTAAATAAAATTCCAATATTTTACCAATTAACTCTTTCTTCTTCCCAATTATTTATTTATCGTTTATAATTCTTTAAATTATATAGTAATTAAAAATCAATTTCAATTACTTAAATTCAGAATAATAAACAAATAAATAAACATCATTGATCAATAAACTTCTCTTCAATCTATTCCATTATTTATAATTCTCTAAATCATAATAACTGAAAAAATAAATTTCAACTATTAAACTTAGGATAATAAATAATTAAATAACATTGTTGATCAATTAATGAATTTCCCTTCAAATATTTATTATATTATTTATAAATCTTTAAATTATATAATAACTGAAAATAAATTCCAATTATTTAAATTTAAGATAATAAATAATAAATAAACACTATCTGAACGATTAATATGCCTCTTTTCAAATATTACTTTATTATTTATAGATCTTTGAATTATATAATAACTGAAAATAAATTCCAAATATTTAAATTTAAGATGATAAATAATTAATAAACATCATTTAAGTCTTGATCGGTTAATAAATTTAGCGTTCAACAAATAAATAGCTCTCGACTCGAAAAAGTTATGAATTTTAAAAATCAAAAGATCAAAACGCTCGCAATGTAATGATGCAGATGGGAGATGGTATCTTAGGTCAAAATATGGGGTACAACAGGAAGCTGAACCTCGGGAGGCCGTTGGGGATGAAGAGTATGCACACCTTTCCAGACCTTGTTTTTTAGAATGTTTCCGCTGGGGATTCCAGTTTTATTGTTTGAGGAGAACTTCGTTGGAATGTAGATCTTGCTTGAGAGGAAAATTATGTGGAGAGTGTTGATTTCCGCTTGAGGAAAAGAGTTTAGAGGTCTTAGTGGTCCGTTGCTTTATTGGGGAATTATCTCTTGATGGAAGGGATAGGAAGTTAACAACTTGTTGGGTATAAAGAAGTTAATTGTTATCTGGTTGTCTTCTAGGGTTTTCATCAATTCACTAGGGATTGTAGAAGAGTCTACTAGGGAAGAGGGGTTGTGGTTCCTTGATTTGTAGTAGTCGAAGAGGAAAACTCAAGCTGGGGAATTTGTAGTTTGTTGGGGAAATAAACCCTTTTGCCAATCTGCTGGAGAGGTGTTTTCTTTCGGCAGAATTCTTCGAGGATTCTTGAGATCAACTCAGTTGGGGAGAAGTTTTCAGAGATTGAAACTCTGGCTGGGGATCACCCTATGAAAAAGGCTATGTGGGAGATTTGTCACTACCCCTAGTAGCAAGTGTTTATAGTATTACTAGGAAATGTTTGCCTGACCGTACGTAATCCTTTGTTGGAGTTCGTGTTCAAAGCCCCAAGTGATTCAGATACAGATCTTCCCCTGGTATATTCAGCATTTCTTGAGAGATTTCTTAGAATCTTGACTTGACTTCCCCAGATGTGTTGGACAGTGATCACACTGTGCCCCCTTGCTTATAGGAGATTTGTCATTGGAAGTGTCATCCTATTTGAAGTGGTTCTGTTCACTGAGAGAATTTTTGTTCACTGGATATTTGTCGCGTGAATTTCTCCGTTGTCAAACAGTTAGCCATATGCAAACAGCGATGTTCAAATAATGCAAAGTTTATGCTTGTCTTGAAGTTTTAAGAATGCAGTTTTAGAAAGTAAAAGAATTTGCAAATTCAACTTAGGATTTAGAATAAAGCCTTACAGGAGTCAGGATACCTTTTCTAACAGTATGCTTTCGAACTAACGCATGCTTCAATTAAGACTTTGAAGGTTGTAGCGTGGCTCGGTTCACAGTTTAAGAAACAAAGGATAAGGCTCAAAGTGTATTTATACCCGCCCGTTCTTTGTGATGTTCTCTAGTCCTAAGCTCAGTTAATTGTGTGTTTGAAATCCAATTGAGTCTGGAATGACGTTTTGGTGATGGTTCAGAAATTTGGAAGTTTATTTGTTGGAATGCAGTAACTTTTGCCATATTTTCCATGTTGTTGAGGATTCGTAGTATCCTCTTTTTTTTATTTACTATCCCTGATTTTTTCCTGACAGCGGGATGCCCTAGTTTTCTTAAGTCTCCTTCATAGGTTTTGACTTAGTGGGCTTTTCTCTTGAAAGATAATTACTGCCTATTGGATAGGGATGAACCATCACCGTCTTTTGATTCAGAAGGATGTTTTTGGTATCATTCGTCGTGAAGTGAAAGTTTGCAACTGAACGCACATTTGAATTAACTGAGAGACTACCCTACCCCAGGTTTTGATTAAATGTTTCAATTTGTGTAAAAAAGAAAATTCCTACTTCTTAGGCTCAACGGGGTTGACTAGGGATTATCTTCCTTATAACTCCATTGTTTAGGAATTGAAAGAACGCCTGTAGTCAGCAAGGTCTGACCAAAAGCATATTGTATGAGATTATAGCATTGTTTTTCGTCACCCTCCCTCTAAAGGCTTGCAATTTTTTAAAATAAGAGTTGAATATCATAAAGGGAGTAAAAACATCATAGTTTAAATATAATGAGAACGAATGGATTAGTTCAAGACAAACATATGCAATGCATTAATGAAACAAAGTTTGACATTAATAGATAAGTGTTTGAACAACAAAAGAGATTACAATTGGAAAATTCAAAATGAATAGGACGCTCTCAATGATTTGGCATAGGAGCAGTGATAACATTAGGAGCCTTTGGAGGGTCGAACTCAATTTCCTTGGCATCAATCATGTCTTGGATCTTGTTCTTCAGAGCCCAACAGTTGTTCGTGTCGTGTCCAGGACTATCAGAATTGTATGCACACCTTTTATTGGGATGATAAGTAAGAGAAGAAGTATTGAGATTCCGGAGAGGAGCCTTTAACGTAGTCAACTATGCCTTCAACATGTGTTGTAATGCTTGAGCCAGTGGCATGCTGATCTTGGTGAATTTTCTTTTAGGCACAACCTCCTTACATATAGTTCCCTGTTTTCGTTGTTATACTGATGCAGGATTGGAGATCAGAACTTCCCTCACATGTTGATCGTGGTTACTCTGGTTATGACCTTTTTTACCGTACGCAACATTGGACTCTTTCTTCCTATTGAAAGGCTTTTTCTCTGCACTTGAAGATGCACCGCTCTATATTTTACAATTTTTGATGCCAGCTTCAACTCTTTCACCAGTCAGTACTAGCTCGGTGAACACGGCTGAAGAGCTTCCGATTAGGTGATTGAAGAAAGGTCCCGTCAAAGTTCCCATAAAGATGTCAATCATCTCCCTGTCAGTTAAGGGTGGTTGCACCCTACCATCCAGGTCTCTCCACTTTTGGGCGTATTCTTTGAAGCCCTAGTTGGAACCCATGGTCATATTCTGCAACTGCACACGAGTTGGTGCAAGATCAACGTTGTATTGGTACTGCTTATAGAAAGCAGCAGCTGGATCTTCCCAAGTGTGAATGCGGGAACTCTCCAATTGATAGAACCACTCCATTTGCGTCCCAGCTAAGCTCTCTTGGAAGAAATGGATCCAGAGCTTATGATCAGTTGTGTATGGTTGAATTTTGCAGACATAAGATCTCATATGCATCTTAGGACAAGAGACCCTATCATACGTGGCAAAGTTAGGGGTTTTGAACTTTGGTGGGATGACCACTATAGAAACCAATCCCATTTCTTCAAATTGCACACCAGGCACTCTCTGGGTCTCCATGGCGTTGAGACGATCCTCTAGTTGTTTGTATTTATTGTCTGTAGGAGGATATTGTTCTTCAGTGTAGTCATCCTCTTCTTCAAAGTGTGGAATTAGTATCAGCACATGCTCTCGGTAAGGGATGAGATTAGGATGCTTCATGTCCCATTCTCCTTTGATTTGACTGATTACCATGGCCGAGTCTCCAAATACACTCAATAATTTGATTCTCAAGTCAATAGCAGCTTTGAGACCCATAATCCATGCTTCATGTTCAGCCATATTGTTGGTACGATTGAAACATAACCTTGAATTGAAAGGAGTATGACAGCATTCGGGATATATGATCACAACACTGATGTCGTTGCCAAGTGCATTGGAACCTCCGTCAAAAAGCATAGTCCATCGGGATCCTCTTTCAAGTCCTTCATTCGGTCCAGGTTCTTCAAAATCAGTCACTAACATGATGTTCTCATACGGGAACTCAAAATTCATGGATGGTAGTCGCCTACAGCCTAATGAGCCAAATGATCAGCTAATGCACTTCCCTTGATTGCTTTATGGGTTGCGTATTGAATATCATATTCAATCAGGACCATTTTCCATCTTGATATTCTTCCGGAGAGAGCGGGCTTCTCAAAGATGTATTTGATATGATCCATTTTAGATATCAACACGGTAGTGTGAGTCAACATATACTGTCTTAGTCGGCGAGCAGCCCATGCCAAAGCGTAGCAAGTTTCTCGAGCAGTGTGTATCTTGTTTCAAATTCGATAAACTTTTTACTAAGGTAGTATATTGCATTCTCTTTTCTACCAGACTCATCATGCTGCCCCAGCACAGATCTCATTGAATTATTCAACAATGTTAAGTACATGATCAGAGGTATTCCTTCAACTGGAGGCATCAAAATTGGAGGCTCTTGAAGATATTCCTTAATTTTGTCAAAGGCAGTCTGGAAGTCGTCAATCCACTTCACTACTTGATCTTTCTTCAGTAATTTGAAGATTGGCTCACAAGTAGCGGTTATATGGGAGATGAATCTTGAAATGTAGTTTAGACATCCCAAGAATCCCCTAACCTCCTTCTCAGTGCAGGGAGTTGACATTTGTTTTATATATTTAACCTTCACAGGGTCTACTTAAGAGCTTACCAGATCTTACTCCAAAGGTGCACTTGTTCAGATTCAGTCTTAGCTTGTACTTCTTTAGTCTTTCAAACAACTTTTGCAAGTGATCAAGGTGCTCCTCTTCAGTCTGAGACCTGGATATCATATCATCGACGTAGACCTCTATCTCGTGATGGATCATATCGTGAAACCAATCTACCATAGCACGCTGATAGGTTGCCCCAACGTTCTTCAACCCAAATGGCATAACCTTGTAGCAGAAAGTTCCCCACTGTGTGACGAAAGTTGTTTTCTCCATATCCTCAGGTGCCATTTTAATCTGATTATATCCGGAGAAACCATCCATGAAGGAGAGTACCTTATATTGTGAGGTTTTGTCAACAAGAACTTCAATACGGGGAAGCAGAAAGTCATCCTTGGGGCTTGCCCTATTCAAGTCTCTGTAATCCACAAACATACGTACCTTACCGTCCTTCTTAGGTACCATAAAACATTAGCAACCCATTATGGATAGGAAGTAAAAAATAATAAACCAATGTTAAATTGTTTCTTAACTTCATCCTTGATCTTTTCTGACATCTCAGGATGCATAAGATGAACCTTTTGCTTCACTAGAGGGAAATCTTCTTTTATTGGTAAATGATTAACCATAATATTAGTGTCCAGCCCCGACATGTCTTCGTATGACCAGACAAAGATCTCAATATAGTCATGTAACATTTTAATTAACCTTTCTTTAATATTATGCTCCAAGTTGGCACGCATCTTGACTTCCTTTTCATCCTCTTTAGTACCCAAGTTTACTCTCTCAACCGGCTTTTCATGAGGATGTATTACTCTTTCCTCCTGTTGTAACAGTCTAGCAAGCTCTCCTGGTACTTCAAAATCTTCCTCACCGTCGTCCTTGGCTTGGTAGATCGGATTTTCAATGTCATAACTGGAAATAGTAGAACTGTTATTAATGGGATCCATAGTGGACGTGGATTCCTGGATGAAAGTAATGGGAACAAAGTCCTTAGCCTTCCAATTGTTGAGTCCACTGCTGATAGTTGGGAAGATCCATTTGTCCATGTCACAGTCACTGTCGCTGTCCTCCAAAGCATTGATTCTATGGTTGCTGATGCGTAGTGGTGGTCCTCTGGTGGGAGAACGACGAAAAACTCTCTTAGCTCTTGAAGTAAAACCCAAACCAAACTTGTCAGATTTGTAGGGGATATCAGGGAGTTGGCCCCAAATGGTACACCCACCTTCTTCGACTACTGCTTTGGAATCCTTTAGAGAAGATATCTTCAATGGAGGTCTGGTAATATTTGGAACATTGGTAGCAGTCTTGGTTGCAGCAATTGTTTGATGAACCTCTTCAAAATTTTGGCAGGGGTCTCAATGAACTCGCAATCCATCTCAACCTACCTGAAAGAGTTCAGGTGGCTCACCATATATTCTTCCTCGCCATGGACTATAAAAATCTTCCCATTAACCAGATACTTCAGCATTTGATGTAGAGTAGAAGTAACAGCACCAAACCTATGGATCCAAGGGCGACCCAACAAACAAGAGTAAGACGGGCGGATGCCCATCACGTAGAAAGTGGAGTCAAAATTCTGAGAACCAACTTTAATAGGGATGTCCACCTCCCCGTGTACCATTCTTTTAGAACCATCAAAAGCCCTCACCACAATGTTACTGGGCTTCAAAGTCAATCATTCACAGTCCAATCTGTCTAAAGCATTTTTAGGCCAGATATTCAATGACGAACCTGTATCTATCGAAACATGAGCCAGGGTAGTGGCCCTGCATTGAATAGAGACATGCAGGGCATCATTTTGCTTTATTCCTTTAGACATCAAATCAACATCAGAGAAACTGAATCCATTGTCAGTAATCAGATTAGCAACACAGTCCTGAAATTGGTCGACAGAAGTCTCTTATGGCACATGAGAAGACTTCAGGAATTTCACCAAAACCTTAGCATGAGCTTCAGAGCATAACAACAAGGCCAACATTGAAATTTTTGAAGGGGTTTCCCTTAATTGTTCCACCATATTGTAATCACTTTTCGGTATAATCTTCAGAATTTCCTCCATTTCTTATTTAGAGGCTTCAGGAATGGCTTATTTAGGTGCCTCCGTTCGGGCAGGCTCAACCAGTATTTCTTTTCCACGAGTCTCAGCTGACTCAGTAGCAGGAATGACAACATGAGTGACAGTAAGAGTAGCAACAGGAGTAATAACAAAAGTGGAAACAGGAATAATCAAAGGAGTGGCAACAGTCTTCGAAGAGATTTACGGAGATAAAGTCCTTCCTCTTTTGGTGATTTTATTGGTCCTAACAATGTTGTCGATGTTAGGATCAATATCTTCATTATCTTCATTCTTAATGGCCATTAAGTCTTGCTTGACGTCATGGTAGTAAACGCCGGCCCCATAATTCCAAGGAACATCTTTATCGGAGGAATATGGTATCGGCCCGAGAAAAGTGATAATTAAAGGAGAAACCTTAGGAGTGGATGTAATCCTGATGGGTCTTTTGGAGGAGACCCTGTGAGGATTGTAGGAAATGGTAATAATTGAAATATCTTTGCACAAACCTCTTGTAGAGGGAGTCTTCTCAAACAAAATTTCCCTGTTATTCATCAGGCGTTGGACACCTATCTTCAACAACAAGCAACCATTGGGTAGAGACATACACATGTGGCAACTTTCACCATATCCCGGAAATAAACTGGCTCGTAAGAGATTCTTCTTAACCATCAGAAGAGGAGTGGCTAGTTCATCAACAGAAGAAACAAACAGGTCGTCCTCAACAACATTAACACCCTGGCCAAGTATTATACCCCAAAATTTTCCCTTCATTTGTTAATGGATCATCCTGGACCCTCAGGATTGCTTTTGTCAAGTCTTAAGTCTCGGATTACAATTTTGCAAGAAAGTCATTCACAAGGGCAAAATGGTATAATGCATGCTGAAAAGTCAAACTTTGACTTTTTGACCAAAAATCATATTTCATCAAGAGATAAAGTTGGTTCATCAAGAAAATCAAAAGTCAATAATCATTTTGAAAAGTCAATTTTTTAAACACTTGAAAAATTTTCTAAGTGTTAGGAAAATATGATAATTACATAATTTTGGGCCAGATTTTCATCATGATGCAAGATGATTCAATCCGAACTTATGACATGAAAGTTATAGATATCAATGAGATGTAAAACATTGCTGAACAGAACTTCTCCTAAAAATGTTGGGATTTCAAGTTATAAATCCTTGAAGACACGTTCATGAAGCCCTAACACTTAGTAAATTCTGGGCATTTTTTACTCAGAATTTAGATAGAACTTCTGGGCCAGTTTTCATACAAGTACAAACATAATTTGAAAAAGTGATGCCAAAAGATGTTACAAACTTACTAGAGAATTCCTTCAGATCATGTTGGAGCAGGGAGAATCGAAGGACAAAAGTTTACTTTGTTTAGAACATGACCCTTCGAATCTCACTCGGCAACATATAGAAGTTCTACTCTTCGTTCAAAACACGACCCGTCGAATCTGACTCTTCAACATCCAGAAGCTCTACTATTTGATCAGAACATGACATTTCGAATCCAATTCTTCAACGTATGGGAGTTGTGTTCTTCAATCAGAACATGACCTTTGAATCCTCATCCAAGCTTGCCTTAATTTTCCAAGTTTCGACTGAAGTCTTGGATTGTTGCTTGCTTGTTGTACGCAAGCTTCGACTGGGCATATTTTCCCTTTAAAATAGCATCCTTAAATCCAAAGGAGAAGGGCTTCTTGTTAGTTCTCCTTCGATTGCCCCACTGTCTTTGCATGCTGGCTTGACTCACAAATGCAAATAGTTACCCACATGCAAGTTGGATCCTTACTTCGATCAAGCATATTTTCTCCTAGAAGCAAGCTTATTTCCTACTTCTACTAGGAAAACATTCCCTCTGGGTGTTCCTTCAGTGCACAAAAGCAAAAACTTCTCCAAACTGGCCTTCGATTCACAATAACTTCTACTGGGCAAAAGACCCCTCAATGTGTCACCAGTGCACGTATCCCTTTTCAGTTTGTCTTCAGCACAAGGCCAAAACTCCTTCAAAGTTGCCTTCGACCACAAGGCACTGACCACCTTTATGTTAGTTTCTCCTAGGAAGTGACCTCCTTTATGCCTGCCTGACTTGTTTCATGCTAGCATCCACAAGGCACAGGCTGCCTTTGTACCAGTTTCGACTGGGCACAGACTCCCCTTTGAAACATTTGTATACACTTCAACATACAGAAGGCCCAGTCGAAGGCCACACAAGAGGCCCATTCTAAGAAAGTAATACTAGAGCCAGTTGAAGGGTATACAAGATGTACATTTGAAGAAGCATGCAGAAGGCCCAGTCGAAGGCCACACAAGAGACCCATTCGAAGAATACAAGTTGGTCCATTCGAAGGACACATAATTGGTGGGAACGAATGGTATTTTAGTTTGTTAGAAATGTGTGGAAAGATGGAGGATTCGATTCAAAGGATAAAGTTGAACATTAGACGCATTGGCTAGGCTACATGTTTCCCCTTTTCAGGCCTCAAACCTATGACTCACTCTATATTTAATTGTTTATACAAGTTAAAATAGGCTTTTACCCATTTGTTGTCCAAGACCACTTTCCCTTAATAGTATAATACTACTTTTAGAAAAAAAAATTCTTGAGCCTTGCGCTTGTTTTCCTTATGAAGGAAGCAATCCATCTGAACCATTCATCTTGCTATCATGGCACAAGTGGACACTTACTTTCCAATTGAGCCTTATTTTATTATTTTACTCCCAAACTTCCCAAAACCTTTATCTATAAATAGAGAGATCCTTTGCAAAGAAAAAAGAGGAGAGAGGAGAGAAGAAGAAGGGAGGAACGTATCTTCAAAATTCTCAAACATCATAAAATTCTCAAACACTTAAACACTTTTGAAAACCTGTGATCGGTGGAAATAGAACTGACTGTTTTTAAGCTGGTTTCACGAAATGTCACGGTAAGCAAGAGTCGCCACCATCTTTTATGTTCTCCAACATGGAAAGGACAAAAGCACAGCAAAATTCCTTATTCGAGAATATCTCTCGGTTCGGGAGGTAGATTTATAGAAAGGGAAGGTGTTAGCACCCTTTCTATCCATGGTTATCCATGGGCTCTTAGGTACTTGCTCTTATGTTTTCAAAATATGTTTTTGCTTTTCAAGTGTGTGTGGGTTTTGAAAAAGTTTCGTTTGAAAAATTTCTAAGTAACTCTTGTATCTGTCCTCAAGAGTGTATGAAAAATTTGTTTGAAAACTTTTAGAAAGTGTGAGGTGTGAAAAGTTGTTTTCTTTGTTTGAAAAGAGCAAGTACCCATGAGAATCTACCTACCCTAAGGAATTAAGCTGTGTAAGAGTCCTTTAGACAGTGCTATCCCACTATTAAGAAGTAGGTAGCACCGTCGTTGGAGTTGTTCGGGTCAATTCGATTAAGGGACGGTGTGGTCACCAAAGCAATGGTAGGACATCTTAGTGGTAACCCTAATGTCCTAGATCCTTTTATCCGAGGCAACCGTTTCGAGGCAACTGGATCTTTAGACAGAAGGGCGACCTCTAAGACACCCTATACTTGATGACCACGTTCGAGGCAACCAGTGAGGCGTACCCTAGGGGTGGCATGTGCATGCGTGTTGTTTTTCAGTTAATTGTCTTTGTACACGTTATTTGTGAGCTACGGATTAATTTTATTTACATACATTCTTGCAGGCATATTAGCAGTTACGAGTGCGGAAAATAAATTGCGGAAATATAAATTCTATGCTATTACAAGGCGCGGGTCTATACATCGCCAAAAACAAAAACCCGTTTTTGAAAAGTAAATGCAGAAGATTAAAGTAAGCAATAAAATCCTAATTACTATTACATATCCGGAAACAGTTACAAAAATAATCAAAATAAATAAATGCGCGCGAGTGGAAATTTAATCGAGAACGTCTTTAGGGTGTTGACCCTTTTTTTAAGAAAAGAATTGAATTTTTTGTCCTTTTTTGTGATTAAATGAAATTAAAATTAATAACTATTTAATTAATTAATTAAAAAAATGTTTTTTGTGTTTTTTATATTTTTTATGAAATAAAAGGAATTAAAATTAAAAGTTAACCTAATTCTAAATTGTTTTTATTTATTATAGAAAAGGTGAAAATTAAATTAATTAAACTAATTAATTTGATTTAATGCTTATTTACAAATATAGTTAGTAGTGAAATTAATAAATAAGAATAATAAAAATATTAGTTTTTTTTTTTTATGAAAATATTAATTATGTTAATAATACTAATAATTAATAAAATAATAAAAAAGGAGTTATAAAAGAAAAGAGAAATAAAGAGATAAAGAGAAATAACAAAACCAAGGGGGGGGGGGGGGGGGGGGGGGGGTTGGCCCAGAACTGAGGGTGTTAATCTGGAATTTAGGCCCATTAGCACTCCAAGCCCGTTGACTTCTGGAATTGCCCATGTGCACATTGAGTGAAGAACATGGTGCTCCTTCTCTTGTAGCCATTGGATTTGCATTAGGAGACACCTGGCTGGCTGATACGCTGGACTCCATGGTGGAACATGGTTGTGAATCTGCATGTGATTATGGTATGAAAAAACATGAAACAAATATTGAGGGACCTGGGAATCGAACCCAGGTCCCAATGGTTGCAAGCCACGCCATCTTCCACTGAGCCACTTGAGTGCTTTGTTAATATAGTGACCATTAAATATATTATATAAAAACAAAGGTATAGTCTGGAAACACAAAAAAAGGCGCGTCATGTTTGAATGACCCAATCCCTTAATAACACGTAATCATCTTCTTCCTGAAACCTGCACAAAAACAAAACACATAGCGGGGATTTTAAACCCCCACAAAATACCAATGCCAAAAGTAGTGATTAGGCCCCTGAGCTATATAAAAAGGGCGCGAGGGTTGTAATGGATTCGTGCTGATCTCCTGATTTCAACCATGGGTCTCATGAAGGCCAATTTTACCTATGTTGTAAAGCCCCAAATCAGGACCTTGAAAAAACCTAGAATTTGTCCATGGCGTTTTCTGTTTTAGGACACCACAACGCAATTGTCTTATACCAAAAGCTCCAGAAGGATGTTAGCAATGTAAATCAATGATCATAATGCGTAAATGATGTACAAATATTGAATTACGATTAAAGGAAAAAAGGTCAAACCGTGTGACTGGTTTTTGAGATTCCTTGAGTGTTAGCGTGTGTTCTTGACTGCAAATCGTTCCTGGGAGTGTTGGGAGTGTGTTTGGATCAAGAAAAGTGTTTGAATTGTACTGGAAGATGGATTTCAGTTTTCAACTTTTCTTTAAGTTTTTGGAATTTGGTTCTGCCGTTTCAGTGAGTTCTAGGTCGTGCTTAAGGTCTGCAAGGCTTGCATATATGTGTATCAATGAGAATCAAATGACATTAGGAGCCTTAAACCATTGCAATGATGTTTTGAGATTCTTCATAACCACCATTAAAGGAACTTGCCATGTTTGTGCAAATTTGAATTTTCATGCTTAATTCAGCTTGGCACGAATTTGGTAGGTGTATCATGACACATGAGAGCCATTCAAATCAAAAGATATTATTGAATTAATTTTTTTTTGATTTTATTTGAATTTTATGGATTTAAAATGAATTAAATCAAATAAAATTAAATAAAAATAGAAAAATTAATGTTTAATCTTGAACTTGATCATGGGACACATGGGTGGTATGACAAGGCTGAATCAAGTGGAAGAAAGTGGGCCCTTTTGTCAAAAATTGAAGTTTCAAGGATAGTTGGCTTTTTCCATTTCACAAAAATTTCCCAACTTCTCCAATGCATATCTTGCTCAATTTTGATCATATGAACATGTTCTTGGACATTTTGGAAAGGTCTTGAAGTCCTCTAACCAATGCCTTTGGTACCATGTCATTTTGATTTACCAATCTCAAGTTATGGTCTTTGACTTAAAGTGCCTTTTTGTTGACTTTTGAAAATGACCTATAATGTTGAAATTGATAACTTTTTGTGGGAGCATTTCATGGACTTGGAATGTGAAGATGAGTTGTAGGAAATGTCATCCCCTTCAAAATGAGCATTGGATGAGATTTTTCTGATGAACTATGAAAAAGTTATGCCTTGGTCAAGTTACAGTTGACTTTTCAGCTGTCCAAAAATAAGAACTTTTGAATCTTGATGATTCTTGAGCCATTCTTGTGAAATCATGGTCAAGTTTTGACCAAATGATGATTGTGGCTTCAAAATAAGATGTTGACCAAAAAGTTTGACTTTTGACTGCCAAATGACCATTTTGCCCCTACAGTTGATTGTGAAGCAATTAAGGTTTTTGACTGTGCAACTTGACCTTGTGAGCCTTGAAACTTGGCATGTAGATGCTTGACAATGTGTATAAGCATATGGGACTTGATTGAGCCCTTGAAAACCTCAAATTTCTTGCAAGAACCAAAACCCTAATTTTGACTGGCTTAGGAGGATGGTTTTGACTGTGCAACCCTTGAGTAGACTTCAGCAAATTGAGATGATGCTTGTCAAAACATTGAAGAATATGGGAGGGAAAATTTTGGGGTACAACAGTTGCCCCTGTTCAATCTTCTTAGACCTGAGGATGTAGATTGGCTCGTGTGCCTTTCGTGATCCGAGGGTGGAAGATGATTGAACACTAAAGTGCCCAGAAATTTGCACTCGCATAGTAGAATGTCAGCAAGGTGATGGCGGGAATGGGCTTACAGATGCCATTTGGAGAGATGATGGATGGAAGGATGGGCTTATAGATGCCATCTGGAGACGTGACAGAACCTTGTCGGGAATGGGCTTATAGATGCCATTTGGAGATATGATGGGTAGGAGGATGGGCTTATAGATGCCATCTGAAGATGTGACAGAACTTTGTCGGGAATGGGCTTATAGATGCCATTTGGAACTGTGACGGGTAGTTGTGGAGATGGGCTTATAGATGCCATCGGGGGTGTCAATCACGTAAGAGATTCCTTAGCGAGAACTTGCGTACTTGAGAAAGAAAGATAATTTCCTGGCCTGTTACAGGGGTTGATCTTCAAACTCTTTATGTAGATATGCCCTGGCTGGATACAGGTATTGAATCTACAAACAATTGCTCACAGATATGCCCTGGCTAGATACAAGAATCGAATCCGGAACTTCAAAAGGTTACTTACAGACGTGCCCTGGCTGGATACAGGAATCGAATCTGGAATTAGTCCTCAACAGATATGCCCTGGCTGGATACAGGAATCGAATCTTCAAACTCTTCAGACGTGCCCTGGCTGGATACAGGAATCGAATCTGGAATTAGTCGTCAACAGATATGCCCTGGCTGGATACAGGAATCGAATCTTCAAACTCTTCAGACGTGGCCTGGCTAGATACAAAATCGAATCTGGAATTAGTCGTCAACAAATATGCCCTGGCTGGATACAGGAATCGAATCTTCAAACTCTTCAGACGTGCCCTGGATGGATACAGGAATCGAATCTGGAATTAGTCGTCAACAGATATGCCCTGGCTAGATACAGGAATCGAATCTTCAAACTCTTCAGATATGCCCTGGCTGGATACAGGAATCGAATCTGGAATTAGTCATCTACAGATATGCCCTGGCAGGATACAGGTATCGAATCTTCAAACTCTTCAGACGTGCCCTGGCTGGATACAGGAATCGAATCTGGAATTAGTCGTCAACAGATATGCCCTGGCTGGATACAGGAATCGAATCTTCAAACTCTTCAGACGTGCCCTGGCTGGATACAGGAATCAAATCTGGAATTAGTCGTCAACAGATATGCCCTGGCTGGATACAGGAATCGAATCTTCAAACTATTCAGACGTGCCCTGGATTGATACAGGAATCGAATATGGAATTAGTCGTCAACAGATATGCCATGGCTGGATACAAGAATCGAATCTTCAAACTCTTCAGACGTGCCCTGGCTGGATACAGGAATCGAATCTGGAATTAGTCATCAACAGATATGCCCTGGCTGGATACAGGAATCGAATCTTCAAACTCTTCAGACGTGCCCTGGCTGGATACAGGAATTGAAACTAGAATTAGTCGTCAACAGATATGCCCTGGCTGGATACAGGAATCGAATCTGGAATTAGTCGTCAACAGATATGCCCTGGCTGGATACAGGAATCGAATATTCAAACTCTTCAGACGTGCCCTGGCTGGATACAGGAATCGAGTCTGGAATTGCGACAGTTGATAGTAATTATCTTTGGATAGACCTTTTTCCTGAAAAGGCAAAACATCAGTTGTATGCAATGTCATGATGTATGAAAAGCATGATGTCATGATGTTCTCAGGGAGAAATGAGATTGTGTTGTATGTATTTTCTCATGTATGTAAGCAGGATGTATGAAATGTGATATGTTTATGAATGTATTTTCGTCCAGGAAAATAAATCCTTGACGGATGCCGGGAAGTTGAATCCTGGGCTGATGTTTTGAAGAATAGAGTTCTTCGTTTTCGCTGGTGATGATGGTTGCAAGAATAAACCGGTAGGAGAAGATGACTCCGTTGGGGGAATAAACTTGATGAAAGATTACTCTGCGGGGAATAACTCTGTGGGGAAGAGATGCTTCGCTGAGGTTTTGATGAGAACTCCGCTGGGGATTCCATTGATAAGTTATGTGTGGGAATTTGATGAACTCCGCTGGGGGATAGGAAGAACTTCGCTGAGGACAATCTTTCCGTGGTAATTAGCTGAGGATAACCCAATTATAAGCTCTGGTGGAGAATAACCTTTGAATATGGTCGGGGAGAGACGTATTCGCTCTGCAGGTGATAAGCTTCCAGAACCTACTGGGGATAAGCTTCCAGAATCTACTAGGGAGGATAATTCAACTCTCCTGGGGAAACTTTTGTACTGTACTGGGGAATAGCTCCACTGAGGTGTCTGGATTCGGCCGGGGAACAATCTTATATTAAGACTGCCGGGGATGCTTGCTTAGGAAAATCTGCATACTCCGCTGGGGAATATTGAGGTCTTCTGGGGATGCCCAACTTCCTTAAGGCTGACAGTAGGCTAACTCTGCTTGGGGAGAGTGTTGCTGACTTGCTAGAGATACTGTGCCTTTTCAGGGCTGATGGGAGACCAACTCTGCTCGGGGGAGAGTATTGTTGAGTTTTGACTTACTCTGCGGGGAGTGAAGGTATCTTGGTTACATTCTTCAGCCGAACCTACCTTGGTACCTTGGTGGACAGAGCAACTAGATCACTTAGATAATTCATTATTGCCCCTGTTTCTAATGTCACCTGTAATTAATCCTTTGTTTTGTATGCAAATATTTATGAGTTAGCAATTAGTGTCAAATGCATATATCAAAAATGAACATTGGACGTTCTTCGCAAGACAAAACAGAAAAAGGAATAATTGGCAATTTGTCTGGAAAAAATGAATTTGTATTGATTTTTGAATTTTCCTGTAAATGGGCGTTTATGTACAAGAGGCTGAGGTCCTAGTAAGAGAACACCGCCGAACAAGAGAGTTTATACAATTTTTGAAAAGAAAAACAAAACAGCTATGTGAAAAATCCCACTGGATTCCAACTCTGCTATCGCCTTTATGTCTTCAAGTGTCTCATCACTTTGCTGCTCAGTTGAAGATGAATCTGATTGATCGATGCTGTCTGAACCTGACGTTTGATGCCGAATTCTGGATGCAAGGTGATCCAATGAGACATAGTATTACGGTTTATCCCTAAGTTTTGCCTGGACCGCCCTTTCGGGTTTTCAGTTCACCGGGATACCCATTTTTGCCCAAGCCTCCTTTTCAGGTTTTCGACTTGCCGGGTGTACAGATTTTTTTTCATTTTATCCCTTATTTTTGCCCAAACCCTTTTGGTTCGCCGGGAAGCCCTTATTTTTGCCTAGGTGTGTTAACCTAGCGGGTCTTTTATTCATGCGTAGTATCTTTTTACTATGTCTGCGTTGGCGGGGTGCGGAAGGTCGTCACCATCCATGGTGGTTAGAATCATAGCTCCTCCTGAGAAGACATGTTTAACCACGAATGGCCCTTCGTACGTAGGGGTCCATTTGCCCCTGGGATCACTTTGAGGAAGAATGATGCGCTTAATTATCAGGTCCCCAACTTGATACTCTTGGCGTCTGACTTTCTTGTTAAATGCCCTGATCATCCGTTTTTGGTACGTCTGACCATGACAAATAGAAGTGAGTCTCTTTTCGTCAATTAGGTTCAATTGATCAAGTCGAGTCTGGATCCAGTCATCTTCGTTCAAACCTGCATCCTTCATTATCCGGAGAGAGGGTATCTGGACTTCAATAGGCAAGACCGCCTCCATGCCATAGACCAAGGAAAAGGGAGTTGCCCCTATTGACGTTCGCGCTGAGGTACGATACCCATGAAGAGCGAACGGTAACATCTCGTGCCAATCTTTGTACGTCACTGTCATCTTCTGCGCAATCTTCTTGATATTCTTATTCGCTGCTTCTACAACCCCATTCATCTTCGGCCGGTAAGGAGAAGAGTTGTGGTGTTGTATCTTGAATTGCTCGCAGAGCTCAGTGATCATCTTGTTATTAAGATTGGTACCATTGTCCGTAATGATCCTCTCAGGTACACTGTATCGACAGATCAGGTTGTGTCGAATGAACCATGCCACGACGTTCTTGGTTACGGTAGCGTAGGAAGCTGCTTCAACCCACTTTGTGAAGTAATCAATCGCTACCAGGATGAAGCGATGCCCGTTGGATGCCGTAGGTCTGATCTCACCGATCATGTCAATGCCCCACATTGCAAAAGGCCAAGGTGTTGTCAAGACATTCAGAGGTACTGGAGGAACGTGCACCTTATCAGCATATATCTGGCATTTATGACATGTCCGAGAATGTCGGTAACAGTCAGCTTCCATTGTGGACCAGAAATATCCTGCCCGAAGGATTTTCTTTGCCATAATATGTCCACTGGAATGTGTTCCGAAGGTACCTTCATGTAGCTCTGCCATGATCCTTTCTGCTTCAGTCTTATCCACACAACGTAGTAGGGTTGAATCATGGTTTCGCTTGTATAGAATGCCATTGCTGAGGAAGAACTTCGCCGCGAACCTTCTCAGGAACTTCTTGTCGTTGACAGATGCGCCTTCGGGGTATTCCTGAGCTTCAAGGTACCTCTTCACTTCATGATACCAAGGTCTTTCTGTTACCTCTTCAACCTCAAGATCACAGCAATGTGCAGGTTCATCCAACTTCCAGATAATGATCCGGGGAGCCTCGTTGTCCCATTTGACTTTGAACATGGAAGACATCGTAGCTAATGCGTCTGCCAACTGATTCTCCTCTCTTGGGAAGTGTTCAAAAGTTATCTCCTCGAAGTGGGGAATCAACGTCAAAACATACTCTTTGTAAGGAATAAGATTCAGGTGTTTCGTATCCCACTCTCCTTTGATCTGGTTGATCACGAGAGTGGAATCTCCGAAGACACTCAGAAACTTGATCCTTAAGTCAATTGCAGCTTGAAGACCCATAATGCATGCCTCATACTCTGCCATATTGTTGGTGCAGTTGAAACATAGTCGGGCAGTGAGTGGAGTATGAGTGCCTTTAGGGGATATGATCACAGCGCCGATGCCATTACCCAAAGCATTTGAGGCTCCGTCAAAGTGCATAGACCATCGGGATCCTTCCTCAGGTCCTTCATCCGGTCCAGGTACTTCACAATCAGTCACTACCATGATATCCACGTCTGGAAATTCAAAGTTCATAGATTGGTAGTCGTCCACTGCCTGGTGTGCCAAGTGGTCTGCCAATACACTTCCCTTGATTGCTTTTTGAGTCGTGTACTGGATGTCATATTCTGTCAAGATCATTTGCCATCTTGCTATTCTTCCAGACAAAGCAGGCTTTTCGAAAATGTACTTTATCGGATCCATTTTTGAAATCAACATAGTAGTGTGAGTCAACATATACTGTCTCAGTCGGCGAGCAGCCCATACCAAAGCGCAACAAGTTTTCTCGAGCAGTGAGTATCGGGTCTCACAGTCGGTAAACTTTTTGCTAAGGTAATAAATGGCGTGCTCTTTTCGGCCAGACTCGTCATGCTGCCCCAGCACACACCCCATTGAGTTGTCCAGTACTGTCAAGTATAAGATTAGAGGTCTCCCTTCAACCGGCGGCATAAGAATGGGTGGTTCTTGGAGATACTCTTTGATTCTGTCGAAAGCGGCCTGACATTCATCGTTCCAACGTACTACTTGATCTTTCTTCAGTAGCTTGAAGATTGGTTCACAGGTAGCAGTTAGATGCGAGATGAATCGGGCAATGTAGTTCAGCCGTCCTAGAAAGCCTCTGACTTCTTTCTCTGTCTTGGGAGCTAGCATCTCTTGTATGGCTTTTATCTTGGCAGGGTCCACTTGAATACCTTTGTCGCTTACGACGAAGCCTAGAAATTTTCCAGATCTCACCCCGAAGGTACACTTGTTCGGGTTCAACCTAAGTTTGTACAACTTCAGACGGTCAAACAGCTTCTGTAGATGGTCAAGGTGTTCCTCCTCAGTTTGGGACCTTGCAATCATATCATCAACATATACTTCAATCTCATGGTGGATCATGTCATGAAATAAAGCAACCATGGCACGTTGGTAGGTTGCCCCAACATTCTTCAACCCGAAAGGCATGACCTTGTAGCAAAAGGTGCCCCACTGAGTAACAAAAGTGGTCTTCTCCATGTCCTCAGGAGCCATCTTAATTTGGTTATAACCTGAGAAACCGTCCATGAAGGAGAATACCTTATGTTGGGCAGTATTGTCAACCAGAATGACGATGTGAGGCAGAGGGAAGTCATCCTTAGGGCTGGCCCTATTCAAATCCCTGGAGTCAACACACATTCGGACCTTACCATCTTTCTTCGGCACTGGAACCACGTTGGCAACCCATTGAGGGTAAGAAGTAACTGCTAGAAATCCGGCATCAAATTGTTTCATAACCTCAGCCTTGATTTTCTCGGACATTTCTGGATGCATACGGCGGACCTTCTGTTTAACCGGAGGGCAGTCTTCCTTGGTAGGCAGGTGATGAACCACAATGTCGGTATCCAACCTAGGCATGTCTTCGTAAGACCAGTCAAAGATTTCCACATAATCATGCAGCATCTGAATCAACCGCTGTTTCACGCTGAGCTCCAGATTGGCACCAATCTTGACTTCCTTTTTGTCCGTCTCAGTACCCAGATTTACTGTTTCCACAGGCTCTTCATGTGGCTGAATGACCCTCTCTTCCTGGAGTAGCAGTCTTGCAAGCTCACCAGGTACTTCACAATCATATTCACCTTCGTCTTCGGCTAAGTTGATCGGATTTTCGAAGTCATAACTGGCAGTAGCAGAGTCGTTACCAGTGAGATCCAGAGTGGATTGGAACCTGTATGGGTGAGTGTGTGTAAATATAGCTGCTTTGCAATATATAATAAAGAAAGAAAAGGAGCGCAAGATTTGAACTGTAAAAAACGTCCAATCCTTTTATTCATGATATATGAAAGTGACAAATAACAAGCCCTCACAAATGAAGCCACGGTGCCCCGGGTAAGACACTGGGCCATAGAGTTTAGTATTATTGTTCTTTACAACTTTAAAACAAAGGAATTCATTATTGAGTGACAAAAGTAATAGGTGTAAAGTCTTTTGCAGTCCAGTTGCTTGGTCCACCTTTCGTCGTTGGGTAGATCCAGCTGTCAAATTCGAATTCCTCCACGTCGTCCTCATCCCTAATAGCATTTACTCCATGATTGGGCATGGGAGCTGTCACCACATTAGGCCTCTCGGGTGCCTCAAACTGAACCTCTTTAGCATCAATAAGGTCTTGAACCTTATTCCTCAGAGCCCAACAATCATCTGTGTTATGCCCCGGGCTGTCAGAGTGATAAGCGCAGCGGGCGTTGGGATTGTACTTCAGAGATGCTGTGTTTACCACCTTCGGAGCTTCCTTGACAGTTACCAGATTGGTTGACAGCAGTTGCAGCAATATTTGAGAGAGAGTCATGCTGAGCCGAGTATACTGTCTTTTGGGCCTCTCAACTCTTGGCTGGTTATATTGCTGAGGGGCAGCAGCAGGCTTAGAAATTACCACCGCGTTGACAGCTTGGCGGCGTTCCGGTTTGTTCTGTCTTCTTGGACCATACACAGAACTAGCTTCCTTCTTGAAGGGCTTCTTTTCAGTGCTCGAGGAAGCACCCTTCTGTATCTTTCCCGATTTGATACCAGCTTCGATCCTCTCACCAGTCAGGATCAGGTCTGTAAACCCGGCATAGGAATTACCAATTAAGTGGTTAAAGAACGGACCAGACAGGGTCCCCAAGAACATGTCCACGAGTTCACGATCCGTCAACGGTGGCTGCACCCTGCCAGCCAGGTCTCTCCATTTCTGCGCGTACTCCTTAAAACCTTCACCCGTTCCCAGTGACATACCCTGGAGTTGGGTACGCGTGGGAGCGAGGTCGGAATTGTACTGATACTGCTTATATAAAGCAGTAGCCAAGTCCTCCCAGTTACGAATGTTGGTCCCATCCAGCTGATAGAACCATTCGAGATGAGTCCCTGAAAGACTCTCCTGAAAGAAATGGATCCATAAGTTCTTGTCTGCAGTGTAAGGCTGGATCTTCCTTACATAAGAGCGGAGGTGAAGTTTAGGACAGGAAGCCCCGTCGTACTTCACAAAGGCAGGTGCCTTGAACTTGTGTGGGATCACCACCCCAGAAGATAACCCTAAGTCTCCAAAATCCAACCCAGGAACACGTTGAATCTCCATAGCATTTAGCCTGTCCTCCAGCTGTTTGTACCTGTCCTCAGCAGGAGGGTATTGTTCATCATTGAAGTCTGTCTCGGTGTCAGAGACCACAGGACTAGGAACCTCTCTCCCTTGGTGACTGCCTTCCCCAACAGATGGAGTAGTCCTCTCAGCTTCATTCTGTAGTGTATTCCCGAGTCTGCATCCAGTGTTGAACATCACAATCCTCTTCTTCTTCTTCTTCAGGAGCAAAGCCTTTAACTCCTGTTGTCCTTGGGCTAAGTTCATGACCAGCTCTTGAAACTGCGTGTTCTGGGCCTGGAGGGCCTTGATAGCTTGTTCAGTAGTTGGTTCAGGATTCATGATGACTGAGTGCTGAAATAAACAGCGAAGAAGATTAAGCAACCTGTAGAAAAAGGGTACCTGTTATGCACATGATGCATGATATGCTATTTATGCAATGCATTCAAGGGTTCGAAAGTTCAAATTCGTTGTAGACAAAAAGGAACACACTTTTTATTAGGAAATAATATGTTCAGTACATCAGGGCCTCACAGGCAAAACATTACGAAATAATTAATCCCAAAAGACACTGCGCATCCTCTTTGGAGCAATGTAAGTATTGAGGGTATTATCCTCGTGCAGTAGGCGGGTGGGCTCCAAGACCTTCTTCTCACTGGCATGTAGACTGGTTTCAAGAGAATTTTGTTCTTCCTTGAGTTGGATCCAGCTTTTCTGCATTTCTTCCCAAGATGTTGGCATGTCAGGATGTTGAATGGTGTAGGGCACCTCTCCTTCCAAGACTGGCTCTTTGATCACAGGGAGAACATGAGGATATGGCATCACCAGCTTCTGGGAGCGGGCTCGTACCCACTTGAGATAAGGCTCCAGGGGGATGGAGTTCTTGTGCCCCAGTGTCTTGCTATCTACCCTGTTGGGCATCCTCCAAGCTCTGATAAATCTCTGGCGAAGTCCTTGTGCATCATTGTCGAAGTCAAAAACTATGTCAGGAATCAACATGTCATGAGGGCCATCCCTCCGAGCATATCCAAACTGTCTCAAAGCCAGACATGGATTGTAAGTAATGCCCCCTCTAATTCCAAGCAAAGGAACATTAGGATACTCTCCGCAACGATCAATGATAGTGACATTCTCTCTGGGCCGAGAACACCAATGTATATCAGCATGTGTAAGGGTCATCAACCGTTGTGACCATCTCAAACCCCGCTCGTTCTTCAAAACTGATTGTGGAAGGTGCGAAATAAACCACCTTGCCAGGAGAGGAGTGCAGCACATGAGAACACCTCTTTTTCTCATGGTTCGAGTGTAACATGAGGGAAGGATGTCCCCAAGCAATGTAGGTATAGGATTCCTGGACATGAAGATCTTGACAACATTGATATCTATAAGCTGATCTGGATTCGGGAACAACACCAACCCATAGACAAGGAGAGCCACAACTTCTTCAAAGGCTTGTAGGTCAAGGGAATTCCAACACTCTTGGGCCTTCTCAAACAGAAACTTTGCCAAGAACCCTTTGATACCGCCCCTTGATGTCAGATGGTTGTAGGCATAATGCTTTAGAAACCTCTTCAAGTTTTGGCTCCTTTTCTGTACCGTTGTAGGGTAGTTAACTGAGAATAGGAATCTTCAGAAGCTGGGAAAACTCTTCTAAGGTAGGCACCAATTGATAATCCGGGAAAGTAAAACAGTGGTGCAAGGGGTCAAAGAACTGGAAGAGAACTTTTATCATATCTTCTTCAATGTTGGTGTTAACCAAGCTGATGAGTCTACCATGCCTTTCACTGAAGGAAGAGCTCTCGGGAATCCTGGATGTAAGCTCCTTAAGCTGAGGAGGGACCCTTACAAGGTTGATCTGAATTGTCTTTCTGCGGATAGTTTCCATGTCCTACAAAACAAGAACAAAGATGAAGATTCGAACCCCTGAAGTGGTTAGTGGATGCATATGATGTTGTATGATGTTATGATGCTATGATAAGAGCACACCACAAGTATTCACCAAAAGCAAACATGATAAAGCACACAAGTCACACCACAACCCTTAGAGTTTAGGCCAGCATGAAGTTTGGGGTACTACCCTCTTGAAGTTGGTGGGCTCAAAAACCTGTCCTATCAAAAGTAACCGGGTTCTAAGAAGCTCAATATCATTGGGTTGTTTTCTGTGTTCATTGTTTTGATTTAGCCACTGAACTGGCGATCAAAATATTCCAAGAAAACAACCCTCAATGAGTGTAGTATCGAGTATCAACCAACTTCGGACTACACCAAAGTCAGTCATCTCACTACCCCTAAAGAGGCCAGGATGGTTCAATTAAGGTCCCTAAGGTCAGTTGATGCTTCACGACACCACGCGGCGGCCCCGTACTCTCCTTGAATTGACTCAAGGGTTACCAGTACTCACCAAAGTGCCACATCAACGTAGCAAACTGCTTCAACCATGTCGGTATACCCCGCACAGTTCCCTCACAGTTTGTTGCTACTTTCTAAGAAGGTATCCCCCAGATCCAGGTTAGGATCTATGAAACTCCCAAAACAGGCCAACAATATTAAATCAAGCAAAGCAAGCAATTGAAAACATGATGATGAACTATTCCTAAGGTACACCCCACTTATTAAGATGTCCCCAGCAAAGTCACCAGTTCTGTGATCGGTGGAAATAGAACTGACTGTTTTTAAGCTGGTTTCGCGAAATGTCGCGATAAGCAAGAGTCTCCACCGTCTTTTATGTTCTCCAACATGGAAAGGACAAAAGCACAGCAAAATTCCTTATTCGAGAATATCTCTCGTTTCGGGAGGTAGATTTATAGAAAGGGAAGGTGTTAGCACCCTTTCTTTCTATGGTTATCCATGGGCTCTTAGGTACTTGCTCTTATGTTTTCAAAAGATGTTTTTGCTTTTCAAGTGTGTGTGGGTTTTGAAAAAGTTTCGTTTGAAAAATTTCTAAGTAACTCTTGTATCTGTCCTCAAGAGTGTATGAAAAATTTGTTTGAAAACTTTTAGAAAGTGTGAGGTGTGAAAAGTTGTTTTGTTTGTTTGAAAAGAGAAAGTACCCATGAGAATCTACCTACCCTAAGGAATTAAGCTGTGTAAGAGTCCTTTAGACAGTGTTATCCCACTATTAAGAAGTAGGTAGCA
Organism: Vicia faba; assembly: GCA_948472305.1. NCBI lineage: Eukaryota > Viridiplantae > Streptophyta > Magnoliopsida > Fabales > Fabaceae > Vicia > Vicia faba. The sequence continues at coordinate 1,509,432,466 of OX451738.1, forward strand.
CCGTCATTGGAGTTGTTCGGGTCAATTCGATTAAGGGACGGTGTGGTCACCAAAGCAATGGTAGGACATCTTAGTGGTAACCCTAATGTCCTAGATCCTTTTATCCGAGGCAACCATTTCGAGGAAACTGGATCTTTAGACAGAAGGGCGACCTCTAAGACACCCTATACTTGATGACCACGTTCGAGGCAACCAGTGAGGCGTACCCTAGGGGTGGCATGTGCATGCGTGTTGTTTTTCAGTTAATTGTCTTTGTACATGTTACTTGTGAGCTACGGATTAATTTTATTTACATACATTCTTGCAGGCATATTAGCAGTTAAGAGTGCATAAAATAAATTGCGGAAATATAAATTCTACGCTATTACAAGGCGCGGGTCTATACATCGCCAAAAACAAAAACCTGTTTTTGAAAAGTAAATGCAGAAGATTAAAGTAAGCAATAAAATCCTAATTACTATTACATATCCGGAAACAGTTACATAAATAATCAAAATAAATAAATGCGCGCGAGTGGAAATTTAATCGGGAACGTCTTTAGGGTGTTGACCCTTTTTTTAAGAAAAGAATTGATTTTTTTGTCCTTTTTCGTGATTAAATGAAATTAAAATTAATAACTAATTAATTAATTAATTAAAAAAAATGTTTTTTGTGTTTTTTATATTTTTTATGAAATAAAAGGAATTAAAATTTAAAGTTAACCTAATTCTAAATTGTTTTTATTTATTATAGAAAAGGTGAAAATTAAACTAATTAAACTAATTAATTTGATTTAATGCTTATTTACAAAAATAGTTAGTAGTGAAATTAATAAATAAGAATAATAAAAATATTAGTTTTTATTTTTATTTTTTATGAAAATATTAATTATGTTAATAATACTAATAATTAATAAAATAATAAAAAAGGAGTTATAAAAGAAAAGAGAAATAAAAAGATAAAGAGAAATAACAAAACCAAGGGGGGGGGGGGGGGGGGGGGGTTGGCCCAGAACTGAGGGTGTTAATCTGGAATTTAGGGCCATTAGCACTCCAAGCCCGTTGGCTTCTGGAATTGCCCATGTGCACATTGACTGAAGAAGATGGTGCTCCTTCTCTTGTAGCCATTGGATTTGCATTAGGAGACACCTGGCTGGCTGATACGCTGGACTCCATGGTGGAACATGGTTGTGAATCTGCATGTGATTATGGTATGAAAAACATGAAACAAATATTGAGGGACCTGGGAATCGAACCCAGGTCCCAATGGTTGCAAGCCACGCCATGTTCCACTGAGCCACTTGAGTGCTTTGTTAATATAGTGACCATTAAATATATTATATAAAAACAAAGGTATAGTCTGGAAACACAAAAAAAAGGCGCGTCATGTTTGAATGACCCAATCCCTTAATAACACATAATCATCTTCTTCCTGAAACCTGCACAAAAACAAAACACATAGCGGGGGTTTTAAACCCGCACAAAATACCAACGCCAAAAATAGCGATTAGGCCCCTGAGCTATATAAAAAGGGCGCGAGGGTTGTAATGGATTCGTGCTGATCTCCTGATTTCAACCATGGGTCTCATGAAGGCCAATTTTACCTATGTTGTAAAGCCCCAAATCAGGACCTTGAAAAAACCTAGAATTTGTCCATGGCGTTTTCTGTTTTAGGACACCACAACGCAATTGTCTTATACCAAAAGCTCCAGAAGGATGTTAGCAATGTAAATCAATGATCATAATGCATAAATGATGCACAAATATTGAATTACGATTAAAGGAAAAAAGGTCAAACCGTGTGACTGGTTTTTGAGATTCCTTGAGTGTTAGCGTGTGTTCTTGACTGCAAATCGTTCCTGGGAGTGTTGGGAGTGTGTTTGGATCAAGAAAAGTGTTTGAATTGTACTGGAAGATGGATTTCAGTTTTCAACTTTTCTTTAAGTTTTTGGAATTTGGTTCTGCCGTTTCAGTGAGTTCTAGGTCGTGCTTAAGGTCTGCAAGGCTTGTATATATGTGTATCAATGAGAATCAAATGACATTAGGAGCCTTAAACCATTGCAATGATGTTTTGAGATTCTTCATAACCACTATTAAAGGAACTTGCCATGTTTGTGCAAATTTGAATTTTCATGCTTAATTCAGCTTGGCACGAATTTGGTAGGTGTATTATAACACATGAGAGCCATTCAAATCAAAAGATATTATTGAATTAATTTTTTTTGATTTTATTTGAATTCTATGGATTTAAAATGAATTAAATCAAATAAAATTAAATAAAAATAGAAAAATTAATGTTTAATCTTGAAATTGATCATGGGACACGTGGGTGGTATGACAAGGCTGAATCAAGTGGAAGAAAGTTGGCCCTTTTGTCAAAAATTGAAGTTTCAAGGACAGTTGGCTTTTGCCATTTCACAAAAATTTCCCAACTTCTCCAATGCATATCTTGCTCAATTTTGACCATATGAACATGTTCTTGGACATTTTGGAAAGGTCTTGAAGTCCTCTAATCAATGCCTTTGGTCCCATGTCATTTAGATTTACCAATCTCAAGTTATGGTCTTTGACTTAAAGTGCCTTTTTGTTGACTTTTGAAAATGACCTATAATGTTGAAATTGATAACTTTTTGTGGGAGCATTTCTTGGACTTGGAATGTGAAGATGAGTTGTAGGAAATGTCACCCCCTTAAAAATGAGAATTGGATGGGATTTTTCTGATGAACGATTAAAAAGTTATGCCTTGGTCAAGTTACAGTTGACTTTTCAGCTGTCCAAAAATAGAAACTTTTGCATCTTGATGATTCTTGAGCCATTCTTGTGAAATCATGGTCAAGTTTTGACCAAATGATGATTGTGGCTTCAAAGTAAGATGTTGACCAAAAATTTTGACTTTTGACTGCCAAATGACCATTTTGCCCCTACAGTTGATTGTGAAGCAATTAAGGTTTTTGACTGTGCAACTTGACCTTGTGAGCCTTGAAACTTGGCATGTAGATGCTTGACAATGTGTATGAGCATATGGGAATTGATTGAGCCCTTTAAAAACTCAACTTTCTTGCAAGAACCAAAACCCTAATTTTGACTGGCTTAGGAGGATGGTTTTGACTGTGCAACCCTTGAGTAGACTTGAGCAAATTGAGATGATGCTTGTCAAAACCTTGAAGAATATGGGAGGACAAATTTTGGGGTACAACAAAACCCAAATCAGGAATCCAAATACTTGTCTCTTTCAAAATCTGAAGAAAAAATCCTTACATCTTGCTATCCTTCGAATCCAGCAAAGAAGGATAATTCACTTGTTTTGCTCTTTCGAATCTAGTGTCAAAGGCTAACCCTTGGTATTTCCCTTCGAACCTAGAAGCATTCAAGGTAACAATTTCAAGGTCCAGCACACGCTCCAGCCTCCAGCAAGGTAAGTTATTCTTAACCTTGGACCCTTTGTTTCCAGCATAACATGTAAATAAGTTTTCTTTTCGTTTCAAACATGTACATACTATTGTTCTTCTTTTCGTTTCCACCATTTTTATGTTTCATGGTTAACAACCTTCTTGGTTTTTACTCTTTGTACATTTAAACATGATTTAAGAACTAACTTGGTCCTAAGGTAATGTTGGCATGGCCTTAGGCCATGTTGCTATTCAAACTCAAACGAAAGAAATAGGAAAAAAGAAGTTGGAAACGAAGCCTCTGGCTTCCATACTAACCTCCAGGTCAAACAAAAGAGGCAGTCAGAAGCCACATCATGCTGGTTCCAGGACCAGACGAAAGGTATAACATGCTGACCCCCAGGCCCCCAATTGAAAAGTCATGCCTTCACTCTTTTCAGGCCAAATCAAAGAGTTCCAGAAAGTGAAAAATTGAAGGGTTTTTCTGCCCAAATCTAAAGACACTTTGTCTTTCTTTTATTTTATTTTTACCCTTATATTTTCACGCAATTCAATATGGTTGTAATAGTGTAGGATTTTATCTTTCTGCATTTTTTTTACTTTATACAAAATGTTAGTAATTAGGGTATATGGCAATATATAATCAACAAGTAGACTACCCTGATCAAAAAGACAAAAATGCATGCAATCAAACACACTTTGTACGCATGCACCTCTAGGTTTAACTCCACTTGTTGCCTTAAAAAAATGGTCATGTTATGCATGTGAGACATCTTAGCAAAAAAAACAATCAAAAATACAAGATCATAGTCCCTCGATGACGCTTCGAATGTTGCCTTACAAATGATCTTAGTCCCTCAAAAGAAATGATAAGATATGTTACAACATTGCTATCATGACTATACGATGACCCACGCTTGTCCCTTTACATCCAAAGATAAGGCTTATTACCAATCAATAGTAAGATAGCAATATCATAGGAAGAGAGAAATGAACAAAAGATTTTTTTGAGTAAGGTAGAATGTTCTTAGTTGCTTGCTCATCTTCAAACACAAAGACCTTTTCAAATGCACCAACACTTTCCATGAAATATTTTCAAAAAGTCTAACACTTTGTATACATTCTTATAGAGACTAGAATCATTACAAAGTTTTCCTAAACGAAGGCGCTTTTCCAAAATACTTTCAAAACCCACCACAAAGCACACTTGCAAACAAAAGCAATGATCTAGCAAGAAACTAAGAGCCCGTAGATAACTATGGATGAAAAGGGTGCTAACACCTTCCCTTTTCATAATCTACCCCCCGAACTCAAGAAATTAATCTCAAAGTTATTTCCTGTTCTTTTCACCCTTTCCTTTACTTGGATAAAAGAAAAGTCGGTGGCGACTCTTGCTATCCGCAACAATTGCGATAAAACACAAAACACCAAGTCAGTTCTCCCACCGTGTTACAGAAATGGCGACTCTGCTAGGGATGTATTTAAAAGTGGGGTTACCTTAGGGATATATCACCTTTACATTAATTTTCTTTATTTGATTTGTTTGCTTTATATTATGGTTCTTTGTTTGGGTTTATTTTGATCCTCTATCCGGATCTGGGACACCTTTTAGGTAAGTAGCAATAAGTTGTGGAAATTGTGCGGAGTATACCGACATGGTCTAAACAATAGCTAAGTTAGTATGACACATTTTTTGGTACCGGTAGCCCTTAAGTAGTCAAGGAGAATACGGGGCCCTTGTGTGGTGTTATGAAACTTACTTTAGAACCTTCACTTGAACAATTTGGCCTTTAAAAAGTAGTGAGGTAGCCGGCTTTGGTGCAGTCTGAAGTTGGTTGATACTCGATACTACGCTCATTGAGATCGAACTTTCGGGATATTTCGGTCGCTATTAAAGAGGCTTACGCTGAAAAAAGCCCGATGAATAAAGATCAGTGATATTGAGATCCCCTAGTACCCGATTACTATTACTAGGACAGGTTGAGCCAACTAAACTTCAAGAAGGTACTTACTTATAAACTCCATGCAAGCCTAAAACTAAGGATTTGTTTGCTTTGTGTGTATATGCTTACTTGTACATAACATCATAACATCATACCATTGCAATTTGCACTAACCATTTCAAGGATTTTTTGGGATTTATCTTTATTTTGTTTTGTTTTGTAGGATATGGCTTCCACACGCAGGAACACTATCCAAGCCAATCTCGTAAGAATTCCTTCTCAACTCAAACAGTTAGCATCTAGGGTTCCTGAGAGTTCTTCATTCACCAAAATACATGGTCGAATCCTAAACTTGCTTACCTCGAGCATCAATGAAGACATGATGAAGGTGTTTTTCAAGTTCTTCGACCCTTTGCACCATTACTTTAACTTCCCAGATTACCAGCTTGTGCCTACTATGGAAGAATTTTCTCAACTTTTAGGGATTCCTATTCTCAACCAACTGCCTTTCTACGATATTGAAAGAGACCTGAGCCCTGAAGAGATTGCCCGAGCTTTTCACTTGCAAACATCCGACGTCACAGCTAATTTGGAAACAAGAAGTGGTGTCAAAGGGTTCCAAGCCAAGTTCTTGTTGGAGAAAGCTCAAGATTGTTGGAACACCCTGGATTTACAAAATTTTGAAGAAATGTTGGCCCTTCTCATCTATGGGATGGTACTATTTCCAAATCCTGACCAACTTATAGATGTGAATGCTGTCAAAATCTTCATATCTCACAATCCAGTGCATACTTTGTTGGGAGATATCCTACATTCTCTCCACTCTCGTACTATGAAGAGAAGAGGAGCCCTCATGTGTTGAACTCCTATGTTGGCTAGGTTATTTGTTTCATACCAACCATAATCCATGGTGAAGAACGAGCAAGGTTTAAGGTGGTCCAATATGTTGATATCACTCAGACATTCGGATATTCACTGGTGTTCTCGATCCTTGGAGAATATTACTATCATTCACCGTTATGGGGAATTCCATAATATCCCTTTGCTTGGCTTTAGAGGAGGTATCACTTACAACCCTTGCTTAGCTTTGCAACAGTTTGGGTATGCCCGAAGAGATGGTCCTCATGATATACTCATCCAAGGAGTGGTGTTTGACTATGACAACGACGATCAAGGCTACCATCAGAGGTTTGTACGAGCTTGGAGGATGGTAAATAGAATGGATAGTAAGACACGGGGACACAAGAATTCTAGTCCCCTTGAGCCTTACCTTAGGTGGTTACGAGCCCATGCTCAGAAGCTCGTAATGCCTTACCCCTCCATCCTACTTGTTATCGTGGAACCTGTTGCTGAAGGAGATGTCCCATATACTATCCTCTATCCCAATTTTCCTACTTCTCTTGAAGACTTGCAAAAGGGTTGGATTCATCTAAAGGAAGAGCGATACAACTTCAAAGCTCAGTTATACGCAAGGGAGAAAAGGGTTTTGGAGCTTACAAGGCAACTTCATGAAGAACAAAGCTTGAACGTCTACATTGCACCAAAGAGGATGTGTTCGACCTTTCTGTCTTTGGAATTTATTTTGTAAGCCCAAGAGGCATGGTGTAACCATTTTGAACTTATTAATGCAATTTGACGTTTTTTCATTATTTGTCTAGACAAATTTAAATCTTATAAATCCTTGAAATCATTTGCATGCGCATTTTTCATGCATCATAAGATAACAGGTTTTCCACAACAGGTCTCATTATCTTTCTGCTGTTTATTTCAGTAAGATGGATATCGAGAAAACAATGAAGGTCCTACAAGCATAAAATTCTCAGTTTCAAGAGACTCTGCTGACCCTAGACAATGGGCAACAAGATTTGATGACATTGCTGGCATCCAAAAAGAAACCAAAAAGGAAAGCCTTGGTCAACATGGGTAAAATATTAAGAGAGCCGATCCGCCAGATACCAATAGTTGAAGATTGGTCTGAGGAGGACAAAAATCAAGTTGGAGAAGCAAGGAGTACCCAAGCTGGGTGTGTCAATGATCAAGTGTCCGATGACGGAGATTATTTTGACGAGCAGTATCCTCCTGCCGACAACAAGTACAAACAGCTAGAGGATAGATTGAAGGTTGTTGAGATTCAATCCATTCCTGGTTTGGATTTTGATGATTTGGGTTTAATATCGGGGGTTGTCATTACCAATAAATTCAAGATACCAATCTTGGTTAAATATGATGGGATCTCCTGCCCAAAGCTTCATCTAAAATCTTACGTGCGCAAAATACAGTCGCACACCACTGACAAGAAACTCTGGGTCCATTTCTTTCAAGAAAGCTTGGTTGGGACTTAACTAGAGTGGTTTTACCAATTGGAGGGTTCCCATATTCACACCTGGGAAGACTTGGCCACTGCTTTCTATCACCAATACCAGTACAATGCCGACCTGGCACCGACTAGAGTTCAACTGTAAGACATGACGATGGGTAAAAATGAGTGGTTCAAAGAGTACGCTCAAAAGTGGAGGGATCTTGCTAGTAGGGTCCAACTACCGTTAACTGATAGGGAACATATTGATATGTTTATGGGTACTGTGATACGGTGGAAGAATCGACTGCTAATACTGGTTTGCGTTTTTTGTTCACAAATGTCATGGTAAGCAAGAGTCGCCACCGACTTTTCTTTTATACAATCAGGAAAGGGTGAAAAGAACAGAAAAATACCTTTTTTCGATATTTCTGAGTACGGGGGGTAGATTATGGAAAGGGAAGGTGTTAGCACCCTTTCCATCCATGGTTTTCTATGGGCTCTTAGGTACTTTCTCATTTCTAAAACTGCTTTCGTGCTTGTGTGTTTGAAAAGCTTTGAAAATGCCTTAGTGCGGAGATTCACTTTATGGCAACTCTTGTATCGGTCCTCCAGAGTGTGATAAAGTGTTTTTTTTTGAAAACTTGTTTGAAAAGTATGATTGAAAGTGTATGGTGTAAAAAGGATTATTTTGAGCAAGTACCTAACAATTATCTACCTACTCGAAAAAAGGCGTTCTTTTCCTCCTATCCTTTAGACCGTGTTATTCTACTATTAGTGAGTAGGTAACCCTAGTCGTTGGATTTTTGAGGGACATCGAAAGGGACGTACGATCACTAAAGAATTGGTTAGGAAACCTTAGTAGTTACCCTAGAAGCCTAAAGATATTTCCGATGCAACATTCGAATGGGTAATTTTTTATCTTTTGGGAATAGAGGATGTTGTACCCTAAAATTTTCCCTCACATATTTCGCAATATATTTCAAGTGAGGTCTTCAAATTGCTCAACGAAGTCCAAGGGTTGACCAGACAAGCTCCCTCCTAAGGCAGTCTACCTCAAATTAGGGTTTCATGTTGCATCAAGATACTTGAGCCCAAGGGACCCCAAATGCTCACCATTGTCCTAATATGATCTCAAGATCATCCATGTCAAGTTTCAAGCCTTACAAAGGAAATTTGCCCAGTCAATTGCTCAAAGGCCTGGACATCGACTGTGCTAGGGCAAAAGTCAATTGTGGCCCCCATACAGTCAAACTTCAAGATTTCTTGTCAAAATCCTCATTTTGAAGTAATATTCATCATTTGATCAAGGGTTGATCATGATTCATCAAGGATTGCTCACAATTCATCAAAACCCAAAAGTTGCTAAATTAGGGTTTTGTTGGAAAAGTCAACTCAACTTTGACCAAACATAACATTCTCATACTTTATGAGAAATGACCCATCCAAATCTCATTTTTAATAGCATGCAATTCCCTACAATTCATATTCATCTCCCAAGTTCAAAATATGCACTCACAAGAAGTTATGAATTTGGACATTATAGGTCATTTTGAAAAGTCAACAAAAACACCTTTTTTGTCAAAACCTCATACATGAACATGGAAGACTCAATTGAGATGAGACTAAAAGGGTTGCTTATAGGACATCTCAAGCTTTCTAAAAAGTCCAAGAACACCTTCGAAGAGACAAAATTGAAGAAGTTATGCATTGGTGAAGTTGACCTTTTTTGCAAAATTGCCAAAAGTCAAAAGTGCCTCAAATTGCAATATTTGCTAAATGGGCCTAACTTTTTGCACTTGTTTTGAGTTGGTAGCATGGTCCATGAGCCCTAGCTCTTCACATTTGTATTTATCTTATCTTTGCTATTTATTTTGATTTTTTATTTCAATTAAATCAATTTAAATCAAAACAAATCATAAAAAAATCCAAGTCATTCAAACTTCAAGATCTTGTGCATATTTCAGGTCCCATATCCAGCTAGCAAGTGAATCAATTCGTGCAAGGCATAGGTGGGCACAAAAATATTGATTTTGGCCTATTTTAGAAATATTTTCAAGTGAATCAAATCAAGATCAAAAGCCATAATTGATAAAGACTGAGAACACTTTTGCAACCCTAATTCAATCAGTGGTATATAGGGTACAATTGCAGACCAAAATCACAAGGTTTAGAGGCGCACAAAGGTAGAACGAAACTTGAAAAATTGACCAAAAAGTGCTGACTTGATTTCACACTTCCAGACGTTTTCAAGATCCCCTAGCCATCTCATTCGCTTCCTGGGATTGCAAGCAAGGTGTACCAATCAAGAACAAGCATTTTTCCAGCGCTAGAACTCACTCTAAGTGATCCACGGCCATGGTTTTTTCTTGAAATCGAATTACATGATTTTGGCACTTATAGCATAAAATACTTACATATTCTTGTTCCTTGAGGCATTTGCAAACTGCTCATAACAATTAATTGCATTTTTATTGACTATATTAGAATTTTCCATTATTAGGGTTCTTTTGTCTCGTTTTAGAGTCTTTGTGTACGGGTGAAATTAGTCCACAAGAAGGGCACCATGATGCTCAGCTGGCCAAGACGAATCAATCCACAACATTAGAATTCATTTATCATGCCTTTATATGATTTTGCAATGTGCAGGGTTTGTAGTGACGGACGTTTGTCCGTAGGTAAAAGTCTATGACTTTTACCAACAGAGAGGGGAAGAAGATGACCTACGTGGCAAGCCCTGATTGCCCCATTTGAATTTTCGCGTGTGATTCTTTTTATTTTGTTTGTTTCCAATATATTGATTAATTGTTATTCCATGTAAACTAAAAGCGCGTAGTTCAGTTGGTAATGATGCAGGTGGAAAAGGCTATAGGACTTGGGTTCGAATCCCAGGTCCCCCATGTACTTCACATTATTTTTCTTTAAATGATCAAGCACGCATACAAATATAAAGACCACCATGGACCATCATCATCCAACCAACCAGATGTCCACAGGCCAGATCTGAAGGCTATCATGCGTTGGTCCACCAACAACCTTGGTCAACGCACAACATGGGAGTTAATGTGAATCACTTTTTTTGGGCCCAGAATTGCTTTTGACACACCTCTAAATTGCTATTTCTCAGGCCCGTATATCTTTTCCTTTATTCTTTTTATTTTCTTAATTAATTAATTAAATTTATTTTTACTAACACAAAATTAATTCTTTTTATCAAAAAAATCATAAAAATAATTTTTCATCCAATTAGATTGAAGTTATTTTTTATCAAAAAAATTAATTAAATTAGTTTATTTAATTTTAGGGAAACTTTAATTCTTTTGTAATTAAATTAAAACAAGTTAGAAATTAGGGTTTTGTCTATTTTAAATTCTATTTTCTTTTTTCTTAAAAATAACAAAATACAAAAATAGGTCATGTAAATTATTTTCTTTAATTTATTTTAATTAGTAATTAATTTTGTGCATATTTAATTCAAACCCTTATTTTCATAAAATAATAAAAAACAATCAAAAATAATTTTTCTTTTAATTAGGTTAGACGGGGTCAAAACCCTATTTCTCTTTCGTTGTCTATTCGCGCGCACTTTATTTATTTTTACCATATTGATGTAATTGTTCATGGGATGTAATACATTAATTAGGACTTTTTCGTTCATTTATCGTTTTTTTTACGGGTTGTTTTTGGCTATGTAATTAATACCCGAAGCCTTGTAATAGCGTAGCTTTACTTTCCACATTTTAATTTCCGCAAAATATTAACTATTAGATGTATGAATATTAGGGTTGCATGACAATAATGTATGTAAACTTTAAAACGGTTAGCAAACCCTAAATGTGCAAAGATAATAAACTTGAAATTGAATCACTCGCACGTGTGCACTCCTAGGGTATACTCTCACTTCGGTTGCCTTCGGTAAACAGTCATTAAGTATATGGTATTTTAGTGGTTTCTCTTTTGTCTCAAAGATCAAAGTTGCATCAGAAAAGTTGCCTCGGAATTGTTGCCTCGAATATGATCTTAAGAAATTAGAGTTATTACTAAGACGTCCTAACAATGCTTTAGTGATCGTACGTCCCTTTCGAATTGACCCTTACAACTCCAACGAAGGTGCAACCTACTCACTAATAGTAGGATAGCGCTGTCTAAAGGAAACAAACATAGAAAAATTCTTTTTTCGAGTAGGTAGGTGCTAGTAGGTACTTGCTCAAAACAAACAAACTTTTTCACACTTACACTCTTTTTCAAACAAAGTTTTCAAAAACACTTCGTAACACTCTTGAAGACAGAAGCAAGGGTTAAATCGAAGTAAAAGAAAAACTTTTTTTTCAAGTCAAGCACAAAGAAGCAATTTTTAAATTGATGAGCAAGTACCTAAGAGCCCGTAGAAAACTACAGATAGAAAGGATGCTAATACCTTACCTTTCTATAATCTACCCCCCATACTCAGAATATCTCAAAAAAGGAATTGTTTTGTGCTTTTTTCCTTTCCAGTTGGATAAAATAAAAGTCGGTGGCAACTCTTGCTTACCGTGACATTTTGCAAACACAAATGCAAAATGCAAACCAGCATTTCAAACAGTTCCGGTTCTGCCACCGTATCACAAAACTGGCGACTCTGCTGGGGAAAGTAATAAGTGGGGTATACCTTAGGAATAGTTCATCATATTCCTTCTCTTGTTTGATTTAATTGCTTTATTTTTGTGGGCTTTGTATTGGAGTTACTATAGATCCTAACCTGGATCTGGGGGACACCTTTTAGGTAAGTAGCAAAAAACTGTGAGGGAACTGTACAACGTAGACCGATACGGTTGAAGCAGTAGCTACATTGATGTGGCATATTTGTTGGTACCGGTATCCCTTATGGAGAAACAAGGAGAATATGGGGCTGCTATGTGTGTCATTAAGCATCAACTGACCTTAGAACCTATAATTGACCAACTTGGCCATAGGAAGTAGTGAGATAGCCGGCCTCGGTATAGAGCTGAGAACTGTTTGATACTCGATACTATACTCATTGAGAACATACTCTCGAGATAGTTCCGACCACAAGAAAATATTGCGTGAGATGAAACCATGACCGATGGAGGATGGCCAGTGATATTGAGAACCTCTAGAACCCGGTTACTCGTATTAGGACAGGTTGAAACCAACTGAACTTCAAGAGGGTAGTGCCTAGACCCCATCCAAGCCTGAAACTTAAGGGGCTCTTGTGTGACTTGTTTGCCTTTACCATGTCTGTTACTTGCTATACCTGTTGTGTGTTTTATCATGACATCATGCATCATGACATAGCATGCATACTTCATTGTACTAACCATTTCAAAGACCGAGGAGATTTATCCATGTTCTGTTTTGCAGATTATGGCTTCTCTGCGCAGAAACACCATTCGAGTTAACTTCATGCAGATACTTGCTTAACTCAGAGAGTTAGTCTCAAAAGTTCCTGATACTTCTTCATTTGTTAGAAGACATGGTCATCTCCTTAGCCTGGTCACTTCAATGTTGGATGAGCAGATGATGAGCGTTGTTTTCCAGTTCTTTGATCCGATGTATCATTGTTTCACCTTCCCGGATTATCAGCTAGTTCCTAATTTGGAGGAGTTTTCTGACTTACTAGGTATATCCATCCTCGAGCAAACACCCTTCACAGGTTTAGAAGAGGCTCTTAGGCCAGAGGATATTGCTTCAGCCCTACATCTAAAAAGGGTTGATGTCGTATCCAACTGGGAGACACGGAGCGGGGTTAAAGGTTTCTTGGCTAAGTTTCTGATCGATCAAGCTCAATTGTTCTGGGATAACATGGACTTTCAAGCTTTCAAAGACATCTTGGATCTCCTCATCTACGACTTTGTTCTTTTCCTGAATCCGGATTCCTTCATAGATATGAATGCGGTCAAGATCTTCTTATCTCGTAATTCAATGCCTACTCTTCTTGGTGATATCCTACATGCTCTCTATACCAGTACTGTGCGAAGAAGGGGGACCCTCATGTGTTGCATTCCGCTGCTGGTGAGGTGGTTTATTTCGCACCTCCCCAAGTCTGTATTGAAGAATGAGGATGGGTTAGGTTGGGCTTACAGGATAATGTCCCTTGCTCATACGGATCTTTTTTGGAGTTCTAAGGATATGGAAAGAGTAGCTGTCATTGATCGATGTAGGGAATACCCTAATGTCCCATTGCTTCGAATTAGAGGGGGAATAACCTACAGTCCTTGTTTGGCTTTACGACAGTTTGGTCGCGCTCGGAGAGACGGTCCTCATGAGCTACTTCTTACAGATATTGTCTTTGACTACAAGGGGGACGTGGATGAGCATGGCCGATGGTTTATATGGGCCTGGGGCATGGTGAACAGGTCTGACCCTCACGAGATAGGACCAAAGACTTCTCTCCCTATGCAACCTTATCTCCAATGGGTTCGAGCCTGTGCTTAAAAGCTGGGGATACCTTATGAAGTTGTTTTGCCGGTGGCTGTGGAGCATACTAATAAAGAAGGTGTTCCTTATACAGTCTTTTATCCCTACATGCCTACTGATCTTGGGGCATTAAAGAGATCTTGGACCCAGTTGAATGAAGAAAGGGATACCTACCGAGAGAAGTATCACGGGCAGGAAAGGAAGATCTTGAAGCTCACGAGGCAGCTTGAGAATGAAAGGACAATCAATGATTATGTCAGCACGAAGGGAAAACGACCATGGGATTTCTGATGTCTTTTATTGTTTCTAGTTTAGATTTACTTTTTAGTTTATTTCTTTTGTAACGCCTTAAAGGCATTGATAAACATTTTTACAAGTTAATCTAATAAAGTGTGTTTTATTTGTTCTACAAATTTAAATCTCCCAAAGTCTTTGAAATCATTTCATACGCATTCTATTATCATGCACATCATTACAGGCACCATTACAAGTTTCTCATCTTCTTTGCTGTTTATTTCAGCACAGAATGTCTTCTGAAACACCTACCGATCAAGCCATCAAAGCTCTTCAAGCACAGAATGCTCAATTCCAAGAGATGTTCTTGAACTTGGCTAAAGGGAAAGAAGACTTGAAGACTCTCATCCTGAAGGAGAAGAAGAATAAGAAGAAGAAGAAGAAGAAGAAGGTGGTTCTTCTGAATATAGGTCACAGATTTGGGAATAGGTTACGACAAGAAGATGATCTGTCTCATTCGTCCAAAGGGGGAGAGAATCAATAGGAAGAGAAGGGTCCTAGTCCTGTAGTCTCTGATAATGACACTGATTTATTTGTGACCTCCGTGGAAGATGTTTCTACTACTTTGATGACAGTTAAGAAGAATCTATTGTTGGCCGGTTTATTTTCGGTATGTGGCGAAGGTTGCCACTTATTGAAATATGGTGTTCAACGCCTGATGGATAACAAAGAGATCATGTTCGAGAAGACTTTGATTCCGTTAATTCCAGTTGAAGATGTCACCATTATTACCATTTTCGCCAATCCTTCCAAGGCTTCCTTGAGAAAGCCTGTTAGGATTACATCTGTTCCAAGAATCGCTATGTTAATCATTACTGTCCCTGGTCCTATCCCATACACTTCAGATAAAGCTGTCCTTTGGCACTATGGGGCCGATTTGTATTATCATTGGGTCAAACAAGATTTGAAGATTGAAGAAACTGATGCTGATATCAGCAATATTGTCGGGTCCAGCAAGGTCACCAGAAGTGGAAGACTATTCTCTCCTGAGATTTCCCCTCCGACTGTTCAAAATCCTGTTGCCATTCCATCTGCCAGTACATCAACTAGTTCCAATTCTTACTCCAGTTATCACCCCTGTCGCCGAGCCTCGGGGCAAAGAAACCACATGTGAGCCTGCCCAGATGGAGGCGCCTAAGAAGATCATTGTAGAAATCTCTAAGCAGGAGATAGAGGAAATTCTGAAGATTATCAAGAAGAGCGACTACAACATAGTCGAGCAACTGGGGCATACCCTTTCGAAGATCTCCATGTTATCTTTGTTATTGTGTTCAGAAGCCCACGCAAAGGCTCTAATCGCTTTCCTTAAAACTGCGCATGTGCCACAGGAAACCTCTGCTGATCAATTCAAGGACTGTGTAGCTAGTTTAACTGCCAACAACAGGTTGGGTTTCTCAGACCCGGATTTGACCGCTATGGGAAGAAATCACAATTATGCTCTGCACGTCTCGATCGAGTGCAGGGGCACTACTTTGGGCCATGTACTGGTGGATATTGGGTCCTCATTAAATGTTTTACCAATGAAAGCACTAGATCGTCTGGACTATGAAGGTTTGGTTCTAAAGCCGAGTAATATTGTGGATAGGGCTTTCGATGGGTTGAAAAGGATGGTGCACGGGGAGGTGGATGTCCCTGTTAAAGTTGGTTCTCAGACTTTCGCCTCTACTTTCTTTGTGATGGATATCCGACCATCTTATTCTTGCTTGTTGGGTCGCCCTTGGATTCATAAGGCTGGGGCAGTGACTTCTACGCTCCATCAGATGTTGAAATATCCGGTAGAAGGGAAGATTGTTACGGTGTAGGGTGAGGAGGAGTACATGGTAAGTCATCTTAATTCCTTTCGCTATGTAGAGATGAATGGGGAGTTCATCGAAACCACGTGTCAGAACTTTGAAGAGGTCCCCCAGACTTTGGCTTCGACTGAAGTTGCTATTGACAAACCTCCAATGAAGATGGCTTCCCTCAAGGTTGCCAGGGCTGTGATTGAAAAAGGTGAGTGTACAAATTGGGGCCAGCTCCCTGACTTCGCACACAAAACTGACAAGTTTGGTTTGGGCTTTACTGTAGAGGCTCAAAGGGTTGTTCGGCGCACGTGGATTGGATGACCTTCTCTGTGCATCAGTAATCCGGGAGTGAATGCAATTGAGGATGATGAAGAAGAGTCAGATATCGACAGTTGGATTTACCTGACTACCAACGGTGGCTTGAACAATTGGACGGCGAAGGACTTCGTGCCCGTTTCTTTTATTACACAGTAATAGACTTTTGTTTTGAGATTTGTAACAGACAATTTGAAACTCTACGGCCTGGTGCCTTGCCCGAGGCACCTTGTCTTTGTTTATGAGGGCTTACTATTTGTAATTTTCATATATCATCAATAAAGCATTGGACGTTTTCTTGCATTAAAAATTTTACGCTCCCTATTTTTCTTTTCTATCTTGCACTTTATCAAAATGGCTATTTATCTTACACACACTCACATATCATAATACAGGTCCACATCCACTATGGATCCCATTGATAACGACTCTGCTACTGCCAATTATGACTTCTAAAATCCGATCAACCAAGCCGAGGACAAAGGTGAGGATGATTGTGAAGTGCCTGGGGAACTTGCTAGATTGTTACTACAGGAAGAGAGGGCCATACAGCCTCATGAAGAGTCGGTCGAATCAGTAAAATTGGGTACAGAGGAAGATAATAAAGAGGTCAAGATAGGTGTGAATTTGGAGCCTAGTGTCAAGCAACGGTTGATACAGATTCTACGCGACTACGTTGATATCTTCCCTTGGTCTTATGAAGATATGCTGGGTTTGGACACTGACATTGTGGTTCACCGCCTGCCAACCAAAGAAGACTTTCCTCCGGTAAAGCAGAAGGTTCACCGTATGCGCCCCGAAATGTCTGAGAAAATCAAAGCTGAGGTCATGAAACCGTTTGACGCCAGTTTTCTAGAAGTTACTTCTTACCCACAGTGGGTTGCCAACGTGGTTCTGGTGCCGAAGAAGGATGGTAAGGTTCGGATGTGTGTGGACTATAGGGATCTGAATAGGGCGAGCCCTAAGGATGATTTCCCACTCCCTCACATTGATGTTTTGGTCGACAACACCGCGCAACATAAGGTATTCTCCTTTATGGATGGTTTTTCTAGTTACAATAAGATTAAGATGGCAACCGAAGACATGGAGAAGACAACCTTCATTACGCAGTGGGGCACTTTCTGTTACAAGGTAACGCCTTTCGAGTTGAAGAATGCTGGGGCAACTTATCAGCGCGCCATGGTTGCTTTGTTCCACGACATGATTCACCATGAGATTGAGGTTTACGTTGATAACATGATTGCAAGGTCCCAGACTGAAGAAGAACACATCGAACATCTCCAGAAACTGTTCGACAGGTTAAAGATGTACAAGATGAGGTTAAACCCGAACAAATGCACCTTCGGAGTGAGGTTTGGTAAGCTATTGGGTTTCGTCGTTAGTGATAAAGGTATTCAAGTGGATCCCGCAAAGGTGAAGGATATACAGGAGATGCTAGCTCCCTTCATAGAAAAAGAAGTCAGAGGCTTTTTGGGATGTCTGAATTACATTGCCCGATTCATTTCACATTTGACCGCTACTTGTGAGTCGATCTTCAAGCTGCTGAAGAAAGATCAAGTAGTTAAATGGAATGATGAATGTCAGATCGCTTTCAAAAGGATCAAAGAATATCTCCAAGATCCACCTATTCTGATGCCTCCAATTGAAGGAAGACCTTTGATCTTATACTTGACCGTACTGGATAATTCGATGGGGTGCTTGCTGGGGCAGCATGACGAGTCTGGCCGAAAAGAGAACGCTATTTACTACCTTAGCAAAAAGTTTACCAACTGTGAGACCCGATACTCACTGCTTGAGAAAACTTGATACGCTTTGGCATGGGATGCTCGCCGGCTAAGACAGTATATGCTGACTCACACTACCCTATTAATATCAAAGATGGACCCAATCAAGTATATCTTCGAAAAGCCTGCCTTGTCCGGAAGAATAGCAAGATGGCATATGATCTTAACTGAGTACGACATCCAATACACAACCCAAAAAGCAATAAAGGTAAGTGTGTTGGCAGATCATTTGGCGCATCAGGCCGTGGATGATTACTAGTCTATGAATTTCGAGTTTCCGGATGAGAACATCATGTTGGTGATCGACTGTGAAGAACTTGGACCGGATGAAGGACCTGAGGAGGGATCCCGATGGTCTATGTACTTTGATTGAGCCTTAAAAGCATTGGGTAATGGCATTGGCGCTGTGATTATATCTCCTGAAGGCTGTCATACCCCGTTCACCGCCCGATTATGTTTTAACTGCACCAATAACATGGTGGAGTATGAAGCGTGCATCATGGGCCTTCGAGCAGCTATTGACCTAAGGATTAAGTTCTTGAGTGTATTCGGAGATTCCGCTCTCGTGATCAGTCAAATCAAAGGCGAGTGGGATACGAAGCACCCAAATCTGATTCCGTATAAAGAGTATGTACTGACATTGCTTCCGCACTTCGAGGAGATAACCTTCAAACATTTCCCAAGAGAGGATAACCAGTTAGCGGACGCGCTGGCTACCATGTCTTCTATGTTCAAGGTCAGGTGGGACAATGAAGCTCCCCAAATTACTATCGAAAGGTTGGACGAACCCGCACATTGCTATGACATTGAGACTGAAGAGGTAGCAGATAAACCCCAGTTTCACGAGGTAAAGAGGTATCTTGAGGCTCAAGAATACCCCGAGGGGGAATCTGTTAATGATAAGAAGTTTTTGAGAAGATTCGTTGTGAAGTTCTTCATCAGTAATGGTATCCTCTATAAGCGTAACCATGATTCAACCTTACTGAGGTGCGTAGACAAGAGCGAGGTAGAAAGGATCATGGAAGACCTACATGAAGGCCCTTTCGGAACTCATTCCAGTGGACACACCATGGTGAAGAAAATCCTACGGACAGGATATTATTGGTCCACTATGGAAGCCGATTGTTATCAGCACTCTCGAACCTGTCATAAGTGCCAAGTCTATGCTGATAAGGTGCATTTAACCTCCCGTTCCTCTGAACATCTTGACAGCTCCTTTGCCTTTTGCAATGTGGGGCATCGATATGATCGGCGAGATCAGACCTACTGCATCTAGCGGGCATCGCTTCATTTTGGTAGCAATTGATTATTTCACAAAGTGGATTGAGGCAGCTTCCTTTGCTACAGTAACCAAGAACGTCGTGGCGTGGTTTATCCGACACAATTTGATCTGTAGATGTGGTTTAACAGAGAGGATCATTACTGACAATGGTACAAATATCAACAATACAATGATTACCAAACTCTGCAAACAATTCAAGATTCATCATCATAACTCTTCTCCCTACCAGACGAAGATGAATGGGGCTGTTTAAGCGGCTAACAAGAACATCAAGAAGATTGTGCAGAAGATGACGTTGACATACAAAGACTGGCACGAGATGTTACCATTCGCTCTTCATGGGTACCGTACCTCAGCGCAGACGTCAACAGGGGCAACACCCTACTCTTTAGTGTATGGCATGGAGGCAGTCTTACCCATTGAAGTCCAGATACCCTCTCTTTGGATTATGAAATATGCAGGTTTAAGCGAAGACGATTGGATTCAGACCCGACTTGATCAGCTGAATTTAATCGATGAGAAGAGACTTACTGCTATTTGTCATGGTCAAATGTATCAAAAGCGGATGATCAAGGCTTTTAACAAGAAAGTCAGACGACAAGAGTATCAAGTTGGGGATCTGGTGATCAAACGCATCATATTACCTCAAGGTGATCATAGGGGGAAATGGACCCCTACGTACGAAGGGCCATTTGTGGTTAAGAACATTTTCTCGGGAGGAGCTATGATTCTAACCACCATGGATGGTGACGACCTTCCTCACCCCGTCAATGCAGACATAGTGAAAAAATACTACGCCTAATCAAAGACCCGCTAGGTTGACTGGCCTAGGCAAAAATAAGGGCTTCCCTGCGAACCAAAAGGGTTCGGGCAAAAGTAAGGGATGAAAATGAAAAAATCTATACACCCGGCAAGTTGAAAACCTGAAAAGGCGGCTTGGGCAAAAAAGGGTATCCCGGTGGACCGAAAACCCGAAAGGGCGGTCCAGGCAAAAATTAGGGATCAAAGTGTAACATTATGTCTCATTAGGTCATCTTGCAACCAGACTTCAGTATGGACTGTCAAGCTCGGACGGCGCCAATCAATCTGATCTACCTTCAACCAAGTAGCAAAGTGATGAGATGCTCGAAGACATAAAGTCAATAGCAGAGTTGGAACCCAGTGGGATTGTTCACATAGTTGTTTTTCTTTGTTTTTCACAAATTGTATAAATTCTAACGTTCGGCGGCGTTCTCTTACTAGGACGTCAGCCTCTTATACAAAAACGCCTATTTACGAGCCAACTTCAAAATCAATACAATTCATTTTCACAAAGAAATTTAAAATTATTTTCCTTTTTCTGTTTTGTTTTGCAAGAACATCCAATGGTTCATTTTTTATATATGTATTTGATAGTAATTGCTGCTCATAAATATTTACATGCGAAACAAAAGACGATTACTCGTAATGTCAGGAACAGAGGCAAACATAAATGTCCAAACCTTACAGTTTCTCTATCCACCAGGTACAGGGATAGACTCGGCTGGAGAAAATGACTAAAAGTATATACACTCCCCGCAGA
Organism: Vicia faba; assembly: GCA_948472305.1. Taxonomy (NCBI): domain Eukaryota; kingdom Viridiplantae; phylum Streptophyta; class Magnoliopsida; order Fabales; family Fabaceae; genus Vicia; species Vicia faba. The sequence goes on from OX451738.1 coordinate 1,509,453,509, forward strand.
GTAAGAAAAAGACAGTGATGTTAGCTTTTCCGAACAGGACACAACTCTCCCCACCAGAGGTTCGCAATCGCGAGTGTGTCGGTAAGATTCTCCCCAAGAAAAGTTCATCTTTTACCAACAATGTAGGGCCGTCCCCAGTGGAGTTTATTTCTTCCACAAACTGAAAGCTTTATCCCCGACAGAGTTTATCATCAGCAACGGTAATTCATCCACAGTTGAGGTTATTTCTCCAAATCAGCGGATCTCCTGACAGAGTATCTCTTCCCCACAGAGTCATTTTTCTCTTCAGTTTATTCTCCAGCAGGATTATTCTCCCAATCATCTTCGGTCGTTATCCCCAGCAGACGAAACTCTTTTTATTCTCCAGTAGCAGTCCGAGATTTATTTTCCCCAACTAGAGAACATCATAAAAACATTGCACATCCATACATCATGACATGTGCATAAACATCATAGCAACACAATCTCATTTATTTTGAGAACATCATTGCCCAATACATTTCATACATCATGACATTACATACGACTAACCCTTTACCTTTAAGGAAAAGATACAATCAAATTCTCACAAAGTTCAAGCTATGAAACCCGGGTACGACCGGATAGTATCTTGATCACTCCATCATATTGTGAAGCCCGGAGAACGACCGGATAACAGTATAAGAATATCGCAAAGCCTAGATTACGATCAGATAGTGGTATCTCTTAAAAACAAGTTATGAAGCACAGATTCGACCGGATAATAGTTTAATCCCCAGCAAGTTACTGTGAAGCCTAGATTATGACCAGATAGAAGTACGAGACATCATGAAGCCTGGATTCGACCAGATAGTGGCATATCATAAACACAAGATGTGAAGCCCGGATTCGACCGGATAACAGCTCAGCAAGTTATTATGAAGCCTGTATTATGACCAGATAGCAATGCAAGTTTCTGTGAAGCCTGGATTACGACCAGATAACATCCAAGAATACTACGAAGCCTAGATTCGACCAGATAGTGGTATATCTTTAATGCGAGTTATGAAGCCCGGGTTCGACCAGATAGTATCTTGATTTCTCCGAACGCCATGAAGCCTAGATTCGACCAGATAATGGTATATTACATCGTGAAGCCTGGATTACGACCAGATAGTGGTAAAGACACTGAAGCCTGGGATTACAACCATATAACAGTAAGGGACACTGTAAAGCTTGGATTTCGACCAAATAGCAGTTCACCCGGCCAATTCCTATGAAGCCTAGAGTCGACCGGATATTAGTAGGCCTTAAAATCAAATGAAAGCCCGGATGCGACTGGATAAACACTTGATTTCTTCTGAAGCCTGGATTTCGACCAGATAAGAAGTGAGGTATTGTGAAGCCTGGATTTGACCAGATAGCAGTACAAGACACCATGAACACTGGATTCGACCAGATAATGGTATGAAGCATCGTGAAGCCTGGACTACGACCAGATAGCAGCCAATAATACTATGAAACCTGGAGTCGACCAGATAGTGGTATATCTTCAATGCAAGTTATGAAGCCCATATTCAACCAGATAATATCTTGATTTACCCGAACACCATGAAGCCTGGATTCGACCAGATAATGGTATGAGACATCGTGAAGCCTGGATTACGACCAGATAGCGGTAAAAGACACTGAAGCCTGGATTACAACCAGATAACAGTGAGGGACACTGTGAAGCTTGGATTTCGACCAAATAGCAGTTTACCTGGCCAATTACTATGAAGCCCGGAGTCGACCGGATATTAGTAGGCCTTAAAATCAAATGGAAGCCCGAATGCGACTGGATAACCACTTGATTTCTTATGAAGCCTGGATTTCAACCAGATAAGAAGTAAGGTATTTTGAAGCCTGGAATCGACCAGATAGCAGTACAAGACACCATGAAGACTGGATTCGACCAGATAATGGTATGAAGCATCGTGAAGCCTGAATTACGACCAGATAGCGGTACAAGACATTGTGAAGCTTGGATTTTGCCCAAATAGAAATTGTACCTGGATAGTTACTAAGAAGCCCGAAGTCAACCAGATATTAGTGTACCCTAAGTTCAAGTTGAAGCCCAGATGCGTCTGGATAACAATTGAATTCCTTCTGAAGCCAGGATTACGACCAGATAAGAAGTGAGAAATTGCAAAGCCTGGATCACGACCGGATAGCAAGTTTAATCTCATCTCCCCAGTAAGTCACTGTAAAGCCTGGATTACGACCAGATAGTAGTCGATCTCATCACTATGAAGCCTGGATCACGACCAAATAGTAGTACATTTTCACCTCTTCGATCAAGTGACTATTCCCCAGTATAATAACGGACGACCGAAGCTCCTAAAATTCAACTTTTCTCTCTCAAGACAGAGACCAACATTCCCCAGCGGAATCTTCCTCAATAACAGGTACACAAGCTCTCGCTAAGGAATCTCTTATGCGATCGACACTTCTTCCGATGGCATTTTTAAGCCCATATTCTAACATCAACTTCCAAATGGCATCTATAAGCCCATTCCCGACATCACAAGACAAATACCACTTCATGTGAGTGCAAATTTCTGGGCACTCCAGTGTTCAATCATCTTCCACCTTCGGATCACGAAAGGCAGACAAGCCAATCTACATCCTCAGGTTTAAGAAGATTGAACAGGGGCAGCTGTTGTACCCTAAAATTTTCCCTCTCATATTTCTCAATACATTTCAAGTGAGGTCTTCAAATTGCTCAAGGAAGTCCAAGGGTTGACCAGACAAGCTCCCTCCTAAGGCAGTCTACCTCAAATTAGGGTTTCATGTTGCATCAAGATACTTGAGCCCAAGGGACCCCAAATGCTCACCATTGTCCTAATATGTTCTCAAGATCATCCAAGTCAATTTTCAAGCCTTACAAAGGAAATTTGCCTAGTCAATTGCTCAAAGGCCTGGAAATCGACTATGCTAGGGCAAAAGTCAACTATGGCCCCATACAGTCAAACTTCAAGATTTTTTGTCAAAATCCTAATTTTGAAGTATTATTCATCATTTAATCAAGGGTTGATCATTATTCATCAAGGATTGCTCACAATTCATCAAAACCCAAAAGTTGCTAAATTAGGGTTTTGTAGGAAAAGTCAACTCAACTTTGACCAAGCATAACTTTCTCATACTTTATGAGAAATGACCCATCCAAAGCTCATTTTGAAGAGGATGCAATGCCATACAATTCATCTTCAGCTCCCAAGTTTAAAGTATGCACTCACAAGAAGTTATGAATTTGGACATTATAGGTCATTTTGAAAAGTCAACAAAAACACCTTTTTTGTCAAAACTTCATACATTATCATGGAAGACTCAATTGATATGAGACAAAAAGGGTTGCTTAGAGGACATCTCAAGCTTTCTAAAAAGTCCAAGAACACCTTCGAAGAGTCAAAATTGAAGAAGTTATGCATTGGTGAAGTTGACCATTTTTGCAAAATTGCCAAAAGTCAAAAGTGCCTCAAATTACAATTTTTGCTAAATGGGCCTAACTTTTTGCACTTGTTTTGAGTTGGTAGCATGGTCCACGAGCCCTAGCTCTTCCCATTTTCTTTATCTTATCTTTTCTCTTTATTTTTATTTTTTATTTCAATTAAATTAATTTAAATCAAAACAAATCATGAAAAAATCCAAATCATTCAAACTTCAAGATCTTGTGCATATTTCAGGTCCTATATCCATCTAGCAAGTGAATCAATTCGTGCAAGGCATAGGTGGGCACAAAAAGATTAATTTTGGCCTATTTTTGAAATATTTTCAAGTGAATCAATTTAAGATCAAAAGCCATCATTGATAAAGATTGAGAACACTTTTGCAACCCTAATTCAATCAGTGGTATACAGGGTACAATTGCAAACCAAAATCACAAGGTTTGGAGGCGCACAAAGGCAGAACGAAACTTGAAAAATTGACCAAAAAGTGCTAACTTTATTTCACACTTCCAGACATTTTCAAGATCCCCTAGCCATCTCATTGGATTCCTCGGATTGCAAGCAAGTTGTACCAATCAAGAACAAGCATTTTCCAGCGCTAGAACTCATTGTAAGTGATCCACGGCCATGGCTTTTTCTTGAAATCTAATTACATGATTTTGGCACTTATAGCATGAAATACTTACATATTCTTGTTCCTTGAGGTATTTGCAAACTACTCATAACAATTAATTGCATTTTTATTGACTATATCAGAATTTGCCATTATTAGGGTTCTTGGTCTCGTTTTAGGGTCTTTGTGTACATGTGAATTTGGTCCACAAGAAGGGCACCATGATGCTCAGCTGGCAGAGACGAATCAATCCACATCATTAGAATTCATTTATCATGCCTGTATATGATTTTGCAATGTGCAGGGTTTGTAGTGACGAACGTTTGTCCGTAGGTAAAAGTCTCTGACTTTTACCAACAGAGGGGGGAAGAAGACGACCTGCGTGGCAAGCCCTGATTGCCCCATTTGAAATTTTGTGCGTGATGCTTTTTATTTTGTTTGTTTTCAATATATTAATTAATTGTTATTCCATGTACAATAAAAGCGCGTAGTTCAGTTGGTAATGATGCAGGTGGAAAAGGCTATAGGACCTGGGTTCGAATCCCAGGTCCCCCATGTACTTCACATTATTTTTCTTTAAATAATCAGGCGCGCATACAGATACAAAGACCACCATGGTCCATCATCATCCAACCAACCAGATGTCCACAGGCCAGATCTGAAGGTTATCATGCGATGGTCCACCAACAAATTTGGTCAACGCACAACATGGGAACATGGGAGTCAACGTGAATCACTTTCTTTTGGGCCCATAATTGCTTTTGACACACCTCCAAATTGCTATTTCTCAGGCCCATATCTCTTTTCCTTTATTCTTTTTATTTTCTTAATTAATTAATTTAATTTATTTTTACAAACACAAAATTAATTCTTTTTATCAAAAAAATCATAAAAATAATTTTTCATCCAATTAGATTTAGGTTATTTTTTATCAAAAAAATTAATTTAATTAGTTTATTTAATTTTAGGGTAACTTTAATTCTTTTGTAATTAAATTAAAACAAGTTAGAAATTAGGGTTTTGTCTATTTTAAATTCTATTTTCTTTTTTCTTAAAAATAACAAAATACAAAAATAGGTCATGTAAATTATTTTCTTTAATTTAATTTAATTAGTAATTAAGTTTGTGCATATTTAATTAAAACCCTTATTTTCTTAAAATAATAAAAAACAATCAAAAATAATCTTTCTTTTAATTAGGTTAGACGGGGTCAAAACCTTATTTCTCTTTCGTTCTCTATTCGTGCGCGCTTTATTTATTTTTACCATATTGATGTAATTGCTCATTGGATGTAATAGATTAATTAGGACTTTTTCGTTCATTTATCGTTTTTTTACGGGTTGTTTTTGGCTATGTAATTAATACCCGAAGCCTTGTAATAGCGTAGCTTTACTTTCCGCATTTTAATTTCCGCAAAATATTAACTGTTAGATGTATGAATATTAGGGTTGCATGACAAGAATGTATGTAAACTTTAAAACGGTTAGCAAACCCTAAATGTGAAAAGATAATAAACTTGAAATTGAATCACTCGCACATGTGCACTCCTAGGGTATACTCTCACTTTGGTTGCCTTCGGTAAACAGTCATTAAGTATAGGGTATTTTAGTGGTCGCTCTTTTGTCTCAAAGATCAAAGTTGCCTCGGAAAGTTTGCCTCTGAATTGTTGCCTCGAATACGATCTTAAGACATTAGAGTTATTACTAAGACGTCCTAACATTGCTTAAGTGATCGTTCGTCCCTTTCGAATTGACCCTTATAACTCCAACGACGGTGCTACCTACTCACTAATAGTAGGATAGCGCTGTCTAAAGGAAACGAACATAGAACAATTCTTTTTTCGAGTAGGTAGATGCTAGTAGGTACTTGCTCAAAACAAACAAACTTTTCACACTTACACTCTTTTTCAAACAAAGTTTTCAAAAACACTTCGTAACACTCTTGAAGATAGAAGCATGGGTTAAATCGAAGTAAAGCAAAAACTTTTTTTTCAAGTCAAGCACAAAGAACCAATTTTTAAAATGATGATCAAGTACCTAAGAGCCCGTAGAAAAATATGGATAGAAAGGGTGTTAATACCTTCCCTTTCTATAATCCCGTACTCAGAATATCTCAAAAAAGGAATTTTTCTGTGCTTTTTTCCTTTCCAGTTGGATAAAATAAAAGTCGGTGGCGACTCTAGCTTACTGCGACATTTTGCAAACACATACGCAAAACACAAACCAGCATTTCAAACAGTTCCAGTTCTGCCACCGTATCACAGAGGACAACCACTAAAACTCCCTATACTGCATGACCGTTTACCGAAGGCAACCGGAATGGTGATACCCTAGGGGTACGCATGTGCGCGTGATTGTTTTTCAGTTATTTATCTTTTGCATACAATCCTACGCATACATCTAAACAATTTATATATTTGTAGAAAGTAAAAGCAGAAAAGTAAATCTAATTATTACAAGGCTTCGGGGAATGAGGATTACATGGCCAAAAAATTTGGGGATTAATCAGTAAATAGGGAACGACAATAAATAACTTAATTAAAACTATTACAATCTCGAAGCAATTACGATAATTAAAAAAATAATAATGGAAAAAGAATACGCGCGACAAAATAAAATACGAGGAATTAACAATTAAATTCAAAGACATATAATTAGTGAATAAACAAAAATATTTTTTTTGGATTTTCATAAAGTAATTAATTTTGCAAATTAACCTAATTCCTAATTAATTTTAATTACGAAAAAGGAATTTAAATTATCCTAATTAACCTAATTAATTAATGAAATTAAATATTTTTATGAAAAAAACCTAATTCTAATGTTTTTGTATTTTTATTTGAGAAAAGTAATTTAATTGCAATTAAAACCTAGTCTCTAGTTAATTTAAATTATGAAAAAGAAATTAATTTTTAATGATAAAAAAATCTAGTACTAATATTTCATGTTTTTCTTGATTTTATGATTTAGTTAAAAATAATGATTTTATTTGTAAAAAAATAATTAAAACAAATAATTAAAACAAATAAAAGAAATTAAAAAAGAATTAAAGTGGGCCTGATGTGATGAGGAAAACTGGGGGTGTGAAGAAGAATTGATAGGCCCATGTTCATGCAAGCCCACTATCCTGCGTTGGATCTGGTGTGGTGGCTTTTGGGATGTCCACCATACACACTTGAATCTGGAGCGTTTGATCTGGATTGATAATGGCCTGATGGCTGGATCTAGGGGTTGCATGATACTCCTCTTTGGATGCTGCGCGCTAGATCCTGTGGAAAATATTGATAAAATATAAAATGCGTACACCTGGGATCGAACCCAGGACGTTTGCATTACATGCCTTACCCATTAACCATCTGCGCTGGAATGTTATTCAATTATATAATTAAACGAATAAATTATAAGCACAACAAAGCGTTATGCCCAGAAACACACGCAAAATTCAAATTCTCCAATGGGATGCTGCCACCTAATTATCTTCTTCCTGCAACCGTTGTTTTTGATACCAGCCTTTTACCTACGGACAAAGTTGTCACTAAAGGCTATAGTGATTATTTTCGTACATAGCTATAACGCTGCATATTTCTACTACATAAAATAAGCCATATTAACCAAAACTAAAAATATAGATCAACCAAGAATTTTGCCATAAGTCTATTGGTGCCCATGATCCCCTTCAATTTTCCCTGGACAGAGAAACCCCAATTTTGAGCTCATAAATCCTTGCTATGGCGCAGGCTTGTTCATGTACTAAAAGTCAAATACAGGTTATCCAAAAGATCACAAACATGATTATGAACACGTTTATGCAAGCAAATCGTAGGTAAAACACGTAAAACCCTAAAAACGATTTTGAATTAAGGGAGTGCAAACTGTGATGTGTAGGTGGAGATTCTTGAAGCTTCGAGGCTTGGAAACAATGGGAAAAGCTTCCATAGTATGCGTGGATGATTACTGATGACTCAAAACTCCTTGAACTGGCCTGTGGAAGAAGATAGGTCTTGCACTTTTTTGACAAAAGTTGGAACTCACTTTTTGCTTTGGAGGCAGGCTGTGCGTGTAAAAACTTGTCCTTAGGATTCAGAATGCTTGTGTATAAATATGTGAATCAAATTAGGTCACTATGCATGGCAAGAATCCAAAAAATAATGCCTTTTCAATTTTGCTTCCAATCATTCCGCATATGGATATTTCCTCTCTTTTCAATCTTGCATGATTTTTCTTGGTATTATACAGGATATTTGGATTGTAATTCAATGCAAAATCAAATCAAAACAAATCTCCATTATTTTTATGTCATTTATTTGATTTAATTTGATTTTTAAAGGATTAAAATCAAAATAAATTAAATAAATAAAGCCAATTATGCATGGAAAGGTGTTTGGGTCGTGGACCAGGCTAGGAATGTGTTTCAAGTATAAAAAGTTAGGCCCATTTGGAAAAAAATGCAAATTTGGGCATTATTGACTTTATGAAAATTTCCAAAAATGGCCAAATTTGATAATGCATATCTCTCTCAATTTTAAGCCTAAGAGGGTGTTATTTGACTTTTTAGAAAGCTTAGGATGTGCTTTAAACAACCATTTTAGTCTCATCTCAAATGGATCTTCCATGTTCATGTAAGGAGCTTTGACCCAAAAGGTGTTTTTGTTGACTTTTTGAAATGACCTATAATGTATGAACTCATATCTATTGATTAAGGCATTTCTTCACCTTGAGGGATGAAGAGTAGTTGTAGGTAATCGGGTTATCTTCAAAATGAGCCTTGGTTGGGAAATTTCTGAAAAAGTATGAGAAAGTTATGCCTGGTAAAAGTTTGGTTGACTTTTCCTATAGAAACCCTAAATTGCCATTTTTTACTTTTGATAAATTAGGAGCATTTATTGGGGAATCATGATCCACCCTTCATCAAATGATGGAGATTACTTCAAAATGTTGATGTTGACCAAAAATCTTGAAGTTTGACTGTATTTGGGCCCCAGTTGACTTTTGACCTAGTATAGTTGATTTTCAGGCATTTGAGAAGTTGACTGAGCAAACTTGTTGCACAAGGCATGAAACTTGGCATGGATGATCTAGAGGACATATTAGGAAAATGGAGTCCATTTGGGACCCTTGGAACTCAACCATCTTGATGAGGAGTGAAATCCTAGTTTGAGGCTCATTGTCTTAGGAGGAGGATTTATCTAGTCAATCCTTAGTCAACTTGAGCAATTAAGGACCTCTAGGAGTATGTTTTGTGTGAAAATGGGAGGGGAAATTTTGGGGTACAACAGCTTCCCCTGTTAAATCTTCTTAAACTTGAGGATTTAGATTCGCTTGTCTTTCTTTCATGATCTGAGGGTGGAAGATGATTGAACACTAGAGTGCCCAGAAATTTGCACTTGCATGAGGTAAAACTGACGGTTGATGACGCTGAGAATGGGCTTACAGATGCCATCTAGAGAAGGTGACGGAGATTCGTCGGAGATGGGCTTAAAGATTTCATCCAAAACAATGATGATTTCGTGAGATATTCCTTCGTGGGAATTTCCAGGTCCTCTTGTTAGGGAGGACTTCGCTAAGGAATGTTGGTCTCTATCTTGGGGAATAGAGTCTAGGAGCATCAATTTTCCATTACTCTACTAGGGAGTCATCTCTTGATTGAAGAGACAGAGGAGAACCGCTATCTGGTCAGGATTCAGGCTTCGTAGTGACTTGTTAAGGGTGATAAGGTTGACTGCTATCTTGTTGTATTCCAGGCTTCACAGTGACTTACTTGGGAAATGAGATTAAACTGTTATCTGATTTGGATATGGGCTTCACAGTGTCTTGAATTGTTAATTGACTATTATCCAGTCAGTTTCTGGGCTTCATAGTTTCTTTAACTGGAATAGAAATCTTAGTATCGATTTGACTGAACCAGAGAAAGGTCTCAAGTTGTCTTCAACTGGGGTAGAAATCTTAACATCGATTTGACTAAACCCGAGAAAGGACTTGAATTAACTTTGATTGGAATAGTATCAGGAGGATCTTAGTAGCGATTCAACTGACCCAGACGAAAGTATTGGTACATCTTCCACTGGAATAGTAATAAGAGAGATCTTAGTGTCGACCTGTCTGACCCAGGCAAAAACTTAGGTTAACTTTGACTGGCATAGTAATCAGGAGAATCTTAGTCGTGATTCGGCTGACCCAGATGAAAGTCTTGGAGTCTCTTCCACCAGCATAGTGAGCAGAGAGATCTTAGGATGACCTTGACTGGCATAGTAATCAAGAGAACCTTAGTAGCGATTCATCTGACCCAGACGAAAGTATTGGAATCTCTTCCACCGGCATAGTGAGCGGAGAGATCTTGTGATAACTTTGACTGGCATAATAATCAGGAGGATCTTGGTAGCATTCAACATACCCAAACGAAAGTATTAGGGTCTCTTCTACCGGAATAGTGAGCAGAGAGATCTTAGGTAACATTGACTGGCATAGTAATCAGGAGAATCTTAGTAGCGATTCAACTGACCCAGACGGAAGTCTTGGAACGTCTTCCACCAGCATAGTGAGCGGAGAGATCTTGGGTAACTTTGACTGGTATAGTAATCAGGAGGATCTTGGTAGGAATTCAACTGACCCAGACAAAAGTCTTGGAACCTCTTCCACTGACATAGTGAGCGGAGAAATCATGGGATAACCCTTTGTTAGATGTAACTTGTTGATTTGGTCTTTTCCCTGAAAGGTAAAAAGTTATTCGTATGCAATGTCGTGATGTATGAAATGCACTGTGTTGATGTTCTACAAATAAGTGAGACTGTATTGTAGGCAATTTTTATGCGCATGCCATGATGTATGGATATGGGATGCTATTGTGGTATTCCTTAGTCAGGGAAAATAAATCCCAGACTGCTGCTGAAGAGTATTGGGGCAGCTGAATTCTTCATTATCGCTGGGGATGGTGAATGTAGATAACTATGATGTGGATTTACTCCTTGTTTACGAATATCCTGCCGGGGAGAGACTCTGCTTGAAAATAACCCTGTTTGCAAGAGGAGATGCTTTACTAGAATATTTTGCCGATTTGGAGAAATAAACTCCGTCGGGGGATGAATTTCTATAGCTGGAGGAATAAACTCTGTTGGGGATTGATCTTCTGTATTCAGAGAAATAAACTCTGCTTGGGAGAAAACTTTATGAACCGCTTGTGATTATAAAATTTGGCGGGGGAATATAGACGTCAACTCTTCGAAGGAACTTTGTTGGGGAAAGTGGCTCCTATTTGGGGAAGTCGATGTCAAAGCTTTGGTTGCCTCTACTCTGTGGGGAGTGTAGATGTCACGGGGACATATGTGACTTGGTTTCAAAGTTGTCCCTGACCCTGTACCTGTCGGAAAGAGTAATTGTCAGGATTGACATGGTTTTTTAGTTTTTGCCCTTATTTCTTAAGTTATAATCAAATGTCTTTTCGTTTCTTATATAAATATTTGTGCATAGCAATCATACTCAAATCCACATGTCAAGAATAAGTCATTGGACGTTTTCGCAAAAGAAAACAGAAAAAGAAAAATAAATGGTTTTGTAAAAATGACTTGTATTAATTTCTGAAGTTGGTCTATAACAGGCATTTTTGTACAAGGAAGCTGGCGCTCTAGTAAGAGAACACCGCCGTGAAAATGAAAGCTATACAAAATTATGTACAAAGAGAATAAAATAGTTATGTGTAATAATCCCATTGAGTTTCAATTCTGCTATTGTCGCTATGTCTTCGAGCGTCTCATCACTTTGCTGCTTGTCTGAAGCTGACCGAATTGATTGGTGTCGTTTTGAGCTTGATAGATGATGCTGAAGTCTGGTCGCAAGGTGATCCAATGGGACATAGTGATACGCTTTAAATAACTAACTTTTTCCTAGACCGCCCTTTCGGGTTTTCAGTCCAACGGGATACCTTTTTTTGCCCAAGCCGCCTTTTCAGGTTTTCAACTTGCCGGGTGTACAGATTTTTGTTTTCATCCCTAATTTTTGCCCGAACCCTTTTGGTTCGCTAGGAAGCCCTTATTTTTGCCTAGGCCATTCAACCTAGCGGGTCTTATTTATGCGTAGTATCTTTTCACTATGTCCGCATTGACAGGGTGAGGAAGGTCATCACCGTCCATGAGGGTCAGAATCATGGCTCCACCAGAAAAAAATGCTTTTGATCACAAATTTCCCTTCGTATGTGGGAGTCCATTTGCACCTGGGATCACCTTGCGGAAGTATGATGTGTTTGATCACTAGATCCCCAACTTGATATACTTGGCGTCTGACCTTTTTGTTGAAAGTTTTGATCATCCATTTTTGATACATTTGACCATGACAAACAGTAGTAAGTCTCTTTTCACCGATATGATTCAGTTGATCAAGTCGAGTCTGCATCTAATCATATTCATTCATACATGCATCCTTCATGATTCTCAGAGAAGGGATCTGGACCTCAATAGGAAGGACAACCTCCATGCCATATACCAGAGAGTAGGGTGTTTCCCCTGTCGATGTTCGTGTGGAGGTGCGGTACCCATGAAGAGAAAATGGTAACATCTCATGCCAGTCTTTGTATGTCACCGTCATCTTCTGTATGATCTTCTTGATGTTCTTGTTAGTAGCCTACACAACACCATTCATCTTCGGACGGTAAGGGGAAGAATTTTGGTGCTGGATCTTGAACTGTTTACAGAGTTTGGTGATTATCGTATTGTTGAGATTCGTACAATTGTCAGTGATGATTCTCTCTGGCACATCGTACTGACAGATCAGGTTATGCTTGATAAACCGCACCACTACATTCTTGGTAATAGTAGCAAAAGAGGCAGCTTCAACCCACTTCGTGAAGTAATCAATGGCCATCAGGATGAAGCGATGCCCATTAGAAGCGGTATGTCTAATCTATCCAATCATGTCAATGCCCCACATTATAAATGGCTAAGGAGCCATTAAGACATTCAACAGAACCGGAGGTACATGCACCTTATCAGCATAGATCTGGCATTTGTGAAAAGTTCGAGAATGCTGATAGCAGTCTGCTTCCATAGTGGACCAATAGTATGCTGCCCGTAGGATCTTTTTAGCCATGGTATGTCCACTTAAATGGGTTCTGAAGGTACCTTCGTGTAGATCTGTCATAATCCTCTCCGTTTCTCTCTTATCTATGCACCAAAGTAAAGTAGAGTCATAGTTGCGCCTGTAGAGGATTCCATTACTGAGGAAGAACTTTGCGGCGAAACTTCTCAGAAACTTCTTATGATTGACAAATTCCCCCTCAGGATACTCTTGAGCCTCGAGATACCTATTCACTTCATAGAACCAAGGTTTTTATGCTAATCCTTCCGTGTCGATCTCGTAGTAGTATGATGGTTCATCCAATCTCTCAATAGTAATCCGAGGAGCCTCGTTGTCCCACCTGACCTTGAACATAGAGGACATGGTAGCTAGAGCGCCCGCTAAATGATTCACTTCTCGTGGAAAATGTTTAAAGGTTACCTCCTCAAAGTGTGGAAGCAATGTTAGCATGTTCTCTTTGTACGGGATGAGATTCGAGTGCTTTGTATCCCATTCTCCTTTGATCAGACTTATCACCAAGGCTGAATCACCGAAAACGCTCAAGAACTTGATCCTCAGGTCAATAGCAGTTTGAGACCCATGATGCATGCTTCATACTCCGCCATGTTGTTGGTATAATTGAAGTATAGTTGGGCAGTGAAAGGAGTATGACAGCCCTCGGGAGATATGATTACAACACCAATGCCACTCCCGTGTGTGTTCGAAGCTCCTTCAAAAACCATAGTCCATCTGGATCCTTCTTCAGGTCCTTCATTCGGTCCAGGTTCTTCATAGTCAGTTACTAGCATAATACTCTCGTCCAGGAACTCAAAATCATGGACTGGTAGTCATCCACGGACTGATGAGCCAAATGATCATCTAATACACTTCCCTTGATTTCTTTCTGGGTTGTGTATTGGATATCGTATTCAGTTAAGATTATATACCATCTTGCTATTCTTCTGGAGAGAGCGGGCTTCTTGAAGATGTACTTGATCGGATCCATCTTAGATATCAGCAAAGTAGTGTGGGTCAACATATTCTGTCTCAGTCAGCGAGCAGCCCATGCCAAAGCACAACAAGTTTTCTCGAGCAGTGAGTATCTTGTCTCACATTCGGTAAAAAATTTTCTAAGGTAGTATATTGCATGCTCTTTTCGACCAGACTCGTCATGCTGCCCTAGCACACACCCTATTGAATTGTCTAACATCGTTAAGTACATTATCAAAGGTCTTCCTTCAATCGGAGGCATCAGAATTGGTGGTTCTTGAAGGTATTCCTTAATTCTTTTGAAAGCAGACTGGCATTCATCATTCCACTTTACCACTTGATCTTTTTTCAGGAGTTTGAAGATTGGCTCACAAGTAGCAGTTAAATGGGAAATGAACATGGTGATGTAATTTAGGCGTCCCAAAAAGCCTCTGACCTCCTTCTCAGTGCGAGGAGTTGGCATCTCTTGTATAGCCTTTACTTTTGTAGGGTCTACCTGAATGCCCTTGTTACTGACAATAAAACATAGCAGTTTACCATACCTTACCCCGAACGTGCACTTGTTTGGATTCAACCTCAACTTGTATGTCTTAAACCTATCAAACAACTTTTGTAAATGATCAAGGTGTTCTTCCTCAGTTTGAGACCTAGATATCATGTCATCCACATATACCTCTATCTCATGGTGAATCATTTCATGAAATAAAGCGACCATGGCTCGCTGATAGTTACCACAGTGTTCTTTAATCCAAACGGAATCACTTTGTAGAAGAAAGTGCCCCATTGCATGATGAAGGTTGTCTTCTCCATATCTTTTGATTCCATCTTGATCTGATTGTAACCAGAGAAACCATCCATGAAGGAAAAGGTCTCGTGCTACGCGGTGTTGTTAACCAAGACGTCAATGTGGGGGAGCGGAAAGTCATCTTTGGGGATTGCCTTGTTTATATCTATGTAGTCCACACACATTTGTACCTTACCATCTTTTTTAGGCACCAGTATCACGTTGGCGACCCATTGGGGGTAAGAGGTGACAGCTAAGAACCCAGCGTTGAACTGCTTCATAACCTCTACTTTGATCTTCTCTAACATTTCATGGCGCATGCAACGGACCTTTTGTTTTACCGGAGGGAAATCTTCTTTAGTAGGCAGTCGGTGAACCACGATATCTGTATACAGTCCTGGCATGTCTTCAGATGACCAGGCAAAGATCTCGAAATAGTCATGTAACATTTGTATTAACCACTGTTTGACATTAATCCCCATATTTGCGCCAATCTTGACTTATTTTTATCTACCTCTATGCCAAAGTTTATTGTCTCAACTGGCTCTTCATGAGGTTTTATAGTCCTTTCTTCCTGCTGTAACAGTCTAGCAAGTTCTCTAGGTACCTCACAATCTTCCTCACCTTCGTCCTCGGCTTGGTTGATAGGATTTTTGAAGTTATAACTGGCAATATTAGAACTGTTATCAGTGGGATCCAGAGTGGATATGGATCTACAGTTTGATATGTGAGTGTGTGTAAGAGCATAGCTATCTTGATAAAGTAAAAAGCAGAAAGGAAAAACAGAGAGCGCAACATTTGTATGCAAAACGTCCAATGTTTTATTGATGACATATGATAATGACATATGATAATGACATATAATAAACCTCACAAATAAACCATTGTGCCTCGAGTAAGACACAAGGCCATATAGTTTATATTGTTTATTACAAATCCGAAAAACAAGCAAGACAATTACTGCTGAACAAAAGTAATCGGCACAAAATCTTTGGCCGTCCAGTTACTAGGTCCACCGTTGGTAGTAGGGTAGATCCAGTTGTTAATATCAGAATCCTCATAAATGTCTTTTATATCATTGACTCCATGATTGCTAATGCGTAGGGTAGGTCCTCTAGCCCGAGCACGTCGAACAACCCTTTGAGATCCGGAAGTAAATCCCAAACCAAATTTGTCAGTTTTATAAGGAAAATCAGGGAGCTGTCCCCAAATGGTACACCCACCTTCTTTAACTATTGCTCTGGCATCCTTGAGAGAATCCATCTTCAAAGGAGGTCTGGTGATCTTTGGCACACTGGTAATAGTCTCAGTTGATGCCATAGTCTGGGGAACCTCTTCAAAATTTTGACAAGGGGTCTCTATGAACTCACCGTCCATTTCCACATACCTGAAAGAGTTCAGATGGCTTACCATGTACTCCTCTTCATCGTGCACGGTGACAATATTTCCCTTCACTAGATACTTCAACATTTGGTGCAGCGTAGAAGTAATGGCTCCAGCTTCATGGATCCAAGGACGACCCAACAAACAAGAATAAGATGGCCTAATATCCATCACGTAGAAGGTGGATTCAAAGGTCTCGGAACCCACTTTGACAGGGATGTCCACCTCCCTATGCACCATTCTTTTTGAACCGTCGAAAGCCTTCACCACAATGTTACTGGGATTTAAGGTTAAACCTTCACAATCTAGCCTATCAAGAGCCTTCTTAGGCAGAACATTCAGTGACGATCCAGTTTCCACTAGCACACGTGCCATAGTAGTGCCCCTGCATTCGATCGAGACATGCAGAGCATCATTATGCTTTCTCCCCTTGGGTGTTAAATCATCATCAGAAAAACTCAACCCATTATCAGCAGTCAGACTGGACACACAGTCCTCAAATTGGTCAACGGAGGTGTCTTGTGGCACATATGCAGTCTTGAGAAATGTAACCAAAGCCTTTGCATGGGCCTCGGAACACAATAGCAAAGCCAACATTGATATCTTCGAAGGGGTCTGCCCCAACTGTTCGACCACATTGTAGTCGCTCTTCTTGATTATCTTTAAAATCTCCTCCATTTCTTGTTTATAGGATTCCAAAATAACTTCTCTAGGTGCCTCCGTCCGGGAAGGCTCACCTACAACTTATTTTCCCGGAGTCCCAGATGACTCATCGACATGGGTAACAACTGTAGTAAGGATGGGAGTAGTAGTAGAAGTACTAGCCAGAACAGCAGACGGAATAATAGCATGCTTAAAAACCATCTTCGGGGAGATCTCGGGAGAGAAAACCCTTCCACTTTGAGTAATTTTGCTGGTCCCGACAATGTTACTGATATCAGGATCAGCCACTTCAGTTTTTTCGTCTTTAATGGTTAACAAATTCTTCTTGACACCATGGTAGTAAACGTCAGCACCATAATTCCAAGGAACAGCTTTGTCCGAGGAGTATGGTACAGGGCCAAGAAAAGTGATTATTAATGGAGCAATTCTTGGAGTAGATGTAATCCTAATAGGTCTTTTGGAGGAGACCTTGAAAGGATTGGCGGAAATTGTTATGATAGCAACATCTTCATGTAGAATAGTTGCAACTGGAGTCTTTTCAAACAAAATATCTTTGTTATCCATCATGCATTGAACACTTGCCTTCAGCAAATAACAACCAGAAGGCAGAGATAAACACATGTGGCAACCTTCACCACAACTTGGAAATAAACCGGCCAGCAACAAATTCTTCTTGGCGGTCATGAGAGGAGTAGAAACTTCATCAATAGAAGTAACAAATAGACCAGTATCAACGACATTAACACCACAGTTGTGCTTGGTCAAGGGAGTTGTTATGACAATAGGCATATCAGGAGCATCAAACTCAATCTCCTTTGCTTCGATCAAATCTTGTATCTTATTTTTCAGAGCCCAACAGTCGTTTGTATCATGGCCTAGACTCTTATAATGGTAAGCTCACCAAGCGTTTGGATTGTAACGAGGAGATATGGTGTTGGGTTTCTTGTGATCCTCTCTTAAGGTTGCCAAATTATATTTTAACAGATGGGGTAAAACCTCATACAATGTCATATTGATCTGGGTGAACTGCCTTTGAGGTCGTTCTACCCTTGGCTGATTATTTCGTTGTTGAGTAGCCACGGGCATAGGTATCATCATAGCCCCTATCGTTGGACGGTGCTCGATTCTATTCTGACTTCTTGGATTGTAAATAGCATTGACCTCCTTCTTACCCATGAATGGCTTTTTCACTGTACTTGAAGAGGTGTCTTTCTGGATCTTGCAACTTCGGATCCCAACTTCTACCCTTTCTCCAGTCAATATCAGCTCAGTAAAACCAACTAAGGAGCTACCAATCAAGTGATTAAAGAACGGGCCAGATAGTGTACCAAGAAACATGTCCACCAACTCCCTATCAAACAAAGGGGGTTGGACTCTCCCTGCCAAATCTCTCCACTTCTGAGCATAGTCCTTAAAACCTTCGCTTGCACCCATAGACATACTCTGGAGTTGAGTACAGGTAGGAGCAAGGTCAGCGTTATATTGATACTGTTTATAAAAAGCAGCAGCCAGATCTTCCCAGTTGCGAACATTGATTCCCTTTAGCTGATAGAACCATTCAAGCTGAGTCCCGGATATACTGACTTGAAAGAAATGGACCCACAAGTTCCTATTAGTAGTGTGAGGCTGAATCGTCCTCACATAAGAATAAAGATGAAGCTTGGGACAAGAAACCCCATCATACTTTGCAAACACCGGAACCTTGAAACTATGTGGGATGGAAACCCCAGATACCAAACCCAGCTCTTCGAAATCCAGCCCTAGTACTCTTTGAATCTCCATTGCATTCAGACGATCCTCTAACTGTTTGTAACTTTCGTCAACCGGAGGATACTGCTCTTCATTATAGTCAGTGTCATTATCAGATTCCCCTGGACTAGGGTCTTCCTCCCTTGTCTCACCCTCTTGATTCTCCCCTTCCTTGGATGAAGAGGTCAGATCAACAATTTGCTTCAACGGTCCCTTGAATCTTCTTCCCAGGTTTACCATACCAGCGGTCTTCTTTGCCTTCTTCTTTCTATCTTTCAGAATAAGGGCCTTCAGATATTCATGCCCTTTAGCCAAAGCTACGAACTTTTGCTGAAATTGGGCATTTTGTGCCTAGAGATTCTTGATACTTTATTCAGAAGCCATTATTGCCGAAATAAACAGCGAGGAAGATGAGAATCCTACTTTTAATCCTATTTATGCAATGTCATGGATGATATGCGTATGCAATGATTTCAAGGATTCTTAAAGACTCAAATTTTCTTAAACAAAAGAAACACACGTTAATTGTATTAATAAGTTCGAATTGTTACAAAGAGTTCCCTTTAGGCTTACAACCAAACAAAACAAAACTTACAGAAAAAAGAAAATTAGGTTTCCCATAAGCGCATCCTCTTTGGTGCAATATAGGTGTTTATATTCCACTCTTCATGAAGTAGCCTAGTGAGTTCCATAACTTTCTTCTTGTTGGCATAGAATTGAGCTTCAAACGTATCCCGCTCCTCCTTAAGTTGAACCCATGATTTTTGTAACTCCTCCTGATCTGTTGGCATGTCAGG
Source organism: Vicia faba (assembly GCA_948472305.1). Classification (NCBI taxonomy): domain Eukaryota; kingdom Viridiplantae; phylum Streptophyta; class Magnoliopsida; order Fabales; family Fabaceae; genus Vicia; species Vicia faba. The sequence continues at coordinate 1,509,472,975 of OX451738.1, forward strand.
ATGAAGAACAAGATAAGGAGTGTCTCCTTCAGCAACTGGTTCCATAATCATAGGTAGGACGGCGGGGTAAGGCATCATAAGACTTTGAGCACGGGCTCGTACCCATTTGAGATAAGGCTCAAGAGGGATGGAATTCTTGTTCCTCAGTGTCTTGCTATCAACTCTATGTACCATGCCCCAAGCTCGCATGAACCTTTTACGGTAACCCTGAGCATGATTCTCATAGTCAAAGGTGATTCCTTGGATTAGTGTATCATGAGGACCATCGCTTCTCGCATATCCAATCTGTCGCAGTGCCAAATAAGGATTGTAAGTGACTCCTCCCCTAATGCCTAAGAGAGGGATATTAGGGAATTCACCGCATCGATCAATGATGGTAACATTCTTTTAGGATCGAGGACACCAATGAATAATTGAATGTGTAAGAGTCATTAGCCTATGAGACCATCTCAAACCCTGTTCATTCTTCAAGACGGACCGGGGTAGGTATGAAATAAACAACCTAGCCAAAATAGGAGTGCAACACAGAAGGTCCCTCTTTTCTTTATAGTGCGAGTACGAAGACAATGTAGGATATCTCCAAGAAGAGTAGGTACCGAATTGCGTGACGGGAAAACCTTAACCGCATTCACGTCTATGAGCTGGTCCGGATTAGGAAACAACACCAAACCATAGATGAGAAGGGCTAACACCTCTTCAAAAGCTTGTAAGTCCAGGGTATCCCAAAAATGATGAGCTTTCTCAAACAAGAACTTAGCCAAAAAACCCTTGACACCTCTCCTAGTTTCCCAATATTCTACTACGTCAGACCATTGTAGGGACATGGCTTTCGCAATATCTTCTTGTTTAGGGTCTCTTTCCATACCATTGAAAGGTACCTTGTTAAGGATAGGCACCCCCAGTAACAGAGAAAACTCCTCCATAGTAGGCACTAACTGGTAATCCGGAAAAGTGAAGCAGTGATGTAGAGGGTCCATGAATTAAAAGAGCACTTTTAACATTTCTTCATAAAGGTTTGAGGTGACCAAGCTGAGAAGTAGACCATGTATTTCAGTGAAGGGAGAGCTTTCAGGAACCCTTGATACTAACTCCTTAAGCTGAGGAGGTACCCTTACCAGACTGACTTGGATAGTGAATATGTAGGCGAGGGCCATGTCCTACAAAACAAGACAAAAATAAACCCTAAGAATCCTTGAAATGGTTAGTATGATATGCTATGTTATGATGTCATGATTATGCTCAGATATAGTAGATATATCAAACACAAGCAAATCACACAAAGACCTTAGGTTTAAGGCTTACATGGGTTTTAAGGTAATACCCTCTTGAAGTTGGGTTGGTTCAACCTGTCCTAAATATAGTAACTGGGTTCTAAGGGATCTCAATATCATCGATCTTTCCCCTAAATTTCATTCTGATAGACAATTGACTTGCCACCAAACAAAACACAAGAGTCAAACCTCAATGTGTGTAGCATCGAGTATCAACCGAATTTGGGTTTACACCAAAGACGACTATCTCGCTACGTCCTAAAAAGCCAAGTTGGTCAATTAAGGTGCTAAGGTCAGTTGACACTTTATGATACCACGCAGCGGTACCGTATTCTCCTTGATTACTTAAGGGCTACCGGTACACACCAAAGTATCGCATCAACGTACCTACTATTTCAACTGTGTCGGTATACCCCACATAACTCCCTCACAGTTTATTGCTACTTACCTAAAAGGAATTCCCCGATCCGAGTTTAGGAACCAAACAACCCAAACAGATACCCTTAAAAATAAATCAAACAAGACAAGCCAAAGAAGCAATTAAAATGACCTAGATCCTAAGGTAAACCCCACTTTTTATTTGTCCCCAACAGAGTTGCCAGTTCTGTGATACGGTGGCAGAACCGACTGTTAATATTGGTTTGCGTTTTTTGTTTGCAAATGTTGCAGTAAGCAAGAGTTGCCATCGACTTTTCTTTTATCCGATCAGGAAAGGGTGAAAAGAACAGAAAAATACATTTTTTTCGAGATTTCTGAGTAAGGGGGGTAGATTATGGAAAGGAAAGGTGTTAGCACCCTTTCCATCCATGGTTTTCCATGGGCTCTTAGGTACTTGATCATTTCTAAAATTGCATTCATGCTTGTGTGTTTGAAAAGCTTTGAAAATGCCTTAGTGCGGCGATTCACTTTATGGAAACTCTTGTATCGGTCCTCAAGAGTGTGATAAAGTGTTTTTTTTGAAAACTTGTTTGAAATGTATGTTTGAAAGTGTATGGTGTAAAAAGGATTGTTTTGAGAAAGTACCTAACAGTTATCTACCTACTCGAAAAAAGACATTCTTTTCCTCCTATCCTTTAGACTGTGTTATCCTACTATTAATGAGTAGGTAACCTTAGTCGTTGGATTTTTGAGGGACATCGAAAGGGACGTACGATCACTAAAGAAATGGTTAGGAAACCTTACTAGTTACCCTAGAGTCCTAAAGATATTTCCGAGGAAATATTCGAATGGGTAATTTTTGATCTTTTGGGAATAAAGGACAACCACTAAAACTCCCTATACTGCATGACCATTTACAAAAGGCAACCAGAATGGTGATACCCTAGGGGTAGTGTGATCGGTGGAAATAAAACTGACTGTTTTTAGCTGGTTTCGCGAAATGTCGCGGTAAGCAAGAGTCGCCACCGTCTTTTATGTTCTCCAACATGGAAAGGACAAAAGCACAACAAAATTCCTTCTTTGAGAATGTTTCTCGGTTCGGGAGGTAGATTTATAGAAAGGGAAGGTGTTAGCACCCTTTCTATCCATGGTTATCCATGGGCTCTTAGGTACTTGCTCTTATGTTTTCAAAATTGTTTTCTTTTCAAATGTGTGTGGGTTTTGAGTAAGTTTCGTTTGAAAAATTTCTAAGTAACTCTTGTATCTGTCCTCAAGAGTGTATGAAAAATTTGTTTGAAAACTTTTGAAAGTGTAGGTGCGAAAAGTATTTTTGTTTTGTTTTGAAAAGAGCAAGTACCCATGAGTCATCTACCTACCCTAAGGAATTAAGTTGTGTAAGAGTCCTTTAGATAGTGCTATCCCACCATTGAGAGGTAGGTAGCACCATCGTTGGAGTTGTTCGGGTCAATTCGATTATCGGGACAGTGTGGTCACCGAAGCAACGGTAGGACACCTTAGAAGTAACCCTAACGTCCTAGATCCTTTTTTATCCGAGGCAACCGTTTCGAGGCAACTGGATCTTTAGACAAAGGGTGACCTCTAAGACGTCCTATACTTGATGACCACGTCGAGGCAACCAGTGAGGCGTACCCTAAGAGTGGCATGTGCTTTGTGTGTTGTTTTTCAGTTAATGTTTTTGTACATGTTATTTGTGAGCTACAGATTGATTTTATTTACCATTCATTCTTGCATGCATTTAACAGTTAAGGGGTGCGGAAAGTAAATCGCGGAAACATAAATCTTACGCTATTACAAGGCGCGGGTCTATACATCGCCAAAAATACAAAGACCCATTTTTGGTAAATAAGTACGGAAAGTAAATAAAAACAGTAAAGATCCTAATTACTATTACATCCGGAAAACAGTTACATAATAATCAAAAATAAGGAATTAAAACTAAAATGCGCGCGAAAGAAAGAATCGGGAATGCCTTAAGGGTGTTGACCTTTTTTTAGAAAAGAAATTGATTTTTTTTTTGTCTTTTTGTAATTAAAATGAAATTAAAACTAACTAATGACCAATTAATTAATTAAAAGAAAATATTTTGTGTTTTTATGTTTTTTATGAAATAAAATAAAAGAATTAAAATCTAAGTTAACCTAATTCTAAATTATTTTATTTGTTAAAAGAAAAGTCAAAATTGCTTAATTAAACTATTTCAATTAATGTTTATTTACAAAATAATATGATAATAATAATAATGATGTCAATTCTTGTTTTTTTTATTTTTTATAAAAAATATTAGTTAAGTTAATAAGTGATAAAATAAAAACAGGTTAGAAATTAAATTGGAAAATAAAAATGAAAAGAAAAGAAATAACCAATGGAAGGGGGTATTGGGCCAGGAAGGAGGGTGTGAGATTAAAGATTTTAGGCCCACTAAAGCTTCAGCTCGTTTGACTTTTCCTGGTGGCCTACGCATGCGCTGACTCCAGAGTATGGTGTTCTACACTTTTTGTCCTTTGGATCTGCACTGATGACACATGGTTGGCGCTTTGGATGAGGTTTATGGTGCACATCATCTTGGAATCTGCACAGGAAAGCTTTTGGAAAAATAATATGGAAATTATAAGGGGACCTGGGAATCGAACCCAGGTCCCAAGGATGCTTGGCCACGTCTCCAGCCACTGAAGCACTCATGCGCGTTTGTTAGTAACATGGAAAAGAAATATAATATAAAGTAAACGCATTATATACTGAAAAAACAAAGAAAAGCGCGCCATGTTTGAATGGCCCACTCCCTAGTTGCCACGCCATCGTCTTCAAGCTTTTCCTGCAATAACATGAACAAGATAGCGGGGGTTTTAAACCCCCACTAATTTCAATAGTAAAAAATAGCGATTAGCAATTGGGACAACATAAAAAAGGCGCGACATGTCCATTCAATCCGTCTTGAGCTTCTGAGTTTGACCATGCCTGTTTTGAGGTTCAATTTTACAGTATATGAAAATCCCCAAAATGAGAGCTCTGAAACCCTAGAAATTGCTAATGGTGATTTTCGATTTAAAGCATCATTCTCAAATTAAATTACATGGAAAGCTTTGTATTGATCCTGTGAACATAATGCTATCAACAAAAAGTGTTAAAAATGCATGAATATATGACTGTAATTTTGAGAAAAAATGAAAACCGTGTGAGTGGTATGGCGTGATTCCTTGAGTGATTTGGCTTGTTAATGATTGCAAATTATTCCTGGGGATGTAAGGAACGTATTTGGATCAAAAGGCCGGATTGAATGATGCTGCAAATAGGTTTTCAGTTTGTCACTTTTTCCTTGAAAATTTGAGATTGCTTTTTGTTGTATGAGTGTTTCTAGGTCGTGAATTCTATTGTGAAGGCTTACACACCTATATATGAATGAGTATCAATCAAAATAAAGAGCCTTGAAGCCTTGCCATTATGTTTTGGATTATGCCATGAACACCTTTAAAACCACTTGCCATTCTTGTGAAAATTTGAATTTTTATGCCCATAATAGGTCTTGCACGAATTTGGAAGGTGAATGATGGTGTATCAAAGCTATTCAACACAAAATATATCCCTCCATTAATTTCTTTGATTTTTATTTGAATTTTAAAGATTTAAAATGAATTAAATCAAATAAAATTAAATAAAAATGGAAAAATTAATTTTAAATCTTGAAATAAATTGTGGGACACGTGGGAGGCATGGCCAAGCTGAAACAAGTGGAAAAAGTGGGCCACTTTTGTCAAAAATGAAGTTTCAAGGATAGTTGACTTTGGCCATTTCACAAAAATTTCCCAACTTCTCCAATGCATATCTTGCCCAATTTTGAAGCTATGAACATGTTCTTGGACATTTTGGAAAGGTCTTGAAGTCCTCTAACCAATGTCTTTGGTACCATGTCATTTTGATTTACCAATCTCAAGTTATGGTCTTTGACTTAAAGTGCCTTTTTGTTGACTTTTGAAAATGACCTATAATGTTGAAATTGATAACTTTTTGTGAGAGCATTTCTTGGACTTGAAATGTGAAGATGAGTTGTAGGAAATTTCATCCCCTTCAAGATGAGCATTGGATGGGATTTTTCTGATGAACCATGAAGAAGTTATGCCTTGGTCAAGTTACAGTTGACTTTTCAGCTGTCCAAAAATAGAAACTTTTGCATCTTGAGACCTTTTGAGCCATTCTTGTGAAATCATGATCAAGACTTGACCAAATGATGATTGTGGCTTCAAAATAAGATGTTGACCAAAATTTTTGACTTTTGACTGCCAAATGACCATTTTACCTCTACAGTTGATTGTGGAGCAATTAGGGTTTTTGACTGTGCAACTTGACCTTGTGAGTCTTGAAACTTGACATGTAGGTGCTTGATAATGTATATAGGCATATGTGACTTGATTGAGCCCTTGAAAACCTCAACTTCCTTGCAAGAACCAAAACTCTAGTTTGACTGGCTTTAGGAGGATGGTTGACTGTGCAACTCCTTGAGTGGACTTGAGTAAATTCTTGCCAAAACTTTGAAGATCATGGGAGGGCAAATTTTGGGGTACAACAGGTAGGCATGTGCGCGTGATTGTTTTTCAGTTATTTATCTTTGCACAATTGTGGTTTTCTACTGTTTCAAATTATTGATCTTTTGCATACAATCCTACACATACATCTAAACAGTTTATATATTTGCAGAAAGTAAAAGCGGAAAAGTAAATCTAATTATTACAAGGCTTCGGGGAATGGGGATTACATGGCCAAAAACTTTGGGGATTACATAGTAAATAGGGAACAACAATAAATAACCTAATTAAAACTATTATAATCTCGAAGAAATTACAATAATTAAAAATAATAATTGAAAAAGAATACACGCGACAAAATTAAATACGGGGAATTAACAATTAAATTCAAAGACATCTAATTAGTGAATAAATAAAAATATTTTTTTGGATTTTGAGAAAGTAATTAATTTTGAAAATGAACTTAATTCCTAATTAATTTTAATTATGAAAAAGGAATTTAAATTATCCTAATTAACCTAATTAACTAATGAAATTAAATATATTTATGAAAAAAACCTAGTTCTAATGATTTTGTATTTTTATTTGAGAAAAATAATTTAATTGCAATTAAAACCTAGTCTCTAGTTAATTTAAATTATGAAAAAGAAATTAACTTTTAATGATAAAAAATCTAGTTCTAATATTTCATGTTTTTCTTGATTTTAGATTTAGTTAAAAAATAATGATTTTATTTGTAAAAATAATAATTAAAACAAATAATTAAAACAAATAAATGAAATTAAAAAAGAATTAAAGTGGGACTGATGTGATGAGCAAAACTGGGGGTGTGAAGAAGAATTGATAGGCCCATGTTCATGCAAGCCCACTATCTTCTGCTGGATCTGGTGTGGTGGCTTCTGGGATGTCCAATATGCACACTTGAAGCTGGAGCGTTTGATCTGGATTAATGATGACCGGATGGCTGGATCTAGGTGTTGCATGATACTCCCCTTTGGATGCTGCACGCTAGATCCTGTGGAAAATATTGAGAAAATATAAAATGCGTACGCCTGGGATCGAACTCGGGACTTTTGCATTACACACTTTGCTTGTTAACCATCTGCGCTGGAATGTTATTCATTTATATAATTAAACAAATAAATTATAAGCACAAAAAAACATTATCCCCAGAAACACGCGCCAAATTCAAATTCTCCAATGGGATGCTGCCACCTAATTATCTTCTTCCTGCAATCGTTGTTTTTGATACTAGCCTTTTACCCATAGAAAAAGTTGTCACTAAAGGCTATAGTGACAATTTTGGTCCATAGTTATAACCCTGCATATTTCCCTGAGTCGATTGGTGCCCATTATCCCCTTCAATTTTCCCTGGACAGAGAAACCCCAATTTTGAGCTCATAAACCCTAGATATGGCACAGGCTTGTTCTTGTACTAAAAATCAAATCCAGGATATCCAAAAGTTCACAAACATGATTATGAACACGTTTATGCCAGCAAATCGAAGGTAAAACACGTAAAACCCTGAAAACGATTTTGAATTAAGGGAGTGCAAACCATGATGTGTAGGTGGAGATTCTTGAAGCTTTAAGGCTTGGAAACAATGGGAAAAGCTTCCTGAGTATGCGTGGATGATTACTGAGGACTCAAAACTCCTTGAACTGGCCTGTGGAAGAAGATAGGTCTTGCACTTTTTTGACAAAAGTTGGAACTCGTTTTTTGCTTTGGAGGCAGGTTGTGCGTGTAAATACTTGTCCTTAGGATTCATAGTGTTTGTGTATAAATATGTGAATCAAATTAGGTCACTATGTATGGCAAGAATCCAACAAATAATGCCTTTTACATTTTGCTTCCAATCATTCCATATGTGGAGATTTCTTCTCTTTTCAATCTTGCACGATTTTTCTTGGTATTGTACAGCATATTTTGATTGTAATTCAATGCAAAATCAAATCAAAACAAATCTTCATTATTTTTATATCATTTATTTGATTTAATTTATTTTTTAAAGGATTAAAATAAAAATAAATTAAATAAATAAATCCAATGATGCATGGAAAGGTTTTTGGGTCGTGGACCAGGCTAGGAATGTGTTTCAAGTATAAAAACTTAGGCCCATTTGGAAAAAAATACAAATTTGGGCATTGTTGCCTTTATGCAAATTTCCAAAAATGGCCAACTTTGACAATACATATCTCTCTCAATTTTAACCTTAAGAGGGTGTTATTGGACGTTTAAGAAATCTTAGTATGTCCTCTAAACAACCCTTTTGGTCTCATCTCAATTGGATCTTCCATGTTCATGTAAGGAGCTTTGACCCTAAAGGTGTTTTTGTTGACTTTTTGAAATGGCCTATAATGTATGAACTCGTATCTTTTGATTGAGGCATTTATTGAACTTGAGGGATGAAGTTGAGTTGTAGGTAATTGGATTCTATTCAAAACGAGCCTTGGTTGGAAAATTTCTAAAAAATTATGAGAAAGTTATGCCTGGTCAAAGTTTGGTTGACTTTTCCTTTAGAAACCCTAAATTGCCATTTTTGACTTTTGATGAGTTAGGAGCATTTCTTGGGGAATCATGATCAAACCTTGATCAAATGATGGAGATTACTTCAAAATGTTAATGTTGACCAAAAATCTTGAAGTTTGACTATATTTGGGCCCCGGTTGACTTTTGACCTAGTATAGTTAATTTTCAGGCATTTGAGCAATTGACTGAGCAAACTTGTTGTGCAAGGCATGAAACTTGGCATGAATGATCTAGAGGACATATTAGGACAATGGAGACCATTTTGGACCCTTGGAACTCAACCATCTTGATTAGGAGTGAAACCCTAGTTTGAGGCTCATTGTATTAGGAGGAGGATTTGTCTGGTCAATCCTTAGTCAACTTGAGCAATTGAGGACCTCTAGGAGTATGTTTTGTGTGAAAATGGGAGGGAAAATTTCGGGGTACAACGGGTATGCTATCTGGTCCATTTTTCAAATTATTGGTTGGTCATTCTTCGTCCGTTTTCACTGAACTGGTCCTAACCGGTGAAAGGGTCGAAAGTGGTATCAAGAGCAGGAAAATCCCCATAGCATTTGCTTCCACCTCCAACTCCATAAAGAAGCCCTTCACTGAGAAGATAGAAACTAATGTTATGTATGGCGCAAGGGCCCGTACCAAGAAGGATAATCGTTCGTCCGTTAATGCTGTTCTGATTTCCAACCCTACTCATGTTCAAAGACAATCTTCCAATCATCAACGATTTGAGGATCTACGAAGACAATTCACAAGGATAGGCATGTCGCTATCCCAAGCATTACAACACCTATTAAAGGCTAACCTTGTGACACTGTGTGATCCTCCGACCAATTCAATCACTTCCTCACCTAAATACAATCTAAATACCAAGTGTGCATATTATTCAAATAGTCCTGAGCATGAGACCGATCAATGCTGGGCACTGAAGAGCAAAATTCAAGACCTAATAGACAACAACATAATCGAATTTGATCTGCCTATAGTTCCCAATGTGATAATAGAACCAATGCCAAACCATGGTAAAGGTGTCAATGCAATTAAAGACATTATTTGTGTTCCCTTCGTAGAAGATCTAACTACTCTGTTAACTGTTATCAAAAAGAATTTGCTGAGAGCCAGGGTTTTCCCTGGCTGTTTGAAGGATTGTGATTGTTGCGCCAAACAAGCTAATGGATGCGAATGGCTTAAGGAAGGTGTTCAACTCTTGATGAATAGTCACGAGATCCTATTTGGGAAAACTTTATCCATAAAAAATTTGAACGGTGAGATTGAAGATCTCTCTATCATAACAATTTCAAACAAGCCTCTTAGCATCTCCTCAAAGGATCCTATCAAGATTTCGAATGAACCAATTGTTGCTCCTCTGATAATTACATCCCCTAGGCCAATTCCGTATTCTTCCAACTAAGCAGTGCCATGGAACTACAGTAATAAAGTGTATTACCATGGAATAAAGTAAGAGGCTTGGATTGAAGAAAGCAAGGATGATGACATTGGTAATATTACTAGTTCTAGTAAGGTGACCAGAACTGGGAGAATCTTTTCGCCCAACATTTCACCCCCAACTGCTACAACGGCACCTGTCTGCATCACTGCTGATAAACCTATTGCTGACATTAGGGGTAAAAAGAAAGTGTTTGAGCCTGCTGAGATAAAGGTGCCCGCAAAGGATGTTGGTACTGAGGAGCATTCCACTCAAGAAATGGATGAAATCTTGAAAATTATAAAGAGGAGTGATTTCAAGATAGTGGAGAAGTTGGTGAAAACCCTTCCAAGATCTCCATGTTATCTTTGCTGCTTTGTTCCGATGCTCATGCCCAAGCATTGATCAAATTATTAAAGAAGGCTCATGTCCCTCATGAAACCACAACTGACCCGTTTGAAAATTGTGTGGCAAGCATGACGGTTGATAGTGGTTTGGGGTTCTCGAATGCAGATCTGACATCAGTTGGAAGAAACCATAACAAAGCTCTGTATGTTTCTTTTGAATATAAGGGGACTACCCTAGCGCATGTTCTGGTTGACACTGGTTCTTCTTTAAACGTGCTACCAAGGGGCACTTTGGACCGGTTAGACTATGAAGGACTTATATTGAAGCCGAGTGATATTATCGTGAGGGCTTTTGATGGGTCCAAAAGGATGGTTCACAGAGAGATGGATCTCCCGATCAAAGTGGGCTCACAGATTTTCAACTTTACTTTCTACATCATGGACATCCGTCTTGCTTACTCCTGTTTGTTGGGTCTCCCTTGGATCCATGGAGCAGGGGCAATAACATCTACCCTTCACAAAAAGTTAAAGTACCTAGTAAAGGGGAGGATCGTCACTGTTTGCGGTGAGGAAGAATTCATGGTAAGCCATCTCAATTCTTTCAAATATGTGGAGATGGATGGTGAATTTATAGAAACCCCGTGCCAGGTTTTTGAAGTTGTTCCACCTTTGGTTGCTACTGCCAAAGTTTCTTTCGACATGCCCAAAGTTAATAAGGTTGTGCCAAGGATGGTCTCATTTAAGGATGCTCGTGCCGCAGTCGAAAATGGAAGTTGTGCTACATGGGGGAAACTCCCAGAGATCCCATTCAAAACAAATAAATATGGGTTGGGTTTCACTATCAAGGCTCGAAAAGAAATTAATCGTGTTCGTAAGGGAAAGCCCCTTCTCCGTATTGGAAATCATGAAGTAAAAGCTGTGGAGGATTCGGATGATGAATGTGTTTTAGAAGAATGGATATACTCTACTACAACAGAGCTCAACAATTGACACGCAAAATACTTCGTCCCCATCTCCTTCATTGAGGAGTAATTACTTTTTTTTTCTTTCTATCAATTCAGGAGCCTTTTATCTGTAATATTAAACAATGACTTTTAAGCTGTATGCCTGGCCCGGGGCACTATGGTCTGTTTGTTAAGGGTTTTATTTATGTTCATTTTATCATATGATCATTCAATATAAACCATTGGACTTCTTGCATTCAAATTTTTGTGCTCATTGTCTTTATTTTTCTTTAATACCTTTTTCAAATAGCCATGTATCTTACATGTACACACACACTCTCTTGCAGATCCTCATCCACACCGGATCTCATTGCCAACGACTATACTATTTCCAGCTATGATTTCAAACATCCAATTAACCAAGCCAAAGACGAAGGCGAGGAAGATTATGAAATACTGGGAGAACTAGCCAGAATTTTAATGCAAGAGGAAAAAACTAGTCAACCGCATGAAGAGTCAGTTGAAGTCATCAACCTAGGTACCGAGATAGACAAGAAAGAGGTCAAGATTGGCGCCAACCTAGGAAGCAATGTCAAAAACAGATTGGTTCAGATGTTACATGACTATGTGGATGTGTTTGCTTGGTCGTATGAAAATATGCCAGGATTGGATACCGACATTGTAGTTCATCGTCTTCCAACAAAGGGAGATTATCCTCTTGTCAAGCAAAAAGCCCATCGTATATGGCCTGACATGTCTGAGAAAATAAAAGTTGAAGTGATGAAACAATTCGATGCCGGATTCTTGGTTGTGACATCTTATCCTCAATGGGTTGCAAATATGGTTCCAGTTCCAAAGAAAGATGGAAAATTTTGTATCTGCATAGATTACAGGGATCTGAATAGGGAAAGCCACAAGGACGACTTCCCTCTACCTCATATCGATGTCTTGGTTGATAACACCGCTAAACATAAAGTCTTCTCTTTCATGGATGGTTTCTACGGCTATAATAAAATTAAGATGGCTCCCGAAGACATGGAGAAGACCACCTTTGTTACACAATGGGGAACCTTCTATTACAAGGTCATGCCATTCGGATTGAAGAACGCAGGGGCAACATATCAAAGGGCTATAGTAGCTTTGTTTCATTATATGATCCATCATGAAATAGAGGTATATGTGGATGACATGATTGCAAGGTCACAAACTGAGGAAGAACATCTCAACCACTTATACAAGCTATTCGAGAGGCTGAAAAAGTACAAGTTGAGGTTGAACCCTAATAAGTGCACATTCAGAGTAAGATCTGGAAAACTTCTAGGTTTTATTGCCAGTGGTAAAGGCATCAAAGTTGATCCTGCAAAGGTAAAATCCATTCAAGAAATGCCAGCTCCCCATTCTGAAAAGGAGGCTAGAGGATTCTTGGGTTGTCTTAACTACATCGCCCACTTCATATTTCACTTAACTGCTACTTGTGAGCCAATCTTCAAACTATTGAAGAAAGATCAAGTAGTTAGATGGAATGATGAATGTCAAGCTACTTTCGACAAAATCAAGGGTTATCTGCAAGAACCTCCTATCCTCATGCCTCCAGTCGAAGGAAGACCTTTGATCATGTACTTGACTATGCTATAGAATTCTATGGGGTGTGTGTTGGGACAACATGACGAGTTTGGCCGAAAAGAGCATGCAATATACTACCTGAGCAAAAATTTTATCGACTGCAAAACTAGATATTCACTACTCAAGAAAACTTGCTAAGCTTTGGCATGGGATGCTCGCCGGCTAAGACAGTATATGATGACTCATACCACTCTATTTATTTCTAAGATGGACCATATCAAGTACATCTTCGAGAAACCCGCTCTGTCCGGATGGATAGCTAGATGGAAAATGATCTTGACCGAGTACGATATTCAGTATACAACACAAAAGGCCATAAAAGGAAGTGTATTGGCAGATCATTTGGCCCATCAAGCTGTTGATGATTACCAATATATGAACTTTGACTTCCCGGACGAGAATATCATGTTAGTAACCGACTGTGCAAAACCTGGACCGTATGATGGACCTGAACAAGGATCTCGATTGACTATGATGTTCGATGGGGCTTACAACGCTTTGGGTAACAGAGTTAGTGATGTGATAGTTTCTCCTGAAGGTTGCCACACCCCTTTCACTGCTAGATTATGCTTCAATTGTACAAACAACATGGCTGAATATGAGGCATGCATTTTGGGTATAAAAGCTTCCATTGATTTAAGGATCAAGCATTTGAATGTACTCAGAGATTTTGCTCTAGTGATTAGCCAAGTAAAGGGAGATTGGGACACTAAACATCCTAATCGTATTCCCTACAAGGAGCTTGTGCTATCTCTAATTCCATACATCAAAGAAATCACCTTTGAACATTTCCCTAGAGAAGAAAATCAGCTAGCTGATGCTTTGGCCATAATGTCTTCTATGTTCAGAGTCAAATGGGACAATGAAGCTTCTATGATTACAATTGAGAGATTTGACGAACCCGCGCACTGCTATGAGCTTAACACTGAAACAAAGAAGCCATGGTACCATGAGGTAAAGAGATACCTTGAAGCACAAAAGTATCCTGAAGGAGCTTCCATCAATGATAAAAAATTCTTATGAAGATTCTCAACCAAATTCTTCCTAATCAATGGAACCCTGTATAAACGTAATCATGATTCTACTCTACTCTAATGTATGGACAAGAAGGAGGCAGAGAAAATTATGGAAGACATGCATGATGGTCTCTTTGGCACTCACTCTAGCGGGCATACTATGGCCAAGAAAATCCTGAGAATTGGTTACTATTGGTCAAAAATGGAGACTGATTGCCATCACCACTCAAGGACTTGCCACAAGTTCCAAATCTATGCTGACAAGGTCCATGTTCCTCTTATTCCTCTAAACATCATGACTGCCCCATGGTCGTTTGAAATGTGGTGCATTGACATGATTGGAGAGATTAAACCTACTGCTTCCAATGGACATCACTTCCTTCTTGCTGCTACCGATTATTTCACCAAATGGGTCGAAATTGCCTCATTTTCCCCAGTAACAAAGAACGTTGTAGCCAGATTCATCAAACATAACCTCATCTGCCGCTATGGTACCCCTGAAAGGATCATCACTGACAACAGAACCAATCTCAACAATGTTATGATAATGGAACTTTGCACTCAGTTCAAAATCAAGCATCACAATTGTTCTCCTTATAGACCTAAAATGAATGGCGCAGTGGAAGAAGCCAACAAAAACATTAAGAAGATTATGCAAATGATGGTGGTAACCTATAAAGACTGGCATGAGATGTTATTGTTTGCTTTTCATGGCTACCGTACTTTAGCTCGAACGTCGACTGGGGAAACTCCCTTTTCTTTGGTATATGGCATGGAAGTTATCCTGTCAATAGAAGTTGATATTCCCTCCCTAAGAATTATGAAGGAAGAAGGCCTAGGAGAAGACGAATGGATTCAGACAAGATTGGATCAGTTGAACTTGATCGATGAAAAGTGATTGGCTGATGTATGTCATGGTCAGATGTATCAAAATGTATGATCAAGGCTTTCAACAAAAAGATCAGGCCTCAGGTATATCAAGATGGTGACCTGGTAATAAAGCGCATCATTCTTCCATAAGGGGACCCCAGGGGAAAATAGACTCCCACTTACGAAGGGCCATTTGTTGTCAAGAAAGTTTTCTCTAGTGGTGCCATGATGCTGGAGACTATGGACGATGAAGATTTCCCATATCCAGTGAACACAGACATAGTTAAAAATACTACGCATAAGAGACCCGCTAGGTTGACACACCTAGGCAAGATAAGGGCATCCCGGCAAACCAAAGGCTTGGGCAAAAACTAGGGATATATGCAAAAGATTATACACCCGGTAATTCGAAAATCCGAAAGGGCGACATGGAAAAAATGGGTATCCTGGTGGGCTGAAAACGCGAAAGGGCGGTCCAGGCAAAAGTTAAGGATTGAAAGCGTATGACTATGTCCCATGGAATCACCACAATCGACTTTATTACCAAGGTCCGAGTTCAAACGGTCCAAGATCAATCTAATCAACTTCTGGCAATGGAAAAGGACGTTCGAAGACATTGGGGCAATAGTAGAGTTGGAACATAATGAGATCATTTCCACATGGTTTTTGTTTTCAATTTTGTTTTCCTTTCGATGATTTCCTCTTACTAGGATCTTCGTCTCTTTGTACAAAAACACCTATTCACGGGAAAAACATCAATACAAATATACTTTGAAGTGCAAACTTTTTGTTTTTTGTTTTGAGTGCAAAAACGTCCAATGACTAAAATTGAATGAACATATGCATATGAACATAATTAAACTGTTTAGCAAATATGTGCCGCCAAGTAGCAACGAGCATATCCTTAATGCAGTGGAGATATCCCCACGAAGTTATCTCATTAGCATTATCCCCACAGAGCCTGTTACAATAAACCTTGGCCCTAGCAGATTTGCCCACAAAATTGGGTCTATGCAAATCCCGGTCAAAAGTTTCAATCTCTCGACAGCTCTCTCCCCAGCTGAGTTGGCCTTAAAAGAGGAAGTCTTGTGGATTGTTTCTTAAAGAATTCACCTTGCCAGCAAGTCATCAAATATTCTCTTCAACAAAATAATACACTCCCCAACATAATCATTTTTATTCAAACAAATTTAGGTTACTATGAAGCCTGGACCCGACCAGATAATAGTCTAACCTCTCAAGTTATTGTAAAGCCTTGACCCAACCAGACAATGGCTTAACTTCTTTCCCCGGTAGAGTTTGCCTCTACTCCCAGCAAGTTACTGTGAAGCCTATACCCGACCAGATATCAGTTTAACTTCATCCTTTCAAGTAAGTTTTTATGATGCCTTGACCCGACCAGATATCAGTTCAACTTCATCCTTTTGAGTAAGTTATTGTGAAGCCTGGACCCGACCAGATATCAGTTTAACTTCATCCTTTTAAGAAAGTTACTGTGAAGCCTGGACCCGACCAAATATCAGTTCAACTTCATCCTTTTAAGAAAGTTACTATGAAGCCTGGACCCAACCAGATATCAGTTCAACTTCATCCTTTTAAGCAAGTTACTTGGAAGCATGGACCCGACCAGATATTAGTTTAACTTCATCCTTTTAAGTAAGTTACTGTGAAGCCTGGACCCAACCAAATATCAATTCAACTTCATCCTTTTAAGCAAGTTATTATGAAGCCTGGACCCGAACAAATATCAGTTTAACTTCATCCTTTCAAGCAAGTCACTGTGAAACGTGGAATACGACCAGATATCAATTCAACTTCATCCTTTTAAGAAAGTTACTATGAATCCTGGACCCGACCAGATATCAGTTCAACTTTATCCTTTCAAACAAGTTACTGTGAAGCCTGGACCCGACCAGATATCAGTTTAACTTCATCCTTTCAAGTAAGTTATTGCGAAGCCTGGAACTCGACCAGATAACAATTAACGTCATCCACCTCAGAAAGTTGCTGTGAAACCTGGAACCCGACCAAATAATAGCCTAACTTCACTCTCCCAAGTAATTTCCTGGGAAGCCTGGAATCCGTCCAGATAACACTTAATTTAATCTTCCCCATCAGGAATAATTCCCCCAGTAGAGAAACGAGTAGTTAAGACTCCTAAACTCTTTTCCCCAATAAGAGATCAACACTCTCTACAGAGTCTTCTTAAACAAACCAATATCCCCCAGCGGAGTTTCTCCTCAAACAACAGAACATGAATTCCCAACGGAAGTATCCTAAACAAAGTTGAAGATACGTCTATTCTCCAACAACAGTTAGGAATTCAGTCTCCCAAGATTCCCCAACATGTTGTCAATGATCTATTTTCCTAGACAAAGACACACTGCAATAAACGCATCACATTCATAAACCATGACGCATACATAACAAATGCATACATCATAATCTCATTTATTTTGATAAAATCATTATGCCATGCATACATCTGCATGCAACTAATCCTCTTCCTTGTAGAAAAAAAATCAATCATCAAATGAATACCTCTTCTAGTTATATTTATCTCTTCCAACTTAAAAAACCAGGAAAAGGAAATATACTGCTTCAGTATAAATCAACCAAAAGATTTATCCTGATACCTCCCCCTAGTCACTCTAAATTTCATCTTTGAGCCTATCTCTGACAACTCTTTGTTATCTCCTCCAAATGGCATCAGTAATCCCATTCCCTATATCATTAATTATTAGTGCTATTTCATGAGAGTGCAAATTTCTTGGCACTTTAGTGTTCAATCATCTCCCACCTTCAAGTCACGAATGGCGAACTCCCCAATCTAACTCTTCAGATTTAAGAAGATTGAACAGGGGCAGTTGTTGTACCCCGAAATTTTCCCTCTCACTTCTCAAGGGATCATCCTAGACCCTCAGGATTGCTTCTATCAAGTTTCACGTCTCGGATTACAATTTTCCAAAAAAGTCATTCACAAGGGCAAAATGGTGAAATGTACGCTAAAAAGTCAAACTTTGACTTTTTGACAAAAAATCAAGTTTGAAAATCATATTTCATCAAGACATGAAGTTGGTTCATCAAGAAATTAGACAGAACTTCTAGGCCAGTTTTCATGCAAGTACAAACAGAATTTGAAAAAGTGATTCCAGAACATGTTACAAGCTTCCTAGAGAATCCTTCAGATCATGCTGGAGCAGGGAGAATCGAAGGTCAGAAGTTTGCTTCATTCAGAACATGACCTTTCGAATCTCACTCTGCGACATATAGAAGTTCTACTCTTCATTCAGAACATGACCCTTCGTATCTCACTCTTCAACATCCAGAAGCTCTACTCTTTGATCAGAACATGACATTTCGAATCCAATTCTTCAACATATGGGAGCTGTGTTCTTCAATCAAAACATGACCTTTGAATCCTCATCCAATTTTCCCTCTCAGTTCAGATACGCTTCAGACGCGTATGCCATTCTGACACTCATTTAAAATTATCTTTCAGATACAGTTCAGATACGCTCCAGACATGGATGCCATTCTAATAACTAGCTCCCAGATAAATTTTAGACACAGTCCAGACACGGACGCCATCTTGATACTCATTCTTCTAGCTTACAAATTACGATACCAACAATCACTCTTGGAAGGCATCTTCAAGCCCAACTCCAAAAACTTTCTATCACCTCTCCAAATGACATCTTTAAGCCCATTCCCTAAACCATCGCATCGCCGAGTGCAAATTTCTGGGCACTCTAGTGTCCAATCATCTTCCACCTTCAAGTCACGAATGGCGAAACTCGCCAATCTAACTCTTCAGGCTTAAGAAGATTGAACAGGGGCAGCTGTTGTACCCCAAAATTTTCCCTCTCACTTATCAAGAATTTGCTCACAAGATCTCCTTGGGCTCAAGACTGCACTAGGGTTTAATCATCTCAAGACACCTCCTTAGACACTAATGACCAAAATTAGGGTTTGAGTTTTCACAAGGATTTTTTAACTATCAATGCTTCATATGACTTTCATGGACCATTGTGGACCCCCAAGATTACTCATGTCAAATTTCAAGCCTTGGATCACATTTTTGCTCAGTCAATTGAGCTGTTGGCCTAAAAAATCAATTGCATTGGGGAAAAAGTCAACCAAGGCCAATTTACAGTCAAACTTCATAATTTTTTATCCACATCAACATTTTAAACCCATATGTATCATCTTATCAAGTTTGGACCACAATTCCTCAGGAAATTTGATCAGATCTCCAAAAGGGCAAAATGGTCAAAATTAGGGTTTTGACTGGGAAAGGGAAATTTATGATTTTTGACCTAGAAAATGGTCAATTGGTTTAAGGCATGATTTCAAGAGTCCAATTGCATAATTTTAACCTGATGACATGATTCAAAACATTGCAAATCCATTGCATTGACAGATGAATTTTACAGTCAACTAATCAAAAGTTAACTGTATATTGAAAAGTCAAACTTTGACTTTTTGGTCAAATTCAAGTGCCAAAAATCATAATTCATCAAAACATGTCAAAATATGAAACTTATTCATAAAGAAATCAAAAAGTCAAGATTTCATTTTGAAAAGTCAAAATTTCTAAACTTAGAAATTTTTCTAAGTGTTGGAAATTTCATGTTTTTTATAACTTTGAGTCAAATTTTCACCATGATGCAAGATGATTCAAAGGAAACTTCCAACATGAAAGTTGTAGATCTCCATGAAATCAACAACGTTTCTTCACACAACATCTCCTAAAAGTTCTTGGATCTAAATTTATAATTTTGTGAATACAAGCTCATGAACTAAAAAAGACTTAGTGAAATTTTGCCCTAGTTAGGCAGATTTTTGACCTAACTTCATGGCAATTTTTCACATAGTTCCAAGGGAAATCTTCAAAAGAAATTGAAAGATTAGTTGTAGAACACATTGCAAACTTTCCAAAATATCCAAGAACTCCTTGTGATCATTCTTGAGTAGGGAGAATCGAAGAGATGAAGTTGGTGTTTTGTCACTTGAATTATTGGTGTTTTGCAGGCCTTAAACTTGTTTATCACTCCATAATTAATGGATTACACAAACTTTCTAGCTATAATCCAAGTGATTTAAGCTTTATCCAATTCACATTTCCATTTTGGGAAGAAAGTTAACAATATTGTTCTTGTAAAGCAAGCTTTATGCATAAAGTCCACTCTTGAGCCTCTAACTTGTTCCCTCTGATCACACATCATCTACAAAGTCAGAAGCAAGTGTGTTAAAAGCATAACCACTATATCTTAACAAGTACACAAGACATTAAAACTTGTTTTCTCAAAAAATCACATGTTTAGCTTAAGAATGCAAATTCAAATTCTGATCAACAACAAGTCTCCAAACTTGTTGCTTATAAATAGAAGCGCATTTTATGAGCTAGAACACGAGTTTGAACACCCTAAAATACACCAAAACTCTCTCAAATCAGAAATTTCCCAAAAACTCCATTATTGCATAGTTTCTGACCTTGAACCTCAAACTCACATTTCCCTCGTGTGTTTCTTGGCCTTTTAGTTTCTAAAGCTTCCTTGCATCAAGAGTAACTCATCCTTGTACCTGTTTCACTCCTGTAACATCATTTTCCCTGTCTTCCATAACCAAAAAAAGAGCATCATAGTTGGACTTATCTAGACCATTCCATCCGTCCTCAACTCAAGCTAACCATTTCATTAGCTTCCTAAAGGTCCAAGGAAGCTAACCTGATCATCAGCACTGCCTGAAACAAGCTCAAATCCATTTCAAGATTTTCAGTTTTGAGGTATTTTTCTTGAACTTTTATCTCATTACTTAGGCATTGTTAGGCTTGCATTTATGAAGATAAAATGTAGACCTCATAGCCACGAAGCTGTACATATCCATAGTTTGCATTTACATGCACTGAGCTTAGAGAATTTTAAAGTTGAAGTTTCTGAAATTTTTAGGGTTCAAATTAGGGCTAGAGAAATTCTTATTTATCTTTGACTTTTTTTTAGTTATTTACATGGTTAGATTCGTGGGGAAGAATGAAACAACTTTCATTTTGTCATCTTCCATTTTTGTTGAGAAATGAAAAAGTTACAGGTACACCGGCTGGAGGTTGAAGATGAAGTCATCAGGACTTGATTTGCCTTACATATATATTGTTTTGTTTATATAAACGGATGTATAGCTACCCCAGTGGTAAAGCGCGGGCCTGTTAACCTTAGGGACCTGGGTTCGAGCCCCAGTGGTACCCTTTTATCCATTTTTCTTATTTTCTGATTTTTCTAACATTTTTTGCAGGCGTTGGGCCCCTTGGGCCTGGCTTTGTTTTTTTTGCTAGCTAACTCTCCCTGCCTACTTTAGGCACCCCCTGGCCCATTTGTATTTATTTATTTCATTTTTCCTTTTAAATATATTTTCTAAAATAATAGAAAATTATTAAAAAAATATAAAAATAGTAGATTTATGTTTTGACATAATTTAAATATTTTCTCACATAAAAAATTATTTTTATTCATCATTCTTTATTTATCTTTACTAATTATCTTGTAAATTAAATTAAAACTAGATTATTATTTATTGTCTTTTTTACCTATTTAAATATATTATTTTAATAAAGAAAATACCAAAAATATTTTATAATACTATAATTTATTTACAAGACAAAATACAAAAAAATACTTTATTCTCTAAACTTATTTTCTTTTAATCAACTAAATAGAATTAGGGTTTTATTCAAAAGTCTTTTCTTAATTAATTTTCTTTTCTTAATTAGTTTAAATTAATTTAATTAATTTTAGTTAATTATTTTTTCTCTTATTAGGGTTAGGTTAAAACCTCTTTTCATAAAAATCCAAACAAAAATCATTTCTTTCCATTTGCATTTGTACCTTATATTTATTCATTTCCTTGTACATTTATTCAATTTGGTTGTAATAGATTAATTAGGTTTATATTATTGCAATCCCCATTCCAAAATTGTATACCCCTCTCCCACAAGTATGGTAATAGCATAGTAACTTTAAATTCCGCAATTTATCGCTTTATATACAAATGCTAGTAATTAGGGTTTGTATGGAAAGAACAAAATCAATCAAATAGAAAAACCTAATTCAAGACAAAATCATGCATGAAAACAATACTCTTGCACAAAAGAACTCCTAGGGTTTCCCCACTTGGCTGCCTTATACAAAATGGCAATATTACGCATGTAAGGTATCTTAGCAAAAACAAGCAAATACAAGATCATAGTCCCTCGATGACGATATCTAAGTTGCCTTTCAAAATGATCTTAAGCCCCTAAAGAAAAATGTCAAGATACCTTGCAACATTTCTAATTATGGTTATACGATGACCCACGCCCGTCCCGTTTACATCCAAAGATAGGGTTTCTTACCAAATCAATGGTAAGACAACAATGTCAAAGGAAAAGAAAATGAACAAGAAAGACATTTGAGTAGGTAGATTGCTACTAATTACTTGCTCAATTTAAAACAAAACATCCTTGCTATTTTCAAAACAAACACCTACACATTTCAAAACATCTTACAAAACTTGAAAACATTTTCAAAAGATCAACATCTTTGTATACATTCTTACGAACGCGAATTATTACAAAGATTGCCTAAACAATGGCCTCTTTACAAAAAAAACTTTCAAAAAACCACACAAAGCACAATTTCAAACAAAAGCAAGTGATCTAGCTAGTAACTAAGAGCCCATGTAAAACCATGAATGAAAAGGGTTCTAATACCTTCCCTTTTCATAATCTACCCCCCGAACTCAAGAAATAATCTTAAAGGTCTTTTCTGTGCTTTTTCACCTTTCCTTTTGGATAAAAGAAAAGTCAGTGGCAACTCTTGCTAACCGCAACATTTGCGATCAAATGCAACACCCTTAAGTCAGTTCTCCCACCGTATCACAGAATTGGCGACTCTACTGGGGAAAACTCTAAAAGTGGAGTTACCTTAGGGATATATCACATTTATTTGCTTACATTGTTTGACTTGTATGCTTTACATTATGGTTCTTTGTTTGGGTTTGAATCCGCTATCTGGA
Organism: Vicia faba; assembly: GCA_948472305.1. NCBI lineage: Eukaryota > Viridiplantae > Streptophyta > Magnoliopsida > Fabales > Fabaceae > Vicia > Vicia faba. The sequence goes on from OX451738.1 coordinate 1,509,495,961, forward strand.
GTTGGGATACATTATAGGTAAGTAGCAATACGTTATGGAAAATGTGCGGGGTATACCGACATGGTCTAAGCAATAGCTACGTTAGTGCGACATATTTATGGGTACCGGTAGCCTTTGAGTTAATCAAAGAGAATATGGGGCCGCTGAGTGATGTCATGAAGCACTAATGAACTTTTAGAACCTTTACTTGACCCACTTGGCCTTTAGGATGTAGTGAGATGACCGGCTTTGGTGCAGTCCAAAGTTGCTAGATACTCGATACTACACTTATTGAGGTTTGGTTTCTTGGGATATTTCGGTCTCCATTAAAGAGGCTTGTGCTGAAACAATAACCAAGGAAACAAAACCGTGATATTGAGCTCCTTAGAACCTGGTTTCTATTACTAGGATAGGTTTAAGCCAACTAAACTTCAAGAGGGTACTTACCTATAAAACTCCATGCAAGCCTAAATCTAAGGATTTGTTTGTTTTGTTTGTATATGCATACTTGTACATAACATCATGAACATCATGAACATCATATACATCCAGTAACCATTTTAAGGATTTTTGGGGATTCATCTTTGTTCTTGTTTTGTAGGATATGGATTAACTCCGCAGGAAAACTATTCAAGTAAATCTTGTAAGGATCCCTTCACAACTCAAGGAGCTAGCTTCAAGGATTCCTGAAAACTCTCCATTTACCGAGAGACATGGTCGCCTACTCAACTTGGTCACCTCTAACACAAATGAGGATATGATGAAGGTGCTTTTTCAGTTCTTTGATCCTTTACACTGTTGTTTCACATTACCCGACTATCAAATTGTGCCTACTTTGGAAGAATTCTCCCAACTCTTGAGGATTCCCATTCTCAATCAACTACCTTTCAAAGGTACGGAGAGAGACCCAAAGCCAGAAGATATTGCTCAAGCTCTACACTTTCACTCATCTGATATCATAACTCATTTGGAAACAAGGAGTGGTGTCAAAGGTTTCTTAGAAAAGTTCTTGTTCGAGAAAGCCCAAAGCTGTTGGAACTCCTTTGATTTGCAAGCCTTTGAGGAAATTGTGGCTCTCCTCATCTATGGGATGGTTTTGTTTCCAAATCCTGACCAACTCATAGATGTCAACACCATCAAAATCTTCATATCCCGCAACCCGGTGCCTACATTGCTAGGAGATATCCTACACTCTTTTCACACCCGCACAATGAGGAAAAGAGGTGTCCTTATATGTTGCATTCATATTTTGGCAAGGTGGTTTATTTCTCATCTTCCCCAATCTGTATTAAAGAATGAGCAAGGTTCAAGGTAATCACAAAGGTTGATGACGCTCAAACATTCGGACATTCATTGGTGCTCCCGATCCAAAGAGAATGTTATCATTTTTTACCGTTGTGGAGAATTCCCTAATGTCCCTTTACTAGGAATTAGGGGAGGTATCACCTACAACCCATGCTTAGCCTTAAGATAGTTTGGTTACGCCCGAAGGGATGGCCCACACGAGATGCTGATTCAAGGTTTGGTATTTGACTATGACAACGATGATCAGGGTCTTTGCCAGAGATTTATCTGAGTTTGGAGGATGTGCATAAGGTGGATAGCAAGACTTTGGGGCACAAGAATTCCATCCCTCTTGAGCCTTACCTCAAATGCGTACGAACTCATGCTCAGAGCTTTATGATGCCTTATCCCTCCATTCTCCCGGTAATCATTGAGTCTGTCATGGAGGGAGATGTTCCATACACTATCCTACATCCTGATATGCCCATCTCTCTTGAAGACTTACAAAGGGATTGGATACAACTCAAGGGGGAGAGACATACATTTGAAGCCCAATTCTATGCAAGCGAGAAGAAGGTTTTGTAACTCACTAGACTACTTCATGAGGAGCAGACTCTGAATGGCTACATCGCACCAAAGAGGATGCGAACTACCTTTTTATCTTAGAGTTTTTGTATTATTTTTCCCAAGGGGCATTGATGTACTCAAAGCTTTAACTTATTAATATAACGTGTGTTTCCTTTTTGTCTAAAACAAATTTGAATCTTTGAAATCCTTGAAATCATTACATATGCATATACCATTCATCATAACATAGGAAGGTCTTTTGCAACAAGTCTCCTCATCTCTCTACTGTTTATTTCAGTAAGATGGATCTCGAGTAAACAGTGAAGGACCTCCAAGCTCAGAATACACAGTTTTAGCAGTTGCTCTACCAAAGGACAAGAAGAGTTAAAGACTTTGCTAGCTGAGGAGAAGAAAAAGAAGACAAAGAAGGTAACCGGAGTCCTAAACATGGGAAGAATATTTCATGGGAAGACAAGAAGGACCTTAGATTTTGCAACGACATCCGGTGAGAGAGACAATCAACATGGGAAAGGCAAGGAAACAGTTGTCCCGTCAGAATCAGAAGAGGAAGAGGAAGAAGAAGACTATTCTGAAGAACAATACCCTCTAGCTGATGACAAGTATAAACATCTCGAAGAGCGTTTGAGTGGGATGGAAATCTAAAAAGTGTCTGGCTTGGAATTTGAGGAATTAAGGTTAGTGTCGGGGATTGTCATTCCTCGGAAATTTAAAGAACCTGTGTTCGCCAAGTATGACGGAGTCTCATGCCCAAAATGCATCTCTGATCCTATGTAAGGAAAATCCAGCTTCATACCGCTGACAAAGACTTATGGGTACACTTCTTCCAAGATAGCCTGTCTGGAACTCAACTTGACTGGTTTTACCAACTAGAAAGAGCCAACATTCACAACTGGGAAGATCTTGGTGCAGCCTTCTACAAACAATACCAATACAATGTTGACCTTGCACCTACCCGTACTCAACTTCAGAGTATGGCCATGGCTTCAAATGAAGGCTTCAAGGACTATGCGCAAAAATGGAGAGATTTAGCCGGAAGAGTTCAACCCCTTCTATCTGAGAGAGAGTTTGTAGACATGTTCTTGGGTACCTTGTTTGGTCCCTTCTTCAATCATTTAATTGGAAGTTCATCTGTGGGTTTTACTGAACTGATTTTGACCGAAGAAAGGGTAGAAGCCGGTATAAAGAGTTGAAAGATTCAGAAAGATACATCCTCTTCTACAGTTGTAAGGAAGCCTTTTATCTGAAAGAAAGAAGTGGTTGCCGTTTATCCTCATAGAAATCAAGATAGGGCCGAGCGCCGGCCAACGGTAGGGGTTGTAATGATACCTAAACCTGTGCCTGGTCAACAAAGAAATAACCAACCAAAGATGGAAAGACCGATCATACAGTTCACCAGAATTAACATGACATTATCGCAAGTATTACCGCATCTACTAAAATCCAATTTGGTGACCTTGAAAGAAGCTCCGAAAAACCCCAACACAACATCTCCTCACTATCATCCCAATGCCTGTTGCGCATATCACTCTGAAAGTCCTGGCCATGACACTAATAACTGTTGGACTCTAAAAAACAAAATGCAAGACCTCATTGAAGCAAAAGAGATTGAATTGGATGCACCCGAAAAGCCAAATGTCATTTCTTCCCCTATGCCCAGACATGGCCATAATACCAATTCCATTGAAGAAGAAATGTTTGTTACTTCACTTGATGAACTTATGACCCCACTTCTGACTATTAAAATGAACTTGTTGAATGTCAGTGTGTTCCCGGGCTGTGATGAAGTTTTCCATTTCTGTTTGTCCTCACCAACCAGATGTCCTTTGTTGAAGGCAGGCGTTTAGTGCCTAATAGATAACAAAGAAATTTTGTTTGAAAAGACTTCTGTTCCACCTATTCCTTTTGAAGATGTTTCTATCATTACCGTTTCCACCAATTCTTCCAGGTTCTCCACCAAAAGACCCGTTAGAATTACATCAGTTCCAAAAGAAACTCCTTTAATAATTATAATGCTTGGACCAGTCCCATATTCGTCAGACAAAACCATACCATGGAATTATGGAGGGGATGTCTACTACCATGGTATCAAGCAGGATTGGCCAGCCGCCGAAGATTCAAGCTCCGAGAAAGTCAGCTCCAACATCAATAATATTGCAGGAACTAGCAATATTACCCGAAGCGGAAGGATATTCTCTCCGGAAATTTCTCCCCCAAAAGCAATTTCTGGACCCGTAATCATTCATGTTGTTGCTCCCGCAAAAGTTGTTCCCAGTCCTACAATCATCTCCAACAATACTCCAACTGACAAAGCTGTCACAACCCATGTTATCATTCCTACTGACACTCCTGCTGCCAAGTTAATCGAAACTTGAGGTAAAAGTATTCTGATTGAGCCTGTCCGGACGAAGGCTCGATCATTGGCTATACCTGAGACCTCCCGGAAAGAGATGGAGGATATTTTGAAGATCATTAAAAGAAGCAACTACGATGTTGTTGAACAATTAGGGCAGACTCCCTCTAAAATTTCCATGCTGGTATTACTACTATGTTCTGAGGCGCATGCAAAAGCCTTGGTAAAATTCCTGAAAACTGCCCACGTACCCCAAGAGACTTCTGCCGATCAATTCCAAGACTGCGTAGCCAGATTGACTATAGATAATGGTCTATGTTTTTCGGCTGCTGATTTAAAACCCAGAGGAAGGAAGCATAGTGAGGCATTGCATGTATCAGTTGAACGTAGGGGCACAAACTTGGCCGATGATTTGGTGGACACTGGCTCATCTTTGAATGTATTGCCTAAAAAAGCTCTTGATAGGCTTGACTGTGAGGGATTGACATTGAAGCCAAGTAACATAGTAGTAAGGGCTTTTGACGGCTCAAAAAGGATGGTACATGGGGAGGTAGACATTCCATAAAATTTGGAACACAAACATTTGATTTAACTTTTTACGTAATGGATATCCGTCCTTCATATTCTTGCTTGCTAGGCCAACCATGGATTCATAATGCTGGCACTGTCATTTCTACGTTGCACCAAATGCTGAAATATCTGATTCAAGGGAAGATTATCACCATTCATGTAGAAGAAGAGTATATGATCAGCCATTTCGATTCCTTCAGATATGTTGAATTAGATGGTGAATTTATTGAAACTCCATTCCAAGACTTTGAAGAGGTCCCGCAAGATGTGGCAGTAACCAAGGTTGTTCCCGAGATCACAAGGCCTCCACTACGGATGTCATCCCTGAAGGATACCAAAGTAGTGGTAGAAGAAGGTGGGTGCACTATCTGGGGACAACTCCCAAATATCCCATATAAGTCTGACAAGTTTGGCATGGGTTTCACTTCAAGTGCTCAGAAGGTTGTTCGCCACGCTTGTGCCGAAGAACCACCCCTGAAGACCAGCAACCGCGAGGTCAACAGCATAGAAGATGATGAAGATGTTTGTGACTTGAAAGACTGGATATTCCCGACTGTCAGTAGAGGGCTCAACAACTGGGAGGCTAGAGATTTTGTCCCGGTCACTTTTATCCCACAATAATTTGTCTTTACATTTTGTTGGATCTGTAATATTAAAACAATTCGCACTCTTAAAACCTTGTGTCTTACCCGAGGCACAATGGTCCACTTGTAAGGGTTATTATCTCATTTTCATATGACATCAATGAATCATGGATGTTTTCACATACAAACTTTTATGCTCATTGTTTTTCTTTTTACATTTTTTATTTATTTCAAGGATAGCTATACCCTTACACACACTCACACTCACAATGCAGGTATACATCCACTCGGGGTCCCATGGGTAACCATACTGCTATGGCCTTTTGTGACTCTGAGAATCTAATCTACCAAGCCGAAGACGAAGGTGAGGAAAATTGTGAAGTGCCAGGGGAACTTGCAAGACTACTAGACCAAGAAGAGAGAACCATTCAGCCTCACGAGGAACCCGTTGATACAATCAACCTAGGTACCAAAGAAGACAAAAAAGAGGTCAAGGTAGGTGCCAATATGGAACCAAGTATTATGGAGCGTCTGATTCAGTTGTTACACGGTTATGTCGAAGTCTTTACCTGGTCATATAAAGAAATGTCGGGACTTGATGCATATATTGTGGTACATCGTCTTCCTACAAGAGAGGATTGTCCTCCAGTAAAGCAAAAGGTTCGCCACATGAGGCCTGATATGTCAGAAAAGATTAAAGCAGAAGTCATGAAGCAATTCAATGCTGGATTCTTGGATGTCACCTCTTATCCCCAATGGGTTGCCTATGTTGTTCCCGTGCCCAAAAAAGACGGCAAAGTGCGAATGTGTGTGGACTACAGAGATTTGAATAGGGCAAGCCCTAAGGATTATTTTCCACTCCCCCACATTGATATTCTAGTTGACAATACGACACAACACAAAGTGTTTTACTTCATGGACGGATTCTCAGGTTACAACAAAATCAAAATGGCGTCTGGGGACATGGAGAAAACAACATTTGTCACGCAGTGGGGCACTTTCTGCTATAAGGTGATGACATTCATACTGAAGAATGTAGGGGAAACCTATCAGCATGCCATGGTAGCCTTATTTCATGACATGATACATCACGAAATAGAGGTCTACGTGGACGAAATGATAGCCAGATCTCAAACATAAGAAGAGCATCTTGATAACTTACAAAAACTATTTGAGAGACTGAAGAAGTACAAGCTGAGGTTGAATCCAAAAAAAATCACATTTGGGGTACGGTCTGGTAAACTCCTAGGCTTTGTCGTCAGCAACAAAGGTATCGACGTTGATCCTGCCAAAGTTAAAGCAATACAAGAAATACCTGTTCCTCGTAATGAGAAGGAAGTCAGATGATTTTTGGGGCATTTGAACTACATTTCCAGATTCATCTCTCACCTGACAGCTACTTGTGAACCAATCTTCAAATTGTTGAAGAAATATCAAGTAGTAAAATGGAATGATGAGTGCCAAGTTGCTTTTGACAAAATCAAAGTATATTTACAAAAGCCTCCTGTGTGGATTCCACCAGTCCAGGGAAGACCATTGATCATGTATCTGACTTTTTTAGAAAACTCAATGGGATGTGTATTGTGGCAGCATGACGAGTCTGGCCGAAAAGAGCATGCTATTTATTACCTGAGAAAAAAGTTTACCGACTGTGAAACCAGATATTCACTGCTCGAGAAAACTTGCTACGCTCTGGCATGGGCTGCTCACCGGCTAAGACAGTATATGCTTACTCATACTACTTTGTTGATATCTAAAATGGATCCAATAAAATACATCTTCGAGAAACCTGCTCTTTCCGGGAGAATAGCAAGATGGAAGATGATCCTGACAGAATATGACATACAATATACTACCCAAAAAGAAATAAAGGGCAGTGTATTAGCTGATCACCTTGCTCAGCAAGCTGTAGAAGACTACCAATCAATGAATTTCGAATTTCCAGATGAAGACATCATGACGGTAAATAGCTGTGAAGAATTCAGGCCATATGACGGACCTGAACAAGGATCCCGATAGACCCTGTTCTTTGATGGGGAATCCAATGCACTTGGAAATGGTATCGGTGCTGTACTCATATCTCCGGAAGGGTGTCATACTCCCTTTACCGCGAGACTCTGCTTCAATTGTACAAACAACATGGTGGAATACGAAGCATGCATCTTTGGTCTCAGAGCTGCCATAGACTTGGGGATCAAATCCTTGGATGTATTCGTAGATTCAGCTTTGGTGATCATTCAGATCAAAGGGGAATGGGACACCAAACACCCTAACCTTATCCCTTATAAATAACATTTTTTGACATTGCTACCACATTTTGAGAAGATTACCTTCGAGCATTTCTCGCAAGAAGAAAATCAGCTAGCAGACGCTCTAGCCACAATAACATCTATGTTTAAACTTAATGGGATAACGAGGCTCCTCAGATCACCATAGAACGAATGGAGGAACCAACACACTATCACGAGATTAATACTGAAGAAGTAATGGTCCAACCTTGGTTCCACGAAGTCAAGAAGTATCTCGAGGCTCAAGAATATCCAGAAGGAGCTTCAATCAATGATAAGATGTTCTTAAGGAGATTCTCTGCTAAATGTTTCCTTAGTAATGGCATCTTGTACAAATGCAATCATGACTCTGTGTTACTTCGGTGCATAGATAAGGTTGAAGCTGAAAGGACCATGGCTGAATTGCATGAAGGCACTTTTGGAAGCCATTCCAGTTGGCATACGATGGCAAAGAAAATCCTACGGGCAGGCTATTACTGGTCTACCATGGAAGCAAATTGCTATCAACATTCTCGAACTTGTCATAAGTGTCAGATTTATGTTAACAAGTTGCACGTACCTCCGGTTCCTCTAAATGTCTTGACAGCTCCTTGGTCCTTTGCTATGTGGGGAATATATATGATTGGGGAAATCAAGCCGAGAACCTCTAATGGACACCGCTTCATCTTAGTGGCCATTGATTATTTTACAAAGTGGGTGGAGGCAACTTCCTTCGCTTCCGTTACCAAGAATGTTGTTGCCCGTTTCATCAAGAAAAATCTCATTTGCCGGTACGGTATCCCGGAAAGGATCATCACTTACAATGGTACAAATCTCAACAACACTATGATCACCTCCTTTTGCGAGCAAATCAAGATCCAGCATCACAATTCTTCCCCTTACCCGCCAAAGATGAATGGTGCTGTCGAAGCTGCAAATAATAACATTAAAAAGATCATACAGAAAATGACAGTCACATACAAAGACTGGCATGAGATATTACCATCCGCTCTCCATGGGTATCGTACCACAACTCGGACATCAACCGGGGCAACACCTTATTATCTATTTTACGGCATGGAGGTTGTCTTGCCTATCGAGGTTCGGATCCCCTCTCTAAGAATTATGAAGGATGCAGGGCTGAATGAAGAAGATTGGATTCAGACTCGACTTGATCAACTAAACTTGATTGATGAGAAGAGACTTATTGCTGTTTGCCATGGTCAAATGTATCAAAAAAGGATGATCAAGGCTTTCAACAAGAAGGTCAGACGCCAAGTGTATCAAGTTGTAGATCTGGTGATCAAACGCATCATACTGCCACAAGGTGATCCTAGGGGCAAATGGACTCCTACCTATGAAGGACCATTTGTAATCAAAAACATTTTCTCTGGTAGGGCAATGATCTTGACCACCATGGACGGTGACGACCTGTCGCACCCTGCGAACACAGACATCGTCAAAAGATACTACGCATAAGAGACCCGCTAGGTTGACATACCTAGGCAAAACCAGGGCATCCCGGCGAACCAAAAAGGTTCGGACAAAAATTAGGGATAAACAAAAAAATATGTACACCCGGAAAGTTGAAAACCCCAAAGGGCGACTTGGGAAAAAAAGCGTATCCCGGTGGACTGAAAACCCGAAAGGGCGGTCCAGGCAAAAGTTAGGGAATTAAAGCGTATGACTATGTCCCGTTGGATCACCTTATGGACAACCTTTGGCTTCAACTAACAAACTCATAGGTTCTGATCAATTCAATCATATTCGAACGAGGCAACAAATAGACAAAATGCTCAGAGATACAAAGGCTATAGCAAAATGGGAACCACATGGGATTATTGCACATAGCTATCTTTTCTTTGTATTAAAATTTTCATTTTTTCTTACGACGGTGTTCTCCTACTAGAATGTTCGTATCATTGTACAAAAATACTTACTCAAAGTCAATACAAAGATATCTCCTTGAAAGTGAAAAACTATTTGTTTTTCTTTACTCTTGTGTTTTGTTTACAAAGACGTCCAATGATTCATTGTTGAACATATGCATTTGAACATAATTACTGTTTACAAATAAACAAAATAAAATACAATCATTGATGGATTTAAGAGGTAGGGAAATCTCTCTAAGCTATTTCCATAAATCCCCCACGGTTTGCAGTTTAGTTCCCAGCGGAACGAGCTTCCAATTATCAATCCCCGGTACAGGTTGTTCATTTTCTCAGGATTTCACAACAGGATTTTACAAGCAGTACACGACATTTCCCTTACAACAGTGTTTGTTTCTCTAAGAGGAAATTCATCAACACTTTAACTTCACAACATGAAGGCTTATACTCCATATCCTCAGCAGCAGTCAGGGATTTATTTTCCCCAATCCAACAGTAGTGCAACAAACTAGCTCACATACGGATACATCACATCCATATATCATAAACATTGATAACACGAATGCATTATACTATGCATTTCATACAACATAAACATTGCATTTTAGCTAACATTTTACCCTTTTCAGGATAAGGTTAACAACTACCATTAACAATGTTCAAAACTTTAAGATACAGTTCAGATATGCTCCAGACACGGATGCCATTCTGATACTCATTCAGATTCAACATTCAGATACGCTCCATACACGAATTCCATTTTGGTATTCATTTAGATTCAACTTTCAGATATAGTTCAAATACGCTCCAGACACGGATGCCATTCTAATACTCATTCAAGTGCAACTTTCAGATACAGTTCAGATACGCTCCAGACACGGATGCCATTCTGATACTCATTCAGATTCAAATTTCATATAGAGTTCATATAAGCTTCATACACGATGCCATTCTGATACTCATCCAAGTGCTACTATCAGATACAAATTAGATATGCTCCAGACACGGATGCCATTTTGATGCTCATTCAAATTCAACTCTCAGATACAGTTCATATACGCTCCAGACGTGGATGCCATTCTAACACTCATTCAAAATTAGCTTTCAGATATAGTTCAGATATGCTCCAGACATGGATTCCATTCTAATAACCAGCTCCCAAATACATTTCGGACACACTCCAGACACATACGCCATCTTGATACTCATTCTTCCAGCTTACAAATTACAATACCAACAATCACTCTTGGAAGGCATCTACAAGCCCATCTCCAAAAACTTTCTATCACCTCTCCAAATGGCATCTTTAAGCCTATTCCCTCAACCATCGCATCGCCGAGTGCAAATTTCTGGGCACTCTAGTGTCCAATCATCTTCCACCTTCAAGTCACGAATGGCGAAACTCGCCAATCTAACTCTTCAGGCTTAAGAAGATTGAACAGGGGCAGCTGTTGTACCCCAAAATTTTCCCTCTCACTTATCAATAATTTGCTCACAAGATCTCCTTGGGCTCAAGACTGCACTAGGGTTTGATCAGCTCAAGACACCTCCTTAGGCACTGATAACCAAAATTAGGGTTTGAGTTTGCACAAGGATTTTTTAACTATCAATGCTTCATATGACTTTCATGGACCTTTGTGGACCCCCAAGATTACTCATGTCAAATTTCAAGCCTTGGATCACATTTTTGCTCAGTCAATTGAGCAGTTGACCTAAAAAATCAGTTGCATTGGGGAAAAAGTCAACCATGGCCAATTTACTGTCAAACTTCATAATTTTTTATCCACATCAACATTTTAAACCCATATGTATCATTTGATCAAGTTTGTACCATAATTCCTCAGGAAATTTGATCAAATCTCCAAAAGGGCAAAATGGTCAAAATTAGGGTTTTGACTGGGAAAGGGCAATTTCTGATATTTGACCTAGCAAATGGTCAATTGGTTTAAGGCATGATCTCAAGATTCAAATTTCATCATGTTGACCTAATGACATGGCTCAAAACATTGCAAATCCATTAGATTGACAGATGAATTTTGCAGTCAACTGATCAAAAGTCAATTGTATACTAAAAAGTCAAACTTTGACTTTTTGGTCAAATTCAAGTGCCAAAAATCATAATTTACCAAAACATGTAAAAATATTAAACTTATTCATAAAGAAATCAAAAAGTCAGGATTTCATTTGGAAAAGTCAAAATTTCTAAACTTAGAAAGTTTTCTAAGTGTTGGAAATTTCATGTTATTTCATAATTTTGAGCCAAATTTTCACCATGATGTAAGATGATTCAAAGGAAACTTCCAACATGAAAATTGTAGATCTCCATGAAATATACAAATTTGCTTCACATAACTTCTCCTAAAAGTGCATGGATCTCAAGTTATAATTTTGTGAATACATGCTCATGAACTAAAAAAGTCTTGGTGAAATTTTACCCTAGTTAGGCAGATTTTTTACCTAACTTCATGGAAATTTTTCACATAGTTCAAAGAGTAATATTCAAAATCAATTCAAATATTAGTTGTAGAACATATTTCAAGCTTTCCAAAATGTCCAAGAACTCCTTGAGATTATTCTTGAGTAGGGAGAATCGAAGAGATGAAGTTGGTGTTTTGTCACTTGAATTATAGGTCATTTTCATGATGAACACAAATGCAAATCAATGTTAGGCTGAATAATCTTTGCTTTGCAGGCTGAATAATTAATGGATTACACAAACATTCGAGCTATAATCCAAGTGATTTAAGCCTTATCCAATTCAGATTTCCATTTTGGGAAGAAAGTTAACAATACCATTCTTGTAAAGCAAGCTTTATGCATAAAGTCCACTCTTGAGCCTCTAACTTGTTCCCTATGATCACACTTCATCTACAAAGTCAGAAGTAAGTGTGTTTAAAGTATAACCACTCTATCTTAGCAAGTACACAAGACATTGAAACTTGTTTTCTCAAAAAATCACATGTTTAGCTTAAGAATGCAAATTCAAATTCTGATCAACAAAAAGTCTCCAAACTTGTTTCTTAAAAATAGAATCACATTTTGTGAGCTAGAACACGAGTTTGAACACCCTAAAATACACCAAAACTCTCTCAAATCAGAAATTGCCCAAAAACTCCATTGTTGCACAGTTTCTGACCTTGAACCTCAAACTCACATTTCCCTCATGCGTTTCTTGGCCTTTTAGTTTCTAAAGCTTCATTGCATCAAGAGTAACTCATCCTTGTACCTGTTTCACTTCTGTAACACCATTTCCTTGTCTTTCATAACCAAAAACAAAGCATCACAATTGGAATTCTCCAGACCATTACATTCGTCCTCGGCTCAAGCCAACCATTGTATTAGCTTCCTAAAGGTCCAAGCAAGCTAACCTGATCATCAGCATTACCTGAAACAAGCTCAAATCCATTTCACAATTTCCAATTTTGAGGTATTTTTCTTGAAATTCTATCTCATTACTTATGCATTGTTAGGCTTGCATTTGTTAAGATAAAATGTAGACCTCATTGTCACGAAGTTGTACATATCTATAGTTTGCATTTACATGGCCTGAGCTTAGAGAATTTTAGAGTTGAAGTTTCTGAAATTTTTAGGGTTCAAATTAGGGCCAGAGAAATTATCATTTATCTTTGACTTTTAGCTTTATTTATTTACATGGTTAGATTCGTGTTGAAGAATGCAACAACTTTCATTTATTCATCTTCCATTTTTGTTGAGAAATGAAGAAGTTACAAGTACACCGGCTGGAGGTTGAAGATGAAGTCATCAGGACTTGATTTGCCTTACATATTTATTGTTTTATTTATATAAACGGATGTATAGCCACTGCAGTCGTAAAGTGCGCGCCTGTTAACCTTAGGGACCTGGGTTCGAGTCCTAGTGGTACCCTTTTGCCCATTTTTCATATTTTCTGATTTTTCTAACATTTTTTGCAAACGTTGGGCCCTTTGGGCCTGGCTTAGTTTTTTTTGCTAGCTAACTCTTCATGCCTACTTTTGGAACCCCCTGGCCCATTCGTATTTATTTATTTATTTATTTCATTTTTCCTTTTAAATATATTTTCTAAAATACTAAAAAATCATTAAAAAAAATATAAAAATAGTAGATTTATGTTTTGACAAAATTTAAATATTTTTCTAACACAAAAATTATTTTTATTCATCATACTTTATTTATCTTTACTAATTATCTAGTAAATTAATTTAAAACTAGATTATTATTTATTTTCTTTTATACCTATTTAAATATATCATTTTAATAAAGAAAAAGCCAAAAATATTTTATAATACTATAATTTATTTACAAGACAAAATACAAAAAAATACTTTTTTCTCTAAACTTATTTTCTTTTAATCAACTAAATAGAATAAGGGTTTTAGTCAAAATTATTTTCTTAATTAATTTTATTTTCTTAATTAGTTTAAATTAATATAATTAATTTTAGTTAATTATTTTTTCTCTAATTAGGGTTAGGTTAAAACCTCTTTTCATAAAAATCCAAACAAATATCATTTCTTTCCATTTGCATTTGTACTTTATATTTATTCATTTCCTTGTACATATATTCAATTTGTTTGTAATATATTAATTAGGTTTATGTTATTGCAATCCTCATTAACAAATTGTATACCCCCCTCCCACAAGTATTGTAATAGCATAGTAACTTTAAATTGTTCAATTTATCACTTTATATACAAATGCTAGTAATTAGGGTTTGTATGGAAAGAACAAAATCAATCAAATAGAAAAACCTAATTCAAGACAAAATCAAGCATGAAAACAATACACTTGCACACAAGCACCCCTAGGGTTACCCCACTTGGTTGCCTTATACAAAATGGCCATATTACGCATGTAAGGTATCTTAGCAAAAACAAGCAAATACAAGATCATAGTCCCTCGATTTTGCTATCTAAGTTGCCTTTCAAAATGATCTTAAGCCCCTAAAGAAAAATGCTAAGATACCTTGCAACATTTCTAATCATGGTTATATGATGACCCACGCCCGTCTCGTTTACATCCAAAGATAGGGTTACTTACCAAATCAATGGTAAGACAACAATGTCAAAGGAAAAGAAAATGAACAAGAAAGACATTTGAGTAGGTAGATTGCTTCTAATTACTTGCTCAATTTCAAACAAAACATCCTTTCTATTTTCAAAACAAACACCTACACATTTCAAAACATCTTACAAAACTTGAAAACGTTTTCAAAAGATCAACATCTTTGTATACATTCTTACGAACGAGAATCATTACAAAGATTGCCTAAATAATGGCCTCTTTACAAAAAAAACTTTCAAAAAACCACATAAAGCAAAATTTCAAACAAAAGCAAGTGATTTAGCAAGTAACTAAGATCCCATGGAAAACCATGGATGAAAAGGGTGCTAATACCTTCCCTTTTCATAATCTACCCCCCAAACTCAAGAAATAATATCAAAGGTCTTTCTTGTGCTTTTTCACCTTTCCTTTTGGGTAAAAGAAAAGTCGGTGGCGACTCTTGCTAACCGCAACATTTGCGATCAAACGCAAAACCCTCAAGTCAGTTCTCCCATCGTATCACAGAAGGGCTTCTTGTAAGTGCTCCTTCAATTGCACCACTGTCTTTGCATGCTGGCTTAACTCACAAATGCAAATAGCTACCCACATGCAAGCTGGACCCTTACTTTTATCGAGCATTTGTTCTCCTTGAAGTAAGCTTATTTCCTACTTCTACTAGGAAAACTTTCCCTTCGGGAGTGCCTTCAGTGCAAAAAATATAGAACTTCTCCAAACTGGCCTTCGATTCACAAAAACTCCCATTGGGCAAAAGACACCTCAACGTGTCACAAGTGCACGTATCCCTTCTCAGTTTGTCATCAGCACAAGGCCAAAACTCCTTCAAATTTTCCTTCAACCACAAGGCACTGGCCACCTTTGTGTCAGCTTCGCCTAGGCAGTGACCTCCTTTATGCCTGCCCTGACTTGTTTCATGCTAGCATCCACAAGGCACAAGCTGCATTTGTACCAGTTTCGACTGGGCACAGACTCCCCTTTGAAACATTTGTATACACTTCAGCATGCAGAAGGCCCATTCAAAGTCCATACAAGAGGCCCATTCAAAGAAAGTAATACTAGATCCAGTCGAAGGGTATACCAGAGGTACATTTGAAGAAGCATGCAGAAGGCCCAGTCAAAGGCCACACAACAGACCTATTCGAACAATATATGGTTGTCCATTCGAAGGACACATAACTGGTGGGAACTAATGGTATTTTAGTTTGTTCGAAAGGTGTGGAAAGATGGAGGATTAGATTCAAAGGATCAAGTTGAACATTATACCCATAGGCTAGGCTACGTGTTTCCCCTTTTCAGGCCTCAAACCTATGACTCACTCTATATTTAATTGATTATACAAGTTAAATAGGCTTTTACCCTTTTATTGTCCTTGACCACTTGCCCTTAGTAGTATAATACTACTTTTTATAACAGTTTTTCTTGAGCCTTGCGCCTGTTTTCCTTTTGAAGGAAGAAATCCATCTGAACCATTCATCTTGCTATCATGGAACAATTAGACACTTACTTTCTAGTTGAGCCTTATTTTATTATTTTTACTCCCAAACTTCCCAAAACCTTTCTCTATAAACAGAGAGATCCTTTGCAAATAAAAAAGAGGAGAGAGGAGAGAAGAAGAAGGGAGGAACGTATCTTCAAAATTCTCAAACATCATAAAATTCTCAAACACTTAAACACTTTTGAAAACACAAATCCAGAATCCAAATACTTGTCTCTTTCAAAATCTGAAGAAAAAATCCTTACATCTTGATATCCTTTGAATCTAGCAAAAAAGGACAACTCACTTGTTTTGCTCTTTCGAATCCAGTGTCAAAGGCTCACCCTTGGTCTTTCCCTTCGAACCCATATCCATTCAAGGTAACCTCTTCAAGGTCTAGCACACGCTCCAGCTTCCAGCAAGGTAAGTGTAACACAGTGGGAGAACTGACTTGGGATGTTTTGCATTTTATCGCAATTGTTGAAGATAGCAAGAAATGCCACCGAATTTTCTTTTATCCAATAAGGAAAGGATGAAAAGAATATGAAAGCCCTTTCAATATTATTTCTTGAGTTCAGAGGGTAGATTATGAAAAGGGAAGGTGTTAGCACCCTTTTCATCCATAGTTATATATGGGCTCTTAGTTGCTTTCTAGATCACTTGCTTTTGTTTGAAAATTGTGCTTTGTGGTGTGGTTTTGAAAGTACTTTGAAAATGTGCCTTTGTAATGATTCTCGTCTCATAAGAATGCGTACAAAGTGTTGTTTGGAAAATAGTTCAAAGAAGTTTTGTGTAATGTGTTTTTGAAAGTGATTTTGAAAAGGGTATCTTTGTAATGGTTCTCGTCTTTATGAGGACGCATACAAAGCGTTATCTTTTGAAAAATGTTTCAAAATGAAAGTGTAGGTGTATAAAATTTTGTTGTTGTGAGCAAGAGAGCAACTAGGAGCAATCTACCTACTCAAAAGGTCTTAAATGTTCTTTTCCTCCTCCTTTAGATGTTGCTATCTTACCATTGATTTGGTAAGAAGCCCCATCATTGGATATAAAGGGACGGGCGTGGGTTATCGTATAGCCATGACAGCAAAGTTGTGAGATATCTTAGCATTTCTCTTGAGGGACTAAGATCATTTGTAAGGCAACATTCGAAGCGTCATCGAGAGACTATGATCTTGTGTTTTTTTAATATTATTTTAGCTAAGACGTCGCACATGCATAACATGACCATTTTTAGGTAACAAGTGGAGGTAACCCTAGGGGTGCATGTGTGAATAGTGTGTTTTATTGCATGCATTTAGTCTTTGATTAGGGGTTGTCTATTTGTTGATTTTATCTTCCCATACAAATCCTACTTTACTAGCATTTATATGAAAGCGCTAAATTGTGGAAAGTAAATATTCTACGCTATTACAATCATTAGGGGGGTGGGGTGTACAAATTTACAAATGGGGATTGCAAGAAATTAAAGTCCTAATTATCTATTACAACCATATTGAAATAATGTACAAGAAATATAAACTAGGCTTGTTTTTTTTTTGTTAAGAGAAGAAATAAATTTGTTTAAGAAAATATTTTAGTCTTTTTGTTTCAAAAGAAATAAAGTAAAGCATGTGAGCATAAAGTATTTTTTTTGATGTTTTTGATTAATGAAATTAAGAGGTGCTGATAAAAATAATAGAGAGTAAACGTCAGAATCAGCGTATTACTGAAAGAGGAGAGTGCAGAAGTTCTGACTCAAACGCATTGCAAATCAGAAAATAAACGTTAGCAGAAATGGGGAAAACTAGATGTTCTGGGTCCAGGTGCACTAATGTTTTAAGGTTGCCGGGAAAAAAGGAAAGCCTAAAAGTTCTGATTGCTGAGAGATTCTAGAAGTTGATATACAAATGGGAACCTAGAAGTTCTAGTGCTACTGGAAGGTTAAAAGTTCTGGTTGTTGAGGGAGTCTAAAAGTTCTGGTTGTTGAGAGAGTGAGGTGATAATGCTGTTGGGTGAGGATATCTAAAAGTTCTGGTCTAGGAATATTATCTGACAGATAAATGGGTAAAAATGTCAATAAATATACCTAAAAAAGATGCTTCTTGGGCTAGAACCCAGGACCCTTAGCACTAATGTCTTATGGGCACGCTTTCTACCACTAGAGTGGTTGTACATCCGGTATTAGAAGAAAAAGCATAAACATGTATCACAAAGTAAGTTCTGATGATGAACTCCATCTCTTTCTCCATGCCCATCAGAGTATCTGCAACTTAGTCATCTCTCAACAAAAACAGAAAATGCAAACGTAGCAGTTGTGGCAGTTTTCATCATGGTTTCAGAAATATAAAATAATATAATTGTAAATCAGAAGCAAGCATGAATTTTTCTAATCCTAAATTTTGAATCCTAATTTCCTCAAGAAGTTATGAACTGAAATTCTCTAAACTTAGGCAAAAAATACATAAAATCTATGAATATGTACAGAATCAGAGTCAGGATGTCTACATTGTATTTTTGAACATGGAAGCCTATCAATGCCTAAGTAATGAGATGAAAGTCAGAAGAAACTTACCTTGCAGCTAGAAATTGTTCTGTGAACTAAAGCCTGATTCTGACTGCTTTGACGTTCTGGTCAGCTTCATCAAGTTCTCAGAAAGCTGAAGCAAACCTTAACTTGAGTTGTGGATAGCTGAAATGTTCTGGAACAACCAAGAAGCAAAGTTCTGATTTTTGAGATGGAGACTGATGAGGATTGTATTACAGTCTAAAAATAGAAGTTGGGACGGCTTCCAAATGTATGTTAGAAACTGTTTGGGTGATTTGGTCAAGAAACACTTGCGGAAAATTGGAGTTTGAGTGCAAAAATCAGAAATAATCAGGTTTTGTAATTGTGTTTGCAGTTTCGGATTCTTGGAATTTTTAGCAAGGTTCAAGGCTTTCTTCAATTGTTTCGACCCCTTTAATAGTTGCAAATGAAGTTCAATTTATAGGAAAAGGATTTAGGAGCTTTGGAGAAGTCAAGAGTACAACCATCATATGTTATGGTGCTGACTTGTTCTTGAAGCAAGTTTAGACAAGCATGTTTCAAGGCAAAGTAGAGTGTTTAGCAGCTTTAGTCGTGCCTACTCTGAATTTGTAAGCATGAATTATGGAAAAGTACCCTCAGAAGCAAAATTAAAACATGGGTCCAGCATAAACTTTGTACAAAGGTTTGCTTTTCAAGGACAACAATGGTACTTCTATGCCACACGTGGGAAAATCCTTTAGATAAAGACTCAAAAGTAGGTGTGAGCATTAAATGATGATATTTATCAAAATAGACAACCTGCAATATGAGATTATGTATCATATTTTAATCTGGATCAGAAGTTCAGCATCAGCGTAACTTGGAACAAATATCCAACTTCTGATCTTTGAATCTCCCTGCTCCAGCATGTTCTGAAGAAGTTCTCAGACTTTTTAGAAAGCTTGTAACACGCTTTGTAGATCTTCTTTGAATTACTCTTGCAAATTCTGATTGGACCTATATGAAAACTGGCCCTGAAGTTCTAAGCAAATTTTGAATTGAAAAGGCTCGGAATTTACTAAGTGTTTTAGTTTCATGGACGTGTCTTCAAAGGCTTATAACTTGAAATTCCAGCATTTCCAGGAGAAATTCTTTTCTTCAATGTTTCACATCTCATTGAGATCTACTACTCTTGTGTCAGAAGTTCTTCCAAAATCATCTTGCATCATGGTGAAAATCTGGCCAAAAGTTCTGAATTTATCATCTTTTCTTAACACTTAGAAAAATTTCTAAGTGTTTAGAATTTTGACTTTTCCAAAGTAATTTTGACTTTTGATTTTCTTAATGAACCAAACTTCATATTTTAACATGTCTTGATGAAATGTGATTCTTGAAACTTGATTTTGATTTAAAAGTCAAAGTTTAACCTTTAAGTGTGCATTTTGACCATTTTGCCCTTGTGCCAATTCTAAACCCAAATTGATGTATCAGTGCTGCAAACTTGAGTCATGGAGGATATTGTGAGAGGATTCTTAAGAAATGAGAGGGAAAATTTTGGGGTACAACAGCTTCCTCTATTCAATCTTCTTAGACCTGAAGAGTTAGATTGGCGAGTCCGCCATTTGTGACTTGAAGGTTGAAGATGATTGAACACTAAAGTGCCCAAAAATTTGCACTCGATGATATGTTGGTTGACTGTGTAGGGAATGGGCTTAAAGATGCCATTTGGAGGGATGATGGAGAGTTATCGGAGATGGGATTGTAGATGCCATCCAAAGGTGATTGTTGAAAGAAATTAGACTAAGTCTAAATTTGGACTTCAATTGGAGAAGAATCAGAATAAATCTTTGGAGTGATTTATCTGAACTAGAGAAAATGTCCACTGGAAAGGAATCAATATAAACCATTGAGATATTTAAACTGAAATAGAAGATGTAGTGGGATGAGTATCAGAATATCATCCATAAATGGATTATATCTGACTCGTATCTGAAAGATGTACTGAACGAGTGTCAGAATGACATATGTATCTGGATCGTATCTGGACTATATTTGAAATGTACTGGAGTAAGTATCAAAATGTCAGCCATATCTGGACCACATCTGAAATGTTTCTAGAAGGAATCTGGGGTAAGCATCAGAATGACAACCATATCTGGATCGCATCTGAACTGTTTCTAGAAGAGAATCTGAAGTAAGTATCAGAATGTCATCCATATCTGGATCGCATCTGAATTGTTTTTAGAAGGAATATGGGGTATGTATCAGAATGTCAGCCATATCTTGATCGCATATGAATTGTTTCTAGAAGAGAATCTGGAGTAAGTATCAAAATATCAGCCATATAAGGATCGCATCTGAACTGTTTCTAGAAGAGAATATGGAGTAAGTATCAGAACGTCAGCCATATCTGGATTGCATCTGAACTTTTTCTAGAAGAGTGTATGAGAAGGAGCCCGTGTAGGATTTCTTTAGCTGGTCGTGTAGATAATTGCCCTGTCTTGTTTCAGGTATTAATCTCTAACCTCAAAAAGAAATATAGTTTTCCTGGCTTGTTACGGGTATTAATCTTCAATCCGCTCATGTAGATAGCTTTCTTGGCTTGTTACAGGTATTAATCTACAATCAGTCGTCCACGGATAATTTCCCTTGGTTGTTACACGTATTAATCTGGAACATGGAAAGGTTGGTTGATGATGAGTCTGTGTGAAACTGCATTTGGAATTTAAGAGAAGGAACATGGGTAGGGTTGCTTCATGATAAGTCCATGTAAAACTTTATCTAGAAATGAGAAGGAACCTGGGTAGGGTTTCTTCATGATGAGTCCGTGTAAAACTTCATTTGGAAATGAGAAGGAATCTGGGTAGGGTTGCTTGAGTTGGTCATGTGGATAGTTGCTCTGACTTGTTTCAAGAACTAGTCTTGGACCTCTTGAAAATTGCTGATGATAAATATCAGTCAATTGACCTTTCCTGAAAAGGTAAAGGGTTAGTTGTATGCAATGTCAAGATGTATGAAATGCATTATGTAATGATGTTCTCAAAAATGAGGTTGTGTTGTATGCGTATGTTATATGATGTATGAATGTGAAATGTTATTGAAGTATAACTTTGTCTCGGGAAATAAATTCTTGACAAGTGTTGAGGATTCCTTAAATCCCGGACTATTGTTGAAGAATATGTGTGTCTTCTTAGAATGCTTCCACTGGAGATTCCTATTTTTTTGATTGAGGAGAACTTTGCTGGGGATATTGATTTTGGCTTGAGGAATCTTTGTGGAGAATGTTGATTTCTGCTTGGGGATATAGTTCAGGAGTTTTAGATGTTTGCTGCTCTACTAGGGAGTTATTTTTGGGAGAGTGAAGTTAAACTGTTATCTGGTCGGATTCCAGGCTTCAGAATAACTCACTAGAGAGGATGAAGTTGAACTGATATCTGGTTGGTTTCCAGGCTTCACAATAACTTACTTAATTTGATTGTTATCTGGTCAGATTCCAGGCTTCATAACAAATTTTGAAAGGAAGAAGTTGAACTGATATCTGGTCGGGTCCAGGCTTCACAATAACTTGTTGGGGAATGTAGAGCAGTCTACTGAGGAAGAGGAGTTGTGGTCCCTCAATTTG
Organism: Vicia faba; assembly: GCA_948472305.1. Taxonomy (NCBI): domain Eukaryota; kingdom Viridiplantae; phylum Streptophyta; class Magnoliopsida; order Fabales; family Fabaceae; genus Vicia; species Vicia faba. The sequence continues at coordinate 1,509,518,111 of OX451738.1, forward strand.
TAGAAATCAGAGAGGTAAACTTAAACTGGGGAATCTATAGTTTGTTGGAGAAATAAACCATGTCGCCAGTCTGTTGGGGAGGATTTTTCTTTTGGAAGAAATCCTTGAGGATTCTCGAGATCAACTCAGTTGGGGAGGAGTTTTCAGAGATTGAAACCCTGGCTGGGGGTCATCCTATGAACAAGATTTTGGGGGAGATTTGTCACTGCCCCTAGTAGCAGGTGTTACCACACTTCCAGAAGATGTTTGTTTGATCGTACATGATTCGTTGTTGGAACTCAAGTCCAATGCCCCAAGTGATTCAGATGGAGACCTGCCCCTGGTATATTCAGCATTTCTTGAGAGATTTCTTGGAATCTTGACTGGACTGCCCCCGGTGTGTTGGACAGTGATCATGCTGATGCCCCCTTGCTTAGAGGAGATATATCATTGGGAGTGTCATCCCACTTGAAGTGATTTTGTTTATTGAGAGGGTTTTTTGTTCATTGGATATTCGTTGTGTGAATTTCTCTGTTGTCAAACAATTAGCCATATGCAAACAACGATATTCAAATAATGCAAAGTTTATGCTTGTGTTGAAGTTTTGAAAATGCATTTTAGAAAGTAAAGAATTTTTGTAAGAAAATTCAACTCAGGATTTGGAGCAAAGCCTTACAGGAGTCGGGATACCTTTTGTAACATTATGCTTTTAAATTAACCCATGCTTTAATTATGACTTTTGAAGGGTTGTAACGTGGATTGGTTCACGATTTAAGAAACAAAGGATAAGGCTCAAAGTGTATTTGTACCCGCCTGTTCTTCGTGATGTTCTTCAGTCCTAAACTCAGTTAATTGTGTGTTCGCACTCCAATTTAGTTTGGAATGACATTTTGGTGATGATTTAGACAAGTTAAGTTTGTAGGAAGGCAGTCACTTCTGCAACATTTTTCGTGTTGTTGAGGATTTATAGTGACCTCCTTTTTTTGATTTATTATCCCTAAGTTTTACCTGATTGTTCTTGTTTTGAGTTTACAGTCAGTGGGATGCCCCGGTTTTTCTTAAGTCACCTTTGTAGATTTTGACTTAGTGGGCTTTTCTTTTTGAGAGATAATGACTGCTTATGTGATAGGGAACCATCACCATATTTTGACTCCAGAGGAATGTTTTTGATGTCATTCGTTGTATACGAAGTGAAAGTTTGTGACTGAACGTGCATTTGATTTAACTGAGAGACTACCCTGCCCCAGGTTTTGATTAAAGGTTTCAATTTGTGTAAAAAGGAAACTCCTACTTATTTAGATCAAAGGGGTTTACTAGGGATTATCTTCCTTATAACTCCAGTGTTTAGGATTTGAAAGAACACATGTACATCATCAGCGAGGTCTGTTCAAAAGCATATTATACGAGATCATGGCATTGTTTTCGTCATCCTCCCTCTAAAGGCTTCTAACTTTTAGCAAGAGTTGAATGTCATAAAGAGAGTAAAAAGCATAGCTTAAATATAGTGGAAAAAATGGATGGATTTAAGACAAACATATGCAATGCATTAATGAAATAAAGTTTGACATTAATAGAAAAGTGTTTGGACAATAACATAAGTAACAATTGAAAGTTCAAAATGAAACAGGACACTCTCAATGAGTCGACATAGGAGTAGTGATCACGTTTGGAGCCCCTGGAGGGTCGAACTCAATCTCCTTGGAATCAATAATGTCTTGGATCTTGCTCTTCAGAGCCCAATAACTATTTGTGTCGTGTCCAGGACTATCGGAGGGGTATGCTCACCTTTCATTCGGATGATAGGTAGGAGCAGAATTGTTGGGGTTCCGGAGAGGAGCCTTTAACGTAATCAACTCTTCTTTCAACATATGTTATAGCGCTTGATCCGGTGACATGTTAATCTTAGTGAATTGTCTTTTAGGTGCGACCACCTTACGGTGATGCCCCTGTTGACATTTTTGCCCTGATGCAGGATCAGAGATCAAGACTGCCCCTACATATTGGTCGTGATTGCTCTTGTTGTCACCCTTTTGGCTGTAAACAACATTGGAATCTTTCTTCCCATTGTGTGGCTTTTTCTGAGTATCAAAGGATGCAGCTCCTTGGATCTTTCCACTTTTGATGCCAGCTTCGACCCTTTCGCCAGTAAGTATTATCTCGGTGAACCCTGCTGAGGAGCTTCCAATTATGTGGTTGAAGAAAGGTCCTGTCAAAGTTCCCATGAAGATGTCAATCAGCTCCCGGTCAATTAATAGGGGTTGCACCCTACCACCAGGTCTATCCACTTTTGGGCGTATTCTTTGAAACCCTCGTTGAAACGCATGGCCATACTCTACAATTGCACACGAGTTGGTGCAAGATCAGTGTTGTATTGGTACTGCTTATAAAAAGAGGCAGCTAGATCTTCCCAAGTGTAAATGTGGGAACTCTCCAATTGATAGAACCACTCAAGTTGCGTCCCAGTTAAACTCTCTTGGAAGAAGCGGATCCAAAGCTTCTGATCAGTTGTGTATGGTTGAATTTTGCAGACATAAGACTTTAGGTGCATCTTAGGGCAAGAGACTCTATCATACGGAGCAAAGGTATGGATTTTGAACTTTGGTGGGATGACCACTCCAAGGACTGAACCCATGTCTCCTAAGTGCAAGCCAGGAAAAACTTGGATCTCCACAGCTTTTAGTCTGTCTTCAAGCTGTTTGTATTTTTCATCTGCTGGTGGATACTGCTCCTCAGAAGAGTCTTTGTCATCAGTAGCTATGTTAGCTCTAATGCTTCCAGCTTCCTCTACTTGACTGTCTTTAGAAGAAGCATATTCTTTTTAATCTAGTTGGGCATGCCCCTTGGACCTTCTCCTTATGTTGAGGATGACCGACTTTTTATTCTTCTTGCTCTCTTTGGTGAAGAGAGTTTTTAGATCTTTCTGCCCTTGGGCCAAGTTCATGAGCGCTTGTTGGAACTGAGCGTTTTGAGCTTGGAGATCTTTAACTGTTTTCTTCAGAGCCATATCTTACTGAAATAAACAGTAAGAAGATGAGAAAGCCTGTATGGGAAAACTTGTTATGATGACATGTATGATATATGGATGCAATATTTTCAAGGATCTCGCGGGGTAAACACAAGAAGATGTTAGAATTTGAATGTTCATCAACAGCTTTGATTGGGGAACTTTGTATTGGTGGGTGTCCTTCCTTGAGATTGAAGCTCACCGTGTCAAGTGGGTCATAGCCCTTGACTTAAGTTACCGTGCTTTGGTTTTGACGGTGTTTGATTCAGAGAATTAATCCTTTTTCCCCTTGATAGGCGTCTGGTTCAACATGACCCTACATCATAGGCCCTTGAGAACTTTGAAATGGTTATTGAAAATTCTATGGGATGATGTCATGATGTTATGTACAAGTGTGCTAAGCAAGCAAGTTGTTATGTACACATAGTCATATATACACAAAGGAGACAAATCCTTAGGTTTAGGCTTGCATGGAGTTTGTAGCTAAGTACCCTCTTGAAGTTTAGTTGGCTCAAACCTGTCCTATAAATAGTAACTAGGTTCTAAGGGATCTCAATATCACTGATCTTTCCTCATCGGGCATTGTTTCCGTGCAAGCCTCTTTAACAGCGACAGAAATATCCCGAGAAGTCTGGTCTCAATGAGCGTAGTATCGAGGCTCAACCAACTTCAAGCTGCACCAAAGTTGGCTACCTCACTACTTCCTAACGGCCAAGTTGGTCAAGTAAAGGTTCTAAAGTCAATTAGTGCTTCATGACATCACACAACGGCCCCGTATTCTCCTTGACTACTCAAGGGCTACCGATACCAACAAATGTGTCACACAAACATAGCTATTTCTTAGACCATGTCGGTATACCCCACACAGTTTCCATAACTTATTGCTACTTACCCATAAGGTGTCCCAAATCCGGGTAGAGGATCAAAACGGGCTCAAACAAGGAACCATAATGTAAAGAAAACAAATCAAACAAAGAAAGCAAGTAAAGGTGATCTAACCCTAAGGTAACCCCACTTTTAAGTATTTCCCCAGCAGAGTCTCCAGTTCCGTAATAAGGTGGGAGAACTAACTTGGGATGTTTTGCGTTTGATTGCAATTGTTGCAAATAGAAAGAGTCACCATCAACTTTTCTTTTATCCAATAAGGAAAGGATGAAAAGAACATGAAAGACCTTTCGAGATTATTTCTTGAGTTCGGAGGGTATATTATGAAAAGGGAAGGTGTTAGCACCATTTTTATCCATAGTTATCTGTGGGCTCTTAGTTTTTTTCTAGATCACTTGCTTTTGTTTGAATGTGTGCTTTGTGGTGTGGTTTTGAAAGTACTTTGAAAACATGCCTTTGTAATGATTATTGTCTCATAAGAATGCGTACAAAGTGTTGTTTGGAAAATAGTTCAAAGAAGTGTCTGTGTAATGTGTTTTTGAAAGTGATTTTGAAAATGGTATCTTTGTAATGGTTCTTGTCTTTATGAGGACGCATACAAAGCGTTGTCTTTTGAAAAATGTTTTAAAATGAAAGTGTTGGTGTATAAAATGTTTTTGTTGTGAGCAAGCGAGCAACTAGGAGCAATCTACCTACTCAAAAGGTCTTAAACGTTCTTTTCCTCCTCCTTTAGATGTTTCTATCTTACCATTTATTTGGTAAGAAGCCCCATAGTTGGATGTAAAGTGACGGGCGTGGGTCATCGTATTGCCATGACAGCAAAGTTAATAGATATCTTGGCATTTCTCTTGAGGGACTAAGATCATTTGTAAGGAAACATTTGAAGTGTCATCGAGGGACTATGATCTTGTGTTGTTTTTAAATTATTTTAGCTAAGACGTCTCACATGCATAACATGACCATTTTTAGGAAACAAGTTGAGTTAACCCTAGGGATGCATGTGTGAATAGTGTGTTTGATTTGCATGCATTTAGTCTTAGATTAGGGGTTGTCTACTTGTTGATTTTATCTTCCCATACAAATCCTACTTTACTAGCATTTATATGAAAGCGATAAATTGCGGAAAGTAAATATTCTACGCTATTACAATCATTAGGGGGTGGGGTGTACGAATTTACAAATGGGGATTGCAAGAAATTAAAGTCCTAATTATCTATTACAACCATATTGAAATAATGTACAAGAAATATAAATTAGGCTTGTTTTGTTATTGTTAAGAGAAGAAATAAATTTGCCTAAGAAAATATTTTAGTCTTTTTGTTTCAAAAGAAATAAAATAAAGCATGTGAGCATAACGTATTTTTTTGGTGTTTTTGATTAATGAAAATAAGAAGTGCTGATAAAAATAATAGAGAGCAAAAGTCATAATCAGTGTATTTCTGAAAGAGGAGAGTGCAGAAGTTTTGACTCAGACGCGCTGTAAATTAGGAAATAAACGTTAGCAGAAATGGGGAAAGCCAGAAGTTCTGGATCCAGTCGCACTAATGTTCTGAGGTTTCTGCGAACAAAGGAAATCCAAAAAGTTCTGATTGCTGAGAGAGTCTGGAAGTTGAGATGCAAATGGGAACCTAGAAGTTCTAGTTCTACTGGAAGGTTAGATGTTCTGGTTGTTGAAGGAGTCTAGAAGTTCTGGTTGTTGAGAGAGTGAGGTGATAATGCTGTTGGGTGAGGATATCTAGAAATTCTGGTCTAGGAATATTGTGTGACAGATAAATGGGTAAAAATGTCAATAGATAGACCTAAAAAAGATGCTTATGGGGCTAGAACCCAGGACCCTTAGCACTAATGTCTTATGCGCATGCTTTCTACCACTGGGGTGGCTGTACATCCAGTATTATAAGCAAAAGCATAAACATGTATCACAAATTAAGTTTTGATGATGAACTCCATCTCCTTCTCCACGCCAATCAGAGTATCTGCAACTTAGTCATCTCTCAACAAAAACAAAAAATGCAAACATAGTAGTTGTGGCAGTTTTCTTCATGGTTTCAGAAATATAAAATAATAGAATTGTATATCAGAACCAAAATTCTAAATCCTAATTTCCTCAAGAAGTTCTGAACCAAAATTCTCTCAACTTAGGCAAAAAATACATAAAATCTATGAATATGTACAGAATTAGAGTCAGGATGTCTACATTGTATTTTTTAACATGCAAGCCTATCAATGCCTAAGTAATGAGATAAAAGTCAGAAGAAACTTACCTTGCAGCTGGAAATTATTCTGTGAACTAATGCTTGATTCTGACTGTTGTGACGTTTTGGTCACCTTCCTCAAGATCTCAAAAAGCTAAAGCAAACCTTAACTTGAGTTGTGGATGGCTGAAATGTTCTGGAATAACCAAGAAGCAATGTTCTGATTTTTGAGATGGAGATTGATGAAGATTGTATTACAGTCTGAAAACAGAAGTCGGGACAGCTTCCAAATGTATTTTAGAAACTCTGTGGGTGATTTGGTCTAGAAATACTTGAGGAAAATTGGAGTTTGAATGCAAAAATCAAAAACTAGCAGGTTTTGTAATTGTGTTTGCAGTTTTAGATTCTTGGAATATTTAGCATGGTTTCAAGGATTTCTTCTAATGTTTCGACCCCTTTAAATGTTGCAAGTGAATTTCAATTTATAGGCAAAAGATTTAGGAGCTTTGGAGAAGTCAAGGTTACAACCATCATATGTTATGGCACTAACTTGTTCTTGAAGCAAGTTTGGACAAGCATGGTTCAAGGCAAAGTAGAGTGGTTAGCAGCTTTAGCCGTGCCTAATCTGAATTTGTAAGCATGAATTATGGAAAAGCACCCTCAGAAGCAAAAGTAAAGCATGGGCCCAGCATAAACTTTGTACAAAAGTTTGCTTTTCAAGGACAACAATGGTACTTCTATGCCACATGTGGGGAATCCTCTGGATCAGAAGTTCAGCATCAGTGTAACTTGGAACAAATTTGCAACTTCTGATCTTTGAATCTCCCTGCTCCAGCATGTTCTGAAGAAGTTCTCAGACTTTTCAGAAAACTTATAACACACTTTGTAGATCTTCTTTGAATTACTCTTCCAAATTCTGATTGGACCTACATGAAAACTGGCCCAGAAGTTCTAAGCAAATTCTGACTTGAAAAGGCTCAGAATTTACTAAATGTTTTAGTTTCATGGACGTATCTTCAAAGGCTTATAACTTGAAATCCCAACATTTCCAGGAGAAATTCTATTCTACAGTGTTTCAGATCTCATTGAGATCCACAACTCTTGTGTCAGAAGTTCTTCCAGAATCATCTTGCATCATGGTGAAAATCGTGCCAGAAGTTCTGAATTTATCATGATTTCTTAACACTTAGAAAAATTTCTAAGTGTTTAGAATTTTGACTTTTCCAAAGTAATTTTGTCTTTTGATTTTCTTAATGAACCAAACTTCATATTTTAACATGTCTTGATGAAATGTGATTCTTGAAACTTGATTTTGATCCAAAATTCAAAGTTTGACCTTTCAGTGTGCATTTTGACCATTTTGCCCTTGTGCCAATTCTAAACCTAAATTGATGTATCAGTGCTGCAAACTTGAGTCATGGAGGATCTTGTGAGTGGATTCTTGAGAAATGAGAGGGAAAATATTGGGGTACAACAGTAAGTCATTCTTAACCTTGGACCCTTCGTTTCGAGCATAGCATGTAAATAAGTTTTCTTTTCGTTTCAAACTTGTACATACTATTGTTCTTCTTTTTGTTTCCACCCTTTTTAATATGTTTCATGGTTAACAACCTTCTTGGTTTTTGTTCTTTGTACATTTAAACATGTTTTAAGAACTAACCTGGCCCTAAGGTAATGTTGGCATTGCCTTAGGCCATGTTGCTATTCAAACTCAAACGAAAGAAACAGGAAAAAGGAAGTTGGAAATGAAGCCTTTGGCTTCCATACTAACCTCCAGGTCAAACAAAAGAGGTACCTAGAAGGAACACCATGCTGGTTCCAGGACCAAACGAAAGGTACAACATGCTGACCCCCATGCCCCCAATCGAAAAGTCACGCCTTCACTCTTTTCAGGCTATATCGAAGAGTTCCAGAAAGTGTATAATCAAAGTGTTTTTCTGCCTAAATCGAAAGACCCTTTGTCTTGCTTTTATTTTATTTTAACCCTTATATTTTCATGCAATTCAATATGGTTATAATAGTGTAAGATTTTATCTTTCTGGTTTTTTTATACTTTATACAAAATGTTATTAATTAGGGTATATGGCAAGATAAAATCAACAAGTAGACCACCCTAATCAAAAAGACAAAAATGCATGCAATCAAACACACTTTGCACGCATGCACCTATAGGGTTAACTCCACTTGTTGCCTTATAAAAAATTGTCATGTTATACATGTGAGACATCTTAGCAAAAGAACAATAAAAAATATAAGATCATAGTCCCTCGATGATGCTTCGAATGTTGCCTTACAAATGATCTTAGTCCCTCATGAGAAATGCTAAGATATCTTACAACATTGCTATCATGACTATAAGATGACCCACACCCGTCCCTTTACATCCAAAGATAAGGCTTCTTACCAATCAATGATAAGATAGAAATATAAAAGGAATAAAGAAATGAACAAAATATTTTTTGAGTAAGGTATAATGTTCCTAGTTGATTGCTCATCTTCAAACACAAACACCTTTCAAATGCACTAACACTTTCCATGAAGTATTTTCAAAAAGTCCAACACTTTGTATACATTATTATAGAGATAAGAATCATTACAAAGTTTTCCTAAATGAAGGCGCGTTTCAAAAATACTTTCAAAACCCACCACAAAGTACACTTTCAAACAAAAGCAATGATCTAGCAAGAAAATAAGAGCCTATAGATAACTATGGATGAAAAGGGTGCTAACACCTTCCCTTTTCATAATCTACCCCCCAATCTCAAGAAAATTTTCTCAAAGGTCTTTCCTGTTCTTTTCCCTCTATCCTTTATTTGGATAAAAGAAAAGTCGGTGGCGACTCTTGTTATCCGCCACAATTATGATAAAATGCAAAACACCCAAGTCGGTTCTCCCACCGTGTTACACCATGCTTGGGCATTGGTGCAGTTATCACATTAGGGGTCTCAAAAGGGTTAACTTCAATCTCTTTTGCCTCAATAAGATCCTGCACTTTGTTCTTCAGAGCCCAACAATCGTTTGTATCATGCCCTAGATTGTCAGAGTGGTAGGCACATTGAGCATTTGGATTATAATGGGGAGATGTAGTATTTGTATTTTTAGGAGCCTCCCTCAGAGTGACCAGATTATACTTTAACAACTGTGGCAAACCTGAGATAAGGAAATGTTAAGTCGGGTGAACTGTCTTCTGGGCGCATCCTGTCTGCCCTGATTGTTCTGTTGTTAATTTGGTGCAGGTTTGAAAATCATCACAGCTCCTACCGTTGGACGAAGTTCAGTTTTACTCTGATTTCTCTGGTCCTAAGCATTACTGACCTCCTTCTTCCCAATGAAAGGCCTTTTCACTGTACTTGAAGATGCATCCCTTTGAATCTTACCCTCTTGATACCAGCTTCTACTCTTTCACCTGTCAATATCAGCTCAGTGAACCCAGCTGAAGAGCTTCCAATCAAGTGGTTGAAAAATGGACCAGACAATGTACCCAAGAACATATCTACCAGCTCTCTATCAGACATAGGAGGCTGGACTCTTCCTGCAAGATCCCTCCACTTCTGGGCATAATCTTTGAAACCCTCACTAGAAACCATAGACATGCTTTGAAGTTTCGTATGGGTTGGAGCGCGGTCAACGTTGTATTTGTACTTCTTGTAGAAAGCAGCAGCCAGAGCCTCCCAATTGCGGATGTTGGTTCCCTCCAGCTGATAGAACCATTCCAATTGAGTCCCTGATAAACTTTCTTGGAATAAATGCACCGATAAATTCCTATCAGCGCCGTGAGGTTGAATCTTCCTGACATAGGATCTTAGATGTAGCTTAGGACATGAAACCCCGTCATATTTAGCAAATAAGGGAACCTTGAACTTCTACGGAATGAAAACTCCAGAAACCAACCCTAATTCTTCAAAATCCATACCAAGTACCCTCTGAATTTCCATAGCATTAAGACGATCCTCCAGTTGCTTGTATTTGTCATCAGCAGGAGGATACTGCTCTTCAGCATAATCAACCTCTTCTTCATCAGACCTTGGATTGTGGTCTTCTTCCTTTTCCTTCTCTTCCTGATTGTCTCCTTCATATGACGAAGTTTCGAATTCTAAAGATTTCTTCGCTGGTCCTCTGAATATCCTTCCCATATTCAGGACACCCATTGGTTTCTTTGTCTTCTTCTTATTGTCTTTGAGAATCAGAGCCTTCATGTCTTCTTGTCCCTTAGCCAGAGCCAGGAACATCTTTTGGAATTGAGCATTTTGGGCTTGAAGGTCCTTGATATTATGTTTGAGAGCCATTTCTTTTTGCTGAAATAAACAATGAAAAGATAAGAAACCTGTCCTGAAACATGTTTATGTGATGATATGCATGATATACTTATGCAATGTTTTCAACGACTTTTAAGATTTAAATTTTCTTAGACAAAGAGAGGACAAAAATTAATTGTATTAATAAGTTTAAACGGTTACAATGATGCCTCTTGGGCTTACAATGGAAGAAACAAAGATAATATAAAATAAAGCTCCTAAAACTGAAAGGATTCATGCTTCCCATTATTTCATCCTCTTCGGTGCAATATAGGAATTCAAACTCTACTATTCATGAAGTTGTCTTGTGAGCTCTAAAACCTTCTTCTAGCTTGCATAGAACTGGGTTTCAAAGGTGTTTGTTTCCTCTTTGAGTTGAATCCAAGATTTTTGTAACTCCTCGAGATTAGTCGGCATGTCAGGATGGAGAATAATGTAAGGAACATCTCTCTCGGCATTAGGTTCCATGATGATAGGTAGGATGGCCTCATAAGGCACCATGAGATTTTGAGCGCGTGCTCATACCCATTTAAGATAAGGTTCCAAAGGAATGGAGTTCGTATACCCCAATGTTTTGCTATCAACTTTGTTCACCATGCCCCAAACTTGTATGAATATCTAACGGTAACCTTGGACATCATTCTCATAGTCGAATGCAATTCCTTGGACAAGTGAATTATGAGGACCATCCCTCCTAGCATACCTAAATTGCCGCAACTCCAAACAAGGGTTATAGGGGATTCCTCCCCTAATGCCTAGGAGAGGGACATTAGGGAATTCCCCGTCGCGATCAATGATGGTAACATCCTCCAAAGATCGAGGACACCAGTGATTATTTGAATGCATGAGGCACATTAACCTATTAGACCATCTCATGCCTTGCTGATTCTTCAAAACAGATCGAGGTAGGTTCGAAATAAACCACCTAGACATCAGAGGAGTGCAACACATAAGGGTCCCTCTTCTTTTTATGGTGCGAGTGTGAAGAGAGTGCAAAATTACTCCAAGTAAAGTAGGCACTGGGTTACGAGACAAAAAAACTTTGACTGCATTCACATATATAAGTTGGTCCGGAGTAGGGAATAGTACCATCCCATAGATGAGAAGGGCCAACACTTCTACAAAGGCTTGTAAATCCAGAGTATCCCAAAAATAGTAAGCCTTCTCAAACAAAAACTTGGCTAGAAACCCTTTGACACCACTTATTTTTCCCAATTTGCCAAAACGTCAGGCCGTTGTAAATACAGAGCTCGAGAAATCTCCTCAGGTTTTGGGTCCCTTTCCATACTGTTGAAGGGTAATTGATTAAGAATGGGCATTCCCAATAACTGAGAAAAATTCTCCATGGTAGGCACTAATTGGTAATCAGGAAATGTAAAGCAATGGTGTAAATGGTCAAAGAATTGAAAGATCACTTTCATCATGTCTTCATCAGGGCTTGAGGTAACCAGATTGAGGAGTCGACCATCTCTCTTGGTGAATGGAGAATTCTCAAGAACCCTTGACTGCAAGTCTTTTATTTGAGGAAGCACTCTTACGAGGTTGACTTGGATAGTATTTCTGTAAGTGGAAGCATGTCTTACAAAATAACACAAAGATAAGTCCTAAAAATCCTTGAAATGGTTAGTGTGACATGCCATGTTATGATGTCATGATGTTATGTACAAACAAATATATACAAGCACACAAACAAGTCCTTAGGTTTAGGCTTGCATGGGTTCCATAGGTAAGTACCCTCTTGAAGTTTAGTTGGTTCAACTTGCCCTAGAAAGTAATCGGGTTCTAGGGAATCTCAATATCACTGATCTTTCTTCATGGGGCATTGTTTCAGTGCAAGCCTCTTTGTTGGCGACCAAAACATCCCAAAAGTCTGATCTCAATGAGCATATTATCGAGTATCAACCAACTTCGGACTACACCAAAGCCGGATATCTCACTACTTCCTAATGGCCAAGTTGTTCAATTAAAGGTTCTAAGGTCAGTTAGTGCTTCATGACACCGCACAACAACCCTGTATTCTCCTTGACTAAACTCAAGGGCTACCGGTACCAACAAATGTGTCACACTAACATAGCTATCGCTTCAACCATGTTTGTATACCCCACATAGTCCCCACGATTTATTTCTACTTACCTAAAAGGTGCCCCGGATCTGGGTGTAGGGTCTTTTAGTAACAACCAAAACAAGCCCTCAAAGATAAAACATACAAAACACACAATATAAAGAAAATAAAGAATGAACTAAACTCTAAGGTAACCCCACTTTTTATTATTTTCCCCAACAGAGTCGCCAGTTCTGTAATACGGTGGGAGAACTGGCTGTTATACTAGTTTTGCGTTTGTATTCACAAATGTTTCCGTAAGCAAGAGTCGCCACCGAATTTTATTTTATCCAACAAAGGAAAGGGTGAAAAGAACAGAAAAATACCTTTCGAGATTATTTCTGAGCAAGGGGGTAGATTATGGAAAGGGAAGGTGTTATCACCCTTTCCATCCGTAGTTATCTACGGGCTCTTAGATTCTTAGCTCATTTTGAAATACCTTGTGCTTTGTGTGTTTTGAAAATTATTTTTGAAAGCTCCTTAGTGCGGTGAACTTTGTAATGTTTCTCGGAATGGTAGAGAACATATACAAAGTGTTTGAAAATGTTTTTTAGAGAAGTTTTGTGTAAGTTAAAAATTGTTTGAGCAAGCATCTAACAGTTATCTAATTTACTCGAAAGGTTGTTCTTTTCCTCTTTTCCTTTGGACAGTGCTATCCTACTATTAGTGAGTAGGTAGGCCTAGTCGTTGGATGTTTGAGGGACATTCGAAGGGACGTTTATATAGTCACAAAGGCAATTTGGCAAGAAACTTTAGTAACTATCCTAGGGTTTTTAAGATCATACCGAGGCAACATCGAGAGGGTCATTGAGGGACTTATGATCTTTAAGTCGGAGGGTAGCCCACTAAAATCTCTCACGTTTCGAGAATTGTGACTGTTTTCCAAAGGAAACCAAAGTGGGATACCCTAGAGGTGTACATGTGCAATTGTGTTATACTCAGTTATTTTTGTCTTTGTGTTAGGTTTGCTAGTGTTTTGTTTGTTATTTTTGCTATACAATCATAGTTAGAATGCATCTAAACAGTTAATAATTTGCAATAATAAAAAGTGTGGAAATGTAAATCTAACTATTACAAGGCTTCGGGGAGGGGGATTATTACAAGTCCAAAACTTGGGGGAAAATAAAGAAAGTAAAAAAAGTCCTAGTTAATTCTATTACATCCCATATGCAAATACATTAGTATAAAAAAGTGCAAAAGTAAATAACACGCGCAAAATGAAATGACGTCTAACCCTAGACAAATTCTAAGTTAAAAAGAGAACTCTTTTTTTGGTTTTTTGTTTATTAAACTAAATTAGGTCTAATTATTAGATTAAAATAAAACTAAAAGAAAATTATTATTTAAAAATTAATTCTAATGAAACCTAATATTTTTGGCATTTTTTATTTGACAAATATGGAACTTTAACCTAATTCTAAATAGATTTTTAATTTATAAAAAAAAAGGTCAAAATAATTAACTCAATTAATTTATTAAATTGAAATATAAAATAAACCTAATTCTAAGTTATTGGTATTTTTAAAATTAAAATCCGAAGTTGTATTAATTTTAAATTAAAGAAAATGGTTAAAATAATTATTAATTAATTTAGAAAATCAATTTAATTAAAAAAATCCTAAAACTATATTTTTTGTGATTTATATATTTATATTATAATTAAAAAAAGATTAAAAGAAATAAAAAATAAAACAAATAAATAGAAGAAAAATGCAAATGGGCCTTAGTGGTAAAACAAAAACTAGGGGTTTGATTTGAAAAAAAAAATGCTAGGCCTAAGTAAATAAGAGCCCAGGTCTACTTTGTGATCTAGTGAGAACAGCTTTGGAAGGCGCGTGGTGGTCTGCACGTTTGGATGCATTGGACCGGGATCAAGTGGTGATGGGTTGATGGTACATGGTGAGTATACCTGGCTTTGAAGCACCTGATCTGCAAATATAACATGAAAAAATGGAAAAAGCTGAAGCATGGGATCGATCCCAGGTTCTCTAGCCTAACATGCGTGCCTTTCACCACCCAACCATTTAACTCAATTGTTATCATACTAAAAAAAACAAAATAAAGGAAACAAGCATTAGATCCTAGTCAGCCAAACGCGCGCATTATGAAATTAAAATGAGCCAATCATAACACGCGATATTGCCACGCCTGCTCCAAAACGGAGTCAACAGGTCAAAGATTCCAGAGCAGAGCTCCGGTCGTCTTCTCCGATCAACCAAATCTTGGATCTTATAAAATCAATAGTTTTAAGATAAAACAAAGACCCTATCTCGCTTAAAAATTTTCCCTGATCACGAATCTCGCCTTAGATTGGCCAAAAAAATCATGTATCTCGAGTTACGAATCAAAAACCCTAACACGGTTTGAACATGGCATCTCACGATCTAGACGTCATGAATTCCATGTAATGCTCTTAACCTGTTCTAATGATGTCCAGGAACTTATGCACACGTTAAAACATTCATCAATTTGTAAAAATAAAGATTTGAGTTTGTGATTATACCAAAACAGTGATGCGTGGATCTGGTGATCTAGGATGTTTCAATCCTTGAGAATGGTTGGAACAGGTCCCCAAGAACCTCAGGAGGAATGTATGATCACTAGTTTGAATTGAGGATTCCTGAAAAACGTGTTTCGATTTTTGCAACTTCGTTGAAATTTTGAGAAATTTGTGGAGCTCTTGTGAGGCAATGTCTGCATGTGTAATGCTTGCAGATGTGTTGTATAAATAGAGGAGGTGAGATTAGGGAGGAAATAGGGAAAGAATCCAAGCCATAAAGCCATGATGAAAACAAAATATTTCCATTTGAAAACTTGCCAAATTTGAGGATTTCATGCCATGATGAGTCTTGAGTGAACCTGGATATATTTTTCACGAAAAATGGTCCTTAAGGCTGACCCGAAACACTATCCCATATTTCCAAATCATTAACCTATTATTTTATGCATTTATTTTGTATTTATTTAATTTTAAATTAAACCAAAATCAAAATAAATATAAATAAAATCAAAGGCATGAAAAGTGGATTTAGAGGTCCTTCATAAGGTCATGAGTGTTTGAACCTCAAAAAGTTAGGTCATTGACCTAAAAGTTCAAATTTGCTCAATGCACCATCTTTGCATTTCCTCAAATTTTCCCAGCTTGGGAAATCCATGACTTGCTCAATTTTTATCTCATGATGATGATCTTGTATTTTTTGTAAAGCCCAAGATGTCTACTTCAATCCCCCTTTTGATCAATTTTTAATTTGAAGAATTTACCTTGATGTAAATGGTCTTGGCAAAAAGTGTCTTTTGTTGACTTTCTGAAAAATGACCTGTAATGTTTGAGATTGTATCTTTCAAATGGTGCATTTATTGGACTTGAGGGAAAAAGAGAAGTTGTACTGAATTGGATTCTCTTCAAAATTATCTTTGGTTGGGGGAAAATGGATGAATTATGTGAAAGTTATGCTTGGTCAAAGTTCAGTTGACTTTTCCTATAGAAACCCTAATTTAGCAATTCTTGACTTTTGATAAATTAAGAGCATTCCTTGGGAAATCATGATCAACCCCTGATCAAATTATGGATATCACTTCAAAATGTTGATTTTGACAAAAAATCTTGATGTTTTGACTGTAAATTGGTCACAGTTGACTTTTGACCTAGTATAGTTGACTTTCAAACATTTGAGCAATTGACTGAGCAAACTTGTTGTGCAAGGCATGAAATTTGTGATAGACAATCTTGAGGACATACTAGGACCATGGAAAACACTTGAGGTCTTTGGAGCTCAAACATCTTGGTGAAAAGTGAATCCCTAGTTGGAGGTTCATTGCTTAGGAGAAGAATTTGTCTAATCAATTCTTGGTCAACCTTGAGCAATTGAAGACCTCAATGAGCATGTCTTGAGTAAAAATTGGAGGGAAAATTTTGGGGTACAACAGACATAATTGTTTTTATGAGGTCTGATAGTGCATTATAGAATCATCGTGGAGGTCCCATGTTGGCCAAATCGTAAAACACCATAACTGCACTGATCCATGCAGATTTCACCATAACTCAAAATCCCTTGCGATTCAGGCCAAAATATTTATCTCTTTAGAATCAAAGGCCCTTATTTAGGGGGGTAGGTGTAGGATCAAGCGCTTACCACTGAGCTAAAAGAAATTGCTTGTAGCCAAGGTGCTACTCTATTTCCTTATAGAGAATCTAACAAGGGGCCTACCTGGCCCACCTAACACACCTTTGTAGGCGCCCATGGGGGGATGTTAAGTCCTTCGAATCCCTAAGGTTGACGCTAGATATTTTAATCCAACAATCTCCCCCCCAGTGTCATCCAGGGGGATTCGAACCCATGAACTTGATCTGATACCACTTGTAGGATCAAGCGCTTACCACTGAGTTAAAAGCAATTGCTTGTAGCCAAGGTGCTACTCTATTTCCTTATAGAGAATCTAACAAGGGGCCTACCTGGCCCACCTAACACACCTGTGTAGGCGCCCATGGGGGGATGTTAAGTCCTTCAAATCCCTAAGGTTGACGCTAGATATTTTAATCCAACAGTAGGGTCCCCTTGGATTATTGATTTTGGCTGTTTTGCAGGTTTGACAAAAGAAGGTTATCAGAGAAGACGACCGGAGCTAGGGCTTCGGCGCCTCTCCGATTCATGAACGGTTTCTATATTATATATGTATCGCTTCATTATAATGAACGGATGTATTACCTCCCCAGTGATTGAAGTGCATGCGTTAAAGATCTTATTATGCCAAGGTGTGGGTTTTATCCCAGCCTTTTGGCATTTTGACATTTTTTGTGATTTATTTGTTTTACAGATTACAAAAGGCGCTTGTTTCCCTTCTTTGTCACGAAGGCACACCTGACCTTGTGGTGAATGTGCTGATTGAAAGGGTAGAGGGTGTGGGTTCAACACCCAGTCCTGGTAACTTTTTTTAAAAATCCTTATTTTCTTACTATTTTCACTCATAAACCCTAAATTCATCAAACTAAAACCATTTTTTATCAATTAATTTTTTCACAAACCCTAATCAACATTGGAGTTTAGTTTTTATTTAATTAATAAACTTTATTATTTTTCAAGTTAAAATTAATTAGGGGTTTTAGCTTTTAATTAATTAAAGTTAATTTATGTATTAGGTTAATCATCAAATCTTTTATAAAAAAATCACCAAAACAATTTCCTTCCTCTTTTCTTTATTTTACATTTTCACGTAGTTTACTCTTTTCGCATTGTTTACAATTATGTAACTGTTCATGGTTTGTAATAGTTAATTTGGGTTTTAATTTTCCCCACATTTTATTAATTGTACCCCCATTACCGAAGCCTTGTAATAGCGTAGAATTTTATTTTCGGAACATTTATCGTTTTACTATATTTGTTACTATTGCTTAGTAATTAGGGTTTGCATGAAAAGACTAATAACAACCGTTAGCTAACCCTAATTTCAAAGATTAAAATAACTGAAGATAACACACTTCTCACACGCGCACCTCTAGGGTAACCTCACTTATTGTTTGCCTTGTATGCTTTACATTTGAGGGTTTCTCAGGTTTACTTTTCTTGCAAAGATCCTACACCCGAATCTGGGGGCATTTTAGGTAAGTAGAAATAGATCATGGAAACTATACGATGTTACCTATATGGTTGAAGTGATGGCTACGTTAGTGTGACACATTGGTTTGTACTGGTGTCCCTTGTGTCAGTCAGGGAGAATACTAGGCTGTCGCTTGGTGTCATAGGCACTAACTAACCTTTAAAACCTTAATTGACTCAACTTAGCCATTAGAAGGTAGTGAGATAGCCAGATTTGGTGCAGTTCGAAGTTAGTTTATACTCGATGCTACGCTCATTGAGATCTGACTCTCGGGTTTTGTTTGGTGGCAAGTCAATTTCCTTGAAAAACAAAACCTGTGGGAAAAAGCGGTGATATTGAGATCCTTAGAACCCAGTTACTTCTTTAGGGCATGTTAAGCTAACTAAACTTCAAGAGGGTACTTACCTACGAACCCCATGCAAGCCTTAAACCTAAGACTCTTGTGTGTTTTATTTGTATTTGTTATCTGTTTAAACATGACATCATGACATCATAACATTATATCATGACTAACCATTTCAAGGATCTAGGGGATTTATCTTTGTTCTGTGTTGTAGGGTCATGGCTTATAGTCGCAGGAATACCATTTGAATCAACTCCGTAAGGGTACCTTCCAAGCTTGAGGAATTAGTCTCAAAGGTTCCTGACAATTCTCAATTCACCAAGAGATATGGTCATCTACTCAGTTTGGTTACTATTGGTTTCCAGGAAGACATGATGAGTGTTCTGTTCCAGTTTTTTGATCCTAAACATCACTATTTTACCTTCCCAGATTATCAGTTGGTGCCCACAATGGAATAATTCTCTAAGTTGATCGAAGTTCCTATTCTTGATCACATACCCTTCACGAGTCTAGAGCAAGTTCTGAAACCTGAAGACATTGCAGTAGCCTTACATCTGAAATGATCGGACATTGTATTCAATTGGGAAACAAGGAATGGAGTCAAGGGTTTTTCTACTAAATTTCTTATAGAGAAGGCTCAATGGTTTCTAGATACCATGAATTTTCATGATTTTAAGGATATTTTGTCTTTGCTTATCTATGGTTTGGTATTGTTCCCTAATCTGGACCAACTCATAGATGTGAATGCCATCAAAACATTTCTAACTCATAACCTAGTACCTACTTTTCTTGGAGATATCCTGCATTCCCTCCACACTCGTACTATGAAGAAGTGGGGAAATCTTATGTGTTGCATACCTATACTGTCCATGTGGTTTATTTCACACCTTCCCCAAACAGTGATAAAGAATGAACGAGGTTTGAGGTGGTCTCAAAGGTTGATGTCACCCGCTCATTCAGATATTCGTTGGTGTTCTTTATCTCAGGCGGATGTCACTATTATTGATCGTTATGGGGAATTCCCTAATGTACCACTCCTTGGTATAAGAGGGGGAATCACTTACAACCCTTCTCTAGCTCTGTGTTAGTTTAGTTATGCTCGAAGGGATGGTCCTCATGATATACACGTCTAGGTTATTATGTTCGACTATGAGAACGATCCTCAAAAATACCATCAAAGGTTTATATGTGCTTGGGGCATGGTCAATAAAACTTATAGCGAGACTTTGGGACACAAGAATTCCATTCCTCTAGAGCCTTACCTCAGATAGGTGAGGTCTCGTGCTCAAAATATCAAAATGCCATATCCTCCTATCCTACCAGTGATCGTAGAGCCTGCTGTTGAAGGGGATGTTCCTTATACAGTTCTTCATCCTGATATGCCTACTGACTTTCAAGAACTACATAAGTCCTGGATTCATCTCAAGGAAGAAATAGATACCTTCGAGGCTCAGTTCTATGCTAGTGAGAAGAAAGTAATGGATTTGACGAAACGAATCCACGAAGAACAAATCCTTAATGCTAATGTCAACACAAAGAGGAAGCGCCCATGGGAAACTTGAATTCATGTTTTGTTTCTTTGTAACTCTTCTTGTTATAAGCATAAGCCTAGAAGGCAATTATAGTTTGAGCGTGTTACTAAAACTTCTTTTGTTTCCTTTGTTTGAAACAAATTTAAATCCCACAAAAGTCCTTGAAAACATTGCACTTGCATTTACATATCATGCATATCATCACATAACAAGTACTTTCTAGACAGGTTTTCTTATCTTCTTGCTATTTATCTCAGTAAAAGATGGTACTCGAATAAACCGTGCAGGAACTTCAAACTCGGAATGCTCAGTTTCAGCAATTGTTCTTGGACTTAGTTAAGGGTCAAGACGAGTTGAAAACCCTCATCACAAAAGGGAATAAGAAGAAGACTAAAAAGCCAACAGTATTTCTTAATATGGGCAGAAGATTCAAGGGTAAGGTCAGAAGGGCTCTAGATTTTTAAGTCCCCCTGAATGAAGACGATAACCAAGAAGAAGATGACAAGAGTGTGAAAGCTGAAGAGAATAACAATCTTGGATCTGGCCAAGATTCTAATGAAGACTATTTTTCTAAACAATACCCTCCTACTGATGACAGATACAAGTGTTAGAACATAGTTTGATTCTACAACCCTCAGTTAGAGTTTTGATGATAACAAAATACAAGATTAAATAAATTGTAAGATTTATATAAGACATATATGCTACTTAAAATTATGTTGTGTATTTACAGAAACTCTGATGGAATCAGCATCAGAAGATATGTCAGCATCATAAGATCAAATAACATGTGCTATACGCTGAAGCCTGATGAGCAGAATCTGCGCATAACATACTCTGACTCTGATCAAGATCCTAAATAAGTCATCAGCAATCTGAAGCGTAAGCATACAGGAAAGAACATTCTGATTACAATAAGCAGAGAAGACTCTGAAGTGTCAATGTTACTAAGCATTCAAGACAGATTTATTACCAACGGCTTTATTCCAAGACAAAGATCTTCTCAAAAAGGAAAGAACGTTATTTGCATTGAAATGGATTTATGGACAGCAACGTATCTCTTCCTAGGCTATTTAAACAAGTCTGTGAGAAAAGAAATGGCTAATACTCTACACGCACATACGCCTAAGCTAATCATTTTCATTCACTCATACATTTGCTAAGCTTTAAACCATGCTTACTCTATAGCTCTAGCAATCCAGTTTTCATTCTAAGCTTCATTTTGTGTATTATCACAGTTGTGATATATAGTTTTATTAGAAAACATCAAACACACTTTTGTTCAATTATCTATAAGAGAAATTCCTTGAGATAAACTGGTCTGTGGTTAGACTCAAGAAGGCTTTAACAGTTGTTAAAGTAGTTGTTGTATTCAGTTGAATATAGTGGATTAAGACCTCCTTGGAGAGAGGCGAAATCACCTTGACGGGTGGACTGAAGTAGTTTGAGATCAAACGAACCAGGATAAAAATAACGTGTTGTCTGCATTTGATTTTAGGTTTTACAATTCAACCCCCCTTCTTGTGTTTTTCACATCTTCAATTGGCATCAGAGTGTCTGGTTCTGAGCTTATAACACTTAACTGTGTCAGTACAAGATCCAGCGTTAGAACAACACAATGGCAGGACCACATCTAAACATCAGCAATGACAACAATGAAGAAAGAGACAGATTCAGTGGCAAACCTCCAGTCTTTGATGGAGAGAACTTTGATTACTGGAAAGACAGAATTGAAAGCTTCTTTCTGGCCCATGATGTTGATCTGTGGGATATGGTGACTGATGGATACACGCACCCAGTGAATGGAAGTAGACAGAAGATTGACAGGAAAGCAATGTCTGATCAACAAAAGCGTGATTTCAGAAATCATCACAAGGCCAGAACAATTCTTCTCAGCGCCATCTCTTACTCTGAATATGAAAATATATCAAACAAAGACACTACAAAGAATATGTTTGACTCTCTAAGAATGACGCATGAAGGCAACATTCAAGTCAAAGAAACCAAAGCTCTTGCGCTCATTCAGAAGTACAAGGCATTCAAGATGGAAGAAAGTGAATCAATAGAAACGATGTTCTCAAGATTTCAAATTCTGGTTGTTGGTCTCAAAGTTCTGGACAAAGGGTATTCTACTGCTGATCATGTTAAGAAGATCATCAAAAGCTTGCCAAAACAGTGGAGGCCAATGGTCATAGCGCTGAAGCTAGCTAAGGATCTCAACAAAATCTCTCCGGAGGAACTTGTCAGCTCCCTCAGAAGTCACGAGATAGAGCTAGAAGCAGATGAATCTCAAAAGCAAGGTAAGCCATTAGCTTTAAAATCTAACAAAAAATCTGACTCCAAAGTTTTGCAGGCTGTTGAAGAAACCTCTGATGGGTCCTCATCAGAAGAAGATGAACTATCTCTCCTCTCCAGAAGGGTGAATCAATTATGGAAGCAGAGGCAAAGGAAGTTCAGGAATCCCAGAAGATCAGAGAATCAGAATGAATCTTTCTCCAGATACAGAAGGTCAGAATCCTCCTCTGGACACAGAAGATCTGAAGGCTCTTCACGAAGCAGAAAGCCAAACAACAAAGACATCATCTGCTATGAATGCAACAAGAAAGGACACTACAAAAGTGATTGCCCAAAGCTTCAGAAGGAGAAGCCCAAAAAGAAATTTGGCAAGGAAAAGAAGAAAAGTCTCATGGCTACATGGGATGATTCTGACACATCCGAAGCTGACTCAGAATAAGATGATGAAAGACCAAACATAGCTCTCATGGCAAACATACCAGAAGATAGTGAAGCTTCTGAGTCAGACTCTGAATCAGATACAAAAGAGGTATTTCCTAACTTTGCAATAAACTTTACTAAGGCTGAATTAGCTGAAAGCCTTAATGAAATTCTGGAAAGATATCAGCAAATCAGAGTCAAATTCAGAAACCTGAAAAGGAATCTTGCTTCTGACTCTGATAAAACTGAGAGTCTCAAATTGGAGAATTCTGATTTGAAAGATAAAGTTTCAAAATTAGAAAATCTATTGCAAAACTCTCAGAAGGAAACAATTCCTGAAACTCCCAGCAGTGCTGATGAGATCATCAAGGAGTATGATCACAACTTTTAGAAGTTTCTAGCTAAAAACATAGATAGAAGAAAAATGGCTTCAATGATCTATGGAGTTAGCAGAAATGGCAGAAAAATAATAGGATACCAAGGTAAGGTACCTACACCAAAGAATGCCATGGATTTGGTTATAAAACGAACTCCACTTAATTCACACTTTGTATATGGGCACACACACGACATCAAATATACTAGTAGTAATTATTCTGTCAAACCAAAATTCAACCAGAGTTTTGGTAAAACTAACAAATCAGGACCCAAGAAAATATGGGTACCTAAGGATAAAATAATACATGTGGAAGATATCTTTAGCAGCAAAGCAGAAACACCAGTCATGGTACCTGGACTCTGGCTGCTCATGACACATGACGGGAAGAAGGCATATGTTCCAAAGCCTGGAACTTAAGCCTGGAGGCCACGTAGGCTTTGGAGGCAATCAAAGGGGAAAGATCATTGGCTCTGGAACAGTATGTAATGGAAATCTTCCCTCTATAAGTAATGTTTTATTAGTAGATGGATTAATGCATAACATGTTATCCATAAGTCAATTAAGTGATAAAGGTTATGATATACTCTTTAATCAAAATTCATGCAAAGTTGTTAGTCAGAAAGATGGGACTATCCTATTTAATGGAAAGAGGAGAAACAACATTTAAAAAATCAAACTTTCTGAACTGAAAAGTCAGAATGTAAAGTGTCTTCTGTCTGTTACCAACGAGCAATGGATCTGGCACAGAAGATTGGGACATGTTAGTATGAGAAGAATATCTCAGATTAACAAACTCAATCTGGTCAGAGGACTTCCTAACCTGAGGTTCAATTCAGATGCTCTGTGTGAAGCATGTCAGAAAGGCAAGTTTGCAAAACCAGCTTTCAAATCTAAAAACGTTGTTTCCACCTCTTAGCCATTAGAACTTCTGCACATTGACTTATTTGGACCAGTTAAAACTGCTTCAGTCAGTGGCAAGAAGTATGGGTTAGTAATCGTAGATGACTATAGAAGATGGACATGGGTAAAGTTCTTAAGACACAAGGACGAGTCACACTCTGTGTAAGTCACCTTCTGCAACCAAGTTCAGAATGAAAAGGATCTTAGAATCGTTAAAGTCAGAAGTGATCATGGTGGAGAATTTGAAAACAAAGATTTTGAGTCATTCTTTAATGACAAAGGCATTATGCATGATTTCTCTTGTCCTAGAACTCCCCAGCAAAATGGAGTTGTAGAACGAAAAAACAGAACATTGCAAGAAATGTCCAGAACCACGATCAACGAGACAAACGTTGCTAAGATCTTCTGGGCAGAGGCAATAAACACATCATGCTACATTCAGAATAGAATCTCCATAAGACCTATTCTGGAAAAGACTCCATATGAATTGTGGAAGAACAGAAAGCCCAACATTTCATATTTTCATCCATTTGGATGTACTTGCTTTATTTTAAATACAAAAAATTATTTGAACAAGTTTGACTCTAAAGCACAAAAGTATATTATGTTAGGATACTATGAATGCTCAAGAGGGTACAGAGTATACAATACAGAAACACAGATTGTTGAAGAATCAATCAGTGTTTGTTTTAATGATAAGCTTGATTCTCCAAAGTCAAAGCAGAATGAAGTATTTGCAGGTATGGAAATTGAATTCACAGGTACTGAAGACAAGTTATCAGAAGCTCTCAACAAAGACACTCCCTCAACATCAGAAAGAGGCACTACAAGCAATCCAGCACCTTCTGTTGATCAACTTCAGAAAAGACTATCCAGAAGCAGCTTGGATCACCCAGAAGAAACAATCTTAGGAAGAAAGGAAGATCCAATCAGAACAAGATCTAGCTTCAGAAACTCTGAAGAATCCCTCATGGGACTTGTTTCTCTAATTGAACCATCAACAATTGATGAAGCACTTTTGGACAATGACTGGATTCTAGCAATGCAAGAGGAGCTGAATCAATTCACAAGGAATGACGTATGGGATCTAGTTCCCAAACCAAAAGGATTCAACGTCATTGGAACAAAATGGGTGTTCAGAAACAAACTGAATGAACAAGGTGAAGTCATCAGAAACAAAGCACGATTGGTAGCACAAGGTTATAGTCAGCAAGAGGGGATAGACTATACAGAAACCTTTGCTCTAGTCGCCAGGTTAGAATCTATCAGACTCTTAATTTCTTTTGTTGTTAATAAAGGCATCACTCTGTATCAGATGGATGTTAAGAGTGCATTCTTAAATGGCTATATAGAAGAAGAGGTATATGTGCACCAACCCCCTGGTTTGAAAGTTCAAAAAATCCATAATATGTTTTCAAACTAAAGAAGTCATTGTATGGTCTGAAACAAGCTCCCAGAGCTTGGTATGAAAGACTGAGTAACTTCCTGTTAGAAAAGGAATTCACCAGAGGGAAAGTGGACACAACCTTATTCTGTAAGACAGTTAAGAATGACATTTTAGTATGTCAGATTTATGTTGATGATATCATTTTTGGATCTACTAAACCTTCTCTGGGAAGAAAGTTTGCTAAGTGTATGCAGGCAGAATTTGAGATAAGCCTAATGGGAGAACTGAAATTCTTTCTGGGCATTCAGATCAATCAAACCCCAGAAGGAACTTACATTCATCAGAGCAAATATGTTAGAGAACTTATGAAGAAATTTGATCTCTCAGAATGTAAGCCATTAAAGATTCCAATGCATCCCACATGCATTCTGGAAAAAGAAGAGGTAAGCAAAAAGGTAGAACAAAAGGTCTACAGAGGTATGATTGGTTCTCTTCTGTATCTGACAGCATCAAGGCCTGATATTTTATTCAGTGTATGCATTTGCGCAAGATTCCAATCAGATCCTAGAGAATCTCACTTAACAGCAGTAAAGCGAATTTTCAAGTATCTGAAAGGTACTACTAATATGGGTTTATTTTATAGAAAATCAAGTGATTACAGCTTAGTAGGATACTGTGATGCTGACTTTGCTGGAGACAGAGTTGAATGTAAAAGCACTTCTGGAAGCTGCCAGTTTCTGGGAGAAAATCTGATCTCATGGTCCAGCAAAAGACAATCCACAATTGATCTATCAACAACAGAAGCTGAATACATAGCAGCAGCTGGATGCAACACACAAATGCTCTGGATGAAAAGTCAACTTGAGGACTTCCAGATATTTGAGAGTAACATTCCTATCCTCTGTGACAACACTTCTGCTATTTGCTT
Organism: Vicia faba; assembly: GCA_948472305.1. Lineage (NCBI taxonomy): Eukaryota > Viridiplantae > Streptophyta > Magnoliopsida > Fabales > Fabaceae > Vicia > Vicia faba. The sequence continues at coordinate 1,509,544,349 of OX451738.1, forward strand.
AAGTAAAAATCCAATTTTACATTCTAGGGCTAAGCATATAGAAATAAAACATCATTTTATTAGGGACTATATTTAGAAAGGGATTTTAAATTTAAAATTTATTAACACAGACCATCAATGGGCTGATATTTTCACAAAACCACTTTCTGAAGATAGGTTCAACTTCATTCTGAAACATCTCAGCATGAAGCTCTGTCCAGAATAAAATTGTCTTAATTTTATATATTAACCTTCAGAATTGTGTTTATTTCTCTGTGAACTTCTGATCAATCTTCTTTCAGAATCTTAGAAGTGCATATTGTATCAGAATCTATCCATGAAGATCTGAGCGCTTCAGTTCAAGGATAGAAGTGTTGTTCACTCAAGCAAAAAAGTGGCATACAGTCATCAACTGTTTTCTGAGGCTGAACACGCGTTCACGTTTCTGAAAAAGGCAAAGCGCTGATTGGATGCATTGAGACACATGTCATGGGTAACCATTCCAAGTATCTTTCTGAATCCCCTAAAATCAGCTATCATTAAATGTTAATAATCATTATTTATTTCTCTCTCTTAAACGTTTATGTTTTCAAAAACTTTTTAGAAATCTATTTAAACACTTCACACCATTCACTCTTTTTACCTTCACTTTCGTTCTCTCTCAATATTTCTGATTTCTGTGTTCTTACTTTCTCAAGAAAACCTTTCAATCTTTTTCAAAAACCTCGTGTGAACTTGGCTTCTTCCAGCATTCCTTCTTCAGGTTCCCAGAAAACTGCTTCATCTGAACAATACGAAGTACCATTCAGAACGCTTCTAACACCAGTCAAGAATCTTGAAGTTCTGTCAGAATTAATAGTGGATTTCAACAGTCTCAAGGAAAATGGTTTTGATTTATCTGAAGAGGTTAAAGCTCAAGGTTGGGAAAGGTATTTTGACAGGCTGGTGGGTCCAACATTTCCTATTCTGGTAAAGGAATTTTGGATTCACGCTTCTTCTTCAAATCATCAAGTTACATCCTACATCATGGGGAAGAAGATTGTGATTACTGAAGACCTGATTGCAAGACTGATAGGGTACAATGGAGGTGGTATTCGCTGCATTGATATGGCAGAAAGGTGTGCAGATGTTGCCCTAATTGCAAGGGAAATTTTCACGCTGGGGCTTCCCTCGAGAAAGATAAGGGATTTGAAGGACAAGCACATAATTTGGGCCAAGATCATTCTGGGCTGTTTCAATCACAGGAAGCCTACCAGCTCTCCTGATTACATAAACATTGATCAGCAGTTTCTGCTTTATTTCATCTCTCAAAAGGTCAAGATTAATCTAGCTCATCTTCTGTTCAACCATCTCAGAACAAGTGTCAAGGAAACAAGGTAAGAGGAACGTACAAAGAGGGATTGGATACCCTTGGGCAGACTGATATCAGATATTCTTATAGAGAATAGGCTGATTGATCATCTGCAAAAGGCACAAGAAATCAGCACTCTGGAACCTTCTGTTCGCAAGCAGCTGAATGCCAAAAATCTGAAGAAAATGAAGCTGATAGAGAACATTAAGAAGGAGCCCAGCGTCACTCCTTTTGCTGAAATCTCCAGCAGAAGAGTCCCTCTGGACAACTTCCCTCTGTTCTCAGAGATTGACTCTAAGCCTTAAATTATTCTGAGATATTTGGATGCTTGTAAAGCTGATGGTACAGCACCAAATCTGAATATTCAAGATCTTCAGCAGAAGGCTCCAGAGGTTGTTCTGAAGAAGACGAAGAAAAGAAAAGCTGCTGCAGAAGAATCATCTCAACAGACTCCAAAAAAGAGAGGTAATCTTGTTTCTGTAACTGTTTTAGATTCAACTGTTGTTTCAACATCTATCCATATTCCAACTCCATCTGAAAACCCAACACCTCAAACTTTCCATGATTTTGACTTAGACTTTGACCCTTCTGAATCATTAACCCTCAGAAGATCTCGCTTCCAACCACAAAATCCAAATACTGAAGCCATACCAAAACAAGAACTTGAAAAAGTTCTTTCTGATATAGACCAACACACTTCCATTCCCGAACCAGAAAATCCAAATCCAAACACAAAAGTTCCCCTCTCACCAATACAGAAACTCCACTCTCTCCAATACCAGAAATCCCTCAACCAGATATTAATCCACCCTCTCCTCAACATGAACAATATCCACAACCTGAGACTCAAACCTCTGAGGCTCAAAACTCTGAATCCCCTGAACCACAACCTTTGGCCATTCAATTGCCCTATGGTACCACTATGAATATTCCTCAACTTCCCTCTTCACCAGAAATAACTCCACCAAATACCCCATCAAGTCCAATCGTAATTTCTGACTCTCCCACTCCCTCACCTAAGAAAAATTCAGAAGACCACAACAAAATTGTCATTGATTTAACAGTCTTTGAACGTCTTGCTGCCATCAACCATAAAACTGCTATCCCTAAACCAAAACATCAAGATGTTGGTCCCAGCATATTGAACTTTGAAACATCTATACAGAAGTGGATCAGTTCTTTGAAACAAGCAAGTCTGGAACTGGTTGATCCTGCTGTATCAGACCTCCTCTGGACAAAATTCAGAAGATGGGTATGTGCTGAAACCTTTAAGTTTCAAGACCGGAGCTATGGACAGGCTCAACAGAACTTCAGCAATCTGCTAAAAGAAATGGAAGGTCCAGTTCTGAGCAAGCTGCTTAAAGAAGAAGTTCTCCATCTGGATATTGCTCCTTGGTCTGAAAAGTGTCGAGCATCCAAAGTTCAACCTGCAGAAGAACAGATAATTCAAGCTGAAGACTTGGGTCAAGAAGAAGATACTATAGAAAGCTCTGAGAAGCACACTGTTTCTGAAGATCCTCAAGCTTCCTCTCTTGACAGGAAGACTCTGGAGGACTTGCAATGATATGATATGATATGCTGATGAATGAAAGAATGGATAAGCAGGACATCAAGATTGATGCTATAGCAAACATGGTATCTCAGCAACAGGAAACCAGCAATCAAATCAAGAGCATGTTGGAAGCTCTGTTCACACGTCTTCCACCTTCCTCTTAAAACTTTCTTGTGTTTTCCTTGTTTTCTTTACATGTTTGTCTGTAATATTTTTTATGTTCTGAACCTATCATTGCTTCTGTTTTTAATACAAACGCTCTTTTTGCTCTGATCATTTTAACTCTGATTATTTGTGCTTTTTGATAACTAACAAAAAGAGGGAGAAAGAATGATATTTTTCAATAATGGATTACTGAGACATAAGTCTCAAACATTCTAACATTCTGATCTATTTGAATCCTTTTTTTTCTGAAAAGCTTACAGGTACAAGAATCTGATGAATCTGATGAATTCTGATAAAGTAAAGTTCTGATGCTCAAGGTCTCATGGAATTAAAGGGAAGTAATCAACTCAGGGGGAGTTTTTCTCTTCATTACTCTGATACCTTTTATTCCTTATCTTCTTATCTCTGATACCTTTTTATTAGTTATTTGTTTATCTCTGATACCTTTTCTTCTCTATCCTTAATCTCGGATACCTTTTATTCTTTAATTTTTAATTGAAAAAAATCTGGTTTTTGTCATCATCAAAAAGGGGGAGATTGTTAGAACATAGTTTGATTCTACAACCCTCAGTTAGAGTTTTGATGATAACAAAATACAAGATTAAATAAATTGTAAGATTTATATAAGACATATATGCTACTTAAAATTATGTTGTGTATTTACAGAAACTCTGATGGAATCAGCATCAGAAGATATGCCAGCATTAGAAGATCAAATAACATGTGCTATACGCTGAAGTCGGATGAACATAATCTGCGCATAACATACTCTGACTCTGATCAAGATCCTAACTAAGTCATCAGCAATCAGAAGCGTAAGCATAAAGGAAAGAACATTCTGATTACAATAAGTAGAGAAGACTCTGAAGTGTCAACGTTACTAAGCATTCAAGACAGATTTATTACCAACGGCTTTATTCTAAGACAAAGATCTTCTCAAAAAGGAAAGAACGTTATTTGCATTGAAATGGATTTATGGACAGCAACGTATCTCTTCCTAGGCTATTTAAACAAGTCTGTGAGAAAAGAAATGGCTAATACTCTACACGCACATACGCCTAAGCTTATAATCTTCATTCACTCATACATTTGCTAAGCTTTCAACCACGCTTACTCTATAGCTCTAGCAATCCAATTTTCATTCTAAGCTTCATTTTGTGTATTATCACATTTGTGATATATAGTTTTATTAGAAAACATCAAACACACTTTTGTTCAATTATCTGTAAGAGAAATTCCTTGAGATAAATCGGTATGTGGTTAGACTCAAGAAGGCTTTAACAGTTGTTAAAGTAGTTGTTGTATTCAGTTGAATATAGTGGATTAAGACCTCGTTGGAGAGAGGTGAAATCACCTTGACGGGTGGACTGGAGTAGTTTGAGATCAAACGAACCAGGATAAAAATAACGTGTTGTCTGCATTTGATTTTAAGTTTTACAATTCAACCCCCCTTCTTGTGTTTTTCACAACTTCAACAAGCAGTTGGAAGATTGACTTAATGCTATGGAGATACAGAAAGTGTCTGGGATGGATTTTGAAGAGTTGACTCTTATTTCGGGGGTTTTTATCCCTCACAAGTTCAAGTTTCCTACTTTTTTCCAAATATGATGGTGTGTCATGTCCAAAGCTGCATCTGCGGTCTTATGTTCGAAAGATCCAACCCCATACAGCTAACAGAAAGTTATGGGTCCACTTCTTTCAAGAGAGTTTATCTGGGACAGAACTCGAATGTTTCTATCAGTTGGAAGGAACCAACATCCGCACTTGGGAAGACCTGGCTGCTGCTTTTTACAAGCAGTATCAATATAATGATAAACTTGCACTAACTCGTATGCAATTACAAAATATGACCATGGACTCGAATGAAGGGTTTGAAGAATATGCCCATAAGTGGAGAGATCTGGCTCGAAGAGTACAACCTTCTTTGTCTGACAGGGAGCTGGTTGATATGTTCATGGGCACTCAATAGGGTGTTTCATTAATCACCTTATCAGAAGCTCCCCATCTAGTTTTATTGAGCTGATTCTAATTGGGAAACGTGTTGAAAGTGGTATCAAGAGTGGAAAATTCAAGTGGTTGCATCTTCGAGTGCTATAAAGAAGACATTTAGCATAAAGAAAGAAGTTAATGATGTTTATGGCCAGAATGGTCGTGTTAGAAGTGACCACAACCAGTCTGTAGAAGTTATGCTAATCTCTAATCTTGCGCCTGTTGAACAACAACAACAACAACAACAATAGGGTAATCAGTATAGGTCAGACGCACCAAGAAGGCAGTTTGCCAAGATCAGCATGCCATTATCTCAGGAATTACAATATCTACTCAAAGCAGATCTGATAATGTTAAGGGATCCTCCTCAGAATCCCAACACCTCCTCTCCTCATTATAATCCTAATGTGAAATGTGCTTATCATTCCCATAGTCCTGGTCAAAATACCAATCATTGTTGGGTCCTGAAAAACAAAATTCAGGATATGATTGACAACAAAGAGATTGAGTTTGATCCTACGGAGACTCCGAATGTAATTACTGCACCAATGTCGAAGCATGAAAAAGGCGTAGTGTTATTGATGATGTTATTTATGTTGCTACTGTAAGTGAATTGGTTACTCCCCTCCCAATTATCAAAGATAATATGTTATAGGTCAGTTTATTTCTTGGTTCTATTGAAAGATGTTACTGTTGCGCAGCCCAACCCAATAGATGCAAGTTACTAAAGGAAGGCATTCAGCGCCTGATGGACAAGCACATATTTTTTGTTGAGAAGATTTTGTCTATTGAGAATCTGTTTCAAGACTTATCTGTAATATCCGACCCTCCTATCAGGATCACCTCCAAAGGTCCTGTAAGGATTACTGCTGATCCAAAAACTACTCCTCTAATAATCACCACACATGGACCTATTCCATACTCTTCGGATAAAGCTATCCTGTGGAACTATGGATCCTATGTCTATTACCATGGCGTCAAGCAAGAACTATCGATCACTGAGAATAAAGGTACTAAAGTTGTTGATCTCGACATTGACAATATTGTTGGGACCAGTAAGGTTACTAGATGCAGAAGGGTTTTATCCCTGGAAATATCTATGAAGATTATTGTTATGCCAATTAAAGTTACCGCTATCAAGTCAACTACTGAGGCTCGGGGTAAAGAGTAAATAATGGAGCCTGCCCAGATGGAGGCACCTAAAGAAGTTGCAGTTGAAGACACCTCCCGGAAAGAGTTGGAGGAGGTATTGAAGACTATCCATAAAAGTGATTACAATATTGTTGAACAGCTGGGGTAGACCCACTCTAAAATTTCCATGTTATCCTTGCTAATGTATTATGAAACCCATGCACAGGCTTTAGTGAAATTCTTGAAGTCCGCTCACGTGCCACAAGAAATTTTTGCTGATCAATTTGAAAGTTATGTTTCTAGCTTAATGACCGGCAATGGGTTAGGCATTTCTGATGCTGACTTGACTCCTGAGGAAGAAGTCACAACAAGTCCATGTATCTCTCCATTGAATAAAAGGGCACTACTCAGGCTCACGTATTGGTTGATACTAGTTCCTCGTTGAATGTTCTACCAAAAGGTGCTCTTGACAGACTAGATTGTGAAGGGGTTATACTGAAACCTAGTGATATTATAGCCTGAGCCTTTGATGGTTCAAAGAGAATGGTACACAGAGAGGTGGATATTATGATCAAGGTAGGTTCGCAGATCTTCGAATCTACTTTCTGCGTAATGGATACTCGACCAGCTTATTCTTACTTACTAGGAAGCCCCTGGATCCATGGGGTAGGCGCTATTACTTCAACCCTACACCAGAAGTTGAAGTATCCCGTGTAGGGAAAGTTTGTTATAGTCTAATGCGAAGAAGAGTATATGGTTAGTCATTTGAACTCATTCTGGTATGTAGAGATGGATGGAAAATTCATCGAGATTCCCTGTAAGACTTTTGAAGTAATCCCTCCTTCCACTACTGAAGATGTTTATGATATTCCCAAAGTTACCAGGGTTCTTCCCAGAATGGCTTCGTTGAAGAATGCTAAGGCTGCCGTAGAAGAAGGTGGTTGTACTATTTGGGGCCAGCTTCCAGACATTCTGTATAAATCTGAAAAATTTTGTTTGGGTTTCACTGTAGAGGTTCAGAGGGTTGTTCGTCATGCTCATGCTAGAAGAACCTCATTCTGTGTCAGCAATAATGAAGTCAACGTAATAAGAGATGTTGATAGTGATTATGACCTTGACAACTGGATATTTCCTACCATTGGCAACAGGATCAACAACTGGAGGACTCAAGACATTATTTTAGTCTCCTTTAGTCAGGAGTAATAGCTACTTTCTATTTTTATTACTTTCAAGTTTGGTTATGTAATCTTTTAAAATAATGACTTTAAGCCTTGTGTCTTACCCGGGGCACAATGATTCGTTTGTTAAGGGTTGTCATTTCATAAACATGTTTTCATTTAATAAAGCATTGGAAATTTTGAGCCCTGGAATTTCTTTTTATTTTTAACACTTTCAAATAGCTATGTGTTCTTACACACACCCATACAATACATTCCAGATCCACATCCACTATGGATCTTGTTGATAACGACTCTTTTATTGCCACTTATGACTTTGAAAATTCGATCTACCAAGCCGAGGACGAAGGTGAGGAAGATTGTGAAATACCTGGAGAACTTTCCAGACTATTAGTGCAAGAGGAAAAGGCTATTCAACCACATGAAGAGCCAGTTAAAGTCGTAAACTTGGGTACTGAAGAAGACAGAAAAGAAGTCAACATAGGGGCTAATCTAGAAGGCAATGTCAAGAACAGGTTAATTCAGATGTTGCATGACTATGTTGAGATCTTTGCTTGGTCATATGAAGATATGTCAGGGCTCGATACTGATATTATGGTTCGTTGTCTGCCAATGAAAGAAGGTTATTTTCCAATAAAGTAGAAGGTCTGTCGCATGCGTCCCGAGATGTCAAAGAAGATTAAGGCTGAGGTTATGAAGCAATTCAACGCAGGTTTCTTAGATATTACATAATATCCTCAGTGGGTGGAAAATGTGGTGCTAGTACCTAAAAAGGATGGCAAAGTGCATATGTGTGTAGATTACAGAGGTCTGAACAAGGCAAGCCCAAAGGAAGACTTCCCGCTTTAACATATTGATGTTTTGGTCGATAACACCGCTTAACACAAGGTATTCTCCTTCATGGATGGTGTCTTAGGGTACAATCAGATCAAGAAGGCGCCCGAAGACATGGAGAAGATAACTTTTGTCACACAATGGGACAGTTTCTGCTACAAGGTTATGCCTTTTGGGTTGAAGAATGTCGGTGCCATATATCAGCGTACCATGGTAGCTTTATTCCATGATATGATCCATCACGAAATAGAGGTCTATCTTGACGACATGATAGCCAGATATTAGAATGAATAAGAACATCTTGACCATTTGCACAAGCTTTTTGAAAGGTTGAAGAAGTACAAACTGAGATTGAATCCGAACAAGTGCACCTTCGGGGTAAGGTATGCTAAACTACTAGGTTTTATTGTTAGCGGTAAAGGTATCGAAGTTTATCCATCCAAGGTCAAAGCTATTCAAGAAATGCCTACTCCCCGTACTGAGAAGGAAGTCAGAGGTTTCTTAGGACGACATAATTACATTGCTCGATTCATTTCTCATTTGAATGCTATTTGTGAGCCAATCTTCAAGCTGCTGAAGAAAGATCAGGTAGTAAAGTGGAACGACGACTGTCAGATAGCCTTTGACATGATCAAGGAGTACCTATAAGAACCTCCAATTTTGATGACACCAGTTGAAAGAAGACCTCTGATTATGTACCTAACAGTGTTAGAGAACTCAATGGGGTGTGTACTAGGCCAACATGACGAGTCTGGTCAAAAAGAGCATGCAATAGACTACCTTAGCAAAAAGTTTACTGACTGTGAAACAAGATACTCACTGCTTAATAAGACTTGTTAAGATTTTGCATGGGTTGTTCACTGACTAAGAAAGTATATGTTGACTCATACTACCTTGTTGATCTCTAAAATAGATCCCATCAAATACATATTCGAGAAGCCAACTCTCTCCGGAAGGATAGCTCGATGGAAAATGGTCTTGACAGAATATGACATTCAATACACCACTCAAAAAGCAATCAAAGGAAGTGTACTGTAAGATCATTTGGCTCATCAAGCTGTAGACGACTATCAGCCTATGAATTTTGAGTTCCTAGACGAGAACATTATGCTAGTCACAGATTATGAAGAACCTGGACCGTATGAAGGACCTGAGCCAGGATCCATATGGACTATGGTTTTCGATGGAGCTTCTAACGCAATTGTAAATGGAATCGGTGCTGTAATTATCTCTCCCAAGGGTTTCCATACACCCTTTACTGTCAGACTTTGCTTTGATTGTACCAATAACATGGCTGAATACGAAGCGTGTATCATGGGCATTAGAACTGCTATTGACTTGAGGATCAAGTTCTTGAACGTATACGGGGACTCAGCCCATGTAATTAGTTAATTTAAGGGATAATGGGATATGTAACATCCGAACCTCATTCCTTATCGGAAGCATGTGTTGACCTTAATCCCGTACTTCAAGGAAATCACTTTTGAGCATATCCCACGAGAAGAGAATCAACTGGAAGATGTATTTGCTACCATGTCATCTATGTTCAAAGTTAGATGGAACAATGAGGCTCCTCTAATTACTATCGAAAGACTAGACGAACCGGCATATTTCTACGAAATTGATATTGATAGAGTAGAAGAGAAGCCTTGGTTTTATGAGGTGAGGAGATATCTCGAGGCTCAAGAGTATCCTGAAGGAGCATCTATCAATTACAAGAAACTCCAATGGAGGTTCTCTGCCAAGTTCTTCCTGAGTGTTGTACCCCAAAATTTTCCCTCTCTTTTCTCAAAACATTTCTCACCAAAGATCTCAAATGCTCAAAGATTCTCAAGGGTTTGATGAGACAAGCTCACCTCCTAAGCACTGAGCCTCCAAATTAGGGTTTTGATTTTCTCGAGGACAATTAGACTTTTAATGCTTTAAATGACTTTCATGGTTCATTATAGGTCTCTAAGATTTCTCATACGAAGTTTCAAGCCTTGCATCACAATTTTGCTCAGTCAATTGCTCAGATGACTAAAAATTTGTTATATTGGGTAAAAAGTCAATTGTGGTCAATATACATTCAAACTTCAGGATTTTTGGCCAACGTCAACATTTTGAAGTGATATCCATCAATTTATCAAGTTTTAATCATAATACCTCTAGAAAAGCACTCAAATCGTCAAAGGGGAAAAATTGTCAAAATTGATTGAGAATGACTGATCATTAACTTTTGACCTAGTACATGACCTAATGGCTTGAAGCATGATTTAAAGGACTCAAATGTAACATGTTGGCCTAATTTAATGGCTCAAACTATTTCTCAAGATAAATGGATTGATAGTTGAATTTTGGGTCAACTAATGAAAAGTCAACTAATACACAAAAAGTCATGCTTTGACTTTTTTATCAACATTGAATTTCAAAGATTAAGATTCATCAAGATACTCAAAAATATCAAAGTTGGTCAACAAGAATTAAGAAAGTCAAGAAAGTCCACAAAAGTCAAAGTTTTCAAGACTTAGAAAAGTTTCTATTTTTATACTTGATAAATTCATTACTTCATGACATTTTTTCAACTAGTTTAGGTAGATTTTTGACCTAACTTCTTGACCAATTTTCACGTAATTCAAAGATGATTTAACCAAAGTAGTCAACATAGAGGTTGTATGCAATGTTTCAAGCTTTCCAAAATGTCAAATAACTTGAAGAGATCATTCTTGAGCTAAGAGAATCGAAGAGAAGAAGTTGGGCATCCATTCTTGAATTACAAGCCATTTTCTTGACGAACACATAATCTAATCTCAATGTTATGCTGAATAATCTTGCTTTTCAGGCCTTCTAACTTGTGTATCTATCCATAATTAATGGATTACATAAACTTTTGAGCTATGATCCAAGTGTTTTAAGCATTGTCCAAGTCAATTTTCCATTTTGGGAAGAAAGTTAACATTGCCATTCTTGAAAATCAAGCTTTATGCACAAAGTCAATTCTTGAGCCTCTCACTTGTTACCTATGATCACACTCCATCTACAAGGTCATAAGCAATGTGATTAAAGTGTTTAACCACTCTATGATCAAAGTTACAAAGCATTGAAACATGATTTTTCAAGAAAATCACATGTTGAGCTTAACATGTGATTTTGAATTCTTATCAACTTGAACTTCTCTAACCTTTCCCTATAAATAGAGACACCATTTTGCAAGTTAGGATGATTTTTACAAGCCTAGAAGCTCCCTCAAACACCCTCAAACCAGAAATTGACACAAAAGCTCCAAAACTTGCCATTTCGGACGTTAAATCCCAAACTTCAAATCCACTCATGCGTTTTTCATTTTAATCCTTTAAACATCATATATACATCATATAGAAGTGATCCAAACACTTGAATAACTTCTGTAACACCTCTATCACCATTCACCATTTTCACAACTCAGTTCTGCAACATGACTTCTCCAAGAAGATTCAAGCACTCTAGCTCAAACTAAGCATTACGTTAGCTTCCTAGGAGTCCACTGAAGCTATTCAGATCATCACCACACCTCCAGGAGTGCTCAAACTCAAAACATGATTCTCACTTTCAAGGTATGTTTTTTGAACTTTCAAATCCTTATGCAAGCATCATTTGTCTCTGATTTGTAAAGATAAAATGTAGACATCATAGCCCTGAAGCTAACCATACCTATAGATTTCATTTATATTGACTGAGTGATGTGAATTTTGAGTTTTAACTTTCTAGAAAATTAGGTCAGAATTTGGTACCAAGCAAAATTCGTGTTCATCTTTGATCGATAGCTTAAGTTATTTACATATTTGAAATCGTGATGAAATTTCTAACAAGTTTGATGTTTACAATTTCTGAAATGATTGAGAAATGCGCAAGTTACAAAGTTCAAAAATGTTATTATGGTTATGGAGCGAGGAAGAAGATGAAGTACAATCAGGACTTGGTTTATCTTAAATTTAATGGTTGTTGTTCTAATACCAGATGTACAAGCCACCCAAGGGGCAGAGCGTGCGCGTATATGGCATTAATCTATAGGGACCTGGGTTCGAGCCCAGTAGCACCTTTTTGTGTTTTTTCATATTATTTTTTGTTTGATTTTGGTTGTTTTTTACAGCGCTTCGGCCTCCAATCTTGGGCATAACTCTCTTCTACTTCAGCGCACCCCCTCATTTACTATCTCACAACACAATCCCATCATTCTCTTTCTTTTTATTTTCTGATTCCATAACAAAAAAACACATGTTTGGGCCTAACATGTTTTTGCTATTTTCTTACACCCTGTTTACTTTTAAACATCATAGGCTCAACTTTTTTTATTTCTTTTATACTTTTTATGTTTTCTATATTTTATTTATTTATTTATTTTATTTAACCAAAAAATACCAAAAATATATTTTCTTGAATAATTAAATTATTAAATATTTTAATTTAAACACTTCCTTTATTTTTGTTAATATTTAGAACTAGGTTTTATTTATCGTCCATACTTCAAATATTTTCAAATTAACTTTCAAATTATTTTATAAATAACTATTTTAGACTTAGGATTCATTTTCTATTTTTGATTTAACTAACTTAGATTTTAGGTTTTTTATTTAAGATAATCAATTAATTTCTTTTGTGATTAAAATCAAGTGGTTTAATTAGGATAATTAAAACCTCTCTTTCATAAAAAACCTTAAAAAGCAATTGCTTTCTTTTCTTCTTCATCTTTACATTTTTTGTGTATTATTATTGTAATTCATGATCAATGGTTTGTAATAGTAATTAGGGCCTTATTGCTTTCCTTCCCCATTTGTAAATTTGTATCCCCCATTCCCAAAAATATTGTAATAGCGTAGGACATTTAAATACCGCAATTTATCGCTTTCTATATTATTGCTAGTAATTAGGGTTTGTATGGCAAGATTTAAAATCAACATTAGACAACCCTAATTCTAAGATAATGTAGCGGTAGAAATGTTCAAGACTAAACCATTGGATTGACTAGACTTTATACAAATCAAAAAATAAAAATCGCCACCGCGCTTTATTGTTTCCAAAGGTATGGGAAAAGAGCGGATAACCCAAAAAAACGGGGAAATATTCAAGGTAAGGGGGTTGGTTATGCAAAGGGAAGGTATTAGCACCCTAAAAATCTACGGTACTCCGCAGGAACCTCTTTGTAAAATCTGTATATTTTGGCTATGAAAATGTGTTGTATATAAATAGATGGTGGAGGTAAGAAAAGAAGTATTTTTTATGATTTTTTCACCCGCCGCGGTTGCGAACCTTTAGTGCCTACGTACCACCTTTCGTGCAATAGGGGATCAGGGTACATGTAGTTCCTATTTTAAAAGTTTGAAACACAAGTGTGTTGGTTAATTTTAAGAGATAAGACATCATCATCATTGTCAGTGTGGAAAACATACTTACTACCCACAATCATGAGAAAGGAGAATTTGCATCATCTCAAAGTGGAGGATATGAATTTGATTTTAAAATCAACAATGCCTCACTCAACACCCAAGTGGAAAATATCTCTCTTCACTACATATTGTATAATTATAGTTGTTTGCATCACTACAAGGATTGACAAGAGTCTAATCTTTTAAGAAAAGTTAAAGGTAAAAACCAAAGTGGTAAAATGATTTGAAATGAGATTGATTGATTTTTAGTCTTCTCACAAAAATGTCAAGGTATTGTTAAGTTGATTGAAGTTTATTTATGAAAATGCTTTGAAAATGCATGGACCTAAGTCCAAGTTTATTATTAAAGTGGTTTATGTTTCAAAACAAGAAGGGTTTTCAAAAGGAGGAAGAATATATTTAAAATTAAAGAAAATGGGAGGAGAAGAAGAGACTATCCTAAAGCATAAGGTAAAAGCTAAGGATAAGGACCATCTAACCAACAAGAAGCCAAAACTTGACATTATGAGCCAAGATAGAATTCTCATTCATTGGATTGAAACCAAGCAAGCAAAGATACTAGACCTCTTCAAGTGTATTAAGTCTTCATAAAAATTGGGCAGAGTAACGGCTGTATACGGGTGAATTCCAGATTATAGACAAAGGATGTAATCACAAAACCTGCACACAAAAACAAACAAGCAACCCAATGTCTTTGGGTAAACCCCAAGAGCTCTAGACAAAATAATCAGATAAGATCACAAGGTTTCCAAGATAGGCCAAGGTTTCTAATCCTAAGTCTAAGAAATAGTCCCATGCTCCATAATGCCAAGGATAGTAACCAAATAGTCCAAGTGTCATTAAGAGTTTTTTAGGGTTTAAGTTGCTTATTAAGTATCTTAGAAAAAAGAAAAGGAAAAGCTCAAGTGAGCAAAGTAAAAATGACAAGAAAATAAATGCTCAAGTGAGCAAAGTAAAAATGACAAGAAAATAAATGCTCAAGTGAGCAAAGATGAAAATGGCATGAAATTTAAATGCTAAAAGTAAATAGTGCATAAAGAATAAAAGAATAAAAGCATAAAATAAAACAAGTCAATAATTAGTGGTTAGTTGGATGACCATCTTGAAAGTTGCATTTGGAACTCATTAGAGGATTGGTAGAACCAAAGCCTCCACACAACAAGTTGCATTTGCTTTTTGTCAAGTATATCATCCATTTGGAATTCTCATAAGTACCATTTAATGATCAATAATGTTTAAGTGATCCGTGTTGACAAAAGGTGTTGTAGATCCATTAGAGGATTGGTAGAACCAAATCATACACACAATGAATCTCAAGTTTATTGGATCAAAGAGATCAAATTAACATACTTGGGCTTGCAATCATAAGTTTGGGCCACGAATGATCATTTATTCGAATCGGGACAAAATTTAGCGCTATGTTAAGCAATCGTAAGTGAACTTATATAGAAGTCGCACCTATTTTGAGGCCGGTCAATAGCAATCTATGCACCATTTGTTTTGAGACATGATATAGAGATCATGCTCCAACAACATTTAGTGCAAGGAGAAGGGGATGAGATGAAGAGGAATTAGGGTAAAAAAGAAAACCACATTTAAATTAATATTTAATCAAACTATTATTAAAATCATTCATCCATTTTTGTGGAGTTAAACTCAACACCATGGATCCAATGATGTTAATAAAGCCATGACCAAAAAATCAACCTAAGACAACCAGAAAATATTCACAAAATGATATAATATTTAATATATATATTAAAGGATGGAAAATGTTAAAATAAACTAGAAAATAATGAGGAAAATATCAATTATATTCAAATTAATCAAGAAATGAAAAATAAGACCATAGAAAAATCAGAAATGGGTCCAAATATTTTTAGAAAATTTTTAGTAATTTTTAAAAGTTCGAAACTATTTTCTAACCATTTAAAATTTATAAAACAAACATAAAATAGATCAAAAATAGTAAACCTCAACATAAAATTCCATAAAATTTCCAGAAAGTCAAAAATATGCAAAATAATATTTATGAATTTTTTCAGAATTAAAAAATGTTAGAAAGTATTTTTTAAGTAATTAAAAGAAAGCAAATAATACAAAAAATATAAAAAATACCAAATGTTAAAATAAAAATGTAAAAAAATATTCATGAGATCAGAAAAAATTCAAAGTATTTTTTGTGAATTTTTCATAATTTTTGGATAAAAAATAAAAGAGTTATGAATTTTTGAAAATTTAATCAAATAAAATATAAAATCAGAAAATAAAATAAAGCCAAGAAGATATGGACCATCAGATCAAAGTCAAAACGCGTTAGTAAGCTAATCTAATCGACCAGACGCGATGTGCTTGATATGGACCTTAGTGATACACACATGTATTCAGAAAAAGGGAAACCAATGAAATTAAAACGCTTGGCACGCTATCATTGGCTGAGACGAGAAATGTCATCGTCTTCAACCTCCAGACACCCTGCAATGGGGATTTTGTGAGATCCTTCAAATGGAAAAATTAGGATCCCTGTCTAGCATCATTGAACCCGTCTCTTCAAGACGATTCTAACACAACCATCGCACCAAATTTATGTAATGTATGGAGAGAGATATGAATCAAAACACAGAAAAATAGCGAGCACCTTCAATTTGAGATTTCTCTCTCAACTCTCAATGGATTTAAAAATTGTAAGCATCATTAGAATCAGACAAAGGAGTAGAACAGATTAGTGCTTGATTTGGATCCAATTGGTGGAGAATTCTACCTTTTCGAAGTTCAAGTAAGAAGCTCTGAAACTGGACTTCTGGAGCTTGGATTATGGGTTGTTTTGATTGGTTTAAGTGCTGGAGAGTTTGTATGAAGTTCAAGGATGATGAATACGCAAAGAATTTTGGAAAAGGAAGCTTAAATTTTAAAAATTGAATTCAACAAAAGTGGGTTCGTGTGAAGTTTTGGTAGGGTGTTCTTGGCTCTCTAAGCTTGGGAAATTGAATGAGGGATGACCCTCTGTTTATAGGGAAGTGGATGGGAATGAAAATTTGAAGAAACAAGGAAGTTTGGAGGGAAATTGAGCAAGGGTCGAGTACGAGTGAAGTATCACTTCATTTCCATCAAAACTCAGCCGAACCTTGCATTTTGGGGTGTTAATCCCTTATGGCAAGTTTGTAATCAAGTTTAAATCAAAAGCGCGCATAAATCTTGTGTTTAGAAGTCACATTATGGATTTCAAAATTCCGACTTTATGCAAAATTCAGTTTTAAACTACTAAATTCAAATTTATGGCATTTCCACCTCAAGGGGCCTTAGGGCATAATTCTTGATGCTTTGAAAAGATGAGGTTGCAAGCTTTGAAATGGAAAAATAATGGAATCAAATGGATGCTTGAGCTGAAAGTTACATGGAGTCAAATTAGAAGAAAAAGAGTTGACTTTCCATACTTAGAAAAATTTCAAACTCTTCTTTAAAAATGACTTACAATCTCTTGCTTCCAAACATGGCCTTCCACTTCGAATTTGCTCTTGACCAAAACATATGGAATGAATTAGACCTCTTGAATGACACTTTGAAATTTGAACCACTCAAAATCTCCAAAAATTGAGCAAGTTATAACTTGTTAAAGTTGGCCAAAAATCATGAAATGACCTATAATCTCTTGCATCCTTAAGGCAACTTCCATCCATTTTCTCACTTTGCACATAAAATAAGGCATGAATTAAACATCTTTAGGATCATCATGAAAAAAGAATAGGCCCAAGGTGATAAAAATTGACCAAGTTATGACCATTTGAAGTCACATATGGAAAATTGGGGACTCATCTGGATGACGTGTAATCTTTCCTCTTCACCAAGTTTCTTCCACATGAAAAATTCTTGAAAATTTTTAAGTGATTTGTTGGTAACTCTTTGAAGAGAAGAGTGTTTTTGGAATCACTCAAAAATACCCAAAGATGAGCAAGATATGCCCCTCTGAAGTCCAAAACCCTAGCTTCTAGATCAAGAGAAAGCTTGCTGGAACTTTGTCAAGTTTGAACAAACCTTTTGTGCCAATATTCTTCCTTTGTGAATAGGATTTGTTGAGGATTATGATGAGGACTCATGACCATTAGAACTAATTCCATACCAACTTCAAAACAAATTCAATGGTGAGGTGTGGATCTCTCAAGCTTTGGACTAGGGCATGGAAATAAACTCATGAACCCATGATACAACTTGCTAAACCTCATTGACTTCACCTACATTATTAACAAGTAAGACAAGCCAATATTGTATTTGTTAATTTAGAGAGAAAATAAAAGTAAAATATCCATGATCACCAAAGAAAACAAGTCAAGGTGCTTGGTGACTCCTCAAAGAGCAAGGTTAAAGATAGGGAGAGGAACCAAAAGCCCTAATGTGATTTTATGGTGATTGAAACAATATGGTATGATGCAGGGATCTTAGGGGCAAAAATTGGGGTACAACAGATAATATACATGAAAAAAACACTTTTCACACATACACCTCTAGGGTAACCCACACTTGTTTCCTCGGATATAAATAGTCATGTCCCTCGAATGTGAGATGTTTTAGAAAAAGACCCTTAATTAAAATATCATAGTCCCTTGATGATCCTTCAAATTTGCCTTCGATAAATAATCTTAGTCCCTTACGACAATTGCAAAAACATCTTACAAGTTTCCTTCAATGAATTTACATTGACCTGAGCCTGTCCCTCACATCCAATAATATGGATCCTTACCAACCAATGATCTTACATGCACACACATATCTGCAGATCCACAACCACTCTGGATCTCATTGACAATAACTCTTTCATTTATGACTTTGAAAATTAAATGTATCAAGCCAAAGACGAAGGTGAAGAAGATTGTGAGATACCTAGAGAACTTTCCAGACTCCTGATACAAGAGAAAAAGGCCATCTAACTGCAAGAAGAACCGGTGGAAGTGATAAACCTGGGTACTGAGGCATATATGAAGGAAGTCAAGATTGGCACCAACTTGGAAAACAGTGTCAAGAGCAGATTAGTTCAAATGTTTCACGACTATGTTGAGGTATTATCTTGGTCATACAAAGATATATCAGGGCTCGATACTGATATCGTGGTTCATTGTCTACCAATGAAAGAGGGTTGTTCTCCGATCAAACAAAAGGTTCGTCGAATGCGCCCTGATATGTCATAGAAATCAAGGCTGAGGTAATGAAACAGTTTAATGCAGGGTTCTTGGCAGTGACATCGTATCCCCAATGGGTTGTAAATGTGGTTCCAGTGCCGAAGAAAGATAGTAAGGTCTGTATGTGTTTATATTACAGGGACTTAAATAGGGCGAGCCCCAAAGACGACTTCCCACTATCACATATTGATGCCTTAGTTGACAACACTTCTCAACACAAGGTTTTTTCCTTCATGGATGGCTTCTCGGGTTACAACCAGATCAAAATGGCGCACAAAGACATGGAAAATACTACTTTTGTCACACAATGGGGCACCTTCTGTTATAAGGTCATGCCTTTTAAATTCAAGAATGTAGGCGCAACTTATCAACGGGCTATGGTGGCTTTATTTCATGATATAATTCACCATGAGTTAAAAGTCTATGTTGATGACATGATAGCAAGATCCCAAACTGAGGAAGAACACCTTGATCATCTGCACAAGCTATTTGAAAGGCTGAATAAATACAAGTTGAGGTTGAATCCCAACAAGTGTATCTTCAGGGTAAGATCTGGAAAGCTCCTATGCTTCATTATCAGTGGTAAAGAAATTGAAGTCGCTCCTGCAAAGATCAAAGCTATCCAAGAAATGCCAGCTCCCCGTACCGAGAAGTATGTCAGAGGCTTTCTAGGACGACTCAACTACATTTCCTGGTTCATCTCTCACTTGACTAATACTTGTGAGCCAATCTTCAAACTATTAAAGAAAGATCAAGTAGTCAGATGGAATGACGACTGCCAAATAGCTTTTGACAAGATCAAAGAATACTTACAAGAACCTCCAAATCCTAATGCCTCCAAATGAAGGAAAACCATTGATCATGTACTTAACTATTTCAAAGAATTCAATAGGGTGTATGTTGGGGAAGCATGACGAGTCTGGTCGAAAAGAACATGCAATATACTACCTTAGCAAAAAGTTTACTGATTGTGAAACAAGATATTCACTGCACGAGAAAACTTGTTGCGCTTTGGCATGGGCTGCTCACCGATTAAGACAATATATGTTGACTAATACCACTCTATTTATCTCTAAGATGGATCCCATTAAGTATATCTTTGAGAAGCCAACTCTCTCCAGAAGAATAGTCTGATGGAAAATTATCTTGACTGAATACGACATCCAGTACACTACACAAAAAGCAATCAAAGGAAGTGTACTGGAAGATCATTTGGCACATCAAGCTGTTGATGGCTACCAATCCATGAACTTCTAATTCCCGAATGAGAATATCATTCTGATTACGGATTGTGAAAATCTTGGGTCGTATGAAGGACCTAAACAAGGATCCCGATGGACTATGGTTTTTGATGGGGCTTCCAATGCACTGGGTAATGGAATTGGTGTTGTGATCATTTCTCCTGAAGGTTTCCATACTTCTCTCATTGCTAGACTTTGCTTCGATTGTACCAACAACATGGTTGAGTATGAGGTGTGCATCTTGGGTCTTAAAGCTGCTATTGACCTATGAATCAAATTCTTAAGTGTATATGGAGACTCGGATTTGGTGGTCAGTCAAGTTAAAGGAGAGTGGGATACAAAACATCCAAATCTTATCCCATACAAAGAACTCGTGCTAGCCCTGATTCCATACTTTGAAGAGGTTACCTTTGAACATATCCCAAGGGAAGAAAACCAGTTTGCGGATGCCTTAGCTACCATGTCATCTATGTTTAAGTTCAAATGGGACAACGAAGCTCCCCCGAATCATTGTCGAAAGATTTGATGAAACGGCGCACTGCTATGGGATTGATAATGATGGCATTAAAGAGAAGCCTTAGTTTCATGAGGTGAAGAGATATATTGAAGACCAAGAATACCCTGAAGGGGCATTAGTCAATGATAAGAAATTCCTACATAGGTTCTCAACTAAGTTCTTTCTGAGCAATGGGATCTTATACAAGCGCAACCATGATTCAATTCTGCTCCATTGTATGGACAAGAAGGAAGCAGAAAATATCATGGAGGATATGCATGAAGGTATCTTTGGAACTCACTCAAGTGGACACATTATGGCCAAGAAGATTCTGAGAGATGGTTACTATTAGTCGACCATGGAAACTAATTGTCATCACCACTCGAGGACTTGTCGTAAGTGCCAAATTTATGCTAACAAGGTTCACCTACCTCTGATTCCTTTGAATGTCATGACTTATCCTTGGCCATTTGCAATATGGGGAATTTATATGATCGGAGAAATCAATCCTACTGCGTCTAATGGACATCGCTTCATTCTCGTCGCCATTGACTACTTCACAAAGTGGGTTGAAGCAACTTCATTTGCCTCAGTTACCAAGAACGTTGTAGCTCGATTCATCAAGCATTATCTCATATGTCGATACGGTATCCCTGAGAGGATCATCGCTGACAATGGTACCAATCTCAATAATGCCATTATCACTGAACTCTGCATGTAGTTCAAGATCAAACATCACAACTCTTCTCCATACAGATCTAAGATAAATGGAGAAGTGGAAGTTTCTAACAAGAATATAAAGAATATTATGCAAAAGATGATGGTGACCTACAAAGACTGGCATGAGATGCTACCATTTGCTCTTCATGGATATCGTACGTCGGCGCAAACATCAACTGGGGCAACCCTTTTATCTTTAGTCACTACAAGAAAATTAGTGTTTAACGACACAAAAATTGCAACAGTTATGTGATAACTGTCGTAATTGACATATAGAGACAGTGTTTACGACAGTTGACACCAATCGTCCCTAATATTTATTTTGCGACGGTATATTTAACCATCATAATATTATTATTACGACGGTAAAACAACCGTCGGCCCCCATTTAACACTTTTAACATTGATTTTTCACCAACAACTAGTCACGACGGTAAAATTAACCGTCCTAAAAGACATATCACGACGGTAAAGCACCCGTCGCACCCTTAAACCTTTCACGACGGTAAAATTATCCGTCCTAAAATTCATTTCACGACGGTAAAACAACCGTTGCACCCAAAACCTTTAAAAATTCTCATGGGCACGACGGTAAAACACCCATCGCCGTAAAAAAGTTAAAAAAAGCTGAGTTGTACCGCAATTTGATTTTCCGGGCATACGAGAGAAAAGAGAACTATGCCAATCCCCAATCACCAACTGAAAGAGAAACAAAACTTCCCTATTCTCTAAAGCTTTCCACCCCGTGGAAGGTCATCTAATGTTGTGGCGGCCTTGAGCTCTTCTTCTTTCCGGTGGCCGGGTTAGCACCCCTCTAAGCCCCTGTACCCGAAACATATGCGGTTTAGCAGGGGCTTGCCAGGTATTTCCTGGGGTTTTCCATCCGGGCTTTAATGCTTCAATGTCATCAAGATTGGAATCAGCAAGTCACAAACTCGTCATCACAAAGGAGGTAATGAAATCTCATATTTTGATTCTTTCACTCTCAAATGAAAATAATTTTGGGTATTTGAATCACCACTATGACTTCATCACCATGTTTGATCTCGGGGGTGTTTTGATGTTTCTCACTAATATGCAAGTTAAAGTCTTCGATCATCCTACTGTTTAGATCACAATTTTTGATCCCGTCGGAGCTTTGACATTAGATGATGGAGCTTTAGATCAGTGATGGCGATGGTGTTATTGTAGAGGCTAACGGTGGTGTCTTTTTCCATTAGTGTCAAGGTGTTTGTGAAAATGCATAGTTGAATATTGGAGTCCAGTAGCACGTTGACGCTGGTGTCTTTTCCCATTGGTGTCAAGGTGTTTGTTAAAATTCCTAGTTGAAGATTGGAGTCCCGTAACATCAGTATGTTCAAGAAGGGAATGAGTAGAGAGGATGCTCATCAAGTGTTTGTTGTAATGCTCAACTCAAGGTATGGCTGAGTTTATAGAATTCTGATATGCTATGCTATATAGTGCCTAGTGGGTGTTGTAAAAGGACTTTATAACCATTTAAGCATCATATTCTGTTGCAGAGTGTGATTCTGACCAAAGCATGTTTATTTGAGTGACTTGTGTTGCTTCTGTCATATTTGCTAGCAACAAAGGTTTTACTTTTTGAAATTGAATTAGATTCCTTTGTTTGGGAATTCAATTCTTATTCTTATTTTAGATTTTGGGGTTCTTAAACCTTGGTTGGGTTGCAGGACTTCTACCATTTCATCCTGATTTGCTAGGTTTGGTTCAGCATTTCCTTCTACTTTTCTTGGTATGTTTTCTTAACTCTCTTGCATTTTCAACGTTATTAGTATTGTTTAACAAGTAATTCTATGATTAACTAGAGAACATATATGTTGTTCTTTGCCTTTGTATCATGATATTTTCACTTCTGTAACAAGTAGTACTACTATTTTGTAGCAAATGCTATGATGATTATTGATACAGAGTGTCTGCCAAAGTTGAAATCTAAGATAAATCTAGTAAGACTTTCTGATTATAATATTTTATTGGCAAATGTTAGAATCTAACTAATGGATCAAGTGAAATTATAAACCTCATGATTAGAATCTGTCCAAGGTTTCTCATATTAGCATTGCATGGTTTGTTTGAATCTCTTGATGAAAGATAACTGAGCTGGCTTTGTGTTGATTTCAATAGGCTTTGTGTTGATTTCTAACTCTCAAGTATCAATACTTCATTTCTTTCGTAATATAAACACTGACATAGCAGAGCTTTCATTCTTGTACAAGAAAGCATAAAGCTAATATAACTTAACTCAAGCTCATGAGAGCTTGTATAGAGTCTCCCTCATAATATAAAACACCTGTAGTGTAATCAACTATAACTGTTTTAGCTTCCTTGTAACTAGCTGCTTGAGAGCCGTCAGTCAGTTAACCACCCTTCACTCATTTCAATCAATTTTCACTTGAGAAATTCAACTAATAGCTCTAGCAATTCTACTGAATATTCATCTATGAGAAATCACAAAACTGTGATCTGAAAAAATTCAATAACATTCTACTTTAATACTTAACTAGACAAGAAATAGTCTTGGTGATTGTCATCTAAGAGAAGCAGAACATATATATTTTATATGTTGATAGGTGATTCTAGTTTGTCTTGCCGAAAAATCTAAAGTTACACTTGACAAATGAAATGACTCCCAAATAATGCAAAGCTAATCCCACACTCAGTATAGAATAACTATGTTTACTCTCCTGAAAATTTGGTATTAATATGCAACTAAAGAATTTAAACCCAAACTTTAAAAACTGTACTTTCAGGTATTTACTTGTACGTTGCTTCAAGAAATATCAGCGAATCATTGCTAGACTTTGTTAAAATCTCTTAGTCTTAACTACCTAGTTTCCATTTCCTCAATTCTTTTCTTTTCTATTGCTAACAAATATTTTACGTCGTTCTACGTGTGTCTGTTATGTCGAATAAGTAGGAACCCCCAAATAACTATGCCGTAGCTAATTACAGATTCTATTTGACAGATAATTTTAATACTTATAAATAATAATGTAGTTTGGCTTTGTAATATTGTTACTTATCAGTTCATAACTGCCTCTTTAAAAATTTAGTCTTAAAGAGCGAAAAACCTTTCCTTGAATGTGTTTATAAATAATAATGGATCTACATGTCGTATTTGTTGAAAATGATAAGCCTATTGAAAGATATAATTATAGAGACCGACTGGTACCTTTCTTGAGTATGTGGAATTAAAGTTCCTTTCTTCTGTTACCTTTTCCAAACCTACTACCTTAGGCAAACACAACTAAAAGCAACTACTCATATAATGAAATTGGTCTATATTGTAGTTATAATTTTATGCGTCTGGAATCACTCTTGTTAGATTAGTCAGTTGGTTATTGCATTAGTTAGCTTTTAGACATGTGCTAGAGTTAAGCTTGCCAGCTGTAGCCAGCTGTTGTAACTGACATAAGAGAGTTAGTTATGGTTAGCTGTGCCTATACATAGATGCTACTGCATCATAACAGAATGTAATGTGAAATGAAACACTGAAAATAGAAGTATTCCAAATGATATTCGTGAAATGCCAGACACGCCTTTCATCTGAAGTGTCAGTGCTATATAATGTATGAGTGAAATTTTGTGAAGGTGTTTTTAATTTACATGAAAGCATACCAAGAAATGACTTATTGAACAATTGAACCTTGGTGTGCAAGCAAACTGAGAGCATGTTTGATTTTCCATACTCTGACCACAGAAATTGAGTTTTTGTGATATGTTTGGTGAATTATTTGAGTCCGTTTGGAAAAGTAAATTTAGTTTCAGAAGCAAGTTTTTTTTTCTGAGTATGGTTATTGAACTATTAATTTAACTGTTGTGTCTTGATGTTTGACAGATGTTGTCCTGTCGGGTGGAAGTTCTGTCTGAACTCCTGCAGCAAGTGTTGCTGTTTATGTTACAGAATAAGCATCTGGGTATGGTACAAGTTTGTGAGTTTTTAAAGCCCTTGCTAGATTTTTCGATCATAAGATTGTTAGGTTCTGAGTCACCCTCTTCTTCATTTGGATTGCAATTGGTATCGTCTATGGCATCATTCTGTTGCTCGTGTCCGAGTGAGTCCATGCCTGTTCTTATGCTGCTAACGGAGTGCCTTAAGTATCTTCCACATGAGACCTCTGAAGTAAGTTTATTAATATTGAGAAGGAGCATCAGAAATATTGGTTAAATTACACATTTTTCTGGTCATTACATTTTGTTACTGTAGTAGGTGAAATGATATAATTATCTTATAGCTGTATTCTTTTTGGGACTCCTCAGGACTATAGGAAATTAGTATTTGTTGTAGAACATATGGTGGAGGCATATATAGTGGTACTTAAGTCTCTGGCCGGAGAGAAATTGGTATGTATCGTCCTTGTAATTTAATGTTCACATTTGTATTCACTGTTGTCATAATTTAGTTTCCTTGATTATTATTAATGTAATTTATGCCTTTCTCTTGTATTGATCTTGATCCTTGTTAATAGCTGATTGCCGAGGTTCAACTACATGCTGTTGAATTCCTGGGAACAGTTCTGTCTCTGTTGACGTGTCTTCAGTGGCACTCTGGTGGTTATGAGCCCATAATTGAACTCTCAAGGCGATTGTGTTATGTTCAGAAAGATCTCGGTTTGCAATGGGAGCCTGGTCTGTCAACGATTATGGCGTCATTATTTACAATCCTTGTTCAATCCTTGTAAACACATCAGTGACTATTTAAAACACAAGAATTGTAATTCTTTTTAGAAGATTTTTTTCGTAAGAGAAAAATTAGGTCACTAATATTTCAAGTGCAGAAGTGGATAATATAAATATCTATTCATTCTGTTGACTAGAGATATAGTTTGTCATCTTCATATAAGCTGATTATACGATTCATAGAAATTTACTGCTGGAAATTGAATGTGTTATTTTTCTCCTTTTTTAATGAGCTTCGTTTGGAATGATGATGTTGTCTGCTGTTGATCTAAATCTCACAAAAAATAAACCTAACATTCACTATTTTAGGTCCTTTTGTCAATTTGCTCGTTGCTGACGGATCCAAATCCCGACGACCCTAAACCCTAAACCCTAAAAGGGACAAGGCGAGGACAAAGGAAATTGAACTCTTAATGCAAATGCGGAATTTTAGTGGAAGACAGGTATATTATTTTGACGCATTTAAAGTTAAATTTTATGAGTATTATTTTAAAGATTATTATTTTAATACCTTTTTTTAGGGATTGGAATCACCCGCTGATGGTAGACGTTCATCTGAGTCTAGCTACCGTATTGGAGATAATGGAACTTCAGGGGGGACAAATTAGACTTTGCTATGATCGAGATAATTAGATTGTGAACTTTCTCATGTATTTTTGGCATAATGATACTTATTATTATAAGATTAGGAATTGATATATTTTGGGTTTTTTGTACTACTTGACATGATTATGGAACTCGCATTTTACATGATTATGGAACACACATTTTTTTGGATATTATAATGCTTATTTGATGTTAAATATTTTTTATTGAAATTATTTTTACTATATTACAAAGTGATAGAAAATAAAACAAAAAATAATACTATAAATAAATATATTAAAGAAGAAATAATTTAAAGAAAAAAATAACACAAAAAAAAACTATATTTAAAATTTTTTACATAGATAATAATTTAAATAAAAAATATATATAATAGAAAAATAAAAAAATTAAAACATAAACAAAAGTCATGGCGACAGTAACGAACCGTCGTAATCAACAAAAGTCATGACGGTATCGAACCGTCGCCAAAAACAATTTAATCAATTTCAAAAGATATTCACGACAGTATCGAACCGTCGCCATCAATAATTAAAAGAAACTCAAAAGATAGTCACGACGGTATCAACCCGTCGTAAACTTGAACGACAGTTTTTCTAACCGTCGCGAAATAGGTTGGGGACACACACTTCTGCGACGGTAAAGCAACCGTCGTGGAAAGCAAATTGCGACGGTTTTAACCGTCGTAATCTACAAAAATACCTGTCGCAATCTGCCAATTTTCTTGTAGTGAGTCTATGGCATGGAAGTTGTCCTGCCTGTTGAAGTTCAAATCCCTTCTCTAAGTATTATGAAAGAAGCCGACTTAGATAAAGACGAATGGATTCAGACTAGGTTGGATCAATTGAACTTGATTGACGAGAAGAGGCTGGTTGTTATCTGTTACAGTCAGATGTACCAGAAGCGCATGATCAAAGTGTTCAAAAAAAATATCAAGCATCAGGTATATTAGACTGGGGACTTGGTAATAAAATGCATCATTCTGCCACAAGGTGATCCCAGGGGAAAATGGACTCCCACTTATGAAGGGTCATTTGTTGTTAAAAAAGTATTCTCGGGTGGTGCTATGATGCTAATTGTTGTACCCTAAAATTATCCCTCTCCTTTCTCAAGACATTTCTCAAGGGTTCTCAAGGGTTTGATCAGACAAGCCCACCTCCTAAGCACTAACACCGTAAATTAGGGTTTTGACTGAAGTTGACTGATTATTTACTTTTGACCTAATACATAATCTAATGGTTTGAAACATAATCTCAAAGACTCAAACATAACATGTTGACCTAATTTCATGACTCAAATCATTTCTCAAGATCAAAAGATTGATAACTGAATTTTTGTTGAATTGATGAAAAGTCAACTAATACACAAAAAGTCAAACTTTGACTTTTTGGTCAACATTACATTCCAAAGATCAAACTTCATCAAGACATTCAAAAATATCAAACTTGATCATCTAGAATCAAGAAAGTCAAGAAAGTCCATAAAAAGTCAAAGTTTTAAATACTTAGAAATTTTCTAAGTATTTTTACACTTAATAATTTCATTACTTCATGACATTTTTTCACCAAGATGCAAGATGATTCAAAGAAAACTTTCAACATGAAAGTTGTAGATCTTAATGAATTCTACAAATTTGTATTAGAGGGTTGATGTCCAAAAAATGCTTAGATTTGAAGACATAGGCTCAGGAAGTCATGAAATTTTTGTATAAATATTTAGAGAAATTTTCAACAAGTTTGGTCAGATTTTTGTCCCAACTTCTTGGCCAATTTTCATCAAGTTCCGATTTGATTTAGCCAAAGTGGTCAACATGAAAGTTATTAACAATGTTTCAATCTTTCCAAAACATCTAAGAACATGAATTTATCATACTTGAGCTATTAGATTCAGAGGCATGAAGTTGGACATTCATTCTTGAATTACAAGTCATTTTGGTGAAGAACATATAATCCAATTTGCATGCTATGCTGCATAATCTTGCTTTACATGCCTTATAACTTGAAAATATCACAAAAGTTTAATGTTTACACAAACATTTGAGCTATGGTCCATTTGATTTAAGCATTGTCCAAAGCATAATTCCATTAATGGTATAAAGTTAACACTTCCATTTCTGAAAAGCATGATTTTGAAAAATGTAAATGAATTAAGCTTTGAAATGATTATATTTGATTACAAGTAAGCTCAAAAGCATAGAGAAATCCCTCTACACCCAACAAGTTCAGATCATGCTTGTACTTGAAACGTTGAAACTATGAAAATTCATCCAACTTGGTTTTTCACTTTCAACCAAACCATATAGGCAATCTTGCAAATCTAATTACTTCAACCTCTCAAAACTTTTGCATATAAATAGAGAGATCAATTGCAAGATAAAGGAGGAGATGAACAAGCCCTCAAAACCCCTTTACTCTAAAAAAACTAGAATTGTCCACAAAACCTTCATTTTTGAGCTTTGAAGTCCAAATCTTTGAATCTCTCAAACCTTCCAAGTTTTGACCAAACAAATCATCCAAATACTTCACCGACATCATAAATAAGTTATTCAAACACAAGAACAACTTTTGTAATATCATTATCACCATCTTCCAAACTCAAAAATAGTAGTTTGCAACTTGACTTGGTTGGAGTGATTCAACAACTTTCAGCACAAGGTGAGGATTGGCATAGCTTCAAGAAGGTCCAAGGGAGCTTAATCAATCATAATATTGCACCTAGAACATCTAGAAAAGGCTTCAGAATTTTCTCCAAGAAAGGTAATTTTCCTCAAACTTTGATATATTTATCCATACATCATTTTTTTTCATTTTCAAAAGAATAAAACAGGATAAATCAAGGCATAAGAGTGCAAATATCCAAAATCCCAAAAAAATTCTCTAGGAGCCTTGACACGGGCGATCGTGTCAACTGACACGGGCCATGTCAAGGGGGACGACAGACCAAAGAGGAAGGGCAGAAGTTGGCACGGGTGTCTGTGTCACACGACATGGCCCATGGCATTTCAGCTGGGACAAAAAAATGTGCAAGAGGCAATAGCAGATTCTAACGCGGGTGCTTGTATCCGCTGACACGACACGTGTCAGCTCAGGTATTAAAATTCCTAATTTTGATATTTTTCTATAGTTTTAGATCATTAAGGTTACTTAGGACATATTGCATTGCTTGGATATGGCCTAACACTATACAAAAAAATTTCCTAGATAAAACATTCAAGTTATACTCTAAAATAATTGGAATCATTAGACTTAGGTTTTATTTCTAATTAATTAACTCCTGTTGTAATTAAATTAACTACAAAACCTTTTCTTTGAAAAAACCCTAAAAAGTAATCTCTTTTCTTCCTCTTTACATTTTGTACATTTTATTATTTCGTGCTATAATTTATGTAATTTTTAAAGCCTTGTAATACTAATTAGGGTTTATTTTTACTTGCCATCCCCATTTGTAAGTTTGTATACCCCATCCCCCAAAGTATTGTAATAGCGTAGGACATTTAAATTCTGTAATTTATCGCTTTCCATATTCACACACACACATTTGCAGATCCACATTCACTCCAGATCTCATTGACAACAACTCTGTCATTGCCATATATGACTTTGAAAATCCAACCTATCAAGCCGATGAAGAAGGTGAAGAAGATTGCGAGATACCTGGAGAACTCACCAGACTTCTGAACCAAGAGGAAAAGGCCATCCAACCGCATGAAGAATCGGTGGAAGTGATAAATTTGGGTATTGAGGCAGATAGGAAGGAAGTCAAGATTGGCACCAACCTGGAAGGAAGTGTCAAGAACAGATTGGTTCAGATGTTACATGACTAAGTTGAGGTATTCGCTTGGTCATACGAAGACATGCCAGGGCTTGATACTGATATTGTGGCTCATCTTTTGCCAATGAAAGATGGTTGTTCTCCGATTAAACAAAAGGTTTGTCGCATGCATCCTGATGTGATAGAGAAAATCAAGGCTGAGGTAATGAAACAATTTAATGCAGGGTTCTTAGCAGTGATGTCGTGTCTCAATGGGTTGCAAATGTGGTTCCAGTGTCGAAGAAAGACGGTAAGGCCCGTATGTGTGTAGATAATAGGTATTTAAATAGGAAGAGCCCCAAAGACGACTTCCCACTACCGCATATGTCTTAGTTGACAATAATGCTCAACACAAGGTTTTCTCCTTCATGGATGGTTTCTCCGAGTACAACCAATTAAAATGGCACCTGAAGACATGGGGAATACTACTTTTGTCATACAGTGGAGCACCTTCTATTATAAGCTCATGCCTTATGGGCTGAAGAACACAAGCGCAACTTATCAACGGGCTATGGTGGCTCTATTTCATGACATGATTCATCATGAGATAAAAGTCTATGTTCATGACATGATAGCAAGGTCCCAAACTGAGGAGGAACACCTTGATCATTTGCATAAGTTATTTGAAAGGCTGAAGAAATACAACTTGAGGTTGAATCCCTACAAATGGACCTTCGGGGTAAGGTCTATAAAGCTCCTAGGCTTTGTCGTTAGTGGTAAAGGTATTGAAGTAGATCCTGCAAAAGTCAAAGCTATCCAAGAAATTCCATCTCCCCGTATGGAGAAGGAGGTTAGAGGTTTCTTAGGAAGACTCAATTACATTGCCTGATTCATCTCTCACTTAACTGCTACATGTGATCCAATTTTTAAACTACCGAAGAAAGATCAAGTATTCAGTTGGAATGGAGACTACCAAATAGATTTTGAAAAGATCAAGGAGTACTTACAAGAACCTCTAATCCTGATTCCTCCAATTGAAGGAAGAACTCTGATAATGTACTTAACTATTTTAGAGAATTCAATGGGGTGTGTGTTGGGGCAGCATGATGAGTCTGGTAGAAAATAGCATGCAATATACTACCTTAGCAAAAAGTTTACCGATTGTGAAACAAGATATTCACTGCTCGAGAAAACTTCTTGCGCTTTGGCATGGGCTTCTCGCCGACTAAGACAGTATATGCTGACCTATATCACTCTATTAATCTCTAAGATGGATCACATCAAGTACATCTTCGAGAAGCCACCTCTCTCCGGAAGAATAGCTCTATGGAAGATGATCTTAACTGAATACGACACCTAGTATACTACACAAAAAAGAAATCAAAGGGATTGTACTGGAAGATCATTTGGCACATCAAACTATTGATGACTACCAATCCATGAACTTTGAATTCCCGGATAAGAATATCATGGTGCTTACAGATTGTGAAAATCC
The DNA here is from genome assembly GCA_948472305.1 of Vicia faba. Taxonomy (NCBI): domain Eukaryota; kingdom Viridiplantae; phylum Streptophyta; class Magnoliopsida; order Fabales; family Fabaceae; genus Vicia; species Vicia faba. The sequence continues at coordinate 1,509,576,107 of OX451738.1, forward strand.
TAGGCCGTATGAAGGACCTGAACAAGGATCTCGATGGACTATGGTTTTTGACGGGGCTTCCAATGCATTGGGTAACAAGATTGGTGTTGTGATAATTTCTCGCGAAGGTTTCCATACTCCTTTCACTGCCAGAATTTGCTTTGACTGTACCAACAATATGGTCAAACATGAAGCATGCATCTTGGATATTAAAGTTGTTATTGACCTAAGAATCAAATTCTTAAGTGTATATGGAGACTCAACTTTAGTGGTCAGTCAAGTTAAAGGAGAGTGGGATACAAAACATCCAAATCTTATCCCTTACAAAGAGCTTGTGCTAACCTTGATTCCATACTTTGAAGATATTACCTTTGAACATATCCCAAGCGAAGAAAATCAGTTGGCAGGTGCTTTAGCTACCATGTCTTCTATGTTCAAGGTCAGATGGGACAATGAAGCTCCCAGAATTACTATCGAATGATTTAACGAACCAACACAATGCTATGATTTTGAGACTGATGGTGTAGAGGAGAAGCCTTGGTTTCACGAGGTGAAAAGATATCTCGATGCTCAAGAGTATCTTGAAGGGGCGTCAATCAACGACGAGAAATTCCTACAGAGGTTCTCAGCCAAGTTCTTCTTGAGCAATGAGATCTTATACAAGCACAACCACGATCCAATTCTGCTCCGTTGTATGGACAATAGGGAAGCAGAGAAGATCATGGAGGATATGGATGAAGGTATATTTGGTACTCATTATAGTGTACATACTATGGCTAAGGAGATCCTGAGAGTTGGTTATTATTGGTCGACCATGGAAACCGATTGTCATCACCACTCAAGGACTTGCCATAAGTGCCAAATATATGATGATAAGGTTCATGTGCCTCCAATACCTTTGAATTTCATGACTTCTCCATGGCCATTTTCAATGTGGGGCATTGACATGATTGGAGAGATCAAACATACTACCTCTAATGGACATTGTTTCATTCTCGTCGCCATTGACTACTTTACCAAGTGGGTTGAAGCAGCTTCATTTTCCTCAGTTACCATAAACGTTGTAGCCCGGTTTATCAAGCATAACCTCATATGCCGGTATGGTATCACTGAGAGAATCATCACTGATAATGGACCCAACCTTAAAAATGCCATGATCACTGAACTCCGCATGCAGTTGAAGATCAAATATCACAAATCTTCTCAACACAGACCTAAGATGAATGGCGTTGTGGAAGTTGCTAACAAAATTATAAACAAGATTGTGAAAAAGGTGGTGGTGACCTACAAAGACTGGAATAAGATTTTACCATTTTCTCTTCATGGCTATCGTACATCGGCGTGAACATCAACTGGGGCAACCCCTTTCTCTTTGGTATATGGCATGGAAGTTGTCTTGCCTGTCCAAGTTCAAATACCTTCTCTAAGGATTATGAAAGAAGCATACTTAGACGAAGAATAATAGATTCAGACTAGGTTAGATCAGCTGAATTTGATTAACGAGAAGAGGCCTGCTGCTATCTGTCACGGTCAGATGTACCAGAATCGTATGATCAAGGCTTTTAACAAAAAGATCAAACATCGGGTATATCAGGCTGATGATTTTTTAATAAAGCACATTATCTTACCACAAGGCGATCCCATGGGAAAATAGACTCCCACTTATGAAGGGCCATTTGTTGTCAAGAAAGTATTTTTTGGGCGGTGCTATGATGCTAACCACTATGGACGGCGAAGATTTCCCGCACCCTGTGAACAAGGACATAGTCAAAAAATACAACGCATAAGAATGACCCTCTAGGTTGACATACCTAGGAAAAAGTAAGGGCATCCCGGTGAACCAAAAAGGTTCGGGAAAAAAATAGGGATATATAGATTGTACACCCCGCAAGTCGAAAACTCGAAACGGAGGATTTGGAAAAAAGGGGATCCTGGTGGGCTAAAAACCTGAAAGGGCGATCCAACAAAATTTAGGGATTAAAGCGTATGACTATGTCCCGTTAGGTCACTTACAGCCAGCTTTATTACAAAGGTCAAAAACTCGAATGGTGCAAGATCAGTGTGATTAACTTATTTTGACAGCGAGAGAAGAGATGTTCAAAGACATAAGGGCAATAGCGGAGTTGGAACCCATTGAGATCACTTCCACATGGCTATGCATTTTGTTTTGACTTTGTACTCTTTTCATTTCACGACAACTTCCTCTTACTAGGATTTCTGTCTCTTTGTACAAAATCACCTGTTTATAGGAAAATTATCAATACAAATATACTTTGAAGTTCAAACTTTTTGTTTTTTCTGTTTTGCTTGCAAAAATGTCCAATGACTAAAATTGAATGAACATATGCATATGAATATGATTAACTGTTAATAAAATATATGCATAAAAACAGGAATAAACATTTACTCAAAACCCTAGGAGCTGGGATGACACTCAAGCTGTCTGTAAATCCCCAGAGTCCCTTTCATAAGGTTATCCCCAGTAAAGTCGCCAGAGCCACCTCTATAAGATAACCCCCCCATGGAGTAATCTTCACAAATAAGGGTACATTCCCCACAATCTCCCCGCATATGACTTTAATAAATAAAGGAGTATAATATTTTCCCCGTTAAATCTCCCCATGGAGTCTCAATCAATATAATTCATGGAAAGTCTCTTCCCCAGCTGAGTTTGGTCCTCCAAAACTAAAAAGAAAACCTACAGAGTTTCTTCTCTCTAGCAAATTCAATTTCCCAAGAGAGTTGGTTTCCTCAACATAGAACTTCTCCATCAACAAGGGTTTATTTCCCCAACAAATTTTATCCTCCCCAATGTTGTACCCCAAAATGTTCCCTCTATTTTCTCAAGACATTTCTCACAAAGATCTTCAATGGTTCAAGCTTACACAAGTATTGGTTAGGTCAAGCCATCTCCTCAACACGAATGCCTCAAATTAGGGTTTAGATTTTCACAAGTACAATTGTACTTCTAATTCTTCAATTGACTTTGATGCATCATTAGGGACCTTCAAGAATGCTCATATCAAGTTTCAAGTCTTGCATCTCAAAAATGCTCAATCAATTGATTAGATGACCCAAAATTAACTATATTGGGTAAAAAGTCAATTATGGTCAACCTACAGTCAAATTTCAAGAGTTTTGACCAATATCAAAATTTTGAAGTTATATGTATCAATTGATAAAGTTTGGATCACAATTCCCCAAGAAAAATGTTCAAATCATTAAAAGGGAAAATGGTTAAAATTAGGGTTTTAACTGTATTTGACTGGTCAAGGGTTTTTGACCTAATACATGGTCTAATGGCTTGAAGAAAAATCTAAAGGATTAAAATAAAACATGTTTACCTAAATTCATGGCTCAAAACATTTCTCAATATCAATTGATTGATAGTTGAAATTCAGTTAACTAATGAAAAGTCAACTGATACACCAAAAGTCAAACTTTGACCTTTTGATCAAAATTGAGTTTCAAAGATAAAATTTCATCAAGACATTCAAAAATATGAAGCTTGATCATCCGAAAATCAAGAAAGTAAAAATTCATCTTAAAATGTCAAACTTTTCAAGACTTAGAATTTTTCTATGTGTTTTTAAGTCTTATTTTTTCATGACTCCATGCCAACTTTTCACCAAGATGCAAGATGATTCACAAAAAACCTCAAACATGAAATTGTATATCTAATGAGATCTACAACTTTTCTTTACTGATCATGTCCTAGAAACTCTTGGATTTTTAGTTATGAATCCATAAAGTCGTGCACTTTTTCTTAAACACTTAGTGAAATTTTGACTAGTTTAGGCATATTTTTGACCTAACTTCTTGGTCAATTTTCACCAAGCTCCATGAGGATTTTGTCAAAATGGCCAACATGAAGGTTGTAGAATATGTTCCAAGATTTTAAAAATGTCCCATAACTCATTGAGATCATTCTTGAGCTAGGAGAATCGGAGAGATAAAGTTAGGGTTTCAAACTTGAATTACAAGGCATTTTTCATGAAGAACACTTGACCAAATCCATAATCCCTGCTGCATAATCTTGCTTTGCATGCCTCATACTTGTGTTTCACTCCATAATTAATTATTTACACAATTGATTGAGCCATTTTCCAATTGATTCAAGCATTGTCCAAGTCAATTTGCAATTTTTGGAAGAAAGTAACCATTCCATTCTAGTAAAGCAAGCCTTTATGCAAAGTCAACTTCTTGAGCTCCCAACTTGTTTCGTCTGAGTACAAGCAATGTCAAAACTATAAGCAACATGTCTAGAGCCTTCAACAAACTCAAGCCATGCTTATACTATGCCTTGAAACCATGTTTTCGACTTTTCTTCAAAATCAAGTAACATAGTCAAAACCCTAAAACTCAGAAATACCTTGTGCAAAACATATCTAAACCTTTTCCATACAAATATACAAGTCTATTTCAAGCAAAGACGCGAATTAACAATCACTCAAACTCTCTGAAAACTCATATTGCACAAAAACTCTATTGTTGTGCAGAATCTGACCAAAAACTCCCATCTCTCAAACCACTTGTGTGTTTCCTCTCCAAATCATCTCAAAAGCTTCCTTACCTCAAATATAACTCATCTCAATCCCTGTTTCCAAACTGTAACACCATTTTCAAACTCAAAAACAGGATGCTTCACATTGACTTCTCCAGTACGATTTAGCCATCCTCAATCCAAACTAATCATTGCATTAACTTTCTAGAGGTTCAAGGAAGCTAACCAGATCATTACAACGCCTTGAAAGCTGCTCAAACTCAAAACACGAATTCCATTTTCAAGGTGAATTTTCTGACTTTTAAACTCTTCATATAGTCATCATTTAGTTTCCATTTGTTAAGATTAAATGTAGACATCATAGCCCTGAAACTGGCCATGTCCTTAGAATTCATTTATGTTGCCTGAGTAGTGAGAATTTTAGAGTTGAACTTTCTGAAAAAATTAGGTCAGATTTGGTACCATTCAAAATTCATGCTCGTCTTTGATTTATAGCTTTAGTTTTTTATATGACTGAACTCGTGATGAAATTTGGAGCAAGTTTCATGTTTGTACTTTTGCAAATGGTTGAGAGATGAAAAAGTTACAGGATTTAAATTCATGACTGGTTATGGTGCGAGAAAGAAGATGAAGTCATCTTCAGGAACGTGTTTCAAATATATATTTATGATTTTATTTATAACATCAGATGTATAGCCACCGCGGTGGTCGAGAGCGTGCGCGTAAGGTCTTATTGCTAAGGGTCCTGGGTTCGAGCCCCAAGGACGCCTTTTGTTAATTTTTCTAACATTTTTACTTGTTTCGGGCGCGTTTGGGCTTCCTCATTATGGGCCTGACTTTTTTTGCTTTTCCCCACACCCTGTTTACTTCATGATACGCAAGCCAATTGTTTTTTTTATTTTCTTTTTCAGACTGCAACATAAAAAAGGATTTGGGCCTTGACATAACAAAATCTGTTTTTCTATCAAAACTCATTCCTACTTTCAAACCCCCCTGACCAAACTTTTATATTTTTATTTTGTTTTATTTTGTTGTTATTATTATTATTATTATTATTTTTTTTTTTTATTTAAAAAAATACCAAAAATATTTTATTAAATACTTAGACTAAAAATTATCACTTTTCTCTTTACTTTATCTCATAAATAAAAACACTAACAATATTTTTTCTTAACTAATTAATTTCTATTTTTTAGAATTAGAATTAAACTAAACTTAGGTTTATTTAAATTTTCCTTTTTTTTAAGACTTTAGGTTTTGATCAAAGTAATAGTAAATTTCTTTTGTTAAATAATTAATTAGTTTTAATTAAGTTTAGTTACTAAAATCTCTCTTTCATAAAAAACCATTTCATATAAAACCCTAAAAGCTTGTTTTTCTTAATTAATTTAATTTCTTTTCTTAAATCAATTTAGGTTAGTTTTTTTTATAATTTAAATTAATAATTTTTCCTTTTTATTTAGCTTAATTAGAATTAAAACCTTTCAAAACCTCAAACAAAACCAATTTATTTTTCCTTGTATATTACCATACATTCTTGTACATTATTTGTTCATATTCAATATGGTTGTAATAGTAAATTAGGGTTTATTTTCTTTCATCCGCCATTTGTAAATTTGTATCCCCATCCCAAATGATGTAATAGCGTAGAACTTTAAATTTTCCCAATTTGTCGCTTTCAATATGAATGTTAGTAATTAGGGTTTGTATGGTAAGACATAAAATCAACAAGTAGAAAACTCTAATTCAAAGACAAAGAATATGAAAACAAACACTTTGCACACTTGCACCTCTAGGGTTGACCTCACTTGTTGCCTAAAAATAGTCATGTCATCCAAACATGGGATACTTTAGCAAAAACAATAAAAAACAAGATCATAGTCCCTCGATGACCCTTCAAATGTTGCCTTTATAAATGATATTAGACCCTTAAAAAAATTGCTAAGGTATCCTACTATGTTGCTTTTTCTGGCTATATAATGACCCACGCCTGTCCCTTAACATCCAATGATAGGGCTTCTTACCAATCAATGGTAAGATAGAAATATCTAAAGGAGGAGGAAAAGAGCAAAGACTTTTTGAGTAGGTAGAATGTTTGTAGTTGCTTGCTCACAACCATTTTCAAAAACATCTTTCAAACACACCAACACTTTCAAATGAAATATTTTCAAAAGTCAACACTTTGTATGCATTCTTATAGAGACGAGAATCATTACAAAGTTCGCCTAAATGAAGGCACTTTTAAAAAATACTTTCAAAACTATCACAAACACATTTCAAACAAATCATTTCAAACAAATCATTTCAAAGTGAGCTAGCAACTAAGAGCCCGTAGATAACTACGGATGAAAAGGGTGCTAACACCTTCCCTTTTCATTACTTACCCCCTGAACTCAAGAAAATTGTGAAAAGGTATTTCGTGTTCTTTTCACCCTTTCCTTTATTAGATAAAATAAATGTCGGTGGCGACTCTTGCTATCCGCAACAATTGTGATAAAATGCAAAACACCCAAGTCAGTTCTCCCACCGTATTACAGAACTGGAGACTCTGCTGGGGAGATACTTAAAAGTGGGGTTACCTTAGAGACTAGATCACCTTTAAATTCTTTCATTGTTTGACATGTTTGCTTTACATTTTGGGTCCATGTTTGGGTTTTGTATAGATCCTCTACCCGAATCGGGGAACATTATTAGGTAAGTAGCAAAGATTATGGAGATTGTATGGTGTAAAGTGATATGGTTGAGATAATGGCTACGTTAGTGTGACACGCTTGTTGGTATCAGTATCCCTTATGGCGAATTGAGGAGAATACAGGGCCGATGTGTGGTGTCACGAAGAACTAACTGACTGTAGAACCTTTAGTTGAACAACTTGGCCATTAGGAAGTAGTGAGATAGCCGGCTTTGGTGTAGAGTTGCAGACTGGTTGATACTCGATTCTACGCTCATTAAGATCAAACTTTCAAGATATTTCGGTCGCCAATAAAGAGGCTTGCGCTGAAACAATGCCCGATGAAGAAAGATCAGTGATATTGAGATTCCCTATAACCCGGTTACTTTTGTTAGGACAGCTTGAACAACCTAAAATTCAAGAGGGTACTTACCTATGAACTCCATGCAAGCCTAAACCTAAGGATTTGATTGCTTTGCTTGTATATGTTTATTTGCACATAACATCATAACATCATACCATAGCATTTTAAATAACCATTTCAAGGATCTCAAGGGTTTGTGATGTGGGGTTATATTGAACCAGACATCTATCAAAGGGAAAGAGGACTTATTTTCCTCTAGCCAAATGTTGTTAAAGACCAAAGCACGTTGTCTTGAGTCGAGGGCTATGACCCACTTGACATGGTGAGTTTGATTCTCATAGAAGGAAATGTCAACAATATGAAGTTCTTCAATTAAATCTATGATCAAAGTTCAACTTCTGACATTTTCTTGTGTTTACCCCGCGAGATCCTTGAGAACATTGCATCCACATACCATGCATCATATCATAACATGTTTTCCTCGTATAGGTTTTCTCATCCACTTACTATTTATTTCAGTATAAGATGGATCTCGAGCAAACTGTGAAGGATCTGAAGATTCAAACTCTCAGTTCCAAGAAACTCTTCTTAACCTGGAAAAAGGTCAACAAGAAATTATGATGATGCTCGTCACGAAGAAAAAGACCAATAAGAAAGATGTTATCAACATAGGGAAGAGGATGAGGATTATTGTGAGGAGTAATATCCACCAGTGGACAACAAATACAAGCAGCTAGAAGCCCGTCTTAAAGTTGTAGAAATTCAAAAGGTGTTTGTATTGGACTTTAAAGAGCTGGGTCTCATCCCTGGGGTGGTTATCCCTCACAATTTCAAGGTCCACACTTATGCCAAGTAAGATGGAGTCTCTTGTCCAAAACTCCACTTAAGGTGATATGTTTAGAAAATCCAACCCCACACTATTGACCGAAAGTTATGGGTCAATATCTTTCAAGAGAGCTTGTCTGATACTCAACTTGAATGGTTTTACCAACTGGAAGGAACCAACATTAATACCTGGGAAGACTTGGTTGTTGCTTTTTACAAGCAATACCAATATAATGTTGACTTGGTGTCGACTCATGTATAATTCTAAAACATGTCCATGGGTTCAAATGAAGGTTTTAAAAAGTATGCCCGAAAATGAAGGGATCTAGCTGGAAGAGTGCAACCTCCTCTGACTGATCGAGAAATGGTGGATATGTTCATGGGCACTCTGACGGGCCTATTCTTTAATTTGCTGATTGGAAGTTCATCATCTGGTTTTACAGAGATGTTTGTCTTGAGTTAATCCATTTGTTTTCACTATACTAAAATTATGCTTTCGCTTTTTTATGATATTTAACTCTCGACTACAAGCCGTAAGCCTTTAGAGGGAGGATGACGGAAACAATACCATAATATCTACATTATTCTTTTCAACAGACCTTGCTGAAGATGTGCATTGTTTCAAATCCTAAACAGTGGAGTTATAAGGAAGATTATCCCTAATCAACCCCTTCGAGCCAAAGAAGTAGGAGTATTCTTTTTTGCATAAATTGAAACCTTTAAATCATAACCTGAGGTAGGGTAGTTTCTCAGTTAATTCAAAGGCGCATTCGGTCGCAAGCTTTAACTTCATACACAAACATCCTTCTGAATCAAAACACGGTGATGGTTCTCTGTAAAATAGGAAGTCATTATATCTCAAAAGAAAATCCCGCTGAGTCAAAACCTATGAAGGAGACTCAAGAAAAACTGGGGCATCCCGCTGATTGTAGTCTCAAAACAAGAACAATCAGGCAAAAATCAGGGATAATAAATAATCAAAAAAAAGTTGTTATGAATCCTCAACAACAGAAAAATGTTGCAAAAATGACTGCCTTCTCAAATAAACTTCCAGTATCTGAACCATCACCTAAAAAACCATTCGAGAATCAATTGGAATCCAAATGCGTAATTAATTGGGTATAGAACTGAAGAACATCATGGAGAACAGGTTGGGTACAAATAAACTTTGAGCCTTATCACTTGTTTCTCAAATCATGAATCAGGCCACTTTAAAACCCATTAAAAGTCCTAATTGAAGCATGGGTTAGTTCGAAAGCATGCTGCTACAAAAGGTATCCTGACTCCTGTGAGGCTTACTGAAGATCCTGAGTTGAATTCATATTCTTACAAATTTTTGTTGCTTATTAAAAGTGCATTTTTAAATTAAAAAATTCTCAAGACAGACATACACTTTGCATTGTTTGAATGTCACTGTTTGCATATGGTCAATTGTTCGACAACAGATAAATTCGTACGACAAATATCCAATGAACAAAAATTCTCTCAATAAACAGAATTACTTCAAATGGAAAGACGCTTCCAATGACAAATTTCTCATAATCAAGGGGCATGATATGATGATTGTCCAACACATATGGGGCAATCAAGTCGAGATTCAAAGAATCTCTCAAAAATGCTGAATAACCAGGGGCAGATCTCCATCCGAATCACTTGGGGGCAATGTTACATTGATCATGGGCTTGAACAAAATCCACTATGAGAACCTCTGATACCACATAATTGTTTGTCTGTACCTGTAGTATTAGATGGTGTCAGTATCATGTCTTCGGATCCTCCCATGATAGTTCTTAGAAAATACCGAAACTTGATTGCTTATCTGTACTAGTAGTATTAGATGGTGTCAGTATCATGTCTTGCGATCCTTCCATGACAGTTCTTAGAAAATACCGAGACTTTATCAAAGGACCTTCGGTACCACCAAATTTCTTGTCTATGCCAGTAGTGTCAAATGGTGTCAGTATCATGTCTTCGGATTCTTCCATGATGGTTCTTATAAAAGATACCTAGGAAGTTCAAGACTACCATAAATGTGATCAAGACTTCGGACATCAGGTGCACCTGACTAACCCTAGGGGAAAACAGACTTCTACATATAAAATATGATGTGCGATCAAGTAAACATTTTCTAGAATTTCTACAACACATGTTGCATAGACAATGACAACTCTCCACATCCTATGAACATGGACGTAGTCGGAAAATACTACGTAAAAAAGAGACCCGTTAGGTTAACATACCTAGGAAAAATAAGGGCATCCTAGCGAACCAAAAGGTTCGGGCAAAAATTAAGGATATACATACAAAAGATTATACATCCGGAAAGTCGAAAACCTGAAAAGACGGATTAGGAAAAAAAGGTATCCTGGTGGGATGAAAATATGAAAAGACGGTCCAGGAAAAATATAGGGATTAAAGCGTACGACTATGTCCCGTTATCACTCATCTGTCAGTAAAAGATTTATCACTCTGATCAAGTGTTTACTAAAGACTCTTTGAAATAAGACAAGGTTCAAGCTGTCCACAAATTCTCATAGAGCCAATTCCATAGATTATACCCACAAAGTAATCTTCACAAATACATTAGACACATCATGCCAGATCCCAAATAGATGGAGGTTATCGGTAGTTTATCATCTTCTAGATACAATTAAGATACAATCTAAATACATATTCATTCTGATACTCATTCTAGATTTTCTTGCAGATACAGTACAGATACGATCCAAACAAAGATCCATTTTGATATTCATTCAAATGCATCTTCTAGATACAGTTAAGATACAATCTAAATACAGGTTCATTCTGATACTCATTCTAGATCCTGTTGCAGATACAATATAGATACAATCCAGACAAAGATCCATTCTGATACTCATTCAAATGCTCCCTTCTTAGATACAGCTCAGATACAATCTAAATAAAAGATTCATTCTGACACTCATTCTAGATTTTCTTGCGGATACAGTTCAGATACAATCTAAATATGATTCATTCTGACACTCATTCCATATTCTCTTGTAGATACAGTTCATATACAATCTAAATACATTCTCATTCTAACACTCATTCTAGATTCTATTTATACAATACAAATACAATCTAAATATAGATTCATTCTGATACTCATTTAATATATCCTCAAGATACAATCGAGGTTTGGATTCATTCTGACTTTCCCCGGCTGAGTGTGGCCTTAACTGAAAAAATGAACTTTGCTTGAAAGAATTCATGTCCCAAGTAAGGTCTCAAAAATATTCTTCTCAATAGAGTTTATTTCCCCAACAAGCTACGATTTCCCCAGTACGAGTCTTTCTATTACAAATCGAGCGGAGTCGTTACTATCCCCAAAAAGTTGCTGCAAAGCCTGGAATTTGACCAGATACTGGTTAACTTTTACTCTCCCCAATCAAGTTATAATTCCCCAGTGGAGTAATGGACAACCAAGGTTCCTGAACTCTATCCCTCAAGCAGAAATCGACATTCCCTGCAGAATTTCCTCAAAACAATGAGACAGGAATCCCTAGCGGAACACTCTAAACAAAGTTGAAGATACACATACTTCTCTTCTCCAGCGGTAGTCCAGGATTTTGCTTCCCAACACTCCCTAACATTTGTCAAAGATTTATTTTCCTAGACAAAAATACATTTCAATAACATTCATACATCATAGAACATATATGAAAAATGCATACATCATAATCTCATTTATTTTGAGAACATCATTACACCATGCATACATCTGCATGCAACTAACCTTCTTCCTTTCAGGGAAAATCAATCGACAAAATGAAGACCTCTTCTGGTTAGATTTACTTCTTCTAGTTAATGACGGGAAGAGGAAGACCTCTTATGGTTAGATTTATTTCTTCCAGTTAAAGACAAGAAGACGAAGACCTCTTCTGGTTAGATTTACTTCTTCCTGTTAAAGACAGGCAATCAACATACCTCTTCTGGTTAGATTTACATCTTCCAGTTAAAGACAGGAAAACGACATGCCTTTTCTGGTTAGATTTATTTCTTCCATTAAATGATAAGAAATCGATAAACCTCTTTTGGCTAGATTTATTTCTTCCAGTTAGTGATAGGCAATCAACAAACCTCTTCTAGTTAGATTTACTTCTTCCAGTTAAAGACAGGAAAACGACAAACCTCTTCTGGTTATATTTATTTATTCCACTTAAAGACAGTCAAATGACTGACCTCTTCTGTTTAGATTTACTTCTTCCAGTTAAAGACAGGAAAACGACAGACCTATTCTGGTTAGATTTATTTCTTCCAGTTAATGATACGCAATCGATAGACCTCTTCTACTTAGATTTATTTCTTCCAGTTAATGATAGGAAAACGACACACCTCTTCTGGTCAGATTTATTTCTTCCAGTTAATGATAGGAAATTGACAAACCTCTTCTGGTTAGATTTATTTCTTTCAGTTAATGATAGGAAATCGACAGACCTCTTCTGGTTAGATTTATTTCTTCCAATTAATGATAGGCAATCGACAAACCTCTTCTGGTTAGATTTATTTCTTCCAGTTAATGATAGGCAATCAACAGACCTCTTCTGGTTAGATTTACTTCTTCCAGTTAAAGATAGGAAATAGACAGACCTCTTCTGGTTAGATTTATTTCTTCCTATTAAAGATAGGCAATCAACAGACCGCTTCTGGTTAGGATTATTTTCCAGTTAAGTTGCCAAACAATATACCTTTTCTAGTTATATTTTTCTCTTCCAGTTAAAAATAGGAAAAAGACATTTACTGTTTCAGTATAAATCGACCAAAGATTTACTTTGACACTTCTTCCAATTTCTACCAACAGTCACTCTGGATGGCATCTGTAAGCCCATCTCCAACAAATTCTGTATCACTTCTCCAAATGGCATCTTTAAGCTCATTCCTAACACAATTAACAAACACATCATCAAGTGCAAATTTCTTGGCACTCTAGTGTTCAATCATCTTCCACCTCCAAGTCACGAATGGCAGACCCGTCAATCTAACTCTTCAGGTTTAAGAAGATTGAACAAGGGCAGTTATTGTACCCCTAAATTTTCCCTCTCTTTTCTCAAGACATTTATCACAAAGATCTTCAATGGTTAAAGCTTACACAAGTATTGGCTAGGTCAAGCCATCTCCTCTACACTAATGCCTCAAATTAAGGTTTGGATTTTCACAAGGAAAATTGGACTTCTAATGTTTAAATTGACTTTAATGGATCATTAGGGACCTTCAAGAATGCTCATATCAAGTTTCAAGTCTTGCATCTCAAAATTGCTTAGTCAATTGATCAGATGACCCAAAATCAGCTGTATTGGGTAAAAAGTAAATTATGGTTAACCTACAATCAAACTTCAATATTTTTGTCCAAAATCAACATTTTGAAGCTATATGTATCAATTGATCAAGTTTGGATCACAATTCCCCATGAAAAATCTTCAAAAATCAGGTCAAAATTAGGGTTTTGACTGTATTTGACTGATCAAGTGTTTTTGACCTAATACATGATCTAATGGATTGAAGCATAATCTCAAGGATTCAAATACAAAATGTTGACCTAATTTCATGTCTCAAAACATTTCTCAAGATCAATAAATTGATAGTTGAAATTCAGTTAACTGATGAAAAGTAAATTGATACACCAAAAGTCAAACTTTGACCTTTTGATCAAAATTGAGTTTCAAAGATCATATTTCATCAAGACATTCAAAAATATGAAACTTGATCATCAAGAAATCAAGAAAGTCAAAATTCATCTTAAAAAGTCAAACTTTTCAAGACTTAGAATTTTTCTAAGTGTTTTTAAATCTTATTTTTTCATGACTTAATGCCAACTTTTCATCAAGATGCAAGATGATTCAAAGAAAAATTCCAACATGAAAGTTGTAGATCTTTATGAGATCTATAAATTTTCTTAATTGATCAAGTCCTATAAATTCTTGGATTTTGAGTTATAAATTTATAAAGTCATGCACTTTTTCTTAAACGCTTAGTGATATTTTGACCTAGTTTAGTCAGATTTTGACCTAACTTCTTGATCAATTTTCACCAAGCTCCAAGAGGATTTTGTCAAAATGGACAACATGAGATCATTCTTGAGCTAGGATAATCGAAGAGATGAAGTTAGGGTTTCAAACTTGAATTACAGGGCATTTTTCATGAAGAACACTTGACCAAATCCATAAGCCATGCTGCATAATATTGCTTTGTAGGCCCCAAACTTGTGTTTCACTCCATAATTAATTATTTACATAATTTATTGAGCCATTGTCCAATTGATTCAAGCATTGTCCAAGTCAATTTGCCATTTTGGAAAGAAAGTAACCATTCAATTCTAGTAAAGCAAGCCTTTAGGCAAAGTTAACTTCTTGAGCTCACAACTTGTTTTATCTGAGTACAAGCAATGTCAAAACTAGAAGCAACATGTCTAGAGCCTCCAACAAACTCAGACCACGCTTGTACAATGCCCTGAAACCATGTTTTCCACTTTTATTCAAAATCAAGTAACATAGCCAAAACCCTACAACTCAGAAATCCCTTGTGCAAAACTTCTCTAACCTTTTCCATACAAATATACAAGTCTATTACCAGCAAAGACACGAATTAACAAGCACTAAAACACTCTGAAAACTCAGATTACACAAAAACTTCATTGTTGTGCAGAATCTGACCAAAAACTCCTATCTCTCAAACCACTAGTGTGTTTCCTCTCCAAATCATCTCAAAAGGTTCCTTACCTCAAATGCAACTCATCTCAATCCCCGTTTCCAAACTGTAACACCATTTTCACCATTTTCCAAACTCAAAAACAAGGTGTTGCACACTGACTTCTCCAGCACGATTTAGCCATCCTCAATCCAAACTAATCATTGCATAAGCTTCCTAGAGGTTCAAGGAAGCAAACCAGATCATTACAACACCTTGAAAGTTGCTCAAACTCAAAACACGAATTCCATTTTCAAGGTGAATTTTATGACTTTTGAAATCTTCATATAGTCATCATTTGGTTTCCATTTGCGAAGATTAAATCTAGACATCATAGCCCTGAAACTGACCATGTCCTTAGAATTCATTTATGTTGCATGAGTAGTGAGAATTTTAGAGTTGAACTTTCTGAAAAAATTAGGTCAAATTTGGTACCATTCAAAATTCATGCTTGTCTTTGATTTATAGCTTTAGTTATTTATATGATTGAACTCGTGATGAAATTTGGAGCGAGTTTCATGTTTGTACTTTTGCAAATGGTTGAGAGATGAAGAAGTTACAGGATTTAAATTCATGATTGGTTATGGTGCGAGAAAGAAGATGAAGTCATCTTCAGGAAAGTGTTTCAAATATATATTTATGGTTTTGTTTATAACACCGGATGTATAGTCACCCCAGTGGTAGAGAGCGCGCGCATAAGATCTTATTGCTTAGGGTCTTGGGTTCGAGCCCCAGGGATGCCTTTTGTTATTTTTTCCAACATTTTTACTTGTTTCAGGCGCGTTTGGGCTTCCTCACTATAGGCCTGAATTTTTTTGCTTTTCCCCACACCCTGCTTACTTCATGATGCGCAGGCCCATTCATTTTTTTTTCTTTTTCAGACTACAAAAAAAAAGGATTTGTGCCTTGACATAACAAAGATCTGTTTTTCTATCGAACTTCATTCCTACTTTCAAAACCCCCTAACCAAACTTTTATATTTTTATTTTGTTTTATTTTGTTGTTTTTATTATTATTATTATTATTATTATTATTATTATTATTATTTTTATTTTTATTATTATTATTATTATTATTAATAAAAAATACCAAAAATATTTTATTAAATACTTAGACTTAAAATTATCACTTTTATCTTTACTTTATCTCATAAATGAAAACACTAAAAATAGTTTTTCTTAACTAATTAATTTCTTTTTTTTAGAATTAGAATTAAATTCAACTTAGATTTATTCAAATTTTCCTTTTTTAAGACTTTAGGTTTTGATCAAATTAATAGTAAATTTATTTTGTTAAATAATTAATTAGTTTTAATTAAGTTAAGTTACTAAAATCTCTCTTTCATAAAAAACAATTTTATATAAAACCTTAAAAGCTATTTTTTCTTAATTAATTTAATTTCTTTTCTTAAATCAATTTAGGTTAGTTTTTTTATTTAAATTAATAATTTTTTCCTTTTTATTTAGCTTAATTAGAATTAAAACCTTTCAAAAACTCAAACAAAAACAATTTCTTTTTCCTTGTATATTAACATACATTCTTGTATATTATTTGTTCATATTCAATATAGTTGTAATATTAAATTAGGGTTTATTTTCTTTCATCCCTCATTTGTAAATTTGTATCCCATCCCTAAATGATGTAATAGGGTAGAACTTTAAATTTCCGCAATTTGTCACTTTCAATATAAATGCTAGTAATTAGGGTTTGTATGGCAAGACATAAAATTAACAAGTAGAAAACCCTAATTCAAAGACAAAGAACATGAAAACAAACACTTTGTACACTTGCACCTCTAGGGTTGACCTCACTTGTTGCCTAAAAATAGTCATGTCACGCAAACGTGGGATACTTTAGCAAAAATAATCAAAAACAAGATCATAATCCCTCGATCACCCTTCAAATGTTTCCTTTATAAATGATCTTAGACCCTTAAAAAAATTGCTAAGGTATCCTACCATGTTGCTTTCTGTGACTATTCGAATACCCACACCTGTCCCTTCACATCCAATGATAAGGCTTCTTACCAATCAATGGTAAGATAGAAATATCTAAAGAAGGAGGAAAAGAAAAAAGACTTTTTAAGTAGGTAGAAAGTTCATAGTTGCTAGCTCACAACCATTTTCAAAAACATGTTTCAAACACACTAACAACTTCAAATGAAATATTTTCAAAAGTCAATACTTTGTATACATTATTTTAGAGACGAGAATCATTACAAAGTTCTCCTAAATGAAGGCACTTTTCAAAAAACAATTTCAAAACTATCACAAATATATTTCAAAGAAATAATTTCCATGTGAGCTAGCAACTAAGAGCCTGTAGATAACTACAGATGAAAAGGGTGTTAACACCTTCCCTTTTCATTACTTACCCCCCGAACTCAAGAAAATTATCAAAAAGTATGTCCTGTTCTTTTCACCCTTTCCTTTATTGGATAAAAGAAAAGTCAGTGGCGACTCTTGCTATCCGCAACAATTATGATAAAACGCAAAACACCCAAGTCAGATCTCCCACCATATTACATAATTGGCGAATCTGCTGGGGAGATACTTAAAAGTGGGGTTACCTTAAAGACTAGATCACCTTTAAATGCTTTCATTGTTTGACTTGTTTTCTTTACATTTTGGGTCCATGTTTTGGTTTTATATAGATCCTCTACCTGGATCTGGAAACATTATTAGGTAAGTAGCAAAGATTGTGGATATTTTATGGTGTAGAGCGATATGGTTGAGACAATGGCTACGTTAGTGTGACACATTTGTTGGTACCGGTATCCCTTATGGCGAATCGAGGAGAATACGGGGCCGTTGTGTGGTGTCATGAAGCACTAACTGGCCGTAGAGCCTTTAGTTGAACAACTTGTCCATTAGGAAGTAGTGAGATAGTCGGCTTTAGTGTAGAGCTGAATACTGGTTGATACTCGATGCTATGTTCATTAAGATCAGAATTTCAGGATATTTCGATCGCCAATAAAGAGGCTTGCGTTGAAATAATTCCTGATGAAGAAAGATCAGTGATATTGAGATTCCCTAGATCCCGGTTACTTTTGTTAGGACAGGTTAAACCAACTTATCTTCAAGAGGGTAGTTACCTATGAACTCCATGCAAGCCTAAACCTAAGGATTTGTTTGCTTCGCTTGTATGTGTTTATTTGCACATAACATCATGACATCATACCATAACATTTTCAATAACCATTTCAAGGATCTCAAGGGTTTGTGATGTAGGGTTATATTGAACCAGACGTCTATCAAAGGGCAAGAGGATTTATTTTCCTCTAGCCAAATGATGTTAAACACCAAAGCACGTTTTCTTGAGTCGAGGGCTATGACCCACTTGACATGGTGAATTTGGTTCTCGTGAAGGACATTTCAACGATATGAATTTCTTCAATCAAAGTTGTGATAAAAGTTCAACTTCTGAAATTTTCTTGTGTTTACCCCGCGAGATCCTTGAATACATCACATCCACATGCCATCCATCATATCATAACAGGTTTTCCTCATACAGGTTTTCTCATCCACTTACTATTTATTTCAGTATAAGATGGATCTCAAGCAAACAATGAAGGATTTGAAGACTCAAAACTCTCAGTTCCAAGAAACTCCCAGTATCTGAACCATCACCTAAAAAATTATAGACTCAATTGGAATCCAAACGCACAATTAATTTGGTATAGGACTGAAGAATATCATAGAGAACGGGTTGGGTACAAATAAACTTTGACACTTATCCTTTATTTCTTAAACCATGAACCAGGCCATGTTACAACCCATTAAAAGTCCTAATTGAAGCATGGGTTAGTTCGAAAGGATGTTGTTACAAAAGGTATCCTGACTCATGTAAGGCTTACTGAAAGATCCTGAGTTGAATTTATATTCTTACAAATTTTTGTTGCTTATTAAAAGTGAATTTTTCAAAAAATAATTCTCAAGACAGACATACACTTTGCGTTGTTTGAATACCACTGTTTCCATATGGTCAATTGTTCGACAACAGAGAAATTCGCACGACGAATATCCAATGAACAAAAATTCTCTCAATGAACAGAATCACTTCAAATGGAAAGACGCTTCCAATGACAAATTTCCCATAATCAAGGGGCATGACATGATGATTGTCCAACACATCTGGGGCAATCAAGTCGAGATTCAAAGAATCTTTCAAAATTGTCGAATAACTAGAGGCGGACCTCCATCCGAATCACTTGGGGATAATGTTACATTGATCATGGGCTTGAACAAAATCAACTATGAGAACCTCCGATACCACCAAATATTTTTGTCTATACCAGTAGTATTAGATGGTGTCAGTATCATGTCTTCGGATCCTCCCATGACAGTTCTTAGAAAATACCGAAACTTGATTGCTTGTTTGTACCAGTAGTATTAGATGGTGTCAGTATCATGTCTTCGGATCCTTCCATGATAGTTCTTAGAAAATACCGAGACTTGATCAAAGGACCTTCGATACCATCAAATTTCTTGTCTATGCCAGTAGTATCAGATGGTGTCAGTATCATGTCTTCGAATCCTTCCATGACGGTTCTTATAAAGGATACCTAGGAAGTTCAAGACTACCAGAAATGTGATCAAAACTTCAGACATCAGGTGCACCAGACTAACCCTAGGGGCAAACAGACTCCTACATATGAAAGGTCATGTGCGATCAAGTAAACATTTTCTAGCATTTCTACAACACTTGTTGTCATAGACAGTGACAACTCTCCACATACTATGAACACGAACATAGTCGGAAAATACTACGTAAAAAAGAGACCCGTTAGGTTAACACACCTAGGCAAAATAAGGGCATCCCGGCGAACCAAAAGGTTCTGGAAAAAAATTAAGGATATACGTACAAAAGATTGTACACCCGGCAAGTCGAAAACCATAAAAGGCAGCATGGGCAAAAAAGGTATCCCGGTGGGCTGAAAAAATATGAAAAGACGGTCTAGGAAAAAGTTAGGGATTAAAGCGTATGACTATTTACAATTATCACTCGTCTGTCAGTAAAAGATTTGTCACTTTGATCAAGCGTTTACTAAAGACTCTGAGAAATAAGACAAGGTTCAAGTTGTCCACAAATTCCCACAGAGCCATTTCCTTAGATTATCCCCACAAAGTAATCTTCAAAAATAAATTACACACATCATGCCAGATCCCAAATAGATGGAGGTTATTGGCAGTTTATCATATTCTAGATATAGTTAAGATACAATCTAAATACAAATTCATTCTGATACTCATTCTAGATTTTCTTGCAGATACAGTACATATACGATCCAGACAAAGGTCCATTCTGATATTCATTCAAATGCATCTTCTAGATACAGTTCACATATAATCTAAATACAGATTCATTTTGATACTCATTTTAGATTCTGTTGTAGATGTAGTACATATACAATCTAGACAAAGATCCATTATGATACTCATTTAAATGCACCTTCCTATATACAGTTCATATATAATCTAAATATAAGATTCATCCTGACACTCATTCTAGATTCTCTTGCGGATACGGCTCAGATACAATCTAAATACAAATTCATCATGACACTCATTCCAGATTCTCTTGTAGATACAGTTCAGATACAATCTAAATACATATTCATTCTGACACTCATTCCAGATTCTATTGATATAATGCAGATACAATATAAATACAAATTCATTCTGATACTCATTCAATACATCCTCAAGTAAGGTCTCAAAAATATTTATCTCAACAGGGTTTATTTCCCCAACAAGCTACAAATTCCCCAGTATGAGTCTTTCTATTACAAATCAACAGACAAAACCCCTTTGTCCCCAGCAGAGTCATTACTATCCCCAGAAAGATACTGCAAATCCTGGAATTTTACCAAATACCAGTTAACTTTTACTCTCCCCAATCAAGTCCTAATTTTCCAGTAGAGTAATGGATAACCAAGGTTCCTGAACTCTATCCCTCAAGCAGAAATCGACATTCCCCGTAGAATTTCCTCAAAACAATGAGACAGGAATCCCCAACGGAACACTCTAAACAAAGTTGAAGATGCACATACTCCTCATCTCCAGCGGTAGTCCAGGATTTTGCTTCCCAAAACTCCCCAGCATTTATCAAGGATTTATTTTACTATACAAAGATACATTTCAATAACATTCATACATCATAGCATATATATGGAAAATGCATACATCATAATCACAATTATTTTGAGAACATCATTACGCCATACATACATCTGCATGCAACTAACCCTCTTCCTTTCAGGGAAAATCAATCGACAAAATGAAGACCTCTTCGGGTTAGATTTACTTCTTCCAGTTAAGGACTGGAAGATAAAGACCTCTTCTAGTTAGATTTATTTCTTCCAGATAAATACAAGCACACAGAGACCTCTTCTGGTTAGATTTACTTCTTCTAGTTAAAGACAGGCAATCAACGAACCTCTTCTTGTTAGATTTACTTCTTTTAGTTTAAGACAGGAAAACGAAAGACCTTTTCTGATTAAATTTATTTCTTCCATTTAATGATAGGCGATCGACAGACCTCTTCTGGTTAGACTTATTTCTTCCAGTTAATGATAGGCAATCAATAGACCACTTTTGGTTAGATTTACTTCTACTAGTTAAAGATAGGAAAACGACAAACCTTTTCTGGTTAGATTTATTTCTTCCAGTTAATGATAGGAAAACGACAGACCTCTTCTGGTTAGATTTATTTCTTCAAGTTAAAGATAGACAAACGACAGACCCCTTCTATTTAGATTTACATCTTCCAGTTTAAGACAGGCAAATGACATACCTCTTCTGGTTAGATTTATTTCTTCCAGTTAATGATAGGCAATCGATAGACCTCTTCTGGTTAGATTTATTTCTTCCAGTTAATGATAGGAAAATGACAAACCTCTTTTGGTTAGATTTATTTCTTCTAGATAATGATAGGAAATCGACATACCTCTTATGGTTAGATTTATTTCTTCCAGTTAATGATAGGCAATCGACATACCTCTTCTAGTTAGATGTATTTCTTCCAGTTAATTATAGGAAATAGACATACCTCTTCTGGTTAGATTTACTTCTTCCAATTAAAGATAGGAAATAGACATACCTCTTATGGTTAGATTTATTTCTTCTAGTTAAAGACGGGAAATCTATATATCACTTCTGGTTAGGATTATTTTCAAGTGAATTCTCCAAATAATAGACCTCTTTTGGTTATATCTTTCTCTTCAAGTAAAAAATAGGCAAAAGACATCTATTGTTTCAGTATAAATTGACCAAAGATTTACTCTGACACTACTTACAATTTCTACCAACAATCACTCTGGATGGTATCTATAAGCCCATTTCCAACAAATTCTTTATGACTTCTCAAAATGGAATCTTTAATCCCATTCCCAACACAATCAACTAACACATCATCAAGTGAAAATTTGTGGGCACTCTAGTGTTAAATCATCTTCCACCTTCAAGTCACGAATGGCAGACCCGCCAATCTAACTCTTCAGGATTAAGAAGATTGAAATAGGGCAGTTGTTGTACCCCTAAATTTTCCCTCTCTTTTCTCAAGACATTTCTCAGAAATATCTTCAATGGTTCAAGCTTACACAAGTATTGGCTAGGTCAACCCATCTCCTCAACACTAATGCCTCAAATTAGGGTTTAGATTTTTACAAGGACAATTGGAATTATAATGCTTCAATTAAATTTCGTGGATCATTAGGGACCTTCAAGAATTCTCATATCAAGTTTCAAGTCTTGCATCTCAAAATTGCTTAGTAAATTGATCAGATGACCCAAAATCAACTGTGTTGGGTTAAAAGTCAACTATGGTCAACCTACAATCAAACTTCAAGATTTTTTACCAATATGAACATTCTGAATTTTTATGTCTCAATTGATCAAGTTTGGATCACAATTCCCCAAAAAAATGTTCAAAAATCATCAAAAGCGCAAAATGGTCAAAATTAGGGTTTTGACTGTATTTGACTGATCAAGGGTTTTTGACCTAATACATAATCTAATGGCTTGAAGCACAATCTCAAGGATTCAAATACAACATGTTGACCTAATTTCATGGCTCAAAACATTTCTCAAAATCAATTGATTGATAGTTGAAATTCAGCTAACTGAAGAAAAGTCAACTGATACACCAAAAGTCAAACTTTGACCTTTTGATCAAAATTGAATTTCAAAGAATAAATATCATTAAGACATTCAAAAATATGAAACTTGGTCATCAAGAAATCAAGAAAGTAAAAATTCATCTTAAAAAGTTAAACTTTTCAAGACTTAGAATTTTTCTAAGTGTTTTTAAGTCTTATTTTTTCATGACTTCATGCCAACTTTTCACCAAGATGCAAGATTATTCAAAGAAAAATTCCAACATGAAAGTTGTAGATGTTGATGATATATACAAATTTTCTTTACTGATCAAGTCCTAGAAATGCTTGGATTTTGAGTTATGAATCCATAAAGTCATGCACTTTTTCTTAAACACTTAGTGAAATTTTGACCTAGTTTAGGCAGATTTTTGACCTAACTTCTTGGTCATTTTCACCAAGCTCCAAGAGGATTTTGTCAAAATGGCCAACATTAAGGTTGTATAGTATGTTCCAAGATTTTCAAAATGTCTAAGAACTCATTGAGATCATTCTTGAGCTAGGAGAATCGAAGAGATGAAGTTAGGGTTTCAAACATGAATTACAAGGCATTTTTCATGAAGAACACTTGACCAAATCCATAAGCCATGTTGCATAATATTGCTTTTCCGGCCTCAAACTTGTGTTTCACTCCATAATTAATTATATACACAATTTATTGAGCCATTGTCCAATTGATTCAAGCATTGTCCTAGTCAATTTTCCATTTTGGGAAGAAAGTAACCATTCCATTATAGTAAAGCAAGCCTTTATGCAAAGTCAACTTCTTGAGCTCCCAACTTGTTCCATCTGAGTACAAGCAATGTCAAAACTAAAAGCAACATGTCTAGAGCCTCCAACAAACTCAGACCATGCTTGTACTATTCCTTGAAACCATGTTTTCCACTTTTCTTCAAAATCAAGTAACATAGCCAAAACCCTACAACTCAGAAATCCCTTGTGCCAAACATCTCTAACCTTTTCCATACAAATATACAAGTTGTGATACGGTGGGAGAACTGACTTGAGGTTTTGCGTTTGTGTTCGCAAATGTTTCGTTTAGCAAGAGTCGCCACCGACTTTTTATTTTATCCTAAGGAAAGGTCAAAAAGCACAGGAAAGACCTTTGAGATGTTTTCTTGGGTTCGGGGAGTAGATTATGAAAATGGAAGGTGCAAGTACCCTTTTCATCCATGGTTATCCATGGGCTCTTAGTTACTTGTTTAGATCACTTTCTTTGCTTTTCCAATTGTTTGAAATGGTGCTTTGTGTGTGGTTTTGAAAGATGTTTTGAAAAGAGGCCATCGTTGTGGCAACCTTTGTAATGATTCTTGTTTGAATGTATACAAAGATGTTTTTGTCTTTTGAAAAGATTTCAATGTTTGAAAGTTTGTTTTGGGAAATGTTTTGAAATTGTGTTGTGAGGTGTGTTTGAAAATGACAAGGATGTTTTTGCAAGCTTTTTGATCAAGTAAATAAGAGCTATCTACCCTATTTTACTCAAAGATCTTTCTTATGTTTTTAACACTTTTGACAGTGTTGCTTCACCATTGCATTTGGTGAACAACCTTGTGTTAGAATATTAAACGGGACAGGCGCGGGTCATCATATAGACCATGATAGAAATTGTGTTAAGTATCTTTGGTAATTTTCTTAAGGGACTTGATCATTTTTGTTTAGGCAACCAAGATAGTGTCATCGAGGGACTATGATATTTTGTTTTGTTTTTGTTTTGCCAAAGTACCCAACATGCATAACATGGCCCATTTTTGAAGGCAACAAGTGGATTGTAACCCTAGGGGTGCAAGTGTGTATTATGTTTGATTTTCATGCATTTTTGTCTTTGATTAGGTCAAACTATTTGTTAATTTGGATTTTTGCATACAAACCCTAATTCTCTAATCATGGCATAATTAAAAGCGTAAAGTGCGAGAATTTAAATTCTAAGCTATTACAACATGATTATGGGGATGGGGGTACAATTTTGAATGGGGGGTATTTGACAAGAAATATAAACCCTAGTTTACTATTACATCCAAATTGAATCTCAAAAACATAAATATTAAATGGACAATATTTAAATAAACAAAATAAATAAATATAACAAATAATATGAAGTATTCAAAAAAAGGTTTTGGTTCATTTATGTATGTAAAATATTTAGTGTAAAAAAAATAAGGAAATAAATAAAAGATTTATTTTAATTTTTTTAAGGGTAAAACCCTAATTTCTTTAAGAAAATAAAATGTTATATTATTTATACAATAAAATATATTAATATGTACAAAAATAAGAATATTCTTAAAAAAGGTATTTTTTTAGTATGAAGAGTAAAAATGTAATATTTTTATATTTTTATTCTAAGGTATTTAATAAAATAAAAGTATATATGTACATGTATGTATATTAAATAATAAATATGTATAATATAAAATAAAATATGTACAAAAATAAATTATATTTATAATAATATTTTTAGTATGAATAAAAATAAGAAATAAAAATAAAAGTATGATTTACATATTATTTTCAAATTTAAATAAATAAGATCAAAGTACTTAAAATGTTTTTTATATTATAAAAAACTAAAATAAAATGACAAATAAATGTGAACAAATTATGAAAATATTTTTGAGCATTTTTTATATTTGGGAATAAATAAACAAAATCAAAAATGAAAACAAAAATGCAAAAATACAATTATTCAAGAAATTGGGTCAGGGGGTGCAAAAATGAAAATGGGAGGTGTTTGAAGCAAGCCAGGCCAAGCCCAGCCCACCACTTCATCTTCTTCCTCCAGCATTTTGAAAAAAACGCGCGCCTGTTATACAAACTTGGACATCCTGTATACGTGATCTTTTGCCAAAACTCACAACATCAAACTTGTAGAGAATTTCAAGATGATTCCAACCATATAAACAACTAATCCTAACTCTCAAAGACCAGAGAGAATTTCTCTGGCCCTAAAATCTGACCTAGTTTTTTCAGCATGTTCATGGATGAAATTCTCCTAGCATACTTAATATAAATGAAAGATGAGCATATGTATGGCTTCCTAGCATTGAATACTACATTTTTTATTCACAAACCTAAGGCTAAATGTTCCTAAATAGAGAGATAGAAAGTGAAGAAAAAACCTGTTTAAGTTGGATTCATGTAGGGCAATGCATTGCTTCTCAACAAGTTTTGAGATGTCTGGTAGCTTGCCTGAACTTCACTTGTCCTTTTCCAATAGCTAGCTAGCCTTGAATGTCCCTGAATCAGCCTATAGAACTCAACCTGCACAAGCTTGAAATGAAAATGGTGAACACTGTAAATGGAGTTACAGTTGGTAATGGAGGTTTGGGATAGCTTGAGTGAGTTGAATGGAAGGTGTTTGAAGCAACTTGGGGCAAAACGCATGAGCCAAATGAGATGGAGAACTCAAGTTGCAGCACCTGCCATGCTTTGTCAAAGAAGTGTGATTTTTGGCTATGGGGTGTTTTGGGGCTCAAGCACTCGTGTTTCTTTCTCCAAGGGTTGTGTGAAAGTTGTTTGAAATGTTTGTGTAAGCTAGCATTGACTATTTTTTCAGTTCTCAAGTGTTTGGACAATTTCTTGTTTTTTAAGTAAGAAAGTGGAAGTTGTGATTACAGGAATGTACAAGCCATCAAATATGTTGCATACTTTTATCTTGGCCTCTACAATTTGTGGATTTGATTTGGCTTCTGAGATCTTAGCCATATGCTCAAAGATCATGGTTTGACATAAAGCACACTTTTGCAAAAATGGGAATTTGCCTTTTTCTACTTAAGGCCTAATCTTGTGTACAATATCCAAATGGACAAAACAAAAGCTTAGACTGATGGATTTGCATTTAATTAAGGAGTGTGAAATGGTTTAGAGGCCTGCAAACTAATACAAAGCATGCTGGTTTGAAAATGCCACTTGAGTGAACATGAATTTGCCATGGATACAAAGTGAGTTTTTGCCAACTTCAAGCATTCGATTCTCCCTAACCACAAATGTGTTTGGGGAGTTCTTGGACAATTTGGAAAGCTTGAAACATGATCTATAATCCATATTTGAAATGCAACTTGAGACTCCAAGTGTAACTATGTGAAAAATGGACAAGAAGATAGGTCAAAATCCTGCCTAAACTAGGGCAAAATTTCACTAAGTTAAAAGTTTTAGGGACCCTTGTTCCAAAAATCATAACTTGAGATCCAAGCTTATTTTGAGAAAAATTTGTGAATAAAAGTTGTGGAATTTGTGTAGGACTACAATTTGAATCCATTTTCATCATGGTGAAAATGTGGGACAAAGTTAGGAAAAATTAAGAAAATTTCATAACTTAGAAAATTTCTAAGTTATGAAATTTTTCAATTTCAAACCCTAATTTGCAATTTTGGGTTTCTTGATGAAAAAGTTTCATAATTTGACACATCTTGATGAAAAATGACCCTTGGCATTTGATTTTGACCAAAAAACCAAAGTTTGACTTTTCAGTGTACAGTCAAATTTTGATCAGTTGACTGAAAAATTCATTTGTCAATCCCATGCATTTGAGATCTTTTGAACTTGTTGAATAGGTCAAGATGATGCCATTGAGTCTTTGAGTTCTTGGTTGAACCTAACTTGCCATTGGCTAGGTCAAAAAGTCAAAAATTGCCTTTGTACAGTCAAAACCCTAAACATGACCATTTTGCCCTTTTGGTGATCTGATCAAATTTCTTGTGGAATTATGGTCCAAACTTTATCAAATGGTTCATATGAGTTCATAATGTTGATGTGGGTCAAAATTCATGAGGTTTGACTGTAAATTGGCCACAGTTGACTTTTTCCCCAATACAACTGATTTTTAGGTCAACTGTCCAATTGACTAGGCAAAAATTTGCTTCAAGGCTTAAAACTTGGTATGAGAAATCTTAGAGGTCCAACATGAAGTATGAAAGTAACATGAGGCATTGGAAGTCCAAAAATCCTTGTGCAAACTCAAACCCTAATTTAGGTCATCAATGCAAGGAAATGTCTTGAGCAGAGCAAACCCTAGCTTGATCTTGAGTTCCAAGAGCCTTGTGATGAGAAATGTTGATAAAATGAGAGGGAAAATTTTGGGGTACAACACAAGTCTATTGCAAGCAAATACACGAATTAAGAAGAACTCAAACTCTCTGAAAACACATATTACACAAAAACTCCATTGTTGTGCAGAATCTGACCAAAAACTCCCATCTCTCAAACAACTTGTGTGTTTTCTCTCCAAATCATCTCAAAAGCTTCCTTACCTTAAATATAACTCATCTCAATCCCCGTTTCCAAACTGTAACACCATTTTCACCATTGTCCAAACTCAAAAACAGGGTGTTACACATTGACTTCTTCAACATGATTTAGCCATCCTCAATCAAAACTAATCATTGCATTAGCTTCCTAGAGGTTCAAGGAAGCTAACCAGATCATTACAACACTTTGAAAGCTGCTCAAACTCAAAACACAAATTCCGTTTTTAAGGTGAGTTTTTTTACTTTTAAACTCTTCATATAGTCATCATTTGGTTTCCATTTGTGAAGATTAAATGTATACATCATAGCACTGAAACTGACCATGTCCTTAGAATTTATTTATGTTGCCTAAGTAGTGAGAATTTTAGAGTTGAACTTTCTGAAAAAATTAGGTCAGATTTGGTACCTTTCAAAATTCATGCTCGTCTTTGATTTATAGCTTTATTTATTTATATGATTGAACTCGTGATGAAATTTGGAGAAAGTTTCATGTTTGTACTTTTGCAAATGGTTGAGAGATGAAGAAGTCACATGATTTAAATTCATGACTGGTTATGGCGCGATGAAGTCGTCTTCAGGAACGTGTTTCAAATATATATTTATGGATTTATTTATAACACCAGATGTATAGCCACCCTAGAGGTAGAGAGCGCACGCGTAAGGTCTTATTGCTAAGGGTCCTGGGTTCGAGCCCCAGGGACGCCTTTTGTTATTTTTTCTAACATTTTTACTTATTTCAGGCGCGTTTGGGCTTCGCCACTATGGACCTGACTTTTTTTTCTTTTCCCCACACCCTGTTTACTTCATGATGCGCAGGCCCATTTTTTTTTATTATTTTCTTTTTCAGATTGCAACAACAAAAAGGATTTGGGCCTTGACATAACAAAAATTTGTTTTTCTACCAAACCTCATTCCTACTTTCAAACCCCCCTGACCAAACTTTTATATTTTTCTTTTCTTTTGTTTTTTTTTATTATTATTATTATTATTATTATTTTTATAAATAAAAAATACCTAAAATATTTTATTAAATACTTAGACTAAAAATTATCACTTTTCTCTTTACTTTATCTCATAAATAAAAACACTAAAAATATTTTTTCTTAACTAATTAATTTTTTTTAGAGTTAGAATTAAATTAAACTTAGGTTTATTTAAATTTTCCTTTTTTAAGACTTTATATTTTGATCAAAATAATAGTAAATTTCTTTTGTTAAATAATTAATTAGTTTTAATTAAGTTAAGTTACTAAAATTTCTCTTTCATAAAAAAACCATTTCATATAAAACCCTAAAAGCTTGTTTTTCTTAATTAATTTAATTTCTTTTCTTAAATCAATTTAGGTTAGTTTTTGTTATTTAAATTAATTATTTATTTCCTTTTTATTTAGCTTAATTAGAATTAAAACCTTTCAAAAACTCAAAAAAAACTTAAATTAGGGTTTATTTACTTTCATCCCCCATTTGTAAATTTGTATCCCCATCCCCAAATTATGTAATGGTGTAGAGCTTTCAATTTCTGTAATTTTTCGCTTTCAATATAAATGCTAGTAATTAGGGTTTGTATGGCCAGACATAAAATAAACAAGTAGAAAACCCTAATTCAAAGACAAAGAACATGAAAACAAATACTTTGCACACTTGCACCTCTAGGGTTGACCTCACTTATTTCCTAAAAATAGTCATGCCACACAAATATGAGATACTTTAGAAAAAACAACCAAAAACAAGACCATAGTCCCTCGATGTCCCTTCAAATATTGCCTTTATAAATGATCTTAGACCCTTACAAAAATTTCTAAAGTATCCTACTATGTTGCTTTCTATGATTATACGATGACCCACGCCTGCCCCTTTACATTTAACGATAGGGTTTCTTACCACTCAATGTTAAGATAGACATATCTAAAGGAGGAGGAAAAGAACAAAGACTTTTTGAGTAGGTAGAAAATTCGTAGTTGTTTGCTCACGACCATTTTCAAAAACATATTTCAAAATCACCAACACTTTCAAATGAAATATTTTCAAAAGTCAACACTTTGTATGCATTCTTATAGAGACGAGAATCATTACAAAGTTCGCCTAAACGAAGGAACTTTTTAAAAATACTTTCAAAACTATCACAAACACATTTCAAACAAAGCATTTCAAAGTGAGCTAGCAACTAAGAGCCCGTAGATAACTATGGATGAAAAGGGTGCTAACAGCTTCCTTTTTCATAACTTACCCCCCGAACTCAAGAAAATTCTCAAAAGGTCTTTCATGTTCTTTTCACCCTTTCCTTTATTGGATAAAAGAAGAGTTGGTGACGACTCTTGCTATCCACAACAATTGCGATAAAACACAAAACACCCAAGTCAGTTCTCCCGCCATATTACACCCAGCAACCTACAAATTCTCCAGCTAATCACTAACAAAATTCTCTCCTCGGAAAAGTTACCGCTATCCCCATAAAGCTACTGCAAAGCCTGGAAACCAACCAGATACCAGTTAACTTTATCTTCCCCAAACGAGTCAGAAGTTTAACCATTTCTTTTATCCCCAGTCAGGGTATATAGGAAATAAATTTCCCAGTAGAGCAATGGACAACCAATGTTCTTAAACTCTACTCTCCAAACATAAATCAATATATCCCTTGCAAAGTTTCCTCAAGCAAGAAAATAGGAATCCCCAGCGGAAGCATTCTATACAAGATTGAAGATACACATACTCTTCATTCCCAACAAATAGTCAGGGATTTGTTTCCCAATACAAATGCACTTCAACAACATTGCACATCCATTCATTAAAAACATATGCATACGAAATGCCCATAGCACAATCTCAATTATTTTGAGAATATCATTACACAATGCATTTCATACATCATGACATTTCATATGAATAACTCTTTACCTTTTCAGGAAAGATCGATCAACAGACGAATATCATCAACGATTTTCAAAACAATTCCAAATTAATTCCCTAAACCGGTCGGGGTGACTATCTATACGACGAACACTTCCTGAGGCATCTTCTAGTTCAGTTTAAATCGCATATTTATTATAATTCTTTTCTGGTAGGAAGATTTTCTTGTTCAGTTTAAATCAACCAAAGATTTATTCTGATTCTTATCCAGTTAAAGACAATTCAAGACATCTGCTGGTTTAGTTTAATTCTCCCAAAGATTTATTCTGATTCTTTCCCGATAGACACCTTTTATGGTTCAGATTTATTCTGATTCTTATCAGTTAAAGACAATTCAAGACATCCGACGGTTAAGTTTAAATCGCCCAAAGATTTATTCTGATTCTTTTCTGGTAGACACCTTTTCTGGTTCATATTTATTCTTATTCTTATCCAATTAAAGACAATTCAAGACATCTTAGGGTTCAGTTTAATACGCCCAAAGATTTATTCTAATTCTTATCCAGTTAAAGACAATTCAAGACATCTGCTGGTTCAGTTTAATTTGCCCAAAGATTTATTCTGATTATTTTCCGATAAACACCTTTTCTGGTTCAAATTTATTCAGATTCTTATCCAGTCAAAGACAAAGACAGGCATCTGCTGTTTCAATTTAAATCGCCCAAAGATTTATTCTGATTCTTTCCCGGTAGACACCTTTTCTGGTTCAGATTTTTTATGATTCTTATCCAGTTAAAGACAAAAACGACACATCTGTTGGTTCAGTTTAAATCAACCAAAGATTTATTCTGATTCTTTTCCAGTAGACACTTTTTCTGATTCAGTTTAAATCAACTAAAGATTTATTATGATTCTTTTCCAGGTGAAGTCAAGCTAAGACTTGGTATAATTTCTATCAACAATTATACTGGATTCCATATTTAATCCCATATTCAATGACTCTCTGTCATCTCTCCAAATGGAATCTTTAATTGCATTCGCGATTTTATCAACAAACAGATTTATTTCATGCACAGGCGAGTGCAAATTTCTTGGCACTTAAGTGTTCAATCCTCTTCTACCTTCAAGTCACGAATGGCCGACAAGCCAATCTAACTCTCCAGGTTTAAGAAGATTGAACAGGGAAAGCTATTGTACCCCAAAATTTTCCCTCTCCTTTTTCAAGACATTTCTCAAGGGTTCTCAAGGGTTTGATCAAACAAGCCCACCTCTTAAGCACTAAGACCACAAATTAGGGTTTTGACTGAAGTTTACTGATCATTAACTTTTGACCTAATACATAATCTAATGGTTTGAAACATAATCTCAAAGACTCAAACATAACATGTTGACCTAATTTCATGACTCAAATCATTTCTCAAGATCAAAAGATTATGGCTGAATTTTTGATCAACTGATGAAAAGTAAACTAATACATAAAAAGTCAAACTTTGACTTTTTGGTCAAAATTACATTCCAAGGATCAAAATTCATCAAGACATTAAAAAATATCAAACTTTATCATCAAGAATCAAGAAAGTCAAGAAAATCCATAAAAAGTCAAAGTTTTAAATACTTAGAAATTTTCTGTGTTTTTACACTTGATAATTTCGTTACTTCATGACATTTTTTCACCAAGATGCAAGATGATTCAAATAAAACTTTCAACATGAAAGTTGTAGTTCTTGATGAATTATACAACTTTATATAAGAGGGTTGATATCCAAAAAAATGCTTAGATTTGAAGACATAGGCTCATGAAGTCATGACATTTTTGTATAAACACTTAGAGAAATTTTCAACATGTTTGGTCAGATTTTTGTCCCAACTTCTTGGACAATTTTCATCAAGTTACGATTTAATTTAAGCAAAGTGGTCAACATGAAAGTTGTAGACAATGTTTCAAGATTTCCAAAACATGCCAGAACATGAATTTATCATAATTGAGCTAGGAGATTTAAAGGCATGAAATCGGGCAATCATTCTTGAATTACAAGTCATTTTTATGAAGAACACATAATACAATTTGCATGCTATGCTGCATAATCTTTCTTTACAGGCCTTATAACTTGAAAATCTCACCATAATTTAATGTTTACACAAACTTTTGAGATATGGTCCATTTTATTTAAGCATTGTCCAAAGCATAATTCCATTAATCGCCCAAAGTTAACACTTTCGTTTCTAAAAAGCATGCTTTTGCAAAATGTCAATGCATTGAGCTTTGCAATGGTTATACTTGATTACAATCAAGCTCAGAAGCATGGAGAAAACCCTATGCACCCAACAACTTCAGAACATGGTTGTACTTGAAACATTGAAACAATGAAAATTCATCCAACTTGGTTTTACACTTTCAACCAAACCATAGAGGCTATCTTGAAAATTTGATTACTTCAACCTCCCAAACATTTTTCCTATAAATAGAGAGATCAATTTCAAGATAAAGGAGGAGATGAACAAGCCCTCAAAAACCCTTTGCTCTCAAAAAACCAGAATTGTCCGTAAAACCTCCATCTTTTAGCTTTGAAGTCCAAATCTTTGAATCTTTCAAACCTTGCAAGTTTTGCACAAACAAATCATCCAAATACTTCACCTACATCATATAGAAGTTGTTCAAACACAAGAAATTTTTTTGTAACATCATTATCACCAACTTCCAAACTCAAAACCAGTATTTTGCAACTTAACTTGGTTGGAGTGATTCAGAAACTTTCAACACAAGGTGAGGATTGGCATAGCTTCAAGAAGGTCCAAGGGAGCTTAATCAATCATAATATTTCACCTGGAACAACTAGAAGAGGCTTCAGACTTTTCTCCAAGAGAGGTAAGTTTCCTAAAACTTTGATATATTTATCCATACATCATTTGTTTTCATTTTCAAAAGAATAAAACAGAATAAATCAAGGCATAAGAGTGCAAATAATCAAAATCCCAAAAAATTCTCCAGGAGCCCTAACAAGGGCGGTCGTGTCACCTGACACGGGCCGTGTAAAGAGGGAAGACATACCAAAGAGGCAGGGCAGAAGTTGACACGGGTGCCCGTATCACACGACACGGCCCGTGTCATTTCAGCTGGGATAAAAAATGTGCAAGAATCAATAGCAGATTTTGACACGGGTGCCCGTGTCCGCTGACACGGCCCGTGTCAACTCAGCCATTAAAATTCCTAATTTTGAGATTTTGTTCTAGTTTTAGATCATCAATGTTACTTAGGACATATTGAATTGCTTGGAGATGACCTAACACTATACAAAAACTTTTCCTAGATAAAACATTCAAGTTATTTTCTAAAATAATTGTAATCAGTAGACTTAGGTTTTATTTCTAATTAATTAACTCCTATTGTAATTAAATTAACTACAAAACTTTTTCTATCAAAAAACCCTAAAAAGAAATCTCTTTTCTTCATCTTTACATTTTTGCAAATTTTATTATTTCGCGCTACAATTTATGTAATTGTCAAAGCCTTGTAATAGTAATTAGGGTTTATTTTTACTTGTCATCTCCATTTGTAAATTTGTATCCCCATCCCCCAAAGTATTGTAATAGGGTAGGACATTTAAATTCCGCAATTTATCGCTTTCCATATTATTGTTAGTAATTAGGATTTGTATGGCAAGACCTTAAAATCAACCTTAATTCAAGATAAAATACATGAAAACAAAAACACTTTGCACACATGCATCTCTAGGGTAACCCACACTTGTTTCCTCGGATATAAACAATCATGTCCCTCGTACGTGAGATATTTTAGTAAAAGAAACTCTATTAAAAGATCATAGTACCTCGATGACCCTTTCCAGTGTTGCCTACGGTAAATGATCTTAGTCCCTTACGATAATTGCTAGAGTGTCTTACAAGTTGCCTTCTATGATTGTACGACGAACAACGCCCATCCCTCACATCCAATGATATGGATCTCTATTAAACAATGGTAGGTAAGCATTATCTAAAGGAGGAGGAAAGGAACAAAGACTTATTTTTGAATAGGTAAATTGCTCGTATTTGCTTGCTCACAAACATTTCAAAACAACCATCTCTCAACACACCAACACTTTCTTGAAATATTTTCAAAGTCAATACTTTGCCCAACAACTACACTTTTCAAAATATTTTCAAACAAACACATTCATAAAAGCATTATTTCAAAGTGATCAAGCAATTAAGAGCTTGTAGATAACTACGGATGAAGAGGGTGTTAAGACCTTCCCTTTTCATAACCTACCCCCTGAACTCAAGAAAATTCTCAAAAGGTCTTTTTTGTTCTTTTCACCCTTTCCTTTATTGGATAAAAGAAAAGTTGGTGGCGACTCTTATCATCCGCAACAATTGTGATAAAACACAAAACACCAAGTCAGTTCTCCCACCATATCACACTAACCACTATGGATGGCGAAGATTTCCCGCACCCTGTGAACATGGACATAGTCAAAAAATACTACGCATAAGAATGACCCGCTAGGTTGACATACCTAGGAAAAAGTAAGGGAATCCCGACGACCCAAAAAAGTTCGGGAAAAAATAAAGGATATATACAAAAGATCGTACACCTGGTAAGTAGAAAACCTGAAAGGGCGGCTTGGGCAAAAAAGGGTATCCTGTAGGACTGAAAACCTGAAAGGGAGGTCCAAAAAAAAATTAAGGATTAAAGCATACGGCTATGTCCTATTGGATCACTATAACTATCTTTATCACCAAGGTCAAAAGTTCAAATGGTACAAGATCAGTTCTATGATACGGTGACAGAACCGACTGTTAATACTAGTTTGCATTTTTTGTTAGCAAATGTCGCGGTAAGCAAGAGTCACCACTGACTTTTCTTTTATCCAACAAAGGAAAGGGTGAAAAGAATAGAAAAAGACCTTTTCGAGATTTTTCTGAGTAAGGGGGTAGATTATGGAAAGGGAAAGTGTTAGCACCCTTTCCATCCATGGTTTTCCATGGGCTCTTAGGTACTTGCTAATTTTTTAAAATTGTTTTCGTGGTTGTGTACTTTGAAAGATTTTGTTTCTTTATGATAACTCTTGTATCAGTTCTCAAGAGTGTGATAAAGCATTTTTAAAGTAGTTTTAGAAAAGTGTGTAAGTGTAAAAAAGTAGGTTTGAGTAAGTACTTAAGAGCTGTCTACCTACTCGAAAAAGGTTGTTCTTTTCCTCCTTTCCTTTAGATAGTGGTATCCTACTATTAGTGAGTAGATAGCCCTATCGTCAGATGTTGAGGGACTATCAAAAGGGACGTTATGGTCATTGAAGGCAACATGTAAGGACACCTTAGAATTTCGAAGGGACTGTCATCATATAGGCAACATCGAGGGACAAGATCATTTCTCGTAGGCAACTCGAGGGACAGTAAGGGGCCATGATCTTTTATGATGACTTTTTGATTGAGAGTCTTTGCTAAGATATCCCTATGTTCGAGGGGCATGACCATTGTTTTCTGAGGAAACCAAGTGAGGCATACCCTAAGGGTGCAAGTGTGCAATAGTGTGTTTTTTCAGTTATATTTATCTTGTAGTTAGTGACCTAACGATTATTTAATTTAATCTTGTCATGCAGGCATATTAGAAGATATAAAGCGAAAAATAAAAGTTCCTACGCTATTACAGGGCTTTGGTGTAGATACATAAACAATGGATCAAAAAGTAAAGTGCGAGAATTGAAAAAACCTAATTAACTATTACAAACTGGGCGCAGTTACATAAATAATTAAAAAAATAATCGCATGGAAAAATAATAACGCGCAAAATCAAAACTAAAATAAATTATAAACCCTAGAAGTCTAATTGTTTATTAAAAATATTTTTTTTGGTATTTCATGAAAAAAAGATTTGGAATTTATCCTAATTCTCTAATTAATTTTAAATTAAAGAAAATAATTTAAAGTTAACTAAATTAATTAATTTGCAAAAAATTAATTTATTAAGGAAAAAAACTAAGTCCTAATTTTTGATCTTTTCTGATTTTATGATTTTAAAGAAATAAATAAATAGAAAAATATAAACTAATTAAACAAATTAAATAAAATAAATGAAAGAAAAATGGGCCTGAAGGGGGGTATGAAACCCAATTGGAGGGGTGTGTTGTTGAATTGTGTCAAATCCCAGATCTGGTTGGCCCATAACTTGCGTGAAATCCAGTGGGAGGCTTGCTGGGATGTCCACCATGGTCTCCATCCACTTGGAGTGTTGGATCTGGAGGATGGGTGATCTAATGGATGAGATGTTAGAGCATATGGTATGCGCACTTGGTATGGAGCCACTGGATCTGTAAGGACAAATTAGAAAAATAATATCTAGGAGGAAAGGGTCAAACCCCTGACCTCCCACACATACAATGCCTTAAACCCTTCACTTTTTCCATATGCGCTACCTGTTCATTCATACATATAATAACTAAATAATATTTTAAAGTAAAACAAGGACATGATTGAGTCATCAAAAACACGCGCGCACTTGTGGTCCCCTTGAAATTTAAATAACCAATCAAAACACATGACACTGCCACACAATATTCTTGGCCAGTCAAACCACCATGGGCGGTGGCTCCGGTCACCTTCTCCGGCTGCCCAAAAATCTAACCTGCAAAATAGGGAGTTTTAAAGCCTGAGATTTTGCCTACCCGCCCCCCTAAAACCTAGGCTGCAAGTTCAACCATGGCATTAGTTTGGTCTAAAGATGTCTTCATCTCTGAAAACGAAGCTCACGTATTTTCAAACCCTATTAATGGCAAGCTTTAATTTTGGCACTGAAACTCACATGAAGCACGTTAAAACAATTACAATGATCAATATGAACACATATATGAACGCATAACTCATTTATATTGTGTAATAAGAGGATTTGAATTCAAGAATTTTTTCCAAATTGGTGATGCTTGAAGAAGGTGTCTTGGGCACGATTTGGCTTGGCTAATGCGTGAGGATGACTCCTGGGACCTTCAGGAGAAGATTGGCTCCTTTGTTTTAATCAACAAAGGCTGGAACTAGTGCTTTTGAGTTTCACGATTTCTTGAAACTTTGCAAATTCTCTAGGGTTCTTTTTGTGGCTGATGCGTCTGTTTCTTAGGTTTAAACTTGTTATGCTTATGTAGTGAATCGAATTAGGGTTGCAATTATGGAAAAAATCCAATGCCTTGTGTGTAAGAATATGAGTTTTTAATTTGTATCAAAACTTGCTATTTCAAGAAAATATCTCTCTCCTTTTGTCCCATGCATTTTTGCTTGGTCATGCTAGCCTGGTTTGTCCCTCATTTGGAAAGAAAAAGATTCACAATCATATCTTTTATTATTTTGATTATTTACTTTATTTAATTTTTCATTTTAATGGATAAAATAGCAAAATAAATGGTATAAATAAAAAAATAATGTATGACTGAGCTCAAGGGTCGTGGGCCATGTTAAGAACAAGTTTCAATCATGAAAATATGGGCCCATTTGGAAAAAATTCAAGTTAGGTCAATATTGGCTTCATACACATTTCCAAAAATTGGTCAACTTTAGCAATGCATATCTCTCTCATTTTTTACCCTAAGAGGGTGTTCTTGGACTTTTTAGAGAACTTAGGATGTCCTCTAAACAAAATTTTTGGTTTCATATCAATTGGATCTTCCATGTTAATTAAGGAGCTTTGACCCAAAAGGTGTTTTTGTTGACTTTTTGAAAGGACCTGTAATGTCTGAGTTTATATCTTTTGATTGAGGAATTTATTGAACTTGAGGGCTAAAGAGAAGTTGTATGGAATTGGATTCTCTTTAAAATGAGCTTTTGTGGAAAAATTTCTGATAAAGTATAAGAAAGTTATGCTTGGTCAAAGTTTGGTTGACCTTTCCTATAGAAATCCAAATTTGCCATTTTTGACTTTTGATGAGTTAGGAGCATTTCTTGAGGAATCATGATCAACCATTGATCAAATGATGGATATTACTTCAAAATGTTGATGCTAACCAAAAATCTTGAAGTTTGACTGAATTTGGGACATATTTGACTTTTGACCTAGTATAGTTGATTTCTATGCATTTGAGCAATTGACTGAGAAAACTTGTTGTTCAAGGCATGAAATTTGGAATGGATGATATTTAGGACATACTAGGACAATCGAGAGCATTTGGGTTCCTTGGGACTCACACATCTTGCTTGAAATTGAAACCCTAGTTGAGGTTTGTTGCCTTAGGAGGAGAATTTTCCTAGCCAATTCTTGGTCATCCTTGAGCCATTGAGGACCTCTAGAGGCATGTCTTGAGTGAAAATGAGAGGGTAAATTTTGGGTTACAACAGCTTCCCCTATTCAATCTTCTTAAACCTGAAGATTTAGATTGGCTTGTTTTCCTTTCCTGAACTGAAGGTGGAAGATGATTGAAAACTAGAGTGCCCAAAAATTTGCACTCGTTTGAAATGATACTTGACTGTGTAGATACTGTTAGGAATGGGCTTACAGATTCCATTTGTACAAGGTGACGGGAGATATTTGGAGATGGACTTAAAGACGCCATCCAGAGAATATGACGGGGGGTCGTCGGAGATGGGCTTAAAGATGCCATCTAGAACAATGTTGACTTCACGAGATATTCCTTTGTGGGGATTCCTATGCTTCTTGTTGGTGAGGATTCCATTGAGGAATGTTGATCTATGTTTGGGAAATAGAGTTTAGGAGCTTCAGTTATCCATTACTCTACTGAGGTCAGGATCCAGGCTTCACAGTGACTTGCTGAGGATGATAAGCATGACTGTTGTCTGGTCGTATTCCAGGTTTCACAGTGATTTACTGGGGAAATGATAATAAACTGTTATTTGGTCGGACTCCAAGCTTTGCAGTTTCTTAAACTGGAATAGAAATCAGAAAAATCTTAGTGTCGATTTAACTGAACCAGAGAAAGGTCTTTAATTAACTTTAACTAGAATGGAAATCAGAAGAATCTTAGTATCGATTCAACTGAACCAGAAAAAAGTCTTGGAATATCTTCAACTGGAATAGAAATCAGAGAGATCTTAGTGTCGATATGACTGAACCAAAGAAGTTATTTAATTAACTTTGACTGGAATGGAAATCATAAGAATCTTAGTATCGATTCAACTGAACCAGAAAAAAGTCTTGGAATATCTTCAATTGGAATCGAAATCAGAGAGATCTTAGTGCCAATCTAACTGAACCAGAGAAGGTCTTTAATTAACTTTGACTGGAATGGAAATCAGAAGAATCTTAGTATCGATTCAACTGAACCACACAAAAGTCTTGGAATATATTCAACTGGAATAGAAATCAGAGAGATCTTAGTGTCGATCTGACTGAACCAGAGAAGGTCTTAACTTTGACTAGAATGGAAATCAGAAGAATCTTAGTATCGATTCAACTGAACCAGACAAAAGTCTTGGACTATATTCAACTGGAATAGAAATTAGATAGATCTTAGTGTCGATCTGACTGAACCAGAGAAGGTCTTGGATTAACTTTGATTGGAATGGAAATCAGAAGAATCTTAGGGTCGATTAAACTGGACCAGACAAAAGTCTTGGAACGTATTCAACTAGAATAGAAATCAGAGATATATTAGTGTCGATTTGACTGAACCAGAGAAGGTCTTGGATTAACTTTGACTGGAATGGAAATCAGAAGAATCTTAGGGTCGATTCAACTGAACCAGACAAAAGTCTTGGAACGTCTTCAACTGGAATAGAAATCAGAGAGATCTTGGTGTCGATCTAACTAAACGAGTGAAGGTCTTTTGAGCACGTATTTCTGAGGAAGATGCTGTAATAGCCCTTCATTAGATGTAACTTTTGAGAGGACTATCGGGTCACGTAAGCAGTCAGCGGTGTTTGTTGATTTGATCTTTCCTTGAAAAAGGTAAAGAGTTAGTCATATGCAATGTCATGATGTATGAAATGCATTGTGATGATGTTCTCAAAATAGATGAGATTGTGTTATATGCAATGTGTATGTGCATGCCATGATGTATGAATATGGAATGCTATTCCGATGTTTCTTAGTTTGGTAAAGTAAATCCCCGACTACTGCGGAAGAGTATTGGGAAGACGAATCCTTCGTTTCCGCTGAGGATGATGAATGGATATGATTTGCCGGGGATTTCCTCTTTCTGTTTGAGGGTATTCTGCTGGGGATTGACTTTGCTTGAGAATAATTCTGTGGAGAGAGATAATGTTTTGCTGGAAGGTTTTGCCGATGTAGAGAAGTAAACTCTGTTGGGGCCTGAACTTCTGCAGTTAGAGAAATAAACTCTACCCGGGTGGAGGTTTTATAAACTGTTTGAAATTATAAAACTTGGCTGGGGAAGGCAGACTTCAGCTTTCTGAAGGAACTTTGCTGGAAGAGATGATTCCTGCTTGGGGATGGAGAGATCAAAACTTTGGTTGTTTCTACTCTGTGGGGAATATAGATGTCACGGGGTCGTATGTAATGGTGAGCTCATCTCAAACTGTTTCTTCCCCTGTATCTGCTGGAAGGAGTAAATGTCCGGACTGCAAATTGTTTTTTAGACTTTGTCATGTTTCTGAAAGTCATTAGCAATTGTCTTTCTGTTTCTTATGCAAGTATTTGTGAACAATAATCATATTTCCATGCATATGTCAAAAATAAGTCATTGGACGTTTTTGCAAAACAAAGCAGAAAAATAAAAACAAATAGTTTTGTACTTTCAAGGAATGTTTCGTATTGATTTTTTGGAAGTTCGCCTATAACAAGCATTTTGTACAAAGAGACTGATGTTCTAGTAGGAGAACACCGTTATGAATGTGAAAACTATACAAAATAATATACAAAGAGAAACAACTATGTGTAATGATCCCACTGAATTTCAATTCTACTATTGCCCTTATGTCCTTGAGCGTCTCATCACTTTGCTACTTGTCCGAAGCTGACTGGATTGATTGGTACCGTTTGAGCTTGATAGTTGATATTGAGGTTTGGTCGCAAGGTGATCCAATGGGACATAGTTGTACGCTTCAAATCCCTAACGTTTGCCTGGACCGCCCTTTCGGGTTTTTAGTCCACCGGGATACCCTTTTTTGCCCAAGCCGCCTTTTCAGGTTTTCGACTTGCCGGGTGTACAAATTTTTTGTTTTTATCCCTAATTTTTTCCCAAACCCTTTTGGTTCGTCGGGATGCCCATATTTTTTCCTAGGCCAGTCAACCTAGCGGGTCTTTATTTACGCGTAATATCTTTTCACTATGTCTGCATTCACATGGTGAGGAAGGTCGTCACCGTCCATGGTGGTCAGAATCATGGCTCCACCGGAAAATATGCTTTTGATCACAAATGGCCCTTCGTACATGGGGGTCCATTTTCCCTTGGGATCAACTCGTGGCAG
Source organism: Vicia faba (assembly GCA_948472305.1). Taxonomy (NCBI): domain Eukaryota; kingdom Viridiplantae; phylum Streptophyta; class Magnoliopsida; order Fabales; family Fabaceae; genus Vicia; species Vicia faba. Next base: position 1,509,618,760 of record OX451738.1, read on the forward strand.
TATGATGCGCTTGATTATCGGATCACCCACTCGATATACTTGACGTCTGACCTTTGTTTTGAAAGCTTTGATCATCCATTTTTGGTATATCTGACCATGACAGGTAGCAGCAAGCCTCTTCTCATCAATCAGATTCAGTTGATCAAGTCGAGTCTGGATCCAATCATCTTCATTTAAACCCGCATCCTTCATGATCCTCAAATAAGGGATTTGGACCTTAATAGACAGGACAACCTCCATACCATATACTAGAGAATAAGGTATTTCCCCCATTGACGTTCGTGCTGAGGTGCGGTAACCATGAAGAGCAAATGGTAACATTTCATGCCAGTCTTTGTATGTCATTGTCATCTTCTATATGATTTTCCTAATATTCTTATTAGCAGCCTCCACAGTGCCATTCATCTTCAGCCGGTAAGGGGAAGAATTATGATACTGGATCTTGAATTGTTTACAGAGTTTGGTGATCATCGTATTGTTGAGATTTATACCATTGTCTGTGATGATTCTCTCTTTCACACCATACCGACAAATTAGGTTATGCTTGATAAACCGTGCCACAACATTCTTGGTAACAGTAGCAAACGAGGCAGCCTCATCCCACTTCGTGAAGTAATCAGTGGCCACTAGGATGAAGCGATGCCCATTGGAAGCGGTAGGTCTAATCTCTCTGATCATGTCAATGTCCCACATTGCAAAGGACCAGGGAGCCGTCAGGACATTCAAGGGAACCGAAGGTACATGTAATTTATCAGCATAGATCTGGCATTTGTGACAAGTTCGGGAATGCTAATAACAGTCTGCTTCCATTGTGGACCACTAGAGTGGATGCCAAAGATACCTTCGTATAGATCTATCATAATCCTCCCTGCTTTGCTCTTGTCTACGCACCAGAGTAAAGTAGAGTCATGATTGCGCTTGTAGAGGATTCCATTACTGAGGAGGAACTTTGCGGAGAATCTTCTCAAAAACTTTTTATCATTGACAGATGCCCCCTCAGGATATTCTTGAGCCTCGGGATACCTTTTCACTTCATGAAACCAAGGTTTGTCTGCTACTTCTTCAGTATCAATCTCAAAGCATATGCTGGTTCATCTAACATTTCAATATTGATCCAAGGAGCCTCGTTGTCCCACTTTACCTTGAAATAGATGATATGGTAGCTAGCGCGTCTGCTAACTGGTTCTCTTCTCGTGGAAAATGTTCAAAGGTGACCTCTTCAAAGTGTGAAAGCAATGTCAGCACATGTTCTTTGTAAGGGATAAGATTTGGGTGCTTCGTATCCCACTCTCCTTTGATTTGACTTATTACCAAGGCTGAATCCCCGAAGATGCTCAAGAACTTGATCCATAGGTCAATAGCAGCTTTGAGACCCATGATGCATGCTTCATACTCCACCATATTGTTGGTACAATTGAAACATACTCTAGCGGTGAAAGGGGTATGACATCCCTCAGAGGATATGATTATAGCACCGACGCCATTGCCGAGTGCGTTGGAAGCTCCGTCAAAAACCATAGTCCATCGAATCCTTCCTCAGGTCCTTCATCTGGTCCAGGTTCTTCATAATTAGTCACTAGCATAATATTCTCGTCTGAGAACTCAAAATTCACGGACTGGTAGTCATCCACAGCCTGATGAGCCAAATGATCATCTAGTACACTTCCCTTGATTGCTTTATGTGTTGTGTACTGGATATTGTATTCGGTCAAGATCATTTACCATATTGCTATTCTTCTGGAGAGAGCGGGCTTCTAGAAGATGTACTTGATTGGATCCATCTTATATATCAACAAAGTAGTGTGGGTCAACATATACTGTCTCAGTCGGCGAGCAACCCATGCCAAAGTGTAACAAGTTTTCTTGAGTAGTGCGTATCTTGTCTCACAGTCGGTAAACTTTTTGCTAAGGTAGTATATTGCATGCTCTTTTCGACCGGACTCGTCATGCTGCCCCAACACACACCCCATTGAATTATCTAACACTATTAAGTACATTATCAAAGGTCTTCCTTCAATCAGAGGCATCATAATTGGAGGCTCTTGAAGGTATTCCTTGATTCTCTCAAAGGAAGTATGGCATTACTCATTCCACTTTACCACTTGATCTTTCTTCAAGAGTTTAAAGATTGGCTCACAAGTAGCAGTAAGATGGGAAATGAACTTGGCAATGCAATTCAGGCGTCATAAGAAACCTCTAACTTCCTTCTAAGTGCGAGGAGCCGACATCTCTTGTATGGCCTTCACCTTTGCAGGGTCTACTTTAATACCCTTGTCACTGACAATGAAACCTAGGAGTTTACCATACCTTACCCCGAAGGTGCACTTGTTCGGGTTTAACCTTAGCTTGTACGTCTTCAACCTATCAAACAACTTTTGTAAATGATCAAGGTGTTCTTCCTCAGTTTGAGACCTGGCTATCATGTCACCAACATAAACCTCTATCTCATGGTGAATCATGTCGTGGAACAAAGATACCATGACTCGCTGATAGGTTGCCCCAGCGTTCTTTAATCCAAACGGTATCACTTTATAGCAGAAAGTGCCCCATTGTGTGACGAAGGTTGTCTTCTCCATGTCTTCGGGTGCCATCTTGATCTGATTGTAACCATAGAAACCGTCCATGAAGGAAAAGATCTTATAATGCACGATGTTGTCAACCAGAACATCAATATGGGGAAGCAGAAATTCATCCTTGGGGCTTTCCCTATTCAAATATCGGTAGTCCACACACATTCATACTTTTCCATCCCTTTTAGGCACCGGGACTATGTTAGCAATCCATTGGGGATAAGAAGTGACAACTAAGAACCCAATGTTGAACTGCTTCATAACTTCTGCTTTGATCTTCTCTGACATTTCAGGGCGCATACAACGAACCTTCTGCTTTACCGGAGTGCAATCTACTTTGTCAGTGTCTAGTCTGAGCATGTCTTCATACGACCAGGCAAAAATCTTGACATAGTCATGCAACATTCGTATCAACCGTTGTTTGACACTAAGCTCCAGATTTGAACCTATCTTGAGTTCTCTTCTATCCTCTTTCGTGCCCAATTTTATTGTCTCAACTGGCTCTTCATGAGGCTGTATATCCCTTTCTTCTTGCTGTAACAGCCTAGCAAGTTCTCCAGGTACCTCTCAATCTTCCTCACCTTCGTCCTCAGCTTGGTTGATCGGATTTTCAAAGTCATAACCAACAATAGCAGAACTTTTATCAATGGTATCCAGAGTGGATATAGATCTACAGTTTGACACACGAGTGTGTGTAAGAGCATAGCTGTATAGACAAAGTAAAAAGCAGAAAATAAAAACAGAGAGCGCTAAATTTGTATGCATAAACGCCCAATGCTTTATTAATGCCATATGAAACTTAAACATGATAACCCTCACAAATAAACCATTGTGCCTTGGTTAAGACACATGTCCATAAAGTTTATATTGTTTATTACATATCCGAAAACAAGAAAGACAATTACTTATGAATAAAAGTAATTGGTACAAAGTCTTTTGTTGTCCAGTTACTGGGTCCACCGTTGGTAGTAGGGGAGATTCATCTATTCATTTCATAATCACCACCACTGTCTTCTAGAGCGTTTACCCCATGATTGCTGATGTGTAGGGGAGGTCTTCCAGCACGAGCGCGTCGAACATCCCTTTGAGCCCCAAAAGAGAAACCCAAACCAAACTTATCAGATTTGTACGGAATATCATGGTGCTGGCCCCAGATGGTAGACCCACCTTCTTTAATTACTGCTTTTGCATCCTTCAGAGAAGCTATCTTCAAGGGAGGTCTGGTGATTTTGGGCGGATTGGTGACAATTTCAGTTGCAGCCATAGTCTGAGGTACCTTTTCGAAATTCTGACACAAATTCTTGATGAACTCGCCATCCATTTCCATATACATGAAGGAGTTCAGGTGGCTTACCATGTACTCTTCTTCACCGTGTACCGTAACAATTCTTCCTTTCACCGGGTACTTCATTATCTGATGCAGAGTGGACGTGACAGCTCCTGCCCTATGGATCCAAGGGCGACCCAACAAACAAGAATATGATGGTCTGATATCCATCATGTAGAAGGTGGAGTCAAAGGTCTGAGAACCAACTTTTATGGGGATGTCCACTTCCCCGTGAACCATTCTCTTTGAACCATCGAAGGCCCTCACTACTATGTTACTGGGCTTCAGGGTCAAACCTTCGCAATCCAATATGTCCAAAGCCTTCTTGGGAAGCATGTTCAATGATGAACCAATATCTACTAGAACATGGTCCAAAGTAGTTCCCCTGCATTCGACAGAAACATGCAATGCATCATTGTGTTTCCTCCCTATGGGTGTCAGATCAGCATCAAAAAAACCCATATCGTTATTAGCCATCAAACTGGCCACACATTCTTCAAATTGGTCAGCGGATGTTTCTTGTGGCACATGTGAAGTTTTAAGGAACTTCACCAAAGCCTTCGCATGAGCTTCAGAGCACAACAGTAAGGCTAGCATAGAAATCTTTGAAGGGGTCTGCCCCAGTTGCTCGACCATATTGTAGCGCTCTTCTTGATAATTTTCAAAATTCTTCCATTTCCTTATTGGAAGCCTCTGGGATAGATTTTGAATGTGCCTTCGTCTGTACAGGCTTAATCAGTATGTCTTTGCCCCGAGTCTCAACCGACTCGGTGATATGGGTGTCAACAAGGGTAATCACAGGAATTGCAGTAGGGGTATCAGCAGGAAAAAAGTAGGAATGATCACAGGACTAGTAACAGCTTTTGGAGGAGAAATCTCAGGGGAGAACACTCTTCCACTTCTGGTTATTTTTCTAGTTCAAACAATGTTGCCAATGTCGGGGTCAACATTTTCAAAAACCTGGTCTTCAACAGCCAGCAGGTCTTACTTAACATTGTGGTAGTAGACGTCACCCCCATAGTTCCAGGGAACAATTTTGTCTAAGGAGTATGGGATTGGCCCTCGCATGGTGATAATCAGTGGATCCAAATTCGAAACAGATGTAATCCTGACGGGTCTTTTGGTGGAGACCCCGGGAGGATTGGCATAAATGGTTATGATTGAATCATCCTTGCAAGAAACAGTCGGGACATGAGTCTTCTCAAACAAAATCTCTTTATCACCCATCAGGAGCTGAACACCTGCCTTCAACAAATGACAACCAGTCGGTAGAAATAAACATAAGTGGCAACCTTCACCACAACCCGGAAATAAACCGGCTTTCAACAAGTTCCACTTAACGGTCATAAGAGGAGTAACAAGTTATTCAACAGAAGTAACAAATGTATCATCTTCAATAGCATTAACATCACGGCCGTGCTTGGGCATGGGAGCAGTGATAACATTGGGAATCTCAGGGGTGTCAAATTCAATTTCCTTCGCCTCGAGAAGGTTTTCCACCTTATTTTTCAAAGCCCAACAGTCGTTTGTATCATGACCTGGACTTTCTAAGTGGTAAGCACAACGAGAATTAGGGTTGAAGCAAGGAGATGCGATGTTGGGATTCTTCGGAGCTTCCCGCAAAGTTACCAGATTAGATTTCAGCAAGTGAGGCAAGACTTAAGATAAAGTCATATTTATCCGGGTAAACTGTCTTACAGGCCTTTCTGTTCTAGGTTTATTGTTCCTTTGTTGAGTAGGTGCAGGTTTAGAGATCATGACAGCCCCTACCGTTGGACGGCGCTTGGTTCTGCCCCGATTCCCTTGGCTATATGTGGCACTGACCTCCTTTTTTCCAGAAAATGGCCTCCTTACTGTACTGGAGGATGCATCCTTTTGAATCTTACCACTCCTAATTCCAGCTTCCACTCTTTCTCCTGTCAGAATCAATTTAGTAAAGTCAGCTGAGGAACTTCCAATCAGATGATTGAAAAACAGACCAGACAGGGTACCCAAAAACATATCCACTAGCTCCCTATCAGACAAGGGGGTTGGACTCATCCTGCTAAGTCCCTCCACTTCTGAGCATAGTCTTTAAAGCCCTCGCTCAAACCCATAGACAAACTTTAGAGTTGTGTACGGGTGGGAGCATGGTCTGCATTGAACTGATACTGCTTGTAGTAAGTAGCGGCCAGGTCTTCCCTATTACGGATGTTGGTCCTTTCCAGCTAGTAGAACCACACTAATTGAGTTCCAGATAGACTATCTTGAAAGAAGAGGACCCATAAGTCCTTGTTAGCGGTGTGAGGATAGATCTTCCTCACATAAGACCAGAGGTGCATCTTGGGGCATGAAACCCCATCATATTTGGCGAACACTGGCACCTTGAACTATTGCGGGATAACAACCCCATAGACCAAACCCAGCTCTTCAAAATCCAGCCTAGGAACCTTTTGGATTTCCATTGCACTCAGACGTTCTTCCAATTGTTTGTATTTTTCATCGGCCGGAGGATACTGCTCTTAATTATAGTCTATCTCATTATCTGATTCTCTTGGACTGGGGTCTTCCTCTCTTCTCTCCCCTTCTTGATTATCTTCTTATTTTGATGAAGATGTCATCTCTACAACTTGACTTAGCGGTCCTTTGAACCTCCTTCCCAAGTTCACCACACCAATTGTCTTCCTTGGCTTTTTAGTCTTTTCCTTAACAATCAGGGCTTTCAGTTCCTCTTACCCCTTGGACAGAGCCATGGTCATCTGTTGAAACTGATCATTCTGAGTCTGTAGATCCTTCGTTGTTTGTTCGAGAGCCATTGTTAAAATAAACAGCGGAGAAGATGAGAAACCTGCTATGAAACCTGCTTATGCAATGATATGTATGATATATGTATGCAATGTTTTCAAGGATTTCTCTGACTCAAATTTGCTTAAACAAAAAGGGATAAAATGTTAATTGCATTAAGATGTTTTATTTATCACAATAATGCCTCTTTGGCTCACAAGGGAATAAAGTAAAAATGAAACTCTACAAGCAAAGAAAGACTTCAAGCTTCCCACATGCGCATCCTCTTTGGTGCAATGTAGGAATTTATACTCCTCTCCTCGTGAAGTAATCGGGTGAGTTCTAGAAACTTCTTCTCGCTGGCGTAGAATTAGGTTTCAAAAGTATCTCGTTCTTATTTGAGTTGGATCCAGGATCTCCGTAGCTCCTCAAGATCAGTTGGCATGTCAGTATGGAGAACAATATAAGGAGTGTCTCCCTCAGCAATTGGCTCTATAACCACGGGTAAAATGATGGGGTAAGGCATCATAAGACATTAAGCACGGGCTCGCACCCATTTGAGGTAAGGCTCAAGAGGGATGTAATTCTTGTTCCCTAGTGTCTTGCTATCAACTCTGTTTATCATGCCCCAAGCTCGAATGAACCTCTTACGATAACCCTGAACATCATTCTCATAGTCAAATGTGATTCCTTGGACGAGTGTGTCGTGAGGACCATCCCTTCTAGGATAACCAAACTGTCGTGACGCCAAATACAAATTATAAGTGATTCCTCCCCTATTGCCTAAGAGAGGGACATTAGGTAATTCCCCACAGCAATCAATGATGGTGACACTCTCCATGGACCGAGAACACCGATGAATATCTGAATGTGTAAGAGAAATGAGCCTATGAGACCATCTCATACCCTGCTCATTTCTCAAGATAGACTGAGGTAGGTGCGAAATAAACCACCTAGCCAATAGAGGAGTGCAACACAGAAGGGTCCCTCTTCTCTTTTGAGTCCGAACATGCAGAGAGTGCAAAATATCCCCTAGTAAAGTAGGCACCGGATTATGTGATAGAAAAAGCTTAACCGCATTCACATCTATCAGTTGGTCCGTGTTAGGGAATAGTACCATCACATAGATGAGAAGGGCCAATACCTCTTCAAAAGCTTGTAAATCCAAGCTATCCCAAAAATAGAGAGCTTTCTCAAATAGAAACTTAGTTGGAAATCCTTGGACACCTCCTCTGGTTTCCCAATTTGCCACTACATCGGACCGTTGTAAAGACAGAGCTTGAGCAATCTCTTTAGGCTTTGGGTCTTTTTCCATACCGTTGAATGGTAACTGATTAAGGATAGGTACCCCCAATAACTGAGAAAACTCCTTCATAGTAGGCACTGTTGTACCCCAAATTTTGACCTAAGATACCATCTCCCATCTGCATCATTACATTGCAAGGGTTTTGACCTATTTTTATCAACTTTCAAAGCAATTTTTAAATTCATAACTTTTTCAAGTCAAGAGCTGTTTATTTTTGAAATGCTAAATTTATTAATTGATCAATGCTAAATGATGTTTATTTAATTATTTTTTATTCTGAATTTAAATAATTGGAATTTATTTTCAGTTATTATATAATTTAAAGAATTATAAATAATAAAGTAAATATTTGAGAAGAAGTTTATTAATTGATCAACAATGTTTATTTAATTATTTATTATTCTAAGTTTAAATAGTTGAAATTTTATTTTCAGTTATTATAATTTAGGAGAATTATAAATAATGAAGTAAATGATTGAAGAGAAGTTAATTGATCAATGATGTTTATTTAATTATTTATCATTCTAAATTTAAATAATTGGAATTGATTTTCAGTTATTATATAATTTAAAGAATTATAAATGATAAAATAAATAATTGGAAAGAAGAAAATAATTAACTGGTAAAATAATAGAATTTTATTCATATTTATTCTAATTATTACAATTGTTGTTTAAATACTGTATTATGTACAAAGTATTTACAATGACAATTATATAAAATGTTTAAAGTAAAATAAAAACTATTTTAATTTTTCTAAGATTCTAAATCTTCATCTTCTATCCAATACTTCTTTAATGCTCATTTGATTTTACCTGTGAAGAATTAAAAGAAAAGTCAGAAATGAATATATAATTAAAAGCAGACGATTAATTTAGCGTTCATCATTAAAAGCAAACGGCTGGAATCAGTTTTTTTACCCTCTTTGCAAATCACGGGATTTCTCCCGGTTCACAAAAAGGGATGAATTTTATTGATGAATATGAATGCACAAGTTAAAAATATGCAAAAATTCACTTTTGTCAAAATTGCACATTTTAATTGTAAAATCCACTGCATATTTCAAAAGCAAAACAGCATATGCAAGTCAAGTTACATTTTCAAAGCCAAAGTCCAACATAAACTATCTAGCATGTGGGAAGAATTCAAAATACAAAGGCTCAATGCTGTACAATGCAGATGACAAAGAGAAACATGTGCAGTTTTAAAACCAAATATGCAAGCAAAGTATTTTCTAATTCTCATCATTTTCCAGCTTTACTTTTTCAGAACAAGTACATAACATCACATTTTAATGCCAAACTGTACTAAGGAGAGAGAAGAGAGAAAGAGTGTGGGTTTACAGGTTTTGGCCTTAGGCAGAAAAGGGATATAAAACAAAACAGCAGTAACCCAGTAAAGAAAGGAAAGCATGGAAAAAAGATACAAAACAAACTGAATAAAACAGTATAGAGTGCAGAGGTATCAAGAAAAAATAGTAAAAATATTCAGAACCTGAACCATTAGAGCCAAGCGAACCAACTGTTATTATAACAACAACAAACCCTTCAAAAAAGAGAGAGTTCATAACCTATTAAAGCCTAAAAACAAAACTGTCAAAAACAAAGACTAAGCCAATTCTCAAAGTACCAAAAACAAACCTTAAGAACCTGCTATCTCAAAACCAATAACCATGGCTTAAGAAAACCAGAAAAACACTAGACTGTCCATCCTAACCAGAAAACCAGAAAAGCCTCACCAAAACAACAACCAATATGGCCTAAACCATAAAACCTGTTCAACCTGTTTTCAAGCTCAACCGATAAACCAGTAAAGCCTCACCAAAACAACAACCAATATGGCCTAAACCATAAAACCTGTTCAACCTGTTTTCAAGCTCAACCGATAAACCAGTAAAGCCATCACCAAAAACTTTAAACCTGTCAATCCAAATATCATATAACCATGGCCTGAAAAAACCAGTAAACACAACCTGCATTCAAGACAGAAACCTGCCCAGTTCTAAAGCCATAACCAGAAAAGCCTCATCAAAGCAATAACCAGAAAAGCCTGTAACCAACAAATGGTCCAAACCTTGCCAAAGAAAACCTCAAGGCCACGAACCTGAAACCATGACCAGAAGGCCATCCAAGTCCATAACAACTCAAAGCCCTCAGAGTTTTCTCATCACTGGGTTGTCAAACACACTAACCAACATATGCAGGTAGCAAGGCAAGAAGAAGAAGAGGAAAAAGCATACAAACGAAGGCAGCAGTCAAGCATCAACATTGTCAAGCTAGTCAAAACAAATATTTCAACAATAGCATATTCAAGCATACAGAAAAGGCCTCAAGATATCCAGTCATCAAAGCATACTCAGCAAGCCAAAGAGGAAGAAGGGACAAAGAAGCGTTGCATAGGCAAAGGCAAGGTCAACAGAAGAAGAAGAAAAGACATCACATAGAGGTTTTCAAAATCATCATCAAACCACGAATCAAAGAAATAAGAAACGAAATACCAGGGTCAAAGCAAGCTAGCGCGCCTCCGCCGTCTTGGCCGCCACAACACCCCCAACCTTTCTTCCTCCGTCTCCAAAGGTAACGGTTTATCCCTCTCTTTCTTTCAAATACCTCAAATAACCATAATAATTTGAAGTCAGAATAAAAAATGGATGAAAGATCATAACATGCAGTAATAAAAGCCCTAACGAAATAAAAAATAAATTGTTACCGTGAATCTGTCGCCCTAGCGTCTCGTTGGAGGGAAGAGGAAGGTTGAGGACGCCAGTGGCCGTGGCAGGAAAAATCAGGCGAAGGTGGAAGAAGATGAATCAAGAACGAAGAAGAACGTGTGAACGAAGAGCAGCGGCGCTGTAACCTTAACCCCTTTGCTAACCCCAACTAAACTAAAACAAATTTGTTTAACCCTAACATTATGAGAAACAATTGGGCTCAACCCGTTTCCCTTCACCAAAAACCCAACGAATCCCTTTTTACACCCCCCATTTCTGTTTTTGATTGGGCCCCCCTTGGAACCCCTTTGGCCCATGCGAATTGTTTATATTTTACCCCCCCCCCCCCCCCCCCCTTTGATTCTTGATACATCTATTTCTATTTGTTTTCTTTAGCTTTTTTTTTAGAGTTTTTATTAATTTAGTTAATTAGTAAAGTTAATCAAATAAGAGGTGTAATTTAATTAGACAAATTTTAATGCTTTACCCAATTTCATTAGTTTAAGTTTTGGATTAATTTAGTAATTTTAGTTTTCTTTTTTTTTAATTAGATTTAAGTTAATAGCTTTTAAAGTTTTAATTTAGTTTAAAATTATTTAATAATTCTTAAAATAATACTTTATATTAATACAAAAAAAATACATATAAAAATAACTTAAAATTAAAAACATTTTATTTTCTTTAATTAATTCTCTTGCTTTGTACATATTAAATAAAAAATGTAAAATGCATGTTCACGCCATTTAGTCTGCTTATTCAATCATTGTTATGGTTATATATCACTTAGCTACTTAAATTGTCTGTTTAATTATTCAGTATTTACATGGTTATTTTGTTTACGTCTAAATCCAAGAGAAAAATGATTAAACTTGTTGACTTCATGTCCTCAAGCCCAATCACGCGAATATCTTCATTTCATTAAAACTTAAGACAATTTTTCCCCAAATATTCAATCTTTTCAAAACTCATACCTTTTAAGCCAAAACTTCGACATTAGGTCGTCGTACCTTCAAAAACCCGTCCGTACCCCTTTTCGGCCAAAACAATTTATTTTTAATCAAACGAACATTTTAATAAACAGATATTTCAAAAGGTTCCTATAGAATACTATAGATACATTGGGTGCTAATACCTTCCCATAGTATAATCAACCCCCGAACCATAGATCTCTTTTCAAAAACGCCTTGTATTTTTATTACTTTTAAAAGTATTATTTTACATTGCATACTTTAGGGTTTTATTTCGCTCTTTTCCCTTTTTCCTTGGAAATAATAAAGCGCGATGGCTACTCTTGCTTTTGTGAGACGAATTAATCAATAATTCGATCTCCGATTTACCCCGCTACATTTTTTTATCGCTACAGAATTGGCGACTCTGCTGGGGACAGATTGACCTCTTGCTGGTCCATCCCTAAGTGGGTTAAGCCTAATTTGTTTTATCTGTTTTATTATTATTTGATTTGTTTGATTATGTGTTTAAATTGGGGTTGTTTGGGTTTTTTGCAAAGGACGAATCCTATACCCGGATTAAGTTACACTTAAGAATAGGACGGGCAATACAGTCATGTTAACTTTGAGGGAGTAATCCCGAAGAAGGAGGCATGAGATCCCCCACTCAATGGAAGGCCCTTTTGAACATAATATTTGTTTACCGAGTAATCGGGAAGACATTATTATTTTCGACCTGGGAGCCAGAGAAATTGAGAACCGTAGAACCCTAACCCATCTTGGCCTTTTTAGGTGTAGCGCGGAGACTATAACGGAGTAATTCGGAAGTAGTTGTTACACGATGCTACGCTCGGATGAGTTTCTCTTGAGAATATTGCTAATTATTGAGTAATCAAGACGTTGGCAATATCCGAAGGAGGAATGTAGACTCTGGGAACTTTTAGAACCTTGTCTTACAGGTGTGATTAAACCGTTAGTACATACCTTGGGGTGGGCTTTACCTTTGACTCCATGCTGAAACGTTGAACCTTTGAACCCCATGTTTGTGAACTTGTGTGTAACTGTTGCATTATCATTCATCCATACATCCATAAACATTTTTTGTAAAAAACTTATTTTTCAAGGAACTTAAGAATGATTCTTGCAGACATCTCAGGTACTATTATTATGGAATTTGGAAGGAGAAACACTCGAAGTTTTAGTTTTAAGGAGCCCGAGATTGAAGAACTGAAGAGTTTAATTCCTAAAGAGTATGAGTCCATTATACCTCTCATGAAGCGCAAGATGAAGGAAGGCATCCTTAATACGTTGGTCCAATTCTATGATCCTTTGTATCGATGTTTCACCTTTCCGGATTACCAGTTGATGACCACCTTAGAAGAGTACTCCTACATACTCGGTTTGCCGATCACCGACTGTGTTCCTTTTTCTAGCTTAGAAGAGGAACCCAAATCTCACGAGATAGCGACCATCACCCACTTGAAGAAATCAGAGATAGAGGAGAACATGACTACAAAAGGGGGAATTCGAGGCTTGTCTGCGCAGTTTTTGTTGAGGAAAGCTCGTCATTTCGTTGAGATAAAAGATACTTTTGCCTTTTAAGACGTCTTTGCTTTACTCGCTTATGGTCTATTCTTGTTCCCCAACGTTGATAAGTTTGTGGATATCAACGCCATCAGAATTTTCTTGATTGGAAATCCGGTCCCTACGCTACTCGAAGATACCTACTACTCAATCCATCTTCGAAACTCTTATCAAGGAGGGATGATTATTTGTTGTGCACCGTTGCTGTATCAGTGGTATGTTTCTCATCTACCTAGGTCTGATGTTTTCTGGGATCTCGAGAAGGAGCCGCGATGGGCGCCAAAAATTATGGCTCTCACTCATTTCGATATTGATTGGTATAATCGAGCTTACTATGACGTGAAGATCATCGATAGCTGTGGTGTTTTTCCTAACGTGCCTCTTCTTGGTACGAAAGGTGGAATTAACTATAACCCTGTTCTCGCGCGCCGTCATTTTGGATACCCAATGAGGGACAAGCAAAACAACATCCATGTGAGTGGTTTCTTTTTACAAGAAGGACAAGATCACCAGGCAGCTAAGAGGGAGATCGAAGGAGCTTGGCGCCACATCCATAGGAAAGGGAGAGATATGTTAGGACATAGGGGTGTCGTTTCTTTGGAGCCTTACCTACAATGGGTCCGTGCTAGGGCTTGTGCTCTCAAGATGCCCTATAAACTTGAGAAACCTTTATTCCCTATTGTTGCATCATTATCTGTTGATATCCCTATCGAGAATATGGGAGAATACCAAGGAAATCTGGCTAGGATGAAGTCCGAGAGAGATGCTTGGAAAGAAAAGTATAATATGTCTGAATATGAGAATCGGGTCCTGGCTCGACAACTAAAGGAAAAGGAGGATTTGCTATTTATTTAAGACGGTTGGTTCATTGATCATGATGAGAAACTTCGTCAAAAGGATGCTTTACTGAAGAAGTATGCTAGTGAAAGGAAGAGAAAGAAGGAAGGTTCGGTAAGCGTTACTCTCGTTCCTAATCCGCAAAAGGAAATCGTTGATCGACTGGTAGCTGAGAAGAAAGAGATGGAAGACTTTTATGATGAGAAGATCAGGAAGCTCCAGTTACAGTTGGCATTTGGTCCTTCATCTGATGATTCTGAGTGATCTTTAGTTCTTAGTTTTATTTTACTGATGTCATTTTGTAAAACTCTGTAAAAGGGCTTCATGTTCCGAAGTTGTAATTTACTGCTTTTATTATGGGCTTCATGTTCCAAAGTTGTAGTTTACTGCTTTTATTATTGGGTTGTTATCCCAAAGTGTAATTTATTGTTTTATTGTTCCCAAGTTGTAAGTTGTAATTTACCGCTTTTGATTAATGGATTGAGTTTTTGTTATTCCAAATTCCTTTACCATTGATGTGTGCAAAATTATTGAAGTTCCTTAAAAAACTATTAAAATGAATTATCATTTGCATCACATATCATGCATCATCCAACATTCCACTTCACATGTTTTCTAGAGTCTTATCCTTGTTTCTTTTTCCACTCCGATAGATTGTCAAACTGTCTCATCGATACGATACTCGAGCCAATCGTCAGAGGAAGATGGAAGATCTGGAACAGGAAAACCATGAGCTTCGTGAGGAGGTCGCTACCCTTCGTGTCGGTATGGAAAAGTTAACTGCACTAGTGGAAAGTTTGATGGCTGCTCAGAATCAGCCATCGACTACAGCTGCTGAGATTCAGACTTCAACTACCGTGGTTTCCGAGATTTTCACCGTTCCAACATCCGTGACTCAAATCAACTCTCCGCTTCAACATCAGATGCCAAAAGGTTTTCCGTGGGGAATTCCTTACAACTTTGTGCCAGAGGGGTATCAGCCTGTCGTACAACCTTTGTTTCAACCTACTTTGTCTCTTCCTCAACAAGAGACAACTGCCATGCCGCCGGTAATCCCGTCTGTAACACCTTTCCCGCAACCGGTGATGACAATTGTCGCTCCTGTGGTTCACTCTGTGCCATACTTGAATGA
The DNA here is from genome assembly GCA_948472305.1 of Vicia faba. NCBI lineage: Eukaryota > Viridiplantae > Streptophyta > Magnoliopsida > Fabales > Fabaceae > Vicia > Vicia faba. The sequence continues at coordinate 1,509,633,936 of OX451738.1, forward strand.
ACCTACTTATCCTGCCGAGCCTGCTGAAAGTTTGGGTCTTTTTGATAGAATGGAAGAATTTCAAGACCAATTCCAAGAAATGCAGAGGGAGCTCAGAGCGTTAAAGGGGAAGGATTTGTTTGGGAAGAACACTCATGACCTTTGTTTAGTTCTGAATGTCAAGATTCCAACAAAATTCAAAGTGCCAGACTTTGAAAGATATAAGGGTGATTCGTGTCCTCGGAGTCACTTGACTATGTACGTGAGAAAGATGTCTACATATTCTGATGATCATGACTTGTTGATTCACTATTTTCAAGACAGTTTGACGGGTGCTGCCCTAAAGTGGTATATGGGCTTAGACAGCATTCGGATCTGCAACTTTAACGATCTTAGCGAAGCTTTTGTCCATCAGTATAAGTACAACGTTGACATGGCGCCGGACAGGGATCAACTCCGGGCGATGTCCCAGAGAGACAGAGAGTCTTTTAAGGAATACGCCCAGAGGTGGCGTGAAATTGCTGCTCAAATCTATCCTCCTCTTGAGGAAAAAGAAATGACGAAGATATTCTTGAAGACTTTAGGTTCCTTTTACTATGAAAGAATGATTGCCAGCGCACCCAGTGACTTCACCGAAATGGTAAGCATGGGCATGCGGTTGGAGGAAAGGATTCGTGAAGGGCGTTTGGTTAAAGAAGGAAGTCCGTCTAGCAGTATCAAGAAGTTTGGAAGTGTTTTCCCGAAAAGAAAAGAACAGGATGTCAGCGCAATCTTCCCAGGGAGACCGAGGAGAGGTTACTCACACGTTGCGGTAGTCACTCCGGCTGTCCGCCCAGCTTTGATGACCCCAGCTCATCAAACCCCACCAACTCAACAACGGCCATTTCAGCAGCAGCCTCGACAACAGGCTTATCCATTCAACAACCAGAACCGTTCACCAAGGAAGCCGCAATTCGATGCCATTCCTATGACTTATATTGAATTGTTCCCTGCTCTTATCAGAAAGAACCTCATAACGACAAAACCTCCTCCTGTCGCACCAAACAGTACTTCTTCATGGTACAAGGCGGATCAGTTTTGTGAATATCATCAAGGGTCGCCGGGGCACAACCTTGAAAATTGTTTTGCTTTAAAGGCGGACGTGCAGAGGTTGATTAAGAATGGTATCTTGTCTTTCAAGGATGTTAACCCAAATGTTAGAGATAATCCTTTGCCTCGACATGGGGCAGCATCAGTGAATATGGTGGAAGGTTGTCTGGGAAAGTTTCGAGTTTTTCAAGTTGAACACATAAGAGAGTCGTTGATCAAGTTACATCAGAGCTTAAGAAGACTTGCTTTTGTTAGGCATCAGCATGATTATGATGTTTCTGAATTTTGTTCAAGAGAGGTTGATTGCCCTATTGTGAAGGAGGATATTCAAAAGTTGTTAGACCAGAGGGTTATCACTATTACATATGACAGAGATCCGGAGGATGAAGTGAATGTTATAATACCACAATTCAATTTGCATGAATCAGTAGAGATCGTTTACGACAGTCAGACTGCACCTGTTGCTCCTTTGATCATTTACCCACTTGGTCCTGTGCCTTACAACTCAGACCAAGCTATACCGTATAAGTATAATGCCACAATGATTGAGAATGGGGTAGAAGTCCCTATACCAATGAGGCCATCTTTTGTTAACATCGCTGATGTGAGTAGAGTTACGAGAAGCGGACGTGTTTTTGCAGCAGTACCTTTGAAGAGACCAGAAGTTCAAGTCAAGAGGCCCGTACCGGCAGAAATTCCAGCGAGAAATGTTGAACCAAGGGTTGAGATAGGCCGATCCAATGAACCTATCCCACATCCCGATGATGACGAGATTCTGAAGCTTATCAAGAGAAGTGAATATAAGATTGTGGACCAACTTTTGCAAACTCCTTCCAAGATTTCTTTGCTTGCTTTACTGAGAGATTCTGGTGCCCATAGAGAAGCTTTGATGAAGGTCTTGGACCAGGCATTCATGGATCATGATGTGACGGTTGACCAATTTGATGGAATTGTGGGAAATATTACTTCGTGTAACAATCTTGGTTTCAGTGATGAAGAGCTTCCGGAGGAGGGAAGGAACCATAATATGGCTTTGCATATCTCAATAAGTTGCGGAAATGATACCTTATCAAGTGTGTTGGTAGATACAGGTTCGTCGTTAAATGTAATGCCCAAGACTACATTATCTCGACTCTCATATCAAGGTGCTCCCATGAGACCTAGTGGAGTAATTGTTAAAGCGTTTGATGGTTCTAGGAAGACTGTCATTGGTGAAGTGGATCTTCCTATAGTAATTGGCCCTCATACTTTTCAGATCACTTTTCAAGTAATGGATATTCGTGCCGCCTACAGTTGCCTATTGGGTCGTCCATGGATCCATGATGCAGGGGCAGTCACTTCCACGCTCCATCAAAGATTGAAGTTTGTAAGGCATGGAAAGCTGGTAATGATTGGTGGAGAGCAGGCTATGGTTGTAAGCCATTTGTCATCTTTCTCTTTTATTGATGCTGATGAGGATGTTGGAACCCAATTCCAAGCTCTATCTGTTGCTAATAATGAAGTGAAGAAGCAAGGGACATCTATTTCTTCTTTTGAGGATGCGCGACGAGTGGTTGAAAGTGGTTCGGCTGAAGGTTGGGGCCAGATGTTGACTCTGCCCGAGAACAAGTCTGGAGAAGGTCTTGGTTTTCATCCCGTGTCTGCAAAAGTCAAGCAGGAAGTAGTTACTCGTCCGATACAAGAAGTTTTCCGAAGCGCAGGTTTTATCCATCCGACTCCTCCTGAAGTTGATGCTATAATAGGAGACGATTCTGAAGAGGATTTACCCGATTTTGTAATGCATGGAGTGGCTTGCCAGAACTGGATTGCTGTTGATGTTCCTGTTGTGATGCACATTTCTGAGTAATGTTTTGTTTTATTTTTGAAAAAATTTCGCTCTGCCCAAGGCAAAAAATATTTGTGTCGGGCTATGTTGAAAATAAATCCTTTTGCTCTGCCCAAGGAAAAAGAGAAAATGTTTGGGCTCTTTGTTTCAAGTATTTCCCTTCATGAATAAAAATGTTATTTTGTCCACGACTGTTTTATTTTTCACTTTTTTCTGGGAAATAGTAATGAAAATTAATCGGTAGTAATAGGAAAATATAATAATATTTTGTTTCATTTGTACAACATTCATATTAATCGATTTCTAAAATAAAGCATAATCATACATGCAGATTAATCCATGACTTAACCATTGAAAACAATGATCCTATGCCCTCTCCCAACTTTGAATTCCCTGTGTTCAGAGCCGAAGAAGAGGATAGTGAAGAGATTCCTGATGAAATTTCCCGTTTACTTGAGCATGATGAAAAGATTATTCAACCGTTTGAAGAACCTATAGAGTTGATCAATTTGGGTGATGAAGAAGATAAGAAGGAGGTCAAAGTCGGAGCATTGCTTATCCCAGAGGTCAAAGAGAAAATGTCGGAGCTTCTCAAAGAGTATGTTGATCTGTTTGCTTGGTCCTACCAAGATATGCCAGGTTTGGACAACAATATTGTGGAGCATCGTTTACCGTTGAGACCTGAATGTCCGCCGATTAAGAAGAAGTTGAGAAGGACTCGTCCCGATATGGCTGACAAGATCAAAGAAGAAGTTCAAAAACAAATTAATGCAGGTTTCCTTGTTACATCAGTCTATCCTCAATGGTTAGCCCATATAGTGCCTGTTGCTAAGAAAGATGGCAAAGTTCGAATGTGTGTAGATTATAGAGATCTGAATAGAGCTAGACCAAAGGATGATTTCCCATTACCGCATATTGACGTATTGGTCGACAGTACCGCAAAGTTCAAAGTCTTTTCTTTCATGGATGGTTTCTCTGGTTACAATCAAATCAAGATGGCACCAGAAGATATGGAGAAGACAACTTTCATTACACCTTGGGGAACATTTTGCTATTGGGTTATGCCGTTTGGTTTGAGGAATGCTGGTGCAACATACCAAAGGGCCATGACTGCTTTGTTCCATGATATGATGCATAAAGAGATAGAAGTGTATGTAGATGACATGATTGCCAAATCACAAACTGAAGAAGATCATTTGGAACATTTATTGAAGTTATTCCAGCGTTTGAGAAAGTATAAACTCCGTCTGAATCCCAACAAGTGCACTTTTGGTGTTCGTTCTGGAAGACTTCTGGGTTTCATTGTCAGTCAGAAAGGTATTGAGGTAGATCCTGATAAAGTCAAAGCTATTCGGGAAATGCCCACACCCAAGACGGAAAAACAAGTAAGAGGATTCCTTGGGAGACTGAACTATATTTCTAGATTTATATCTCATATGACTGCTACCTGTGGGCCGATTTTCAAGCTTCTCCGAAAGAACCAAGGATGTGTGTGGACAGAAGATTGTCAGAGAGCTTTTGATAGCATCAAAGAATATTTACTTGAACCTCCCATATTGATTCCTCCAGTGGAAGGAAGACCTTTGATTATGTACCTGACTATATTGGAAGATTCCATGGGATGTGTGCTTGGTCAACAAGATGAGACTGGAAGAAAGGAACATGCCGTATATTATCTGATTAAGAAATTCACAGACTATGAGTCTCGATACTCATTGCTTGAGAAAACCTGTTGTGCTTTAGCTTGGGCTGCTCGCCGTCTGCGCCAGTATATGATTAACCACACCACTTGGTTGATCTCCAAAATGGACTCGATCAAGTATATCTTTGAGAAACCCGCCTTATCTGGAAGAATAGCCCGTTGGCAGATGTTGTTATCCGAATATGACATTGAGTATCACACTCAGAAAGCAATCAAAGGGAGTATTTTAGCCGACCATTTGGCTCACCAACCAATTGACGATTATCAATCCATCAGGTTTGATTTCCCAGATGAAGACGTTATGTACTTGAAAGCTAAAGATTGTGAAGAGCCGTTACCTGAAGAAGGACCTGATCCCGAATCCTATTGGGGTTTAATATTCGACGGAGCTGTGAATTCTTATGGAAATGGAATTGGGGAAATCATCGTCACTCCCCGAGGTACTCATATCCCGTTCACGGCGAGATTGAAGTTTGACTGCATGAACAACATGGCTGAATATGAGGCATGTATTATGGGTCTCGAAGAAGAAGTGGATCTAAGGATTAAGATTCTTGATATTTACGGAGATTCGACATTGGTAATTAATCAAATCAAAGGAGAATGGGAGACTCGTCATCCTGGTTTGATCCCTTACAGAGACTATGCTAGAAGATTGTTAACTTTCTTCAACAAAGTGGAGTTACATCATATCCCTAGAGATGAAAACCAAATGGCTGATGCTTTAGCTACTTTGTCTTCAATGTTTCAAGTAAATGGTTGGAACGATGTGCCTACAATCCGGGTTATGCGCCTCGATAGACCTGCTCATGTGTTCTCAGTAGAAGAGGTTACCGACGACAAACCGTGGTTCTATGACATTAAACGTGTTCTTCAAACTCAAGAGTACCCGCCTGGGGCATCCAATAAAGATACGAAGACGTTGAGAAGATTAGCAAGCATTTTCTTCCTCAATGAAGAAGTTTTGTATAAGAGGAATTACGACATGGTCCTACTCAGATGCGTAGACAGACATGAAGCAGACATGCTGATGCAAGAAGTACATGAAGGATCTTTTGGCACTCACGCCAACAGTCATGCGATGGCTAAAAAGATGCTGAGAGCTGGTTACTATTGGATGACAATGGAATCTGATTGCTGCAAATATGTGAAGAAATGTCATAAATGCCAGATTTATGCGGACAAGATACATGTGCCACCGACCCTCCTTAACGTTATCTCTTCACCTTGGCCTTTCTCTATGTGGGGCATTGGTATGATTGGAATGATTGAACCCAAAGCCTCAAATGGTCATCGTTTCATCTTGGTAGCGATCGATTATTTTACTAAATGGGTGGAGGCAGCATCTTATGCTAATGTAACCAGACAGGTGGTAGTCAGATTTATCAAGAATCAGATCATTTGTCGATACGGTATCCCGAGCAAGATCATCACTAATAATGGTTCGAATTTGAATAACAAGATGATGAGAGAGCTTTGTGAGGAGTTCAAGATCGAACATCATAATTCTTCTCCTTACAGACCGAAGATGAATGGGGCTGTTGAGGCTGCTAACAAGAACATCAAAAAGATTGTCCAGAAGATGGTGGTAACTTATAAAGATTGGCATGAAATGCTTCCGTTTTCTCTACATGGATACCGTACTTCAATTCGAACTTCAACGGGCGCAACCCCATTTTCCCTAGTTTATGGTATGGAAGCAGTACTCCCCGTGGAGGTTGAGATTCCGTCTTTGAGAGTGTTGATGGAAGCTAAACTTTCTGAGGCTGAATGGTGTCAAAGTAGATATGATCAGTTGAATTTAATTGAAGAAAAGAGATTGACAACTTTGTGTCACGGTCAATTGTATCAGCAGAGGATGAAGAAGGCTTTTGATAAGAAGGTTCGACCACGCGAGTTCAGAGAAGGTGACCTTGTGCTCAAGAAGATATTATCCTTCCAACCTGATTCTAGGGGCAAGTGGGCTCCGAATTATGAAGGACCGTATGTCGTTAAAAAAGTTTTCTCTGGAGGTGCCTTGATTCTCACCAATATGGACGGTGAAGAGCTCCCGCGCTCCATGAACGCTGATGCAGTCAAGAAATATTTCGCTTAGGTTTGAGTTGACAGTTTGCTAAGTTGAAACCCGAAGGGGCGGCTTAGGCAGACTTTTGGTCATCCCGGCTGTGGCATATGAGCATATTTCGGAATTCGAAGTTGTTAGGGAGAATAGTGATCATTGTTTTTGTGTAACCCTTTCTTTCATGTACTATTTCCCAAACTTTTGTAAACCGTTGGAGTCGCGTTGTTAGCGAACTACCATCTTATTAACAAAATTTGAGCATTTACCTTTTGTGGGCAAAATTTTAATTTTATGGAAATATGTGAAACAAAGGTATTTAAAGTATTCTTATTTTAAAAATGTGTCGTGAATAATGAAAGGAATGTTAACAGTTGTTCCGAGGATGGTCAAGCCACGAAATGCAAAACAGTACACTAATCTATCCTTGCATGATGAACATGTTTTCTTTCAAAATCGTCACGAGGGGTTGGTTGTGTAACTTTTGTTTCTAGTGGTACTAAGTTTGGTGACTCCCCAGCATTTCCAGTTAAGCTTTGTTTCAGTTATCTTTATTTGAGCAGATTTCTAAAGTGTGGTACGCTTTGTCTCATGCCAGTGGTCTATTGGTATTAGAAGATTGGATTTGAATACTTTTCTCCTCAGAAGACTTAAGCCATGTAGCGTGATACGCTCTAACGTTGCTTTGTGGTTCCAGTTCCAGTTATTTTCCGTCTTTTTAAGATTGGCCGAGTATCTATTATTTCGTGACATCTTATCGTTTTCAAGATATTCCATCTGTTCGTTTTGTCAGCATAACATTCATTTACTCATTTACACTTATATCACGCATGCATATTCACATTTGTCGTTGATTTTGGGTTGTATACTTTGTTTATTAAGACAATGTACATGTTCTTTCCAAGTAGAAGGTTAGCTTAGGCAGAAAATGTGATTCCTTTCTAAATTCCCCAACTGAGCTAATCCTCGTGGATGTTTTTTGATTTAGCCTTCCTTGTCCATTTCTGGATAGGATGAATCCCCCAATCAAGTTACTTTCTCATTGGGTGGAGTCTTGTTTGACTGTTTTCTCTCTGGTTTATTCCTGGAGGAAGTTGTTGTCTCTTGCATAGACTATCTCACGATTTTCCCCAGTGAAGTCGCGACCTAGACGAATGATGCATTTATTTTGCACGTTTAAGTATGTGATCTCCTCGGGAAGGATGATTCATGGTTCTCTTTGACGAAGATTTTATTCTCTGCCAGTATCATCGCATTTTCCTTCTGAGTTATTCTTCAGAAAACGACAAGCGGAGGTCTCTTCATGAGCAACTTGTGCGTTATTATTATTTTTGGAAAACGGCAAGCGGCGGTCTCTTCATGAGCAACTTGTACGTTATCATCGTTGGAAAACGACAAGCGGCGGTCTCTTCATGAGCAACTTGTGCGTTATTATTATTTTTGGAAAACGGCAAGCGGCGGTCTCTTCATGAGCAACTTGTACATTATCATCGTTGGAAAACGACAAGTGGCGGTCTCTTCATGAGCAACTTGTACGTTATTATTTTTGGAAAACGGAAAGCGGCGGTCTCTTCATGAGCATCTTGTACGTTATCATCGTTGGAAAACGACAAGCGGCGGTCTCTTCATGAGCAACTTGTACGTTATTATTTTTGGAAAACGACAAGCGGCGGTCTCTTCATGAGCAACTTGTACGTTATTATTATTTTGGAAAACGGCAAGCGGCAGTCTCTTTATTTGAGCAACTTGTATGTTATTATTTTTCTGGAATACAACAAGTGACGGCTTCTTTATTTGAGCAGCTTGTATGTTATTGACACCCCTGAACGACAACAAGTGGCAGCCTCTTTATTTGAGCAGCTTGTATGTCATAATATTTTTGGGAAGACAGCAAGTGACAGCTTCTTTATTTGAGCAGCTTGTGTATCTACAACCATATTATATCTCAGCATTAATTGGTATATCTCGGGAAATCTCGCAGAGAAGTTTGTCATGAATCTTTACCTTCAGAAGTTGGTAGTCCATCATCAGCAAAATTTGATACTCTCTGTCTATCTTTGACCTTGAGTTGTGAGCTCACTGATATTTTTGGGTCAATAATCTGTTTTATGGCCTATGCAAGATACCTTCTTTGTTAGGGTCAGAGTCCGTATTCGCTCAAATTTTTATTCGCCGTCAAGATTCTATTACTTGAAGTCGGTGGTTTATTTCCCCAGTATTGTATAATCCTTGTCCCTGTGTTTTGTTGGTGTTTGATTTCTCCAGCATTGTCTTGTTTCATACAGTATCTTTCTCTGTGAATTCAATCACTACATTCATATCAAACATAATGGCGGTATCTTAGGGAAAAAATTTGCGTATTATGTATTTAAGTACCTTCAATCTCGTCGAGACGAAGATTTTAATCTTCATATCTCCGGATAGAAGAAACTTAAATAGGGGCATTTGTTGTACCCCAAATTTTGACCTAAGATACCATCTCCCATCTGCATCATTACATTGCAAGGGTTTTGACCTATTTTTATCAACTTTCAAAGCAGTTTTTAAATTCATAACTTTTTCAAGTCAAGAGCTGTTTATTTTTGAAACGCTAAATTTATTAATTGATCAATGCTAAATGATGATTATTTAATTATTTGTTATTCTGAATTTAAATAATTGGAATTTATTTTCAGTTATTATATAATTTAAAGAATTATAAATAATAAAGTAAATATTTGAGAAGAAGTTTATTAATTGATCAACAATGTTTATTTAATTATTTATTATTCTAAGTTTAAATAGTTGAAATTTTATTTTCAGTTATTATAATTTAGGAGAATTATAAATAATGAAGTAAATGATTGAAGAGAAGTTAATTGATCAATGATGTTTATTTAATTATTTATCATTCTAAATTTAAATAATTGGAATTGATTTTCAGTTATTATATAATTTAAAGAATTATAAATGATAAAATAAATAATTGGAAAGAAGAAAAGAATTAACTGGTAAAATAATAGAATTTTATTCATATTTATTCTAATTATTACAATTGTTGTTTAAATACTGTATTATGTACAAAGTATTTACAATGACAATTATATAAAATGTTTAAAGTAAAATAAAAACTATTTTAATTTTTCTAAGATTCTAAATCTTCATCTTCTATCCAATACTTCTTTAATGCTCATTTGATTTTACCTGCGAAGAATTAAAAGAAAAGTCAGAAATGAATATATAATTAAAAGCAGACGATTAATTTAGCGTTCATCATTAAAAGCAAACGACTAGAATCAGATTTTTTACCCTCTTTGCAAATCACGGGATTTCTCCCGGTTCACAAAAAGGGATGAATTTTATTGATGAATATGAATGCACAAGTTAAAAATATGCACAAATTCACTTTTGTCAAAATTGCACATTTTAATTGTAAACTACATAATTAAAAATCCACTGCATATTTCAAAAGTAAAACAGCATATGCAAGTCAAGTTACATTTTCAAAGCCAAAGTCCAACGTAAACTATCCAGCATGTGGGAAGAAGTCAAAATACAAAGGCTTCATGCTGTACAATGCAGATGACAAAGAGAAACATGTGCAGTTTTAAAACCAAATATGCAAGCAAAGTATTTTCTAATTTTCATCATTTTCCAGCTTTACTTTTTCAGAACAAGTACATAACATCATATTTTAATGTCAAACTGTACTAAGGAGAGAGAAGAGAGAAAGAGTGTGGGTTTACAGGTTTTGGCCTTAGGCAGAAAGGGGATATAAAACAAAACAGCAGTAACCCAGTAAAGAAAGGAAAGAATGGAAAAAGGATACAAAACAAACTGAATAAAACAGTATAGAGTGCAGAGGTATCAAGAAAAAATAGTAAAAATATTCAGAACCAGAACCATTAGAGCCAAGCGAACCAACTGTTATTATAACAACAACAAACCCTTCAAAAAAGAGAGAGTTCATAACCTGTTAAAGCCTAAAAACAAAACTGTCAAAAACAAAGACTAAGCCAATTCTCAAAGTACCAAAAACAAACCTCAAGAACCTGTTATCTCAAAACCAATAACCATGGCTTAAGAAAACCAGAAAAACACTAGACTGTCCAGCCTAACCAGAAAACCAGAAAAGCCTCACCAAAACAACAACCAATATGGCCTAAACCATAAAACCTGTTCAACCTGTTTTCAAGCTAAACCGATAAACCAGTAAAGCCTCACCAAAACAACAACCAATATGGCCTAAACCATAAAACCTGTTCAACCTGTTTTCAAGCTCAACCGATAAACCAGTAAAGCCATCACCAAAAACTTTAAACCTGTCAAGCCAAATATCATATAACCATGGCCTAAAAAAACCAGTAAACACAACCTGCATTCAAGACAGAAACCTGCCCAGTTCTAAAGCCATAACCAGAAAAGCCTCATCAAAGCAATAACCAGAAAAGCCTATAACCAACAAATGGTCCAAACCTTGCCAAAGAAAACCTCAAGGCCACGAACCTGAAACCATGACCAGAAGGCCATCCAAGTCCATAACAACTCAAAGCCCTCAGAGTTTTCTCATCACTGGGCTGTCAAACACACTAACCAACATATGCAGGTAGCAAGGCAAGAAGAAGAAGAGGAAAAAGCATACAAACGAAGGCAGCAGTCAAGCATCAACATTGTCAAGCTAGTCAAAACAAATATTTCAACAATAGCATATTCAAGCATACAGAAAAGGCCTCAAGATATTCAGTCATCAAAGCATACTCAGCAAGCCAAAGAGGAAGAAGGGACAAAGAAGCGTTGCATAGGCAAAGGCAAGGTCAACAGAAGAAGAAGAAAAGATATCACATAGAGGTTTTCAAAATCATCATCAAACCACGAATCAAAGAAATAAGAAACGAAATACCAGGGTCAAAGCAAGCTAGCGCGCCTCCGCCGTCTTGGCCGCCACAGCACCCCTAACCTTTCTTCCTCCGTCTCCAAAGGTAACGATTTCTCCCTCTCTTTCTTTCAAATACCTCAAATAACCATAATAATTTGAAGTCAGAATCAAAAATGGATGAAAGATCATAACATGCAGTAATAAAAGCCCTAACGAAATAAAAAATAAATTGTTACCGTGAATCTGTCGCCCTAGCGTCTCGTTGGAGGGAAGAGGAAGGTTGAGGACGCCGGTGGCCGTGGCAGGAAAACTCAGGCGAAGGTGGAAGAAGATGAATCAAGAACGAAGAAGAACGCGTGAACGAAGAGCAGCGGCGCTGTAACCTTAACCCCTTTGCTAACCCCAACTAAACTAAAACAAATTTGTTTAACCCTAACATTGTGAGAAACAATTGGGCTCAACCCGTTTCCCTTCACCAAAAACCCAACGAATCCCTTTTGACACCCCCCATTTCTGTTTTTGATTGGGCCCCCCTTGGAACCCCTTTGGCCCATGCGAATTTTTTATATTTTACCCCCCCTTTGATTCTTGATACATCTATTTCTATTTGTTTTCTTTAGCTTTTTTTTAGAGTTTTTATTAATTTAGTTAATTAGTAAAGTTAATCAAATAAGAGGTGTAATTTAATTAGACAAATTTTAATGCTTTACCCAATTTCATTAGTTTAAGTTTTGGATTAATTTAGTAATTTTAGTTTTCTTTTTTTTTAATTAGATTTAAGTTAATAGCTTTTAAAGTTTTAATTTAGTTTAAAATTATTTAATAATTCTTAAAATAATACTTTATATTAATACAAAAAAAATACATATAAAAATAACTTAAAATTAAAAACATTTTATTTTCTTTAATTAATTCTCTTGCTTTGTACATATTAAATAAAAATGTAAAATGCATGTTCACGCCATTTAGTCTACTTATTCAATCATTGTTATGGTTTAATATCACGTAGCTACTTAAATTGTCTGTTTGATTATTCAGTATTTACATGGTTATTTTGTTTACGTCTAAATCCAAGAGAAAATGATTAAACTTGTTGACTTCATGTCCTCAAGCCCAATCACGCGAATATCTTCATTTCATTAAAACTTAAGACAATTTTTCCCCAAATATTCAATCTTTTCAAAACTCATACCTTTTAAGCCAAAACTTCGACATTAGGTCATCGTACCTTCAAAAACCCGTCCGTACCCCTTTTCGGCCAAAACAATTTATTTTTAATCAAACGAACATTTTAATAAACAGATATTTCAAAAGGTTCCTATAGAATACTATAGATACATTGGGTGCTAATACCTTCCCATTGTATAACCAACCCCCGAACCATAGATCTCTTTTCAAAAACGCCTTGTATTTTTATTACATTTAAAAGTATTATTTTACATTGCATACTTTAGGGTTTTATTTCGCTCTTTTCCTTTTTCCCTTGGAAATAATAAAGCACGGTGGTGACTCTTGCTTTTGTGAGACGAATTAATCAATAATTCGATCTCTGATTTACCCCGCTACATTTTTTTATCGCTACAGGCACTAACTGGTAATCCGGAAAAGTGAATCCGTGATGTAATGGGTCAAAAACTGAAAGAGCACCTTTAACATTTCTTCATGAGGGTTTGAAGTGACAAATTTGAGAAGTCGATCATGTTTTTTAGTGAAGAGAGAGCATTCAGAAATCCTTGATTCTATGTCCTTGAGTTGTGGAGGTATTTTCACAAGGTTGACTTGGATAGTGTTCCTGCGAGCGGATGTCATGTCCTACAAAACATGACAAAGATAAGCCCTAGAGAATCCTTGAAATGGTTAGTATGATATGCCATGTTATGATGTCATGATTTTGCTAAGAAATCACATATATAGCAAGCAAAAGAAAATCACACAAATACCTTAGGTTTAAGGCTTGCATGGGTTTTAAGGTAATACCCTCTTGAAGTTTGGATTGGTTCAACCTGTCCTATAAATAGTAATCGAGTTCTAAGGGACCTCAATATCACTGATCTTTCCCACGAGCTACGTTTGATAGGAAACTGACTTGCAACCAAACAAAACTCAGGAGTCAAATCTCAATGAGTGTAGCACCGAGTATCTTCCGAATTTAGGAATACACCAAATAAGGCCATCTCACTATGTCCTAATGGCCAAGTTGTTCATTTAAAGGTTCTAAGGTCAGTTGATGCTTCATGACACCATGCAGCGGCCCCATATTCTCATTGATTAAATCAAGGGCTACCGGTACCAACCAAAGTGTCGCATCAACGTAGCCATCCCTTCAACCGTGTCGGTATACCCCGCACAGTTTCCATGATCTATTGCTACTTACCTAAAAGGTTTCCCTAGATCCGGGTGTAGGATCTATAATAACCCAAACAATACCCTTAAAAGTAAACAAACAAACAGACAAAGAAGCAAAATGATCTAGACCCTAAGGTAAACCCCACTTTATAATTATCCCCAGCAGAGTCTCCAGTTCTATGATATGGTGGAAGAACCGACTGTTAATACTGGTTTGCGTTTTTTGTTTGTAAATGTCGCGGTAAGCAAGAGTCGCCACCAACTTTTCTTTTATCCAACAAAGGAAAGGGTGAAAAGAACAGAAAAAGACCTTTTCGAGATTTTTCTGAGTAAGGGGGGTAGATTATGGAAAGGGAAGGTGTTAACACCCTTTCCATCAGTGATTTTCCATGGGCTCTTAGGTACTTTCTCATTTTTGAAAATTGTTTTCGTGTTTGTGTACTTTGAAAGATTTTTGTTTGCTTTATGATAACTCTTGTATCAGTCCTCAAGAGTGTGATAAAGCATTTTTGAAAGTAGTTTTTGAAAATTGTGTAAGTGTAAAAAAGTAAGTTTGAGCAAGTACTTAAGAAGTGTCTACCTACTCGAAAAAGGATGTTCTTTTCCTCCTTTCCTTTAGATAGTGTGATCCTACTATTAGTGAGTAGGTATCCCTATCGTCGGATGTTGAGGGACTATTGAAAGGGACGTTATGGTCATGGAAGGCATCATGTAAGGATACGTTAGCATTTCGAAGGGACTGTCATCATATAGGTATCATCGAGGGACAAGATCATTTCTCGTAGGCAACTCGAGGGACAGTAAGGGACCATGATCTTTTATGATGACTTTTAGATTGAAAGTCTTTGCTAAGATATTCCTACGTTCGAGGGACATGACCATTGTCTTCCGAGGCAACCAAGTGATGCATACCCTAAGGGTGCAACTGTGCAATAGTGTGTTTTTTTCAGTTATATTTATCTTGCAATTAGTTACCTAAGAATTATTTAATTTAATCTTGTCATGCAGGCATATAAGAAGATATAAAGCGAGAAATAAAAGTTTCTACGCTATTACAAGGCTTTGGTGTAGATACATAAACAATGGATTGGAAAGTAAAGTGCGAGAATTGAAAAAACCTAATTAACTATTACAAACTGGGCGCAGTTACATAAGTAATAAAAAAATAATCGCATGGAAAAATAATAACGCGCAAAATCAAAACTGAAATAAATTCTAAACCCTAGAAGTCTAATTGTTTATTAAAAATATTTTTTTGGTATTTCATAAAAAAACGGTTTTGAATTTAACCTAATTCTCTAATTAATTTTAAATTAAAGAAAATAATTTAAAGTTAACTAAATTAATTAATTTGCAAAAATTAATTTATTAAGGAAAAAAACTAAGTCCTAATTTTTTATCTTTTTTTATTTTATGATTTTTAAAAAAGAAATAAATAGAAAAATATAAACTAATTAAACAAATTAAATTAAATAAATGAAAGAAAAATAGGCCTGAAGGGGGGTATGAAACCCAATTGGAGGGGTGTGTTGTTGAATTGTGTCAAAGCCCAGATCTGGTTGGCCCACAACCTACATGAAATCTAGTGGGAGGCTTGCTGGGATGTCCACCATGGTCTCCAGCCACCTGGAGCGTTGGATCTGGAGGATGGGTGATCAGATGGATGAGATGATAGGGCATATGGTATGCGCGCTTGGTATGGAGCCACTTGATCTGTAAGGACAAATTAGAAAAATAATATTCAGGAGGCAAGGGTCGAACCCCTGACCTCCCACACATACAATGCCTTAAACCTTCACTTTTGCCATCTATGCTACCTATTCATTCATACATATAATAACTAAATAATATTATAAAGGAAAACAAGGTCATGGCTGAGTCATCAAAACACGCGCGCACTTATGTTCCCACTGAAATTTAAATAAACCAATCAAAACACATGACACTGCCACACAATGTTCTTGGTTGGTCAAACCACCATGGGCGGTGGCTCCGATCACCTTCTCCGATTGCCCAAAAATCTAATCTGCAAAATAGGGAGTTTTGAAGCCTGAGATTTTGCCTACTCCCTAAAACCTAGGCCGCGAGTTCAACCATGGCATACGCTTGGTCTAAAGATGTCTCCATCTCTAAAAATGAAGCTCATGTGTTTTCATGCCCTAACAATGGCAAGCTTTGATTTTGGCACTGAAACTCACATGAAGCACGTTAAAACAATTACAATGATCAATATGAACACATATATGCACGCATAACTCATTTATATTGTGTAATAAGAGGATTTGAATTCAAGAATTTTTACCAAATCAGTGATGCTTGAAGGAGGTGTCTTGGGAACGATTTGGCTTGGCTAATGCGTGAGGATGACTCATGGGACCTTCAAGAGGAAGATTGGCCCCTTTGTTTTGATCAACAAAGGATGGAACTAGTGCTTTTGAGTTTCACGATTTCTTGAAATTTTGAAAATTCTCTATGGTTCTTTTTGTGGTTGTTGCGTCTGTTTCTTAGGTTTGGACTTGTTATGCTTATGTAGTGAATCAAATTAGGGTTGCAATTGTGGAAAAATCCAATGCCTTGAGTGCAAGAATATGAGTTTTTAATTTGTATCAAAACTTGCTATTTCAAGAAAATCTCTCTCTCTTTTGTTCCATGCATTTTTGCTTGGTCATTCCAGCCTGTTTTGCCCCTCATTTGGATAGAAAAATATTCACAATCATATATTTTATTATTTTGATTATTTACTTTACTTAATTTTGCATTTTAATGGATAAAATAGAAAAATAAATGGTATAAATGATAAAATAATGTATGACTAAGCTCAAGGGTCGTGGGCCATGTTAAGAACAAGTTTCAATCATGAAAACATGGGCCCATTTGGAAAAAATTCAAGTTAGGTCAACATTGGCTTCATACACATTTCCAAAAATTGGTTAACTTTAGCAATGCATATCTCTCTCATTTTTTACCCTAAGAGGGTTTTCTTTGGCTTTTTAGAGAGCTTAGGATGTCCTCTAAATAACCTTTTAGGTTTCATCAAAATTGGATCTTCCATGTTCATGTAAGGAGCTTTGACCCAAAAGGTGTTTTTGTTGACTTTTTGAAAGGACCTATAATGTCTGAGTTTGTATCTTTTGATTGAGGCATTTCTTGAACTTGAGGGTTGAAGAGAAGTTGTATGGAATTGGATTTTCTTCAAAATTAGCCTTTGTGGAAAAATTTCTGATAAAGTATGAGAAAGTTATGCTTGGTCAAAATTTGGTTGACTTTTCCTATGGAAACCCTAATTTGCCATTTTTTACTTTTGATGAGTTAGGAGCATTTCTTGAGGAATCATGATCATCCCTTGATAAAATGATGGATATTACTTCAAAATGTTGACGCTAACCAAAAATCTTGAATTTTGACTGTATTTGGGGATCAATTGACTTTTGACATAGTATAGTTAATTTCAAGGCATTTGAGCAATTGACTGAGCAAACTTGTTGTTCAAGGCATGAAACTTGGCATGGATGATCTTGAGGACATACTAGGACAATGGATAGAATTTGGGATCCTTGGGACTCACACATCTTGCTTGAAATTGAAACCCTAATTGAGGTTTGTTGCCTTAGGAGGAGAATTTGCCTAGCCAATTCTTGGTCATCCTTGAGCAATTGAGGACCTCTAGTGGCATGTCTTGAGTGAAAATGTGAGGGCAAATTTTGGGATACAACAAGTTCAATCAACAGCTTCCAATGGCAAGGGATGAGATATTCGAAGGCATAGGGGCAATAGCGGAGTTGGAACCCAAAGAGATCACTTCCACATGGCTATATACATTTATTTTTACTATGTACTCTTTTCATTTCATGACGACTTCCTCTTACTAGGATTTCCGTCTCTTTGTACAAACTCGCCTGTTTATAGGCAAAATATCAATATAAATATACTTCAAGGTCCAAACTTTTTGTTTTTTCTGTTTTGTTTGCAAAAACGTCCAATGACTAAAATTGAATAAGCATATGCATATGAACATGATTAACTATTAACAAACATATACATAAGAACAGGAATAAACATTTACTCAAAAACTCTAGGAGTTGGGATGACATTCAAGATGTTCATAGATCCCCAGAGTCCCTTTCATAAGATTATCCCTAGTGAAGTTCCCAGAGTTACTTGGATGAGAATATCCCCACAGAATAATCTTCACAAATAAGGATACATTCCCCACAACCTCCCCGACAGATCTCCACAAATAAAACATTCTTACCAACCTATGGAGATCCAATCAGTACAATGTATGGAAAATCTCTTCCCCGAATGATTTCAGTCCCCTAAGACTGAAAAAAAAATAAGAAACCTTGCATAGTCCTTCTCTCTAGCAAAAATCAATTTCCCCAAGAGAGTTGGTTTCCTTAGCAGAGCACTTCTTCGCCAACAAAGGTTTATTTCCCCAACAGGGTTTATTTCCCCAACAACCTAAAAATTCCCCAGCTTGAGTATATTCCTCATACTACTATAGATCTCTATGAAATTCTTCTCTCCGGTGAAATCATCACTATCCCTAGAAAGTTACTGCGAAGCCTGGAATCCGACTAAATACCATTCAACTTTATCCTCCCCATACAAGTCGAAAGATTAACCATCTCTTTTATCCCCAGTCAGGGTATATAAAAAATAAATTCCTCAGTAGAACAATGGATGACCAATGTTCCTAAACTTTACTCCCCAGACAAAGATCAATAAATCCCCTGCAGAGTTTACTCAAACAAGTAGCCAGGAATCCCCAGCGGAAGGATTTTAGACAATATTGAAGATATACATACTCTTCATACCCAACAACAATTAGGGATTTATTTCCCAAATACAGATACACTTCAACAACATTACACATTCGTACATCATAGCATATGCATACGAAACACATATAGCACAATCTCATTTATTTTGAGAACATCATTACGCAATGCATTTCATACATCATGACATTGCATACAACTAACTCTTTACCTTTTCAGGAAAGATCAGTCAATATATGAATATCATCAACAATTGTCAAAATAGATTATAGGTCATTCCCTAAAACAAGACAAGGCAAATATTTATATGATGGATACTCCTTTCAAACATATGTTGGCTCAAATTAAATCGACCAAAGATTTATTCTAATACTTCTCTCAGTAGACCTTTTTTTGGCTCAGATTAAATTGACCAAATATTTATTCTGATACTTCTCTCAGTTAAAGATTCAAAGACATCTGCTGACTCATATTAAATCGACCAAAGATTTATTTTGATTCTTCTCTTAGTAGACCTTTTTCTTGCTCAGATTAAATCGACCAAATATTTATTCAGATACTTCTCTCACTTAAAGATTCAAAGACATCTGCTGGCTCAGATTAAATCGACCAAAGATTTATTCTGATACTTCTCTCAGTAGACCTTTTTCTGGTTCAGATTAAATGGACCAAAGATGTATTCGGATACTTCTCTCAGTTAAAGATTTTCAAGCCTCTGTTGGCTCAGATTAAATCGACCAAAAATTTATTCTGATAATTTTCTAGTAGACACTTCTTCTGGTTCAGTTTAAATCTACTAAATATTTATTCTGATTCTTTTCCAGTTAAATACGGACGCAAACATCTTCTGGCTCAGTTAAATCAAGTGTAGATTTATTCTGATACTCCTCAGATACAGTCAAGCGTAGACTCTTTCTGATATTTATATCAACAATTACTCTGGATGGCATCTTTAATCCCATCTTCGATAAATCTCCATTATCTTTCCAAATGGCATCTTTAAGCCCATTCCCAACATAATCATACAAACAGTTTTGACTCCGTGCACAAGCGAGTGCAAATTTATGGGCACTTAAGTGTTCAATCCTCTTCTACCTTCAAGTCACGAATGGCGAACATGCTAATCTAACTCTTCAAGTTTAAGAAGATTGAACAGGGGCAACTATTGTACCCCAAAATTTTCCCTCTCATTTCTCAAAACATTTCTCACCAAAGATCTAAATGCTCAAAGATTCTCAAGGGTTTGATCAGAAAAACTCACCTCATAAGCATTGAGCCTCCAAATTAGGGTTTTGATTTTCTCAAGGACAATTGGACTTTTAATGCTTCAAATTAATTTCATGGTTCATTATAGGTCTCCAAGATTTCTCATACCAAGTTTCAAGCCTTGCTTCACAATTTTGCTGAGTCAATTGCTCAGATGACTAAAAATCAGTTGTATTGGGTAAAAAGTCGATTATGGTCAATATACAGTCAAACTTCATGTTATTTGGCCAAAATAAACATTTTGAAGCGATATCCATCAATTGATCAAGTTTTAATCATAATTCCTCAAGAAAAGCACTCAAATCATCAAAGGGGCAAATTTGTCAAAATTCGGGTTTTAATTGAGAATGATTGATCATTGACTTTTGACCTAGTACATGACCTAATGTATTGAAGCATGATTTAAAGGACTCAAACATAACATGTTGACCTAATTTCATGGCTCAAATCATTTCTTAAGATCAATGGATTGATAGTTGAATTTTGGGTCAACTAATGAAAAGTCAACTGATACACAAAAAGTCAAGCTTTGACTTTTTTATCAACATTGAATTTCAAAGATCAAGATTCATAAAGTACTCAAAAATATCAAACTTGGTCAAAAATAATTAAGAAAGTCAAGAAAGTCCACAAAAAGTCAAAGTTCTCAAGACTTAGAAAATTTTCTAAGTGTTTTTATACTTGATAAATTCATTACTTTGTGACATTTTTTCACCAAGATGCAAGATGATTCAAGGAAAACTTCCAACATGAAAGTTGTAGGTATTGATGAATTATAAAACTTTGAATTAGAGGGTTTATGTCCAAAAAATTCTTATATTTGAAGATATAAGCTCATGAAGTCATGACATTTTTCATAAAACACTTAGTGAAATTTTCAACTAGTTTAGGAAATTTTTTGACCTAACTTCTTGACCAATTTTCACCTAGTTCCAAGATGATTTAGCCAAAGTGGTCAACATGAAGGTTGTAGACAATGTTTCAAGATTTACAAAATGTCCAAGAACTTAAAGATATCATTCTTTAGCTAAGAGAATCGGAGAGAAGAAGTTGGGCATCCATTCTTGAATTACAAGCCATTTTCTTGATGAACACATAATCCAATCTCAATGTTATGCTGCATAATCTTGCTTTGAAGGCCTCATAACTTGTGTATATATCCATAATTAATGTATTACACAAACTTTTGAACTATGATCCAAGTGGTTTAAGCATTGTCCAAGTCAATTTTCCATTTTGGGAAGAAACTTAACATTTTCATTCTTGAAAAGCAAGCTTTATGCAAAAAGTCAATTCTTGAGCCTCTCAATTGTTCCCTATGATCACACTCCAACTACAAGGTCAGAAGTAATGTGATTATAGTGTTTAACCACTCTATGATCAAAGGTACAAAGCATTGAAACTTGTTTTTTCAAGAAAATCACATGTTGAGCTTAACATGTGATTTTGAATTTTGATCAGCTTGAACTTCTCCAACCTTTCCTTATAAATAGAGACACCGTTTTGCAAGTTAGGATGATTTTTACAATTCTAGAAGCTCCCTCAAACTCCCTAAAACCATAAATTGCAACAAGAGCTCCAAAACTTTCCATTTCTGACTTTGAATCCCAAACTTTAAATTCACTCGTGTGTTTTTCATTTTAATCCTTAAAACATCATCTATACGTCATATAGAAGTGATCCAAACACTTGAATCACTTATGTAACACCTCCATCACCATTCACCATTTTCACAACTCAGTTTTGCAACTTGACTTCTCCAAGAAGATTCAAGCACTCTCCGCTCAAACTAAGTTTTGCGTTAGCTTCCTAGGAGTCCACTAAAGCTATTCAGATCATCACCACACCTCCAGGAGTGCTCAAACTCAAAACACAATTCTCACTTTCAAGGTAAGTTTCCTGGACTTTCAAATCCTTATACAAACATCATTTGTATCTGATTTGTAAAGATAAAATATAGACATCATATCCCTGAAGCTAACTATACCCTTAGATTTCATTTATATTGTCTGAGTGATGTGAATTTTGAGTTTAAACTTTCTGGAAAATTAGGTTAGAATTTGGTACCAAGAAAAATTCGTGTTCATCTTTGATCCATAGCTTAAGTTATTTACATATTTGAAATCGTGATGAAATTTATAACAAGTTTGATATTTACAATTTCCGAAATCATTGAGAAACGAGCAAGTTACGAAGTTCAAAAATCATGTTCTAGTTATGGCGCGAGGAAGAAGATGAAGTACAGTCAGGACTTGGTATATCTTAAATTTTAATGGTTTTTGTTTTAATACCGGATGTACAAGCCACCCTAGTGGCAGAGCTAGTGTCTATAAGGCATTGATCTATAGGGACCTGGGTTCAAGCCTCAGCGGTACCCTTTTGTGTTTTCTCATATTATTTTTTGTCTTATTTTGTTTTTTTTTGCAGCGCCTGGGCCTCCAATCTTGGGCCTAACTCTCTTCTGCTTCAGCGCACCCCCCTCTCTTACTATCTCACAACACAAGCCCATCATTCTCTTTATTTTTTCTTCTGATTCCATAACAAAAAACACATGTTTGGGCCTAACATGTTTTTGCTATTTTCATACACCCTATTTACTTTTCAATATCACAGGCCCAAATTTTTTTTATTTCTTTTATACTTTTTATATTTTCTATATTTTATTCATTTGTTTGTTTTATTTAACCAAAAATATATTTTCTTGAATAATTAAATTATTAAATATTTTAATTTAAACACTTCCTTTTGTTTTTGTTAATATTTAGAACTAGGTTTTATTTATTGTCCATACTTCAAATATTTTCAAATTAACTTTCAAATTAATTTCTAAATAATTATTTTAGACTTAGGTTTCAATTTCTATTCTTGATTTAACTAACTTAGATTTTAGGTTTTTAGATTTAAGATAATCAATTAATTTCTTTTGTGACTAAAATCAAGTGGTTTAATTAGGATAATTAAAACCTCTCTTTCATTTAAAACCCTAAAAAGCAATTTCTTTCTTTTCTTCTTCATCTTTACAGTTTTTGTGTATTATTATTGTAATTCATGATCAATGGTTTATAATAGTAATTAGGGTTTTATTGCTTTCCTTCCCCATTTGTAAATTTGTATCCCCCATTCCCAAAAATATTGTAATAGCGTAGGACATTTAAATTCCGTAATTTATCGCTTTCCATATTATTGCTAGTAATTAGGGTTTATATGGCAAGATTCAAAATCAACATTAGACAACCCTAATTCCAAGATAATATATATGAAAACAAAACACTTTGCACACATGCACCTCTAGGGTAACCCACACTTATTTCCTCGGATAAAAACAGTCATGTCCCTCGAATGTGAGATATTTTAGAAAAAGACACTAAATTAAAAGATCATAGTCCCTCGATGACCCTTTAAAGTTGCCTTTGTTAAATGATCTCAGCCCCTTACGACAATTGTTAAAACATCTTGTCTTCTAAGACTGTACGATGACCAACGCCTGTCCCTCACATCCAATGATATGGCTCCTTATCAACCAATGGTAAAATAGCACTATCTAGAGTAGGAGGAGGAGGAAAATAAAAAATATTGTTTGAGTAGGTAGATTGCTCGTAATTGCTTGCTCACAATCAAAAAATTTCACACATCACACTTTCAAAACATCTTTCAAAAGAAACATTTTGTATACATTCTCAACGATACGAGAATCATTAAAAAATTGTCTTTAATTGGCATTTTCAAAACATCTTTTCAAACATTCCCTTTCAACAAATATTTTCAAAATCAACACTTTGTATACATTCTCAACGATACGAGAATCATTGCAAAGTAAGGCATTTTCAAAATATTTTCAAACATACACAAACACAAAGCATTTCAAAGTGATCAAGAAATTAATAGCCCATAGATAAACTACTGATGAAAAGGGTGCTAACACCTTCCCTTTTCATAACCTACCCCCCGAACTCAATAAAATTCTTAAAAGGTCTTTCCTGTTCTTTTCAACCTTTCCTTTATTGGATAAAAGAAAAGTCAGTGGTGACTCTTGCTATCCGCAACATTTTCAATTAAACACAAAACGCCCAAGTCAGTTCTCCGAACGTATTACACTGAGCAATGGAATTTTGTACAAACACTACCATGATTCGACTCTGCTTCGTTGTATGGACAAGAAGGAAGTGGAGAAAATTATGGAAGATATGCATGAAGGCATTGTTGGTACTCATTCTAGTGGACATATGATGGCTAAGAAGATTCTGAGAGCATGATACTATTGGTCGACTATGGAAACTTATTTTCATCACCACTCAAGAACTTGTCACAAATTCCATATCTATGCTGACAAAATACATGTGCCTCTGGTTCCTCTGAATGTCTTGACTGCTCCTTAGATGTTCGCAATGTGGGGCATTGACATGATTAGAGGGATCAAGCCTACTGCATATAATGGACATTGTTTCATCCTCGTCACCATTGATTACCTCAAGAAGTGGGTTGAAGCAGCCTCATTTTCCCTTGTTACCAAGAATGTTGTCGCTCATTTTATCAAGAATAACCTTGTTTGTCGGTATGGCATCCCCGAGAGAATTATCATAGACAATGGTACCAATCTCAAAAACACCATGATCACGGAACTCTGTATGCAGTTAAAGGTCAAGCACCATAATTCTTCTCTGTATCGACCAAAGATGAATGGCGCAGTGGAAGCCTCCAATAAGAACATCAAGAAGATTATACAAAAGATGACGGAGGCGTACAAAGATTGGCACGAGATGTTACCATTTTCTCTTCATGGCTATCGCACTTCAGCTTGGACATCAACTGGGGCAACCCCATTCTCTCTGGTCTACGGCATGGAGGCTATCCTACCTGTCTAAGTTCAGATTCATTCTCTGAGATTTATGAAATATGTAGATCTAGACGAAGACAAATGGATTCAGATTAGGCTGGACCAGTTGAATTTAATTGAAGAGAAAAGGTTGGCGGTTGTGTTGTACCCTAAAGTTTTCCCTCTCATTTCACTCAACACATGCCCATTGAGGTCCCCATCTTGTCCTAGGATGACCAAGAATTGACCAGACAAACTCTCCTCCTAAGACAATAAGCCTCAAACTAGGGTTTCCCTCCTAAGCAAGATGTGTGAGTCCAAAGGATCCCAAATGTTCTCCATTTCCCCAATATCTCCTCAAGATCATCCATGCCAAATTTCATTCCTTGAATAACAAGTTTTCCCAGTCAACTGCTCAAATGCCTGGAAATCAACTATACTAGGACAAACGTCAATTGTGGGCCAAATACAGTCAAACTTCAAGACTTTTGGTCAACATCAACATTCTGAAGTAATATCCATCATTTCATCAAGGGTTGATTATGATTCCTTAAGAAATTCTCATACTTTTCAGAAATTTTCCAACCAAGGCTCATTTTCAAGAGAATCTAATTCCCTAGAACTCCTTTTCATCCCTCAAGTTCAAGAAATGCCTCAATCAAAAGATATAAGCTCAGACATTATAGGGCCATTCAAAAAGTCAACAAAAACACCTTTTGGGTCAAAGCTCCTTACATGAACATGGAAGATCCAATTGAGATAAAACCAATAGGGTTGTTTAGAGGACACCCTAAGATTTCTAAAAAGTCCAAGAACACCCTCTTAGGGATAAATATGAGAGAGATATGCATTGCTAAAGTTGACCATTTTTGGAAAAGTGCATGAAGCAAATAATGACCAAACTTAATTTTTTTCCAAATGGGCCCATGTTTTCACAATTGAAACTTGTTCCTAACATATCCACGACCCCTGAGCTTACTCATGTATTATTTCATTATTTTTATTATTTATTTTGATTTTTTATTCATTAAAATCAAAATAAATCAAATAAAATAGTGGAATAATAAAATAAAATCCAAGATTTGATTTTATGAGCACATGATGAGTCTATAATCAGCTGGCAAATCAAGGATTTCGTGCAAGTGGTGATTGGAATAAAAATAGCAAGATTTGGCCTATTTTAGAAACAAAAAATAAAAGACACAAATCAAATATTTTCTCACTCAATCTTCAAGATTTAATTCATTTTTCTTAACATAATTCGTTTTTACTATATATGCATAACATTTCCAGACACAAAAAGGAGGATTGGCCGTGTGGAATTGAGAGAAAAAACTCAAATTTTTGACAAGAAAGTGGTGATCGGATTTTTGTCTACAAGGAGAGTCAAGGACTATCAAGGCTAGCTATCAATTCCTGGCAGTATTTGGGAGCTATCTGGACCATTACCATGCCTTAACACACCCAGAAACGCCCCATACCAGTACCACGATTTGTCTCTTTTCTTGAATTTGGTTTTGACTATACACACATGATAAATGAATTCTAAATATATATTCATGTTTTTATAATCATTTAGAACACGTTTGCATAATTAATTGTGTGTTTTGATGGATATTTGACTAAATTCCATTGTTAGGGTTTATAGATACAGCACTGCCCTAAAACGACATTCCCTTGGGGAAGATGACTGTGTGTCAAAGCCTGGTTGGGTCGTTTAAATTTTGTGAGCTTTTATTTATCACTACTGACCATTATTAAATATAATATATTATGTTTATATTATTCAACGAATAAAACGTTGGCTCAGTGGTACAGGCGAAAGGTTTTCAAACGCGCGTGTAGGAGGTCAAGGGTTCGATCCCTACCTCCTACATAATATTTTTATCAACATTTCCTTGCATATCCTATGCTTTTATCATAAGCACGCTCATCATACGCCTCCAGATCCATCACCCTTGGATCATCTGCGCCCAAATAAAACGCTTCCAATGAAGCTCCTCATGGTGGACCCTCTTAGTGCAGCCACACTGAATCACACGCAACTATGGGCCAACTGGAGTGGGCTTTAGACAAAATTTCAACATGCAACCCTCCAATTTGGGTTTACACCCCCTAGGCCCACTCTTTTCTCTTTTATTTAATTCTCTTTTGTTATCTAATTATTTTAATTGTTTTTTATTTCAAATCATTTTTTTAATCATAAAATAATCACAAAAAAATAGGACTTAGTTTTTTTATTAAATTAATTTTTTTGCAAATTAATTAATTTCATCAACTTTAATTGGTTTTCATTAATTAAAATTAATTAGAAAAAATTAGGTCAAAATTCAATTCTTTTTTCATAAAATCCTAAAAATATTTTTAATAATCAAATTAAATTTTTTAGGGTTTTTGAACTTTTATCCAGTTAATTCTCGCGCGTCATTATTTTTTCGTACGATTATTTTTATTATTGATGTAACTGCGCCCGGTTTGTAATATCTTAATTAGGGTTTTTCAATTCCACATTTTTACTTTCAGTCATTCCTTATGTATCTACACCAAAGCCCTGTAATAGCGTAGGACCTTTATTTCTCGCTTTTATATTTTGTATATACTTGTATATAATTGTTAGCAACCTAGGAAGGCATGATTAATCAATCAATCAGTAGTTCACTGAATTGCAAGATAAATAGCTGAAAAAACACACCGTTGCACACTTGCACCCTTAGGGTATACCTCACTCGGTTGCCTTCGAATTACGGTCACAATTCTCGAAACGTGAGAATTCTTAGTGGTTACCCTTAAGTCTAGATATCACTAGTCCCTAGATCGCCCTCTCGACTATTGCCTCGGTATAAAAGTGATCTTAGGGCTTTAGGACAGTTACTAATTGATCTTGCCCTGTTGCCTTAGTGACCGTACGTCCCTTTCGATAGTCCCTCAAACGTCCAACGACTAGGGTCACCTACTCACTAATAGTAGGATAGAATTGTCTAAAGGATAGGAGGAAAAGAACAAACTTTTTTTGAGTAGGTAGATAACTATTAGGTACTTGCTGAAACAATTCTTTTTACACACCACACTTTCAAACACTTTTTAAACAAAGTTTTTCGAAACGCTTTAACACACTCTTGAGGACTGATACAAGGGTTATCATAAAGCGAATCTACGCACTAAGGCATTTTCAAACAAAAACTTTTTCACACAAACACGAAAGCAATTTTCAAAAAAATGGGCAAGTACCTAAGAGCCCATAGAATGCTACAGATGGAAAGGGTTCTAACACCTTCCCTTTCTATATTCTACCCCCCTTACTCAGAAACTCTCGAAAAAAGGTCTTTTTCTGTTCTTTTCACCCTTTCCTTTGTTGAATAAAAGAAAAGTCAGTGGCGACTCTTGCTTACCGCACATTTACGAATACAAACGCAAACCAGTATTAATAGTCGGTTCTGCCACCGTATTACAAAATTGGTGACAGTGCTGGGGATTCTTATAAAGTGGGGTTTACCTTAGGGTCTAGATAATTTTAAAATTGCTTTCTTTGTTTGATTTGACTACTTTATCTTTGAGGGTTTGTTGGGGTATTCTTATAAAGATCCTATACCAAGATCTGAGGAATCTTTTTAGGTAAATAATAATAGATCGTGGAGACTGTACGGCATAGACCGATATGGTTTAAATAATAGCTGTGTTGGTGTGACACTTTGGTTGGTACCGGTATCCCTTGTGTTGAATCGAGGAGAATATGGGTCGCTGCGTGGTGTCATGAAGCACTAACGAACCTTAGAACCTTTGTTAAATAAATTTGGCCATTAGAAAGTTATGAGATAGCCGGCCTCGGTGTAAATCTGGGAATCGGTTGATACTCAATACTACACTCATTGAGATTGGGCTTTCGGGATGTTTCAGTCGCAAGAAAAGATTTCTAAACTGAAATAATACCGATAAAGAAAGATCAATGATATTGAGACTCCTTAGAACCCGGTTACTATTTCTAGGATAGGTTTGAAACCAACTAGACTTCAAGATGGTATTTACCTATTGTTGTACCCTAATTTTTCCCCCTAAGATTCCTGCATCATACCATATTGTTTCAATCACAACAAGATCGCATTAGGGTTTTTGGTTCTTCTCCTTATATTTAGCCTTTCTCTTTTGAGGAGTTACCAAGCACCTTGACTTGTTTTCTTTTCTGATCATGGATATTTTTCTTTGATTTTCTCTCTAATTAATAAAATACAATGTTGGTTTATCTTACTTGTTAATAATGTAGGTAAAGGCAGTGAGGTTTAGCAAGTTGCTCCATGGGTTCATGAGTTTATTTTCATGCCCTAGTCAACATACCTTGAGGAATTCAAACCTCACTATTGGAGTGGTTTTGGAAGAATTGCATGGCAATGTTTCTTTGGCTCATCATATTTCAAAGTTATCAAAATTGATTCAAAAGTACAATGGATTGAGGGAAGAAGTTGTCATGGTTGACAAGGTCTTGTTCTTATTGGTCACAAAAGCACATTTCTCTCTAATTTCAATATATGGAAGTAGTTTTGGTGTCTATTAGTTCTCATCATCATCCTCAACAACTTCTATTCACAAAGGAAGAATATTGGAACAAAAAGTTTGTCCAAACTTGTCAAAGTTCCTCAAAGCATTCTCTTGATCTAAAGGCTAGGGTTTTGAACTTCAAAAGAGCATATCTTGCTCATCTTTTGGTATTTTTGAGTGATTCCATATACATATTTATCTTCAAAGAGTTACCAACAAATCACTTTAAAAGTTCCAAGGAGTTTTCATGTGGAAGGAACTTGGTGAAGAAGAAAGATTACAAGTCATCCAGATGAATCCCCAATTTTCCATATGTGACTTCAAATGGTCATAACTTGGTCAATTTGTATCACCTTGAGCCCAATATTTTCCCATGATTATCTTAAGGATGTGTACTTCATGCCTTCTTTTATGTGTAAAGTAAGAAAATGGATGGAAGTTGCCTTAAGAATGCAAAAGATTATAGGTTATTTCATGATTTTTGGCCAACTTCAACAAGTAATAACTTGCTCAATTTTTGGAGATTTTGAGTGGTTAAAATTCCAAAATTTCATTCAAGAGATCTACTTCATTCCAACTTTTTTTGTCAAGAGAAAATTCTAAGTGGAAGGCCATGTTTGGATGTAAAAGATTATAGGTCATTTTTAAAGAAGAATTTGAAATATTTCTAAGTATGGAAAGTCAACTCTTTTTCTTCAAATTTGACTCCATGTAATTTTCAGGTCAAGCATCCATTTGATTCCATTCTTTTTCCATTGCAAAGCTTGTAACCTCATCTTTCCAAAGCATCAAGAGTTATGCCCTAAGACCCATTGAGATGGAAATGCCATGGATTCGAATTGGGTAGTTTGAAACTGAATTTTTCACAAAGTTAGGATTTTGAAATCTTTGTTTTGGCTTCTAATCACAAGATTTCCATGCGTTTTTGGTTTTAATCATGTTTAGCAACTTGCCAGAAGTGATTAGCATCATGAAATGCACGATTTGGATGAGTTTTGATCAAGTTTGAGTCACACTTTCTTCATGATGCAAACCCACATGAATACCCTCCAAAACACATCATTTGTTATTCCTTTTGATCCCATTTGCTTCCCTATAAATAGAGGGTCATTCCCCATTCAATTTCCCAAGCTTGGATAGCCAGAATCACCCTGCCAAACTTGATTCACAACCCAGAATTCAGCAACTTCGAAATCTATTCTCAAGCCTTTTTCAATCCATTTTCCCTCAATTCACCTTCCTTGATCTTCCCTTAAGCTAACCATATAGTTACATTCAAGAATCGTGCCTGATACTGTTCCATAGAAGTCCAGTTTCAAAGCTCTGCAACTCAACTTCAATAGGTAGAATCCTTCATCAATTCTTCAAAACTCTGATATCATTATGTTGCTCTCATTGCCCTGGTTCTAGTCGCAACACTTACATTTCACTGGAAACACGTTTTGACCATGAAATTTCAAATGCCTTTTCAAAACTTTCTTTCCAAATTGCTTAAGCTACAGTTTATATAAATTTGGCGCGAGGGTGTGGTTGTTTTCGTCTTGAAGAGACGAAGCGATTATCATAGGTCTGAGCTTCTGATTTTACAGTTTGAGAGACCTACAAATCACGTTGGCTGGAGGTTGAAGATGACCTACGTGTCATCTTCCAACCAATGATGGCACGCCACTTGTTATTTTAAAAAATCTGATTTATTAATGATTTTGTACATTATTCATTAATGCCCATGATATGCACAGTGCACCAGATCCCTTGGATTTGATTACTAACGTGTTTTGACTCTCATCCAATGATCCATATATTTTACTTTTATTTTATTTTTCTGATTTTTATATTTTAATTGTTTTAAATTTCAAAAAATCATAGAAAATTCATTTTTAGTCCAAAAAATCTGAAAAAATTATGAAAAATATTTTTGATTATTCTCTTTCTGATTTTTATTTTTTCACAATTTAATTTTGTGTTTTGGTATTTTTTATAAATTTTTACATTTTTTTGATTTGTTTAAAATGTTTAAAATACTTTTATACTTTTTAAAATTCTGAAAAAATTATGGAATGATCCAATGATATTATGACAAATATTGGTGACCTTATTTTATTTTTGTTTCTGTCTTTACTATTTTTTACTATTTTTGTTTATTTTACACATTTATTTTAATCTTTACAAATAGTTTCTGACTTTTAAAAATTACCAAAAATTTTATAAAAATATTTGGACCCATTTTTGATTTTTCTATGGCCTTATTTTTCATTTCTTGATTAATTTGAACATAATTGATATTTTCGTCATCATTTTCCATTTTTTAAACATTTTAAAACCTTTTAATGTATATATTAAATATATTATTATTTTTGTGATTATTTTCTGGCTGTCTTGGGTTGATTTTTTGACCATGACTTTATTAACATCATTGGATCCATGGGGTTGAGTTTAACTCCACAAAAAATGGATGAATGATTTTAATAATAGTTTGATTAATTTTTTAATTCAAAAGTGGTTTATTCACCTTTTGCCCCCTAATCCTCTTCATCTCATCCCCTTCTTATTGCACTAAGTGTTGTTGGAGCATGATCTCTATATCATGTCTCAAAACAAATGGTTCATAGATTTCTATTGACCGGTCTCAAAATAGGTGCGACTTCTATATAAGTCCACTTACGATTACTTAACATAGCGCTAAATTTTGTCCCGATTCGAATAAATGATCATTCGTGGCCCAAACTTATGATTGCAAGCCCAAGTATGTTAATTTGATCTCTTTGATCCAATAACCTTGAGATTCATTGTGTGGGGGATTTGGTTCTACCAATCCTCTAATGGATCTACAACACCTTTGGTCAACGCGGAACACTTAAACATCGTTGATCGTTAAATGGTACTTATGAGAATTCCAAATGGATGATATACTTGACAAAAAGCAAATATAACTTATTATGTGGAGGCTTTGGTTCTACCAATCCTCTAATGAGTTCCAAATGCAAGTTTCAAGATGGTCATCCAACTAATCACTAATTATTGACTTGTTTATTTTATGCTTTTATTCTTTTATGCTTTATGTACTATTTACTTTTAGCATTTATATTTCATGCCATTTTCATCTTTGCTCATTTGAGCATTTATTTTCTTGCCATTTTTACTTTGCTCACTTGAGATTTTCTTTTCCTTTTTTAAGACACTTAATAATCAACATAAACCCTAAAAAACTCTTAATGGTACTTGGACTATTTGATTATTGTCCTTGGCATTATGGAGTAGGGGACTTTTTCTTGGACTTAGGATTAGAAACCTTGGCCTATCTTGGAGACCTTGTGATCTTATCTCATTATTTTGTCTGGAGTTCTTGAGGTTTACCTCAAGACATTGGGTTGATTGTTTGTTTTTGTGTGCAGGTTTTTGTGATTACACTCTTTGTTTGTAATCTGGAATTCACTCGTATACAGCCGTTACTCTGCCGAATTTTTGTGAAGACTTAATACACTTGAAGTTTGGTTCTCTCAAGTGGTCTAGTATCTTTACTTTCTTGGTTTCAATCCAAAGAATGGGAATTCTATCTCGGCACATAATGACAAGTATTGGCTTCTTGTTGGTTAGATGGTCCTTATCCTTATCTTTTACCTTATGCTTTAGGATAGCCTCTTCTACTCCTCCCATCTTCTTTATTTTCAAAAATCTTCTCCCTCATTTTTAAACTCTTCTTATTTATAAACTTGAAACACTTTCATAATAAACTTGGACTTATGTCCATGCATTTTCAAAATATTTTCATAAATAAACTTTAATCAATTTAATAATACCTTGAAATTTTTTGTGTGAATACTAAAAGTCAATTAATCTCATTTCAAACCATTTTTCCACTTTGGCTTTTTTTATCTCAAAAGATTAGACTCTTGTCAATCCTTATAGTGATGCAAACAACTATACTTCTACAATATATAGTGAAGTGAGATATTTTCCCCTTGGGTGTTGAATGAGGCATTGTTGATTTTAAGATCCAAGCCATATCCTCCACTTTGAGATGATGCAAATTCTCCTTTCTCATGATTGTGGGTAGTAAGTATGTTTTCTACACGGACAATGACGATGATGTCTTATCTCTAAAAATTAACCAACACACTTGTGTTTCAAATTTTTAAAAGAGGAACTATGTGTACCCTGATCCCCTATTACACGAAAGGTGGTACGTAGGCACTAAAGGGTCGCAACCGCGGCGGGTGCAAAAATCATGAAAAAATATATTTCTCTTCTCACCTCCACCATCCATCTTATATACAACACATTTTTTTATATAGCCAAAATATACAGATTTTCAAAGAGGTTCCTGCGGAGTACCGTAGATATTTAGGGTGCTAATACCTTCCCTTTGCATAACCAACCCCCTTACCTTGAATCTTTCCCCCTCTTTTTGGGTTATTCGCTATTTTCCCATTCCTTTGGAAATAATAAAGCACGGTGGCGATTTTGATTTTGATTTGTATAAAGTCTAGTCAGTCTAATGTCTTAGTATTGAACATTTCCACCGCTACCAGAAAAATGGCGACTTCAGTGGGGAAAGATTGACCTCTTGCTGGTCCATCCCTAAGTGGGTTGAGCCTATCTTTGTTTATATTTGTATATGTTCTATTGTTGTTTATGTGCTATAATTTGTATATATGTTTTTCTGGATTTTCCTGGTTTTCAGGGTGCTTGTGATTACTCATAAGTCCTATACCCGGACTTGGGCAAACTTTAAGATAGGACGGGCGGTATAGTCATGTTAACTTCGAGGGAGTAATCCCAAAAAAGGAGGCAAGAGATCCCCCACTCAGTGGAGGCCCCTTTGACTGTAGTTTTATTTACCGAGTAATTGGGAAGACGTACTACTTTCGACCTGGGAGCCTGCTGAAACTGAGGACCGTAGAATACCAAACCCATGTTGGCCTTTTAGGTGTTGTGCAAAATCTATGACAGAGTAATCCGAAAATAGTTGTCACGCGATACTACGCTCGGACGAGTTTTTCTTGAGAATATTACTAATTACCAAGTTAATTGGGAAGTTGGTAATATCCGAAGGAAGGATGTAAACTCTGGGAACCTCTAGAACCTTGTTCGGCAGGTGATAAATTTTTAGACCAACACATTATGGGTAGTACCTTCGACCTCATGCTTATGACGTTGAACCTATGAACCATATATGTGTGATCTTGTGTGTAATTGTTGCATCATGCATCCATGCACTCATAAGCATCTTTTGAAGAAAACAATATTTCAAGGGATTTAAAGGTTGACTATTTATGAATATCTCAGGTACTTTTAACCATGGATTCTGGAAAGAGAAAGACCGGGAAATACAAATTCA
Source organism: Vicia faba (assembly GCA_948472305.1). Taxonomy (NCBI): domain Eukaryota; kingdom Viridiplantae; phylum Streptophyta; class Magnoliopsida; order Fabales; family Fabaceae; genus Vicia; species Vicia faba. Next base: position 1,509,668,519 of record OX451738.1, read on the forward strand.
AGGATCCCAAGATAGATGAACTGATCAGTCTAATTCCAGAGATCGAGTGTTCTGTAGACTTTCGGTAGAAGTATGGATCCATTATTCCTCTCATGAAGCTGAAGATGAAGGAGGGTATTCTCTCGACCTTGGTCCAGTTCTATGATCCGATGTATCACTTCTTTACTTTTCCTGATTATCAGTTGATGCCTACACTGGAGGAGTATTCTTATCTATTGGATTTACCCGTTACTGATCGTGTTCCTTTTACTGGTTTAGAGGGAGAGCCAAAACCACATGAGCTAGCTGCTTTGATTCATCTGGGGAAGTCTGAGGTAGAAGCCCATATGACTACTAAATGAGAGATTAGAGGATTATCAGCTCAGTTCTTATTGGAGAAAGCTCGTTACTTTGCCAGAATGAAGAGTATGGTTGCTTTAAGGCCATCTTTGCTCTACTTGCTTACGGATTGTTCTTATTTCCTAACGTGGACAAGTTTGTCGACATTAATGCTATCAGGATTTTCATGATTGGAAATCCGGTTCCTACAATGTTGGGTGATGCTTATTACTCTGTTCATCTTCGGAGTTCCTATCATGGGGTAATGATCATCTGTTGCACGCCTCTGTTGTACCGGTGGTTCATTTCTCATATGCCTCAGTCTGATGCTTTTTGGGATGTCAAGAAGGAACCCTGTTGGGCTCCTAAGATCATGGCACTTACTCACTCGGATATTGATTGGTATCATCGAGCTTATTAGGATATAGACAGTTGTGGTAGTTTCCACAATGTACCTCTTCTTGGTACAAAGGGAGGAATTAACTATAATCCTGTTCTTGCACGGCGACAACTTGGTTATCCGATGAGGGATAAACCGAACATTATTCGTTTGAGTAGTTTCTTTCTGAAGGAAGGAGAAGACCACGTGGAAGCTAGGGAGTAGATTACGAAGGCCTGGCGTCACATTCATAAGAAGAGTAGGAAGGATTTGGGACCTAGGGGTGCTGTTTCTTTGGAGCCATATCTTCAGTGGGTCCGATCGAGAGCCATTCAGTTGAAGATGTAGCATACTTGGGAGACACCCATGCCTGACCTATTTGTGAAGACCAATCCTCCCTTATTAGATGATCTAAAGATCTGCAGATTGCTTTGGTTAGGATGCAACAGGAAAGGGATGCTTGGAAGAACAAGTTCCAGACTTTAGAGAGTTCCTACAGAGCAGACCTGAAGGAGAAAGACGATTTGATCGAGATCCTCGAGAGTCGAGCGGTGGAGTCTATGGAGAGGCAAGGGGATTTATTTTCCCCTATGCCTCAAACAGGTGCTGATTACTCATTTCCTGATCCAGATGATTGGAAGGAGGTTGCCATCAAACGTTTGGAAGAAAACCAGAGGTTGAGGGTTCAGATTTCCAGGCTCACAAGGAAGCTCCAGTGTACAGATTCATCTCTATCAGTTCTTTTTCTCAGGATTTTTTAGATTGTATCTTCATCATGTACTTGGGATCATTGAAACTTGTAATCCATTTCGAAGTTATTATAATAAAAATTCTCAATATTTCAAAAGCTTTATTACTTTGATGTTTGCAATATGTCCATAAATCTTAAATCCCTTGAAATATTAAATGATAAAAAATAATAATCATATGCATTGCATATCATGCATCATATTGAACATATTTCTTGCATTTATTATGCATATCCAGGTGCCTTACCCAGCTTCTTTACTCCGTTCAGCAAGCTGACTCATCACTACAACACTTGGGCTAATTTCAAAAAGAAGATGGACAACTTGGAACAGGAGAATCACGAGCTACGCGAAGAAGTTTCTGCTTTGAAGGCTGGCTTGGCCAATTTGACTACTCTGATGGAAGCTCTGGTGGTTTCTCAGAATCAGCCACCGAGTGTTCAACCTCAACCAACAAGGGCAAGTGCTAAAGTTCCTACTGTTCCTGTTTCCGCCACTCCGACTGTTGTTCAAAACCGTATGCCATAGGGTTATCTGTGGGGAATGCTTGAGAATTTTTCACCTGAAGGTTTCAATCTTGGTCCTCCAGCACCTCCTGTAGTGCATATTGTTCCTGTTGCACCTCCTTCGGTGAATTTGGTTTCGTTTTTTAATGAAGATGTGTGTCGTCCTTTCCTTCCGCCAAGTGAAAACTTGGGTATTTATGGCAGAATGGATGATTTCCAAGAGCAGTTTGATAGAATGCAAAGAGAGATGAAGGCTCTTAGGGGAAAAGAGCTATTTGGGCAGAATGTGAATGAGCTGTGTTTGGTCTCAAATGTTAAAGTGCCTACTAAGTTCAAGGTCCCGGAGTTTGAGAAGTACAAGGGCAACACTTGCCCTCGTGCTCACTTGGTGATGTACGTAAGGAGAATGTCTACCCACATCGATGATCAACGTCTGCTGATTCACTTTTTCCAGGATAGTCTGACATGAGCAGCATTGAAATGGTACATGAGTTTAGACAGCGCCAACATCCATACTTTTAATGATTTGGGAGAAGCATTCATTAAATAATACAAGTACAATGTGGACATGGCACGAAAGGGCCATGGTTCAGAAAGACAGAGAATCGTTCAAAGAGTATGCACAGAGATGGCGCGAAGTGGTTGCACAAATGATCCCTCCCATGTAGGAGAAGGAAATGACTAAAAAATTTCTAAAGACGTTGGGCGCTTTCTACTACGAAAAAATGGTAGCAAGTGCTCAAAGTGATTTTACGGAGATGGTAGGGATGGGTGTCCGCCTAGAAGAGGAAGTAAGAGAAGAGAGTCAACACAAAGAAGAAAGAGGGGGACGCAAATGTATTCATACAAGATAGGAGAGTGAACGCTCCTAGAAGGAATTATCAGCGTCACCAGCAAGTTGCCTCAGTTACTCCTGCTATGAATTCTGCTCCGACTACCGTTGCTTACCAAAGACAGTCCCAATAGGGGAACCAAGGGAATAATCAGAGAAAGGAGAACTATGACCCTATTCCCATGAGCTATGCAGAACTACTACCAGCATTGATTCAGAAGAAGTTGGTCCAAACACGACCACCTCCCACTGTACCATCACCATTACCTTGGTATTACAAAGCAGACCAGACGTGTGCCTTTCATCAGGGAGCACCAGGGCATAGTGTTGAAAATTGTTATCCTTTGAGGAATGAAGTGCAAAGTTTGGTAAAGTCTGTAATTCTATCTTTCAAAGACATGGGACCTAATGTGAAAGACAATCCTCTACCCAAGCACGGGGGAGTGAATGTTGTAAATATAATGGCCGGTTGTCCAGGCGACTTCCGGATTTTTGACATTAATCTGGTTAGAGGAGCTTTGGTGAAAATGTATGTAGACCTTTGTGAATTTAGTTATTATACGCATGACCACGCCGGTTGTGCTGTTTGCAGTACAGACATACAGGGTTGCGAGAAGATAAAGGCTGACTTACAAGAGATGATGGATGAGGGTTTAATCCATATAATCAGGCCTATGGAAGAATATGAAGAGGTAGTGAATATGTTTTCTGGATGTCCTAGTGAATTCATAATTTTTGATATGGAGTATTTGAATGAGGATCTCGTGCAGTTGCATGCTACCTTCTGCCGTATTGTTGGTCAGGTGGAACACCAATATGGGTCTTGCATAGTTTGTTGTCGAGAACCACGAGGATGTTCTATTGTAAGGGAGGGTATTCAATTGTTGTTAGATAATGGAACTATCAAGATCACAGGTCAGACAGATGATTATCATGAGATTGATATGGTTGAAGTTTGTTTGATGGAAGAAAAGTCAGAGGAAGAGTATGCCTCCGCGGATGAGTATTTCTCTTCAGACGAAGATTTTTTTGTTTGAAATGACCTTTTGATAACGGATTGTGTTGAGGAAGGGGTAAACGTCATTGTACCTTGTTTGGTGCACCCTCTCATCTTGAGGTGGAGTACCATAGAAAACTAGTTGTTACCCCATTGGTAATTAGTCTGCCAGGTCCTGTTCCCTATAAATCAGATAAGGTTGTGCCTTACAAATACAACGCTACAATCTTAGAAGATGGGGTGGAAGATCCCATCCAGCCAATACCAGATGTTGGAAATATAGCTGATAATAGCAGGGTGACCCGTAGTGGTCGTGTGTTTGCGCCAGTTGTACGAAGGGATGTTGTTGTTGGAAAGAAAATTGCTAAGAACGATGAGCCTAAGAAGGCTGCGGGAGAGACTAGCGGAGCCACATTAGAGAAAGAAATGGATGATATCTTGAAGATAATTAAGATGAGCGATTATAGAATTGTAGATCAGCTACTGCAGACTCCTTCAAAGATATCTATTCTAGCTTTATTGATGAATTCCTTCGCTCATAGAGAATCACTGATGAGAGTACTAGACCAAGATTTTGTGGAGAGTGACATGCCGTTAGATCAATTCAGCAACGTAATTGGAAACATTACGTCATGTAACAACTTGAGTTTCTGCGATGATGAGTTACCAAATGAAGGGAGGAATCAAAACCTGGCCCTCCACATATCTATGAACTGCAAGAATGACTCGTTGTCCAATGTGCTAATTGATAACAGATCCGCATTGAATGTTATAAGGAGGAGTACCCTCATGAAGTTAAAATATCAGGGAACACCTATGCACCCGAGTGGCATCATTGTGAAGGCTTTTGATGGGTTGAGGAAATCTGTCATCGGTGAAGTGGACTTGCCCATCCATATAGGACCACATTTGTTCTTGATAACCTTCCAGGTCATGGATATTATTCCTGCATATAGTTATTTTCTCGGACGGCCATGGATACACGAGAGGGGCTGTCACTTCAACTCTGCATCAGAAGCTAAAATTTGTGCGTGAAGGGAAGGTAGTGATCATAAATGGGGAGCAGGCGTTGTTGATATCCCATCTATCCTCTTTCAGTATTGTAGAAGCGGATGAAGCTGTTGTTGGAACCCAGTTCCAAGCCCTATCCATTGACAACATAAGGAGGAATGAGAATTATGTGGGTTCCCTGAAGGAAGCACAATAGGTTGTGCGCAATGGTCATAATACAGTTTGGGGACGACTTGTGGATCCACCCGTGAACAAAAACATATCTGGTTTGGGTTTCTCTTCGAGGAATGGCAAAGGCGAAAGTTTGAAGTCAAAGTCTTCTGTGAACAGTTATCATGATGTTTTCCGCAGCGGAGGCTACCTCCATCCAATTGGTTCTGGAATTAATGTTCTTGAAGAGGATGAAGCAGCGCAGGAAGTACTGAATTATGTGACGCATGGAGTCCGAGTTCAGAACTGGGTCACCATTGATGTTCCTTCTTGCATACATGTTTCAAAATAATTTTTTTTGTTAATCTCTTTCTTTTGAAAAGCTTTCACTCTGCCCAAGGTGGAAGTATTAATGTTGTAGGGCTTATCTGTTTGCTATAACTTTTAAGATCATTAATAAAAGTTGTCTTTGCTTCCAAAATAATGTCTTTTATGTTCTTCTTTTTTCTTGGGAAATGGTAATAAAATAATAAAACCCTTTCAAAATAAATAATAACTGAAAATTAATCAGCATGATCACTTGTTATATGTGTCAGTTTCTAAAAGCAATCATAAATCATATGTACAGATTAACTAAAAAAAACCCGTTGATTACAATGACCCTGCACCCTCTCCCAACTTTGATTGTCCTGTGTTTGGGGATGAAGAAGAAGATTATGATGGGATCCCAGAAGAGGTCTCACAGTTGCTTGAGCACGAGGAAACTACCATTCAGCCATATAAGGAACCTTTGGAAGAGATTAATTTGGGTTCAGAAGATGATCCAAAGGAAGTCAAGATTGGAGCATCGTTGCATCCTGATGTAAAGAGCGGATTGATTGAGCTGTTGAAAGAGTATGTGGATATTTTTTCTTGGTCTTATCAAGATATACCTGGTTTAGATACAGACATTTCCGAGCATCGTTTGCCTTTGAAGCCAGAGTGTCCGCCAGTTAAACAAAAGTTGAGAAGAACTCACCCAAATATGGCAGTAAAGATCAAAGAGGAGGTCCTAAAGCAGATTAATGATGATTTTCTTGTGATGTCAGTGTATCCTCAATGGATTGCCGATATTGTCCCAGTACCAAAAAAAGACGGAAAAGTACGGATGTGCGTAGATTATAAAGATCTAAATAAAGCTACTCCAAAAGATGATTTTCCATTGCGTCACATTGACATGCTAGTGGACAGCACTACAAAATTCAAAGTATTCTCGTTCATGGACAGATTTTCCGGGTATAATCAAATAAGAATGGATCTAGAAGACATGGAAAAAACAATGTTTATCACACCCTGGGGAACATTCTGTTACAAAGTGATGCCCTTCGGGTTGAAGAACGCTGGTACAATGTACCAGAGGGCTATGACAACCCTATTTCATGATCTGATGCACAAAGAAATTGAAGTATATGTTGATGATATGATTTCCAAATCCCAAACTGAAGAAGGGCATATAGAAGATTTGTTGAAGTTGTTTCAGTGTTTGAGGAAGTATCGTCTCCGCTTGAATCAAAATAAATGCACCTTCGGAGTTAGATCGGGGAAATTGTTGGGTTTTATTAATAGCCAGAAAGGAATTGAAGTTGACCATGATAAAGTCAAAGAAATTCAAGAAATTCCAGCACCAAGAACTGAAAAGCAAGTCAGAGGTTTCCTCGGGCGTTTGAGTTATATTTCCAGATTTATTTCCCACATGACTGCAACGTGTGAACCGATCTTCTAGTTGTTAAAGAAAGATCAGGGTTGTGTGTGAACGGATGATTTCCAAAGGGCATTTGAGAGTATTAAAGAATATCTGCTTGAACCTCCTATCTTGCTCCCTCCCGTAGAAGGAAGACCGTTGATTATGTATCTAATAGTGTTAGATAAATCCATGGGTTGTATTCTGGGACAACAGGATGAAACAGGAAAGAAAGAGTTCACCATTTATTATCTCAGCAAAAAGTTCACTGATTGTGAGTTGCGGTATTCCACGCTAGAAAATACATGTTGTGCTTTGGCCTGGGCAGAAAAGCGTTTGTGGCAGTATATGTTGAATCATACCACTTGGTTGATCTCCAAAATGGATCCAATCAAGTATGATTTTGAAAAGCCTGCTCTTACTGGGAGAATTGCCCGCTGGCAGATGTTGTTATCTGAATATGATATTGAGTACCGCACTCAAAAGGCTATTAAAAGTAGTGTGTTGGCAGATTACCTTGCTCACCAGCCGGTGGAAGATCATCAGTCTGCATAATATGAATTCCCCGATGAGGATGTGATGTTCCTGAAAGTAAAAGATTGTGATGAACCATTGCCTAAGGAGGGCCCTGACCCTGAATCTCGTTGGAGTATGATATTTGATGGAGATGTGAAGAGTATGAGGCTTGCATCATGGGTCTTGAGGAAGCTATTGATCTCAGAATCAAGATTCTGGATGTGTATGGTGAATCAGCTTTGGTAATAAATCATATTAAAGGAGAATGAGATACTCGTGACCCTGGCTTGATCCCTTACAAAGATTATGCTAAAATATTATTACCCTTCTCCAATAAAGTTGAGTTCTGTCACATTCCTAGAGATGAAAATCAGATGGCGGATGCTCTGGCAACTCTGGCTTCCATGTACCAAGTGAATACTTGGAATAATATACCCCGAATTACAGTTTAACGACTAGATAGGCCCGCTCATGTGTTTGCGACAGAGGAGGTAGCAAATGAAAAACCTTGGTATTATGATATCAAGAATTTTCTTCAGACTCAGGAATACTCGATTGATGCGTCGAGGAAAGATAGAAAGACACTGAGAAGATTGGCAGGCAGTTTCTTCCTCAGTGAAAATGTGTTATACAAGAGAAATTATGACATGGTCCTGCTCAGATGCGTGGATAGACACAAAGTATACATGTTGATGAATGAGATTCATGAAGGTTCATTTGGCACTCATGCTAATAGACATTCGATGGCTAAAAAGATTCTAATGGAAAGTTATTATTGGTTGACAATGGAATATGATTGTTATAAATTTGCAAAGAAGTGCCATAAATGCCAAGTTTATGCAGATAAGGTCCATGTGCCTCCGACATCTCTCAATGTGATTTCCTCCCCATGGCCTTTCTCTATGTGGGGTATAGACATGATCAGGATGATAGAACCCAAAGCTTCGAATGGACATCGTTTCATCTTGGTAGCAATTGACTACTTTACCAAATGGGTAGAGGCTGCTTCATATGCCAATGTTACCAAACAGGTGGTTGTGAGTTTCATGAAAAATAATCTTATATGCCGGTATGGTGTGCCGAGTAGAATCATCATTGACAATGGCTCGAATTTGAACAACAAGATGATGACAGAATTGTGCGAAGAATTCAAGATTGTCCATCACAATTCATCTCCATACAGGCCAAAGATGAATGGGGCTGTTGAAGCTGCTAATAAGAATATCAAGAGAATTATCCAGAAAATGGTTGTCACTTATAAGGATTGGCATGAAATGCTCCCTTTTGCTCTGCATGGATATCTAACATTTGTTCGCACTTCAACAGGAGCAACCTCGTTCTCCCTAATGTATGGAATGGAAGCTGTACTCCCTGTCGAGGTAAAGATTACCTCGTTGTGTGTGATAATGGAAGCCAAGTTGACAAAGGTTGAATGGGTCCAGAACAGGTTTGACCAATTGAATTTGATTGAAGAGAAGAGAATGACAGCTTTATGTCATGGGCAGTTATATCATAAAATAATGAAGAGAGCATTTGATAAAAAGGTCAAACCTCGTGAACTCAGAGAAGGAGACCTCGTGCTCAGGAAGATCATGTCTTTCAACACTGATTCTAGGTGCAAGTGGACTCCCAATTTTGAAGGCTTGTATGTTGTCAAGAAAGCCTTCTCTAGTGGTGCATTAATTCTTAAAACTATGGATGGCGAGGAGTTCCCACGTCCCATGAATGTTGACTCAGTCAAGAAATACTTCGCCTAAAGAAATAAAAGAACAACTCGCTAAGTTGAAAACCCGAAAGGGAGGCTTAGGCAAAAAGGAGCATCTCGGTAGGCTGAAAACCCGAAAGGGCGGTCTAGGCAAAAATTATAGACATAAACATAATAAATTTCCCGCTAAGTTGAAAACCCGCAAGGGAAGCTTAGGAAAAAGTTAGGGATTTTCTTGGCAAGTAACTATGGAAGACAAGACTTGATCGTTAAAGCAATAATCTTCTCGGATCCTCACCATACTTCAACAAAAGTTGATATTCAGGATTTCAAAAGTTGTTAGGGAGGATAGTGGTCATTGTATCTCAATGTATCTTTTCCATTATGAATTACCATTTTCCAAACTTTGTAATCATCCATGGAGTCTCGCCATTCGCAGACTACCATTCTATTAATGAAATTCTAGCTTTACCCAATTCTTTGTGTTCTTATTTCATTTAGCTTGCAAAGACTCCATTTATTACTGATAATAACTTTTAAAGAAAAAGGATTAAAAAGCAAAATTGACTTTTAAAAAAAAGGATATCTTTACAATTCAATTTACTTTGGGAGTTATGATGAAACAATGACAACAAAAATGGTGATACCAAGAATGAACAAACTCCGGGTTTTTTAAGAAGATTTACTTCCTTCATAAAGTTTTTCTCAGGTCATTTTGCTGGTATGTGCACAATCTTTGTATGTTTCTCAGATAGTTAAAGACGATATCAGTGGGTGCAAAGTACAATATTGGGTTCGTGATCCCATTATCCCCAGTCAGGTCTTGGTTCACTTTTGATTTTGGATTTGCATGGTCAGAAGCCTCCGTCCCAGATTCCCCCAGTGAAGTCTTCCCTCATTTGATGAAAGGTTTTATTCCCTTGGTGTGTTGAGATGTCGCTCTTTTTGCAGTATTTGCACTAGTGTTAACTTCTTGATTCCCATTGAGGCTATCCCAGGGCATCTTTTGTTGGATTAAGTTTTCATGATGTAAAGTTTCAATCCGCAAGTTTTTCTCCCGGGAGGAAAGCTTGAATTCCTCGGTGAGGTTTGGTTATTTCGGTGTCAGTCTGCTTTATTTGAGGTTGGTCTTGCAATCTTCAGTAGGCATGTTGCTTTTGGAAAACTGTTTCTCCGATGAAGCCGAAAGAAGGATGTTCTATCCTGGTATCTGTTTGATCTGGCTACCTCCGGATTTCGTTTCTCCTAAGTGAAGTTAAGGCAGGCAATAGGTTTGGTTTCTGCAGTTGGTTTTACCTTTCTTGGAATGATATTTCTAGTTGAAGTTTAGCCCAATGTTGTTAGTACCTGAGGCGGTTTTGTTTGTTTGTATTGATTATGTATCCTTTTACCAGCATATGCACGATAGTACTTATACATTCATACATACATCATACAAGGCTAAAAATCATCGATTATTGACATTGTGTTCTGATCTTCCTGCAGCGCTCTTTGCTTAGTTGAATTTGGTTTTCCTTCTTGAGTTTATTTCTCAAAGGATGTATCTTCGTTGGCTGTTTTGCTCCAGTTTATTTCTAATTGGGATCTGTGGTTGCATGACAATATTATTTACTTTGGATTTCTGAAAAACCTTGAGTTTTTGTTTGTGCATTTATTTTGCACGGGAAGACTTTATCTCCTCAGCAGGAATATCGCGACATTTCCCTAGGAAGTCCTATTTCTATCTCCATAAAGTCATTTCTTTTTGCAATTCCCCGCGACAATGAGTAACAAGTCTCGTTATTTGAGACAACTTATGTTTGATCTTTTCCAGGCAGATTTCCTTGGTTAAAGAAGGAGTCGAGACCCGTTCTAGGTTAAACACCAGAATTTTGGGGATAACCTGACACATTTTCTCTTTCTACCTTCAGTGAACGTTGGTAGGACATTGGCAGTGAACGTCGGTGTCTGTTATCTTTTTGTCATCTTCAATGAACGTTGATATTTCATCGTCAGTAAACGGTGGTGATATGATACATTTTCTATTTCTACTTTCAATGAACATTGGTAGGACATTGGCAGTGAACGTCGGTGTTTGTTATCTTTTTATTATCTTCACTGAACGTTGGAAGGATATTGGCAGTGAACGTAGGTGTCTGTTATCTTTTTTCTATCATCAGTGAACGTTGATAGTTCATCATCAGTAAACGGCGGGAATATGATACATTTTCTCTTTCTACTTTAAGTGAACGTTGGTAGGACATTGGCATTGAACGTCGGTGTTTGTTATATTTTTACTATCTTCAGTGAACGTTGATAGTTCATCGCCAGTAAATGGCGGTGATATGATACATTTTCTCTTTCTACTTTTAGTGAACGTTGGTAGGACATTGGCAGTGAACGTCGGTGTTTGTTATCTTTTTACTATCTTCAGTGAACGTTGATAGTTTATCGTCAGTAAATGGCGGTGATATGATAAATTTTCTCTTTTTACTTTCAGTGAACGTTGGTAGGACATTGGCAGTGAACATCGATGTTTGTTATCTTTTTACTATCTTCAGTGAACGCTGATGGTTCATTGTTAGTAAACGGCAGTGATATGATACATTTTCTCTTTCTACTTTTAGTGAATGTTGGTAGGACATTAGCAGTGACCGTCGGTGTCTGTTATCTTTTTACTATCTTCAGTGAATGTTGATAGTTCATCGTCAGTAAACGGCAGTGATTTGATATATTTTCTCTTTCTACCTTCAGTGAACGTTGGTAGGACATCGGCAGTTGTAACGCCCGTAATTTAATTAATTATTTAATTAAATTATTTTTTTGGAATATTTAAGAAGTTTTGGTATAATTAAATTGGATTTATAATATTATGTGGTGAAATAATATTAGAAGTGTAATATTATTTAATGTGGGCTTATTATGAGAGAGTTGAAGTAATAAGGGGGTGTAGGTTTTGAGCCCAATAAGAAATAAGGAATAATGGAATAATAGGGTTATTTTATTATTTTTGAGAAGGAAGAGAAGAAAAAAGCAGTAGAAAGAAATATGGATTTGGAAGAGAATGTGAGCTGGAAAAAGTGGAAAACGACAAGAACGAAGATTCAACCCGTAAATTGTAGAGCGACCTTCAATCCAAGGTAAGGGTGGGGTTCTGACTTTATAATTGGGTTCATGATGTTTGATATGTGGGGTTAGAGGTGATTGTTGTTTTGTTCTTGAATTGGATATGTATGATGATGTATGATAAAGATTTGATGAATTTTAGATGAATAATGATGTCATGATGTTGTGTAATCGATGTAGTATTATAGGTTAATGTTAGGTGATGAATTACCATGATTATAATAAGGTTTGTAGTGCTGTAACATGATTCCTGTAGTGTAAATACAGAGGAAAACACAGAATTTATGCAGAATGTAATAGGATGCATCGACCTCAAAGGCTATGTGTCAAAACAAGGAGGATGAGAGACTCAGGATGAGTCGACACGAAGAGAGGATGCGTCGATACATGATAGTTGCAAGACTCAGGATGAGTCGATCGGTGAGAAGCATGTGTCGATACATGCCGTGTTTGAGACCAGGATGAGTCGATCTATAAGGACGATGTGTCGACTCATGATGTACAAATGAAGCAGTACGCGTCGATCCATAGGGTTTTGTGTCGACCCTTAATGACTAATTTTTGACAGATTCAATTTCAATTGCTGTAACTTGAGTTTTAGGATGCTGGTTGAGGTGCCGTTCGAAGCGTTGATTAACTAACGCGATGAACTTTATTCTATATGATTAAAACAATGAGTAATAAGTGTAATCCTAGTAGCCAATTTCGGCTTTAGGATTAATTCCCGTGTTGGTCGTTGTGCTGATTTTTAAACAGAATGATGAATAGGAGATGTTTAGAGACTGCTGTTTAGATTATGACAGTAGGATTAGTGACAGTAACAAAGTAAACCTACAGAATAACAATATAGATTACTGTATTATTGATATGAAGCTGAGTTATTAGTGAGATGTTATTACCAAAGTTATGTTTGACGATTATGATGAACAAATGACGTGTGATAAATAAATGATGTTTAATAAATTATTTTGATGATATGAGATGTTGATGATGAGACGTTGAGATGTTAATTGAGATGTTTATGAGATGTGGTTGATTTGAGATGTTGTTAATTGAGATGTTTATTAGATATGGTTGATTTGTGATGTTGTTATTTTGATATGTTATTTGAGATGTTTTGAGATGATTGAGATGTTGTTATTTTTGAGATGTTGTTATTTTGAGATGTTTGAGATGATTTGAGATGCTGTTGACTTGGGTGTTAATATTACATTCAGGTTTGAGTCGCATACATTGCATTTTTGAGATGGAGCTTATGCTCGTTGAGATGGCATGTATTGGCGAATTTTGAGATGAAGGTTATGCCTTGTTGATGCCTCTATTAATTGGCAAACTTTTGAGATGGGAGTTCTGCTCCAATGGTACCACATGCATTTACATAGTATTGAGTCGCATTATATGATTTCTTAGAGAAGTGTATTTTGATGTTGATGAATGTGTATATGCGTTGTAATTATTGTTGATTATGAGATGAGAAGTGGTGATGTTATTGATCTAATTTAATATATTAATTATCATGCGCTTTATTATATTGTTAGACATCTCACCCCTTCTGTTTGAATGTTGCCCTTATGTTGGTAACATGTAGGTAATCGAGAGTGAAGGTTGTATACCTTCAATAGTTCGATTCGGTGTTATTGCTCTTATATGTAACACTCGGGGGGATGAATGCTTGCTGTTTTTGATTGTTGATTATTATTAAGTTGTGATGTTTCGAAATTGTTGTATTGATGATAAAATTGTTATTGAGAATTCCGCTGCGTAGTTGTTGAATTATTTAATTAAAAGATGTTATGATTGATGGTTCATCCGATGTTTTTGAAAGTGTTATTTATCCATGATGAATCCAATGAATTTTTGATAGAAGAATTTGTGACGTCCCGATTTGTTTGCATGATTAAATTTTATAACTCTGATTTATTTATGTAATTTTCCGCGGTAGAATTGGGGTGTTCAAAGTTGGTATCAGAGCAAAAGTTTGGTCCGACCTTATCGTCGAGTCGTAGTTGTCTAACAATCGAGTATTATTATTTTGAGTTCTAACAGTTGTGCATGTTGTAGTGATAAGTTAAGATGGCTGGAAGGAATAATGCTGCCCTTGCTGCTGCTTTAGAAGCTATGGCTCATGCGATGGAAAATCAGCCGAATGCTGACAGGAATGCTGGATCTCGTAGCTTGGCGACTTTCCAGAGAGACAATCCACCTACGTTCAAGGTAAAGTATGATCCTGATGGAGCATTATAATGGTTGAAATAGATTGAGATAATCTTTCACGTGATGGACTGCACTCCAGTGCAGAAGGTTCGTTATGGGACTCATATGCTAGCAGTCGAGGCTGATGACTGGTGGCTAGAGACTTGTCAGAAATTGGAAGTTGCAGGTGAGAATGTCACTTGGGCTGTGTTCCGTAGAGAATTTTTGAGAAAGTATTTTCTTGAAGATGTCTGTGGTAAGAAGGAAATTGAGTTCCTTGAGCTGAAGCAAGTAAATATGTCTGTTGTTGAGTATGCTGCCAAGTTTGCTGAGTTGGCTAAGTTTTATCCGCATTACGCTGAGGAAAATGCTGAATTTTCCAAGTGTATTAAGTTTGAGAACGGGTTACGCCTGGAGATTAAGAAGGAAGTTGGATACCAGAAGATCCGTGTCTTTGCTAATTTGGTTAATAACTGCAGGATTTATGAGGAGGATAATAATGCTCATTACAAGATTATTAGTGGGAAGAGGGGTAAGCACCAACAGAATCGTGGTAAACCTTATGATGCCCCAGCTGGTAAGGGTAAACAGAAAGTTGCTCATGGTCAGAGGACTAGTGGGGGAGATGCTCCTGCCGGTGTGATTTTCTTTAAGTGTGGGAAACCTTGGCACAAGAGTAATGTGTGCACTACTGAAGTGAAGAGGTGTTACCGTTGTGGTAAGAACAGACATGTTGTATCTGAGTGTGAACACAAGAATGTGATATGTTTCAACTATAGAGAGGAAGGGCACATTGGTAGTCAGTGTCCGAAACCGAAGAGGGCTCAATCAAGTGGTAAGGTGTTTGCTTTAGTGGAGGATCAGACAGCTGCTGAGGACGGACTTATTAGAGGTACATGTTTCATTAATAGTACTCCCTTAATCACTATTATTGATACTGGTGCTACGCATTGTTTTATTGTTGCTGATTGTGTTGAAATATTGGGTCTTGTATTGTCTTCTTTAAATGGAGAAATGGTCGTCGATACTCCAGCCAAGGGGTCAGTGACTACTTCTTTGGTGTGTGTTAAGTGTCCCTTGTCGATCTTTGACAGAGACTTTGTTGTTGATTTGGTTTGTTTACTGTTAAGAGGTTTGGATGTGATTTTGGGTATGAACTGGTTAGAGCATAACTGTGTTCATATTAACTGTTATGACAATTCGCTGAAGTTTTATACTCCTGAAGAAGAGGAAGATGGTTTGTTGTCTGCTAGACAGTTGCGAAGGTTGATGCAAGAGGAAGCACAAATGTTCTCGTTGATGGCGTCGCTATCTGTAGAGACTGAAGCTATAATTGAGGAATTGCAGGTGGTGTGTGAAGTTCCTGAAGTTTTCCCTGATGAGATTCCAGATGTACCGCCAGAGAGAGAAGTTGGATTTGCTATTGGAATTGTACCTGGTACCAGACCTGTGTCTATGGCACCATATAGGATCTCTGCATCTGAGTTGTCAGAGTTGAAGAAGCAATTAGAAGAGTTACTTGAGAAGAAGTTTTTAACAGCAAGTGTATCACCATGGGGTGCTCCAGTGTTGTTAGTGAAGAAGAAAGATGGAAGTATGAGGCTTTGTGTTGATTATAGACAGTTGAACAAGGTGACGATTAAGAACAAGTATCCGCTTCCAAGAATAGATGACTTGATGGACCAATTGGTGGATGCTCGTGTGTTTAGTAAGATTGATTTGAGGTCGGGTTACCATCAGATTAAAGTAAAGGATGAGGATATCCAGAAGACGGCTTTCAGAATACGTTATGGACATTACGAGTATTCAGTGATGCCTTTCGGTGTTACTAATGTGCCGGGAGTATTCATGGAATATATGAATCGTATCATTCACACTTATTTGGATCGGTTTGTAGTGGTGTTCATTGATGATATTTTGATTTACTCTAAGTCAGAAGAAGAGCATGTTGAACATTTAAGAGTAGTATTGCATGTTTTGAAAGAGAAGAAGTTGTATGCAAAGTTGTCCAAGTGTGAATTCTGGTTAAAAGTGGTTAGTTTTCTTGGTCATGTGATTTCAGGTAGTGGCATTGTTGTAGATCCATCGAAGGTTGATGTTGTGTTGCAATGGGAAACTCCGAGGTCAGCTACTGAGATCAGAAGCTTTTTGGGATTAGCTGGTTATTATAGAAGGTTTATTGAAGGGTTTTCTAAGTTATCACTTTCATTGACTAAGTTGACTTGTAAAGGTAGAGTGTTTGTGTGGGATGTTCAGTGCCAAGAAAGTTTTACGGAATTGAAGAAGAGGTTGACGTCGGCTCCGATTTTGACGTTGCCTAATCCAGGAGAGCCTTTTGTGGTGTATTGTGATGCTTCTAAGATGGGTTTAGGAGGTGTGCTTAAGCAGAATGGTAAGGTAGTTTCTTATGCGTCAAGGCAGTTAAGCACTCATGAGAAGAACTATCCTACGCATGATTTAGAGCTTGCTGCAGTTGTTTTTTCATTGAAGATTTGGAGGCATTATCTTTATGGTTCTAGATTTGAAGTGTTTAGTGACCATAAGAGCTTAAAGTATTTGTTTGACCAGAAAGAGCTGAATATGAGGCAATGAAGATGGTTGGAATTGTTAAAGGATTATGATTTCAGTTTGAATTACCATCCAGGAAAGGCGAATGTGGTAGCTGATGCATTGAGTCGAAAGACTTTACATATGTCGGTAATGATGATTAAAGAGTTGGAATTAATAGAGCAGTTCAGAGATATGAGCTTAGTTTGCGAGGTTATGCCGCAGAATGTTATGTTGGGTATGTTGAAGATTAATAATGAATTTTTAGACAGTATCAAAGAAGCTCAGAAGTTGGATGTGAAACTGGTAGATTTGATGGTTGGGATTGATCAATCTGAGAATAGTGATTTCAAGTTAGATGAGCAAGGTGTGTTGAGATTTCGCAACCAGATTTGTATTCCTGATGATGCTGAGATGAAGAAAGTGATACTTGAAGAGAGTCATAGAAGCAAGTTTAGTATTCATCCAGGAGCTACAAAGATGTATCAATATTTGAAAGGTTTGTTTTGGTGGCCTGGGATGAAGGGTGTTGTGGCTCGGTTTGTATATGCATGTTTGACTTGTCAGAAGTCGAAAGTTGAACATCAGAAGCTTGCAGGATTGATGCAACCGTTGGAAGTTCTAGAATGGAAATGGGATAGCATTTCAATGGACTTTGTGACGGGGTTGCCTAGTACTTCAAGAGGACATGATTTGATTTGGGTGATTGTTGATAGGCTTATGAAGTCAGCTCATTTTATTCCTATTAACATCAGTTTTCCAGTGTCGAAGTTGGCTGAGATTTATATTAGTGTGATTGTGAAGTTGCATGGTGTTCCTTTGTGCATTGTGTCCGATAGAGATCCAAGATTTACTTCTGATTTTTGGAAGAGTTTGCAAGAAGCGTTGGGTTCTAAGTTGAGATTGAGTTCAGCGTATCATCCTCAGACAGATGGTCAAACCGAACGAACGATTCAATCGTTGGAAGACTTGTTGAGGGCATGTGTTCTTGAGTAGGGAGGTTAGTGGGATACTTATCTTTCGTTGATAGAGTTCACGTATAATAACAGTTACCATTCTAGTATTGGGATGGAACCTTTTGAAGCATTGTATGGCCGAAGATGTAGAAATCCGTTATGTTGGCATGAATCTGGTGAAAGTGTAGTGCTTGGACCTGAACTTGTTCGTGAGTCTACCGAGAACGTGAAGCTGATTCGAGAAAAGATGAAAGTTTCACAGAGTAGACAGAAGAGTTATCATGACAAGCGAAGGAAGGATTTAGAGTTTCAAGCCGGTGATCATGTGTTTTTGAGAGTTACACATGTGACTGGTGTTGGGAGAGCATTGAAGTTTAAGAAGCTCACTTCTCGTTTTATTGGACCGTATCAGATTTTGGAGAGAGTGGGGAATTTTGCTTATAGAGTGGCTTTACCGCCTAATCTTTTGAATTTGCATGATGTGTTTCATGTGTCGCAACTTCGGAAGTATATTTCAGATCCATCTCATTTGATTCATATGGACGATGTGCAAGTACGGGATAATCTTATGGTGGAGACGATGCATGTACGGATCGCGGATCGTGAAATGAAGATTCTGAGGGGTAAAGAGATTGCTTTGGTTAAAGTGATTTGGTTAGGAGCTGCAGGAGAAAGCATGACTTTGGAGTTGGAGAGCAAGATGTGAGACTCCTATCCTGAATTGTTTGATTGAGGTAAATTTTCGAGGACGAAAATATTCTAAGTGGGGGAGAGTTGTAACTCCCGTAATTTAATTACTTATTTAATTAAATTATTATTTTTGAATATTTAAGAAGTTGTGGTATAATTAAATTGGATTTATAATATTATGTGGTGAAATAATATTAGAAGTGTAATATTATTTAATGTGGGCTTATTTTGAGAGAGTAGAAGTAATAAAGGGGTGTAGGTTTTGAGCTTAATAAGAAATAAGGAATAATGGAATAATAGGCTTATTTTATTATTTGTGAGAAGGAAGAGAAGAAAGAAGCGGTAGAAAGAAATAAGGATTTGGAAGAGAACGTGAAGTTGCTGGAAAAAGTGGAAAACGACAAAAATGAAGATTCAACCCGGAAATTGTAGAGCGACCTTCAATCCAAGGTAAGGGTGGGGTTCTGACTTTATAATTGGGTTCATAATGTTTGATATGTGGGGTTAGATGTGATTGTTGTTTTATTCTTGAATTGGATATGTATGTTGATGTATGATGAAGATTTGATGAATTTTAGATGAATAATGATGTCATGATGTTGTGTAATCGATGTAGTATTATAGGTTAATGTTAGGTGATGAATTACCATGATTATAATAAGGTTTGTAGGGCTATAACATGATTCCCGTAGTGTAAATACAGAGGAAAATGCATAATTTGTGCAGAATGTAACAGGATGCATCGACCTCAAAGGCTATGTGTCGATACAAGGAGGATGAGAGACTCAGGATGAGTCGACACAAAGAGAGGATGCATCGATACATGATAGTTGCAAGACTCAGGATGAGTCGATCGGTGAGAAGCATGTGTCGATACATGCTGTGTTTGAGACCGGGATGAGTCAATCCATTAGGAGGATGTGTCGACTCATGATGTACAGATGAAGCAGTACGCGTCGATCCATATGGTTTTGTGTCGACCCTTAATGACTGATTTTTGACAGATTCAGTTTCAATTGTTGTAACTTGAGTTTTAGGATGTTGTTTGAGGTGCCATTTGAAGCGTTGATTAACTAACACGATGAAATTTATTCTAGATGATTAAAATGATGAGTAAGAAGTGTAATCCTAGTATCCAATTTCAGATTTAGGATTAATTCCCGTGTTGGTCGTTGTGCTGATTTTTAAACAGAATTATGAATATGAGATGTTTAGAGACTGCTGTTTGGATTATGACAGTAGGATTAGTGACAGTAACAAAGTAAACCTACAAAATAACAATATGGATTACTGTATTATTGATATACAACTGAGTTATTCATGAGATGTTATTACTAAAGTTATGTTTGACGATTATGATGAACAAATGACGTGTGATAAATAAATGATGTTCAATAAATTATTTTGATGATATGAGATCTTGATGACGAGACGTTGAGATGTTAATTGAGATGTTTATGAGATGTGGTTGATTTGAGATGTTGTTAATTGAGATGTTTATGAGATGTGGTTGATTTGTGATGTTGTTATTTTGAGATGTTACTTGAGATGTTTTGAGATGATTGAGATGTGGTTATTTTTCAGATGTTGTTATTTTGAGATGTTTGAGATGATTTGAGATGCTATTGACTTGGGTGTTAATATTACATTCATGTTTGATTCGCATATATTTCATTTTTGAGATGGAGCTTATGCTCGTTGAGATGGCATGTATTGGTGAATTTTGAGATGAAGGCTATGCCTTGTTGATGCCTTTATTAATTGGCAAATTTTTGAGATGGGAGTTCTGCTCCAATGGTACCACATGCATTTGCATAGTATTGAGTCGCATTAAATGATTGCTTAGAGAAGTGTATTTTGATGTTGATGAATGTGTATATGCATTGTAATTATTGTTGATTATGAGATGAGAAGTGGTGATGTTATTGATCTAATTTAATATATTAATTATCATGCGCTTTATTATATTGTTAGATATCTCACCTCTTCTGTTTGAATGTTGCACTTATGTTGGTAACATGCAGGTAATCGAGAGTGAAGGTTGTATACCTTCAATAGTTCGAGTCGGTGTCATTGCTCTGATATGTAACACTCGGGGGGATGAACGCTTGTTGTTTTTGATTGTTGATTATTATTAAGTTGTGATGTTTCGAAGTTGTTGTATTGGTGATAAAAATGTTATTGACAATTCCGCTGCGTAGTTGTTGAATTATTTAATTAAAATACGTTATGATTGATGGTTCATCCTATGTTTTGGAAAGTGTTATATATCCACGATGAATGCAATGAATTTTTGATAGATGAATTTGTGACGTCCCGATTCGTTTGCGTGATTGAATTTTATAACTCTGATTTATTTATGTAATTTGCCGGGGTAGAATTGGGGTGTTACAGCAGTGAATGTTGATGCTTGTTATCTTCCTCTCTGATTATATTCTTGTGGTTCACCAGTGATTTATTTCCATGGTGGGGTTGCCCCTTTGTTTCTTCATTTTGTTGCATCCCCAATGATACTTCGCGTCTCTTTGGTACTGTTCATATGCATTCATACGCATAAGCATTTGCATGGAATCTTAGGGCCAAAATTAGGGTTTGTTTTATATTTAAGTATATTCGATCATGTCGACATGAATATTTTTAACCTTCGTATCTCCGGATAGAAGAAACTTAAATAAGGGCAGTTGTTGTACCCCAATTTTTGCCCCTAAGATTCCTGCATCATACCATATTGTTTCAATCACAACAAGATCACATTAGGGTTTTTGGTTCTTCTCCCTATCTTTAGCCTTGCTCTTTTGAGGAGTTACCAAGCACCTTGACTTGCTTTATTTTGTGATCATGGATATTTTGCTTTGATTTTCTCTCTAATTAATAAAATACAATGTTGGTTTGTCTTACTTGTTAATAATGTAGGTAAAGGCAATAAGGTTTAGCAAGTTTCTCCATGGGTTCATGAGTTTATTTCCATTCCCTAGTCAACATAGCTTGAGGAATTCAAACCTCACTATTGGAGTGGTTTTTGAAGAATTGGCATGGCAAAGTTGCTTTGGCTCATCATATTTCAAAGTTATCAAAATTGATTCAAAAGTACAAGAGGTTGAGGGAAGAAGTTGTCATGATTGAACAAGGTCTTGTTCCTATTGGTCACAAAATCACATTTATCTCTAATTTCAAGATATGGAAGTGGTTTTGGTGGCTATGAGTTCTCATCATCATCCTCAACAACTTCTATTCACAAAGGAAGAATATTGGCACAAAAAGTTTGTTCAAACTTGTCAAAGTTCCTCAAAGCATTCTCTTGATCTAGAGGCTAGGGTTTTGAATTTCAAAGGAGCATATCTTGCTCATCTTTTGGTATTTTTGAGTGATTCCAAATACATATTTCTCTTCAAAGAGTTACCCACAAATCACTTCAAAATTTCCAAGGAGTTTTCATGTGGAAGGAATTTGGTGAAGAAGAAAGATTACAAGTCATCCAGATGAATCCCCAATTTTCCATATGTGACTTCAAATGGTCATAACTTGGTCAATTTGTATCACCTTGAGCCCATTATTTTTCCATGATGATCTTAAGGATGTGTACTTCATGCCTTCTTTTATGTGCAAAGTAAGAAAATGGATGGAAGTTGCCTTAAGAATGCAAAAGATTATAGGTCATTTCATGATTTTTGGCCAAATTCAACAAGTCATAACTTGCTCCATTTTTGGAGATTTTGAGTGGTTCAAATTGCAAAATGTCATTCAAGAGACCTACTTCATTCCATCTTTTTTAGTCAAGAGCAAATTCTAAGTGGAAGGCCATGTTTGGATGCAAAAGATTATAGGTATGGAAAGTCAACTCTTTTTCTTCAACTTTGACTCCATGTAATTTTCATCTCAAGCATCCATTTGATTCCATTCTTTTTCCATTGCAAAGCTTGTAACCTCATCTTTCCAAAGCATAAAAAATTATGCCCTAAGACCCCTTGAGATGGAAATGCCATGAATTTGAATTGGGTAGTTTGAAACTGAATTTTTCACAAAGTTAGGATTTGGAAATCTTTGTTTTGGCTTCTAATCACAAGATTTCCATGCGTTTTGGGTTTTAATCATGTTTAGCAACTTTCCAGAAGTGATTAGCATCATGAAACGCATGATTTGGCTGAGTTTTGATCAAGTTTGAGTCACACTCTCTTCATGATGCAAACCCACACGAATTCCCTCCAAAATGCATCATTTGCTATTCCTTTTGATCCCATTTGCTTCCCTATAAATAGAGGGTTATTCCCCATTCAATTTCCCAAGCTTGGATAGCTAGAATCACCCTGCCAAACTTGCTTCACAACCCAGAATTCAGCAACTTCGAAATCTATTCTCAAGCCTTTTTCAATCTATTTTTTCCCTCAATTCACCTTCCTTGATCTTCCCTGAACCTAACCATATAGTTACATTCAATAATCGTGCCCTATATTGTTCCATAGAAGTCCAGTTTCAGAGCTCTGCAACTCAACTTCAATAGGTAGAATCCTTCATCAATTCGTCAAAACTATGATATCATTATGTTGCTCTCATTGTCCTGGTTCTATTCGCAACACTTACATTTCACTGGAAACATGTTTTGACCATGAAATTTCAAATCCCTTTTCAAAACTTTCTTTCCAAATTGCTTGAGCTACAATTTATATAAATTTGGCGCGAGGGTGTGGTTGTTTTCATCTTGAAGAGACGAAGCGATTGGCATAGGTCTGAGCTTCTGATTTTACAGTTTGAGAGACCTGCAAATCACGTTGGCTGGAGGTTGAAGATGACCTACGTGTCATCTTCCAACCAATGATGGCACGCCACTTGTTATTTTCAAAAATCAGATTTATTAATGATTCTGTACATTATTCATTAATGACCATGATATGCACAACGCGCCAGATCCCTTGGATTTGATTACTAACGCGTTTTGACTCTCATCCAATGGTCCATATATTTTACTTTTATTTTCTTTTTCTGATTTTTTTATTTTAATTGTTTTTAATTTCAAACAATCATAGAAAATTCATTTTTAGTCGAAAAATATGAAAAAATTATGAAAAATATTTTTCATTATAATCTTTCTGATTTTTTTTTTCACAATTTAATTTTGTGTTTTGGTATTTTTTTATAAATTTTTACATTTATTTGATTTGTTTAAAATTATTAAAATACTTTTATACATTTTTAAATTCAGAAAAAATTATGGAATGATCCAATGATATTGTGACAAATACTGGTGACCTTATTTTGTTTTTGTTTCTGACATTACTATTTTTTACTATTTTTGTTTATTTTACACATTTATTTTAATCTTTAAAAATAGTTTCTGACTTTTAAAAATTACCAAAAATTTTATAAAAATATTTGGACCCACTTATGATTTTTCTATGGCCTTATTTTTTATTTCTTGATTAATTTGAACATAATTGATATTTTCTTCATCATTTTCCATTTTTTAAATATTTTTAAACCTTTTAATGTATATATTAAATATATTATTATTTTTATGATTATTTTCTGACTGTCTTGGATTGATTTTTTTATCATGACTTTATTAACATCATTGGATCCATGGTGTTGAGTTTAACTCCACAAAAAATGGATGAATGATTTTAATAATAGTTTGATTAAATTTTTAATTCAAAAGAGGTTTATTCATCTTTTGCACCCTAATCCTCTTCATCTCACCCCCTTCTTATTGCACTAAGTGTTGTTGGAGCATGATCTCTATATCATGTCTCAAAACAAATGGTGCATAAATTGCTATTGACCGGCCTCAAAATAGGTGTGACTTCTATATAAGTCCACTTACGATTACTTAACATAGCGCTAAATTTTGTCCCAATTCGAATAATTGATCATTCGTGGCCCAAGCTTATGATTGCAAGCCCAAGTATGTTAATTTGATCTCTTTGATCCAATATCCTTGAGATTCATTTTGTGGAGGCTTTGGTTCTACCAATCGTCTAATGGATCTACAACACCTTTGGTCAATGCGGATCACTTAAACATCATTGATCATTAAATGGTACTTATGAGAATTCCAAATGGATGATATACTTGACAAAAAGAAAATGCAACTTGTTGTGTGGAGGCTATGGTTCTACCAATCCTCTAATGAGTTCCAAATGCAAGTTCCAAGATGGTCATCCAACTAACCACTAATTATTGACTTATTTATTTTGTGCTTTTATTCTTTTATGCTTTATGTACTATTTACTTTTAACATTTACATTTCATGCCATTTTCATCTTTTCTCATTTGAGCATTTATTTTCTTGCCATTTTTACTTTGCTCACTTAAGCTTTTCTTTTCCTTTCTTAAGACACTTAATAATCAACATAAACCCTAAAAAACCCTTAATGGTACTTGGACTATTTGGTTACTATCCTTGGCATTATGGAGCAGGGGACTTTTTCTTGGACTTAGGATTAGAAACCTTGGCCTATCTTGGAGACCTTGTGATCTTATCTCATTATTTTGTCTGGAGTTCTTGAGGTTTACCTCAAGACATTGGGTTTCTTGTTTTTTTTTTGTGAAGGTTTTTGTGATTACACTCTTTATTTGTAATCTGAAATTCACTCGTATAAAGTCGTTACTCTGCCCATGTGAAGACTTAATACACTTGAAGTTTGGTTCTCTCAAGAGGTCTAGTATCTTTGCTTGCTTGGTTTCAATCCAAAGAATGGGAATTCTATCTCGGCACATAATGACAAGTATTGGCTTCTTGTTGGTTAGATGGTCCTTATCCTTAGCTTTTACCTTATGCTTTAGGATAGCCTCTTCTACTCCTCCCATCTTCTTTAATTTCAAAAATCTTCTCCCTCCTTTTTAAACTCTTCTTGTTTCTAAACTTGAAACACTTTCATAATAAATTTGGACTTATGTCCATGCATTTTCAAAATATTTTCATAAATAAACTTCAATCAATTTAATAATACCATGACATTTTTTGTGTGTAGACTAAAAGTCAATCAATCTCATTTCAAACCATTTTGCCACTTTGACTTTTTATTCTTTAAACTTTTTCTCAAAATATTAGACACTTGTCAATCATTGTAGTGATGCAAACAACTATACTTCTACAATATGTAGTGAAGTGAGATATTTTCCACTTGGGTGTTGAGTGAGGCATTGTTGATTTTAAGATCCAAGCCATATCCTCCACTTTGAGATGATGCAAATTCTCCTTTCTCATGATTGTGGGTAGCAAGTATGTTTTCCACACGGACAATGACGATGATGTCTTAGCTCTTTAAATTAACCAACACACTTGTGTTTCAAATTTTTTAAAGAGGAACTACGTGTACCCTGATCCCCTATTGCACGAAAAGTGGTACGTAGCCACTAAAGGTTCGCAACCACGGCGGGTGCAAAAATCATGAAAAAATATATTTCTCTTCTCACCTCCACCATACATCTTATATACAACACATTTTTTTATATAGCCAAAATATACAGATTTTTCAAAGAGGTTCCTGTGGAGTACCATAGATGTTTAGGGTGCTAATACCTTCCCTTTGCATAACCAACCCCCTTACCTTGAATCTTTCCCCCTCTTTTTGGGTTATTCGCTCCTTTCCCATTCCTTTGGAAACAATAAATCGCAGTGGCGTTTTTATTTTGATTTGTATAAGGGCTAGTCAATCCAATGGCTTAGTCTTGAACATTTCTACCGCTACACCTATAAACCTCATGCAAGCCTAAACCTAAGGTCTTGTGTGCTTTGCTTGTGTGATTAATTTTCTCAAACATGGCATCATGCATCATAAACATTCATTCTTTATTACACTAACCATTTCAAGGATTAGGGGAATTTATCTTTGTTCTGTTTTGCAGATCATGACTTCCGATCATAGAAATACCATCTGAATCAGCTTTGTGAGAATACCTCTTCAACTTAAAAAGCTAGTATCCAGGGTTTTTGAGACTTCTTCATTCACCAAGAACTACGGTCGACTCCTCAATCTGGTTACCTCATGTTTTGATGAGAAGATGATGAGTGTTCCCTTTCAGTTAATTGACCCTAAGCACCATTGCTTCACCTTTCCAGACTATCAGTTGGTACCCGCCATGGAAGAGTTCTCTCCGATATTGGGTATACCTATTTTGGATCAGTTTCCTTTCACTGGTTTGGAAGAAGCTCTGAAGTCGGAGTTCATTGCAGTAGCTTTACACCTGAAACGGTCTGAAGTTGTATCCAATTGGGAAATAAGAAGCGGAGTTAAGGGTTTTCTGGCCAAGTTCCTAAGAGAGAAGGCTCAGCTATTTTGGGATGATTTCTATTTCCAGGATTTTGAGGAGGTCTTGTCCCTTCTCATCTATGGGTTAGTATTGTTCCCTAACCCAGACTTACTCATAGATGTGAATGCTATCAAGGTCTTACTTTCTCGCAACCTTGTACCCACTTTACTCGGAGACATCTTGCATACCCTCCACACTCGTACCATAAAGAGAAGAGGGATTCTTATGTGTTGTGTGCCATTTCTTTCAAGGTGGTTTATTTCTCACCTCCCTAAAACAGTACTGGAGAATGAAGAAGGTTTGGGATGGTCGCAAAGGATAATGTCGCTTTCTCACGCAGATATTCTCTGGTATTCCTGATCTATGGGAGATATTCCTATTATTGATCGTTGCGGGGAATTCCCTAATGTCCCACTACTTGGAATTAGGGGAGGCATAACCTATAATCCTTCTTTGGCTTTGCGACAATTTGGTTACGCTCGAAGGGATGGTCCTCACGAGATGCTTATCCAGGGCATTATGTTTAACTATGAGGATGATGTTCAAGGGTATCGCCAGAGGTTCATACTAGCTTGGGGCATGGTAAACAGATTTGACATCAAGGCTTTGGGGCCGAAGACTTCCATTTCTATGGAACCTTATCTCAAATGGGTACGAGCTCGTACTCAGAACCTTATGATGCCATATATAGCCATTTTACTAGTGATTGTGGAGCCCATTACCGAAGGGGATATTCCATATACGGTTCTTCATCCTGATATGCCCACTGATCTTGAAGAACTGCAGAGATCCTGAATTCTGCTGAAGAAAGAGCGGGATACCTATAGAGACCATTTCTATGCCCATGAGAGGAAAGTTTTAGAGCTCACAAAGAAAATTCACGAGGAAAGAAGTCTTAATGTCTATCTCGGTGCAAAAAGGAAGCGCCCATGGGAAACCTGATTTTTTTAAAGTTTGTTGAACCTTCAATTGAAACGCATAAAAGGAAACTGTATTTTAAATTCTACTAATAAAGTCTTTGTTTCATTTTGGTTCACAAATTTAAATTTCCCGAAGGCAAGTGGTAAATCTGAGAAGGAGATTCAAAGGACCGCTAAGGAAAGTGGTTGAGCTAACATCGTCATCAAAAGAAAGAGATAACTAAGAGGGAGAGACAAGAGAGGAAGACCCTAGTCCGGGGGAATATGATAATGAGACTGATTATAATGAAGAGCAATATCCTTTGGCCGACGAAAAGTACAAACAGCTGGAAGGGCGTCTGAGTGCAATGGAGATTCAGAAAGTGCTTGGGCTGGACTTTGAAGAGTTGGGTTTGGTGTTTGGGATTGTCATTCCGCCAAATTTTAAGGTGCCAGTGTTTTCCAAGTACGATGGGGTTTCATGTCCCAAGATGCACCTTCGATCTTATATGAGAAAGATACAGCCTCACACTGTTGACAGGGACTTATGGGTCTACTTCTTTCAAGATAGTCTATCCAGAACTCGGTTAGATTGGTTCTATCAGCTGGATAGGACCAACATTCATAATAGGGAAGACCTGGCCGCTACTTTCTATAAGCAGTATCAGTACAATGCAGACCTTGCTCCCACCCGTACTCAACTCCAAAGTATGGCTATGGGTTCGAGCGAGGGCTTTAAAGACTATGCTCAGAAGTGGAGGGACTTAGAAAAAAGAGTCCAGCCTCCCCTGTCTGATAGGGAGTTGGTGGATATGTTTCTGGGTACCCTGTCCTGTCCGTTCTTTAATCACCTAATTAGAAGTTCCTCGGCCGACTTTACTGAATTAATCTTGACAAGGGAATGAGTGGAAGTTTGAATTAAGAGTGGTAAGATCCAAAAGGATGCATCCTCCAGTATAGTGAGGAAGCCATTTGCTGGCAAGAAAGAGGTTAGTGTTGTGTACAATCAAAGGAATTAGGACGGAACTAAACTCCATCCAATGGTAGGGGCTATCATGATCCCTAAGCCTGCACCCACTCAACAGAGGAATAATCAGTAGAGAGCAGAAAGGTTGGTAAGACAGTTCACTCGGATAAATATGACTTTATCCCAAGTGTTGCCTCATTTGTTGAAATCTAATCTGGTAACCTTGCGGGAAGCTCCAAAAAATCCCAACACTGCCTCTCCCCGCTACAATCCAAATGCCCGATGTGCTTATCATTTGGAAAGTCCAGGTCATGATACAAACGATTGTTGGACTTTGAAAAACAAGGTGAAAGACCTTCTCGAGGCAAAGGAAATTGAGTTTGACACCCCTGAAATTCCAAATGTTATCACTACTCATATGCCCAAGCACGGTCGTGGTGTTAACGCTATTGAAAAGGATATATTTGTTACTACTGTTGAAGAGCTTGTTACTCCTCTTATGACCGTTAAGTGGAATTATTGAAGGACAGTTTATTTTTGGGCTGTGGCGAAGGTTGCCACTTCTGTTTATCTCTACCGACTGGTTGTCATTTGTTGAAGGCAGATGTTTAGCACCTGATGGATGATAGAGAGATTTTGTTTGAGAAGAATCCCGTTTCAACCATTTCTTGCAAAGATGTTTCGATAATAACCATTTCCGCCAATCCTCCCAGGGTCTCCACCAAAAGACCCGTCAGGAGTACATCTGTTCTGAAGGTTACTCCGCTGATAATTACTATGCTAGGGCAAATCCCCTACTCCTCGGACAAAACTGTTCATTGGAACTATAGGGGTGACATCTACTACCACGACGTCAAGCAAGATCGGCTGGCTGATGAAGACTAGATTTCCGAGAAAGCTGACCCCGACATTGGAAACATTGTGGGAACCAGCAAAATAACCAGAAGTGGAAGAGTGTTCTCCCCTGAGATTTCTCCTCCGAAAGTTGTTACTTGTCCTGTGACCATTCCTACTCTTGTTCCTACTGATATTACTACTACAATTCCTATGATTACCCCTGCTGACACCCCTATCACCGAGTCGACCAAGACTCGGGGAAAATACATATTGGTTGAGCCTGTCCAGACGAAGGCACATTCAGTATCTAGCCAAGATACTTCCAAGAAAGAAATGGAAGAAATTCTGAAAATTATCAAGAAAAGCGACTACAACATGGTCGAGCAGCTGGGGCAGACCCCTTCAAAGATCTCTATGCTAGCCTATCTGTTGTGCTCTGAAGCTCATGCGATGGCTTTGGTGAAGTTCCTAAAAATTGTCCATGTGCCCTAGGAAACCTCTGCTGACCAAATTGAAGATTGTGTGGCCAGTTTGACGGCTGATAACGATTTGGGCTTTTCTGATGCTGATTTGACTCCTATAGAGAGGAAACACGATGATGTGTTGCATTTCTCTGTCGAATGCAAGGGCACTACTTTCTCCTATGTCATAGTAGATACTGGTTCATCATTAAATGTGCTGCCTAAGAATGCTCTGGATAGACTAGACTGTGAATGTTTGACCTTGAATCCCAGCAATATTGTAGTGAGGGCTTTTGACGGTTCAAAGAGAATGATGCACGGGGAAGTGGACGTCTCTATCAAGGTTGGTTCCCAGACTTTCGAATCAACCTTCTACGTGATGGATATCAGACCATCATATTCTTGTTTATTGGGTCGCCATTGGATTCATGGGGCGGGAGCTATTACGTCCACTCTGTATCAGATGTTGAAATACTCGATCAAAGGGAGAATTGTCACTGTACACGGTGAAAAAGAATACATGGTCAGTCACCTGAATTCCTTCAGATATGTGGAAATGGATGGTGAGTTCATCGAGACTCCATTCCATAATTTCGAAGAGATACCTCAGACTCTGGCTGCAAATGAAATTGTTACCAATATTCCAAAGATCACCAGACCTCCCTTGAAGATGGCTTCTCTCAAGGATGCAAAAGTGGTTGTCGAAGAAGGTGGGTCTACCATCTGGGGTCAGCTCCCTGATATTCCATACAAGTCTGGTAAATTTTGTTTGGGTTTCTCTTCAGGGGCTCAAAGGATTGTTCGACGTGCTCGTGCTGGAAGACCTCCCCTACGCATCAGCAATCATGGGGTCAGCATTTTAAAAGACAGAAACAATGACAATGACATGGACAGCTGGATCTTTCGTACTACCAACGATAGACCCAGTAACTGGACGGAAAAAGATTTTGTACCGATTACTTTTTTTCAGAAGTAATTGTCTATCTTGTTTTTTGGATATGTAATAAACAATATAACTGTATGGCCATGTGTCTTACCCGGGGCACATCAGTTTATTTTTTAGGGTTATCATGTTTTATTTTCATATGGAATTAATAAAGCATTGGACGTTTATGCATACAAATTTTGCGCTCTCTGTTTTTCTTTTCTGCTTTTACTTTGTCTATACAACTATGCTCTTACACACACTCACGTATCAAACTGCAGATCCATATCCACTCTAGATCCCATTGATAATAGTTATGTTATTGCCAGTTATGAATTTGAAAATCTGATCAACCAAGCTGAGGACGAAGGTGAGGAAGATTGTGAGGTACATGGAGAACTTGATAGGTTGTTACAGCAGGAAGAGAAGGCTATACAGCCTTATGAAGAGCCGTTTGAGACAATAACCTGGGGCACAAATGAAGACAGAAAAGAAGTCAAGATCGGTGCAAATATGGGGCTTAATGTCAAACAGTGGTTGATACAGATGTTGCATGGTTATGTCGAGATCTTTGCCTATTCATATGAAGACATTCCAGGTTTGGATACGGATATTATGGTCCACCGCCTGCCAACTAAAGAAGATTTCCCTCCGGTAAAGCAGAAGGTCTGTCGCATGCACCCTGAAATGTCAGAGAAGATCAAAGCAAAAGTTATGAAGAAGTTCAATGTTGGTTTCTTAGCCGTCACCTCTTATCCCCAATGGGTAGCCAACATAGTTCTGATGCCTAAAAAGGACGGTAACGTACAGATGTGTGTGGACTATAGAGATTTGAACAGGGCGAGCCCCAAAGATGACTTTCCGCTCCCCCACATTGACATTCTAGTTGACAACACCATGAAGCACAAGATATTTTCCTTCATGGATGGTTTATCCAGTTACAATCAGATCAAGATGGCACCCGAAGATATGGAGAAGACAACCTTCGTCATGTAATGGAGCACTTTCTACTACAAAGTGATGTCGTTTGGATTCAAGAATGTCGGGGAAACTTATCAGCGAACCATGATAGCCTTGTTTCATGACATGATTCACCATGAGATAGAGGTATATATGGATGACATGATATCCAGGTCTCCAAACAAGTGCACCTTCGGGGTAAGGTCTGGTAAACTGCTAGGTTTCATTGTTAGTGACAAGGGTATTCAGGTGGATCCTGCAAAAGTAAAGGTTATACAAGAGATGTCGGCTCCTCGCATGAGAAGGGGGTCAGAGGCTTTTTGGGATGACTAAATTACATTGCCAGGTTCATTTCCCATTTAATTGCTACTTGTGAGCCAATCTTCAAGCTCCTGAAGAAAGATCAAGTAGTAAAGTGGAATGGAAAATGCCAGACTGCCTTTGACATAATCAAGGAATACCTTCAAGAGCCTCCAATTCTGATGCCTCCTGTTGAAGGAAGACCTTTGATAATGTACTTAACAGTATTAGATAATTCAATAGGGTGTGTGTTGGGGCAGCATGACGAGTCTGGTCGAAAAGAGCATACAATATACTACCTTAGCAAAAAGTTTCCCGACTGTGAAACAAGATACTTACTGCTCTAGAAAACTTGCTGCACTTTGGCATGGGCTGCTCGCCGACTGAGACAGTATATGTTGACCCACACTACTTTGCTGATATCTAAGATGGATCCGATCAAGTATATCTTTGAGAAGCCCGCCCTCTCCAGAAGAATAGTGAGATGGAAAATGATTTTTACCGAATATGATATCCAATACACAACCCAGAAAGTAATCAAGGGAAGTGTACTAGCTGATCATTTGGCTCATCAGGATGTGGATGACTACCAGTCCATGAATTTTGAGTTCCCGAATGATAATATTATGCTAGTGACTGACTGTGAAGAACCTGGACCGAATGAAGGACCCGAAGAATGATCCTGATGGATTATGGTTTTTGATGGAGCCTCGAACGCACTCGGTAATGGCATTGGTTATATAATTATATCTCCTGAAGGTTATCATACTCCTTTCATCGTCAGATTATGTTTCAATTGTACCAACAATATGGAGGAGTATGAAGCATGCATCATGGTCTCAAAGATACTATTGACCTGAGTATCAATTTCTTGAGCGTTTTCGGGGATTCAGCCTTGGTAATAAATCAGATCAAAGGAGAGTGGGATACGAAGCACCCGAATCTCATCCTGTACAAGGAGAATGTGCTGACATTGCTTCCACACTTTGAAGAGGTCACCTTTGAACATTTTCCACCAGAAGAGAATCAGTTAGCGGATGCGCTAGCTACGATGTCATCTATGTTCAAGGTAAAATGGGACAATGAGGCTCCCCGAATCACTATCGAGAGGTTTGATTAACTAGCATACTGCTACGAGATTGACACTAAAGAAGTTGAAGACAAACCTTGGTTTCATGAAGTGAAAAGGTATCCCGAGGCTCAAAAATATCCTGAGGGGGCATCTGTCAATGATAAGAAGTTTCTGAGAAGGTTCGCCGCAAAGTTCTTCCTCAGTAATGGAATCCTCTACAAGCGCAGCCATGACTCTACTTTACTCTAGTGCGTAGACAAGAGCGAAGCAGAGAGGATTATGGAATATTTACACGAAGGTGCCTTTGGAACCCTTTCTATTGGACATACCATGGCTAAAAAGATCCTACAGGCAGGATACTACTAGTCCATTATGGAAGCGGACTGCTATCAGCATTCCCGAACTTGTCACAAATGCCAGATTTATGCTGATAAGGTGCATGTACCTCAGGTTCCTTTGAACGTCTTAACGGATCCTTGGACCTTTGAAATGTGGGGCATTAACATGATTGGATAGATTATACATACCGCTTCCAATGGGCATCGCTTCATCCAGGTGGCCATTGATTATTTCACGAAGTGGGTTGAAGCTTCCTCTTTTGCCACTGTTACTAAGAACGTTGTGGCGCGGTTTATCAAGCATAAACTGATTTGTCGGTACGGTGTTCCAGAGAGAATCATCACTGACAATGGTACAAATCTCAATAATACAATGATCACCGAACTCTTTAAATAATTCAAGATCCAGCATCATAATTCTTCCCCTTACCAGTCGAAGATGAATGGCGCTGTGGAGGCTGCTAACAAGAACATTAAGAAAATCATACAAAAGATGACGGTGACATACAAAGACTAGCATGAGATGTTACCATTTGCTCTTCATGGGTACCTCACCTCCGCATGAACATCGACAGGGGAAACATCCTACTCTCTGGTATACGACATGGAGGTTGTCCTGCCTATTGAGGTCCAGATCCCTTCTCTGAGAATCATGAAGGATGCGGGTTTGAATGAAGACGATTGGATCTAGACTGGACTTGAACAACTGAATATGATTGATGAGAAAAGGCTTACTGCTATCTGTCATGGTCAAATGTATCAGAAACGGATGATCAAGGCTTTCAACAAAAAGGTCAGACACCACGTATATCAAGTCGGGGATCTAGTGATCAAGCGCATCATATTGCCACAAGGTGATCCCAGGGGAAAATGGACTCCCATGTACGAAGGGCCATTTGTGATCAAAAGCATATTTTCTGGTGGAGCCATGATTCTGACCACCATGGATGGTGACGACCTTCCTCACCCTGTTAATACAGACATAGTAAAAAGATACTACACGTGAATAAAGACCCGCTAGGTTGACTGGCCTAGGAAAAAATAAGGGCATCCCGAAGAACCAAAAGGGTTCGGGCAAAAATTAGGGATGAAAACAAAAAATATTTGTACACCCGGCAAGTCAAAAACCTGAAAAGGCGGCTTGGGCAAAAAAGGGTATCCCGGTGGACTAAAAACCCGAAAGGGGGGTCCATGAAAAAGTTAGGGATATGAAGCATATCACTATGTCCCATTGGATTACCTTGCGACCAGACTTCAGTATCAACTATCAAGCTCAAACGGCACCGATCAATCCAGTCAGCTTCGGACAAGTAGCAAAGGGATGAGACGCTCAAAGACATAGCAGCAATAGCAGAATTGAAACTCAATGGGATTATTACACATAGCTATTTTCTTCTCTCTGTACACTACTTTGTATATTCTTCACTCTCACAACGGAGTTCTCCTACTAGAACGTCAGCCTCTTTGTACACAACGCCTATTATAGGCAAACTTCAGAAATCAATACAAATTGTTTTTTTAGAAGTACAAAATTGTTTGTTTTTATTTTTTATCTTTCCTGTTTTGTTATGCAAAAATGTCCAATGACTTATTCTTGACATATGCATTTTAATATGATTTCTATTCACGAATATTTGCATAAGAAACAGAAAGACAATTTCTCATGACTTTAAGGAACATAGAAAAGTCTAAAAAACCATTTCAGTCCCGACAAGTTACTCCTTCCATCAGGTATAGGGGGAAGGGACAGTTTTAAGACGAAGTCACCATTACATATGACCCCTTTGACTTTTATGTTCCCCGCAAAGTAGAAACAACCAAAGTTTCTATCTCTCCTTCCCCGAGCAGGAATTATATTCTCCAACAAAGTTCCTTCAGAGAGCTGAAATCTGTGTTCCCCAGCCGAGTTGTATGATCCAACAATTATAAAACCTCCTCTTGAGTAGAGTTTATTTCTCTAACTACGGAAGGTCATTCCCCCAACAGTGTTTATTTCTCTACAACGGCAGAATCTTCCAATAACACATCTCCCTCCACAGAGTTTATTCTCAAGCAGAGTCAATCCCGGCCAGAATAACCTCACACAGAAAGACGAAATCCCTAGTGAATAATCTCTGTTCATCATCCCCAGCGGAAAGGAAGGATCCAGCCTCCCAAGACTCTTCAGCAGCAGTCTGGGATATACTTTCCTAGACTAAGAAACATTGCAATAGCATTCCATATCCATACATGATGGCATGCGCATACAGATCGCATATAGCACAGTCTCATTTATTTTGAGAACATCATTACACAATGCATTTTATACATCATGACATTGAATATGGCTAACTCTTCACCTTTTCAGGAAAGATCAACTCAATAGATGCTTTTGACTACTTACATGACCCTGCAGTCTTCTCAAATTCTATGTCTGACGAAGGGCTATTTTAGCATCTTCCTCCAAAAGATTTTCTGAAAATACCTTCTCTGGTTCAATTAAATCGACACTAAGATCTCTCTGATTTATATTCCAGTTGAAAATACTCCAAGACTTTTGTCTGCTTCAGTTGAATCAATACTAAGATTCTTCTGATTTCCATTCTAGCCAAAGTTAACAAAAGACCTTCTCTAGTTCAGTCAGATCGACACTAGGATCTCTCTGATTTCCATTCCAGTTGAAGATATTCCAAAACTTTCGTCTGGTTCAGTTAAATCGATACTAAGATTTTTCTGATTTCCATTCCAGTCAAAGTTAATTCAAAACCTTCCTATGGTTCAACTAAATCGATACTAATATTTTCTTGATCTCTATTCCAGTGGAAGATAACTCAAGACCTTTCTCTGGTTCAGTTAAATTGACATTAATATTTTTCTGATTTCTATCCCAAGTCACTGAAGCCTGGATTCCTACCAGATAACAGTTTAAGAAACTGCAAAGCCTGGAGTAAGACCAGATAACTGAAATTCTGGCAGTAGATACTTAATGTCATAGTGAATGTTATGACACTGTATCTGACACTCTTCAAGACAGTAAATCTAAAAGCAGTAAAGAACATAGTCAATTGTTTACCCAGTTCAGTGTGTAACAACACCTACTCTGGGGGCTACCAAGCAAGGGAGGAAATTCACTATAAGAGATATTAATTCAGGAATAAACCAACCAGTTTATCTCCTTCACTTAAGACCTACCCAATGCAACTTCAATCTAAGTTCAACTTAAACCTGAGTTCCTACTCACTCCCCCTCAATCACAGTAGTGATACTAAACAATTGACTAATAAAATTATGAAGACACTCTTCAGTACATACACTTGATTTTGCTTCACAACTTTTAATCAAGTAACACAAACACTCGTGCTTCAAAGCTTTGAGTGATACACAACCCTAACTTGACTTTGCTTCAAAGCTTTAATCAAGTAACACAAACACTCGTGCTTCAAAGCTTTGAGTGATACACAACCCTTACAACCAAATCCTACTCCAAATCACTTATCACAATGATAATTGATTGGCTCACAGTAGTTACAATTATACAATCCCTTATTGATCTTCTGTCAAAAGTTTCTTTCACCAACAGTCTTCATGAGGAATATATAGCCAGTTATTCTTCTGTTAGGGCTTCCACGAAAATAGCTAGGGTTAATTAGGGTTAACCTCAAGACTTGGTCATAGGACTTTAACAACCAGATTAGGGTTAAGAAAAGTTAACCTAAGTCCACGTGAGAATCGGATCTGGACTGAATAAACCAGATTCCTGAAAATTCTCAGAAATAACAAATCTTCACAAATGTTTGTTCAGTACAGGATGTATTAACATTGGCTATGACAACAAGAATCCTATTTACTGATTTTGGTAGAATGCAATAAATATGATCATTGCATAATGATCATCTAAACACTCATATTGAGCAGCTCCTGTATGACATTCTTTTTCTGCAAAATGTACCTTGTATCTCAGAATGTTATGACATCAGTCATGACATTCACACAACTGGTTTTACCAAAAAACATGCCAACAACCAAACACTTACAAACTCCCCCTTTGGAATTTTTTTGGCTAAAACCCCTAAACAATCAGAGATTAGAAAGCAGCAGAATTAATAATATCTACCAAGTCTAATTCTACAAAAATTATCACAAAATCTTCTCCCCCTCTTTAGCCATAAATAGGCCAAAGATAACTGTACTTTGAGGTTATACAGTCATCCAAAAGGAATAATAAAAACACAGAGAGAAGAAAATCAAAAGTCATTTGCAGCATCAGGTACCAGCAGCAAACTTTTCAACTGCACTGATCTTCAAGCACTGTCATCTTCAGAGGAGGCACTATCTTCAGCATTAAGCTGGTCTTCAGCAGCATCCTCTTCCCTTCTTTGTCCTTCAATCTCCTCCTATTCTAGTCTAGCAATCAGGTCCTCAAGAGTCCTTTTCCTTGTATCAAGCTCTTTGCAGGTTTCCTTCAGCACAGCTATAACATCAGTTTTCTTGGAATGAGATTTGACAGTTGATGTCTCAGCTGATGTCTTGACAATGTCAGGAACATGTGTTCCCTGAAATAGCTTATAGTGCAACCCAAGAGCAGGGGCTCTTTTGCATACAGTATCTTTTTCAACTAGAATGTCAGGATACTGAGCAAGGACTATACCACATAGGAGAGAGGGAAAGGCAATAGGGCCTTTAATAGCACAGCTTCCAGCATGTTTTAATGTTTGATCAAAGATATACTTGCCATAGTCAAAGTTTGTCCTAGTTCCAACAATATAAATAAATCTTCCCAAGCCTGTGGAGATGGTTGATTTATGGTTGGTGGGAACCCAGTTAGTTGTACCAATTTTGTGCAGAATGGCAAATTTCATGCTCAGCTTTCTTGTACTCAGCTTCCCTTTTAAGGTCCAGCTCTTGATTTGATTTGTAGTGATGGTTTGGCACACTTGCTTGTCAGTAACCTCTAGCTCAGGGCAAGCATCATCAGGTCTTACTAGGAATTTGTTTATTTCAGAGGGAGAGAAATTTACCTTCCTTCCTCTCACATATACACACTTAAAGTCAGTTGACTTTCCATCAGCACACCCATCAGATAAATTCACTATGAATTCTTTGACAAGAACTTCATAGTAGTTGGTACACTTTACCACAGTATTTATTAGACCAACATTTTTGATTAGATCCATGATCTCCTTACATTCCATGGCACTGTTGTTCAGTTCTCTTTCTAAGGCGATCCTTTTCAAACATACATACTTCCACCTGTTTGCATTCTCAGGATGGTGAAATGAGATGTTGTCAGTTGCGACTTCAGGGACTTTAGGCATTTTGCTTGAAGAGAGTTTCCTTTTGAGAGGAATGTCTTCAACATCAAACTCAAATTATGATTCCTCATCAGATTTAGAGGGTTCAGGCTCCTTCCTTTTCTTTGCTATTGGTTGTCTCAAAGGTTTTGAGAGACTACCAGCAGGTACTCGAGTTTTCACCTTCCATTTTTCTTTTAACAATCTAGCCTTCACAGTTTCTACTCCAGTCTTGTTCTCAGACCTGGTTTTCTTATGAACAACATCAGCAATCTTCTCTTTGGAGAGGATTTTGGCAGCATCCTGCTTTCCTTTTCTGTTCATCATCCTTTTAGCTATGCTAGGGTTGATATTGGCAATTAAGTAATTGTCAGAGTATTCTTCATCAACATCAATAATCGGGGGTTCAACATCCTTCTCAGTAGGGTTCTGGTGATCATCATGATTTTCAGGAGATTTCCTAATGTTGTCATCTGGTGTCTCAACATTCTGAGTGACATCTGGATTCATTTCGACATTTGGACTAGCAGATTCTTGATTCAAAGGTACAGAAATGCCAGGTACAGAGTGATTCTCATTTAGAATCCTAGTGACAAGTCTAGCTATAGCTTGATGAACATAAACTGAACCTTCCCTATTTGCTATTTATGGAGGAACAAAAGATGATGGTTGAGAGGGTTTACCAGATGAAGAGGCTTGTGACCTTCTTGCATGTCTGGTTCACAGCTTCTTGACCTTAGTGGGGTCAGCTGCCAGTTCACGAAGAGGAGTTATCTCCAGAACATCAGAATCCATGCAGTTTGTGATTGCCCTAGGTTCTCGATCAGAGGATGCGGAAGAAGCAGTCGCCTTTGAAGAGGATGATGACATGGATAGTTGAGACATTTTGAGTGTTTTAGAAAACAGGTAACAGTGATAGTGAAGTCTTCGTTTGAGAGATTGAAGATTGTTGCAGAAACGCGAGAGGAGGGAGATATATGAATGTATATTCAACTTCTTAAAATTTTGGAAAGAAATAGAGAAGCAGATGGTTAGCCCAATCAGAGTAGACTTAACTAAAATATCTCTCTCATCCCTTGTTTTAAGCAAAATTAATTGCTACATTTCTTCATGTTGGCAAATACCCAGCTTGCCCCTCAAATTTTCAAACTGATTTGCATCAAGTGCCTTGGTAAAAATGTCAGCCAGTTGTAGTTCAGTGGCAACATGTTCCAGTTTAATCGTCTTCTCCTCTACAATATCTCTGATGAAGTGATGTCTGATGTCAATATGCTTGGTCCTGCTATGCTGAATAGGATTCTTGGAAATGTTGATAGTACTCAGATTGTCACAATACAATTTCATAACATCTTGTGTGACATTATACTCAGTAAGCATCTGTTTCATCCAGATCATTTGAGAACAGCTACTACCAGCTGCTATGTATTCAGCTTCAGTAGTAGATAGAGACACACAGTTCTGTTTCTTATTGAACCAGGAGACAAGATTATTTCCTAAGAAGAAACATCCTCCAGAGGTGCTCTTTCTATCATCAGCACTTCCAGCCCAATCAGCATCACAGTAACCAGTCAGAGTTGGTTCACATCCATGAGAGTACAGTAAGCCATAGTTGTAGGTTCCACTCACATACTTCAGAATTCTCTTCACTTGGTTGATATGACTTACTTTGGGTTCAGACTGGTATCTTTCACATACTCCAACTGTAAAAGCAATGTCAGTTCTGCTGGCTGTTAAGTATAGCAGACTTTCTATCATGCTTCTATACAAGCTTTGGTCCACCTTAACCCCACTTGAATCTTTGGAGAGCTTTAAGTGAGTAGGTGCAGGAGTCCTTTTGTGACTGGCATTCTCCATCCCAAACTTCTTGACAATGTTCTTTGCATACTTGCTTTGAGACAGAAAAATTGAGTCTTCCATCTGTGTGACTTGTAGTCCAAGAAAGTAGGTCAATTCTCCCATGAGGCTCATTTCAAATTCAGCTTGCATCTGGTAAGCAAAATGTTTAACCATTTTATCTGACATTCCCGCAAACACTATGTCATCAACATAGATTTGAGCTACCATTATCTTTCCTCCTTCATTTTTGACAAAAAAAGAGTTTTATCCAAGCCTCCTTTCCTGTATCTTTTGTCAGAGAGGAATTTTGTCAACCTGTCATACCATGCTCTAGGAGCTTGTTTCAGGCCATATAAAGCTTTCCTCAATTTGTAGACATGATCAGGGCAGTTTGGATCCACAAATCCTTTAGGTTGTTCCACATAAACTTCCTCATTTAAGTATCCATTTAGGAAGGCACTCTTTACATCTATCTGAAATAACTTGAACTTAAGGAGACAAGAAATTCCCAATAGGAGTCTGGTTGATTCCAGTCTGGCTACAGGAGCAAAAGTCTCATCAAAATCAACCCCTTCAACTTGAGTGTATCCTTGAGCAACAAGTCTTGACTTATTCCTGGTGACAACTCCTTCAGCATCTGATTTGTTCTTGTAAATCCATTTTGTGCCAATGATGTTTGTTCCTCCTGGTCTAGGAACTAACTCCCATACTTCATATAAATCCATATGATTCCAGTCATGTGTTTAGAGCATCCACTGTCAAAGTACTAGTCTTCCTTTGCAGAGACTCTAAGGGAGGTGTGAGCTATCAGGGCAGTAGCCTTTCTCTTCCACTGTTGAGTATATGGTGCCTTGTTAGACTTAGGTTTGACAACTGGGGTCTGATTAGGATATCCATATAATCTGAAGCAGAATGGCTTTATGTGACCAAACCTCCCACAATGATGACATCTCCATCTTTGATACTTTTTCTTCATATTTCTCTGTTCTCGATGTTGAGTGCTATATTGCGACATCTTCTTTAACATTTGTTTATCAGGCCTGATCTTCTTCTTGTCTACAATAGATTTCTTTGCTGCCACAAATCCTAGACCATACTTGTTTCCCACATTTTGTCCAACCTGAAGGATTTCTTCTAATTTGTCAGTTCCATTTGTCAGCATCTTGACAGATTTGGTCATCTGGTCAAGTTTTGAGTTTAGCATTTGAACTTCCCCTTCTAGATGACTTATAGTATCAATGCATGCCTTCTTCTCAGCCTCCAACTTTACTATGAGTTTTGTTTGTCTCTCATTTTGCTGACAGACTTCAGCACTTCTGATACATAACTTCTTGTAGGAGTCATCCAGTTCTTCAAATGTCACTTCCTCATCACTAGAGTCACTATCAGAGTCACAAATACCAGTTAGCGCAGTAACTAGTTTGGCAGATTCTTCTTCAGAATTACTTTCTGAGTCACAGTAAGACCAAGTAACAGACATTCCTTTCTTTTGTTTCTTAAGAAAGGTAGGACATTCAGCTCGAATGTGCCCATATCCTTCACATCCATGGCATTGAATTCCTTTGCTTTGATTTCCCTTCTCTTTAGACTTTGGTCTTCTGCTGGAGTCATAGGATCTGTTAATGTCAGAAGGAATGTTCTTAACATTTGACCTTGACTTTGGGTCCATTCTCTTGATGAGTTTGTTGAACTGTCTTCCAAGCATGGCTATAGCTTCTGAAATATTTTCTTCTTCATCCTCCTTGTTTTCATCTTCAGTATTAGATACAAGTGCCATGCTCTTGTTTTTCTTGTCGACATTGTCACTGATCCCCATCTCAAAGGTCTGAAGTGACCCAATGAGTTCATCCACCTTCAAGTTGCAGATATCCTGAGCTTCCACTATAGCAGTCACCTTCATTGCAAATATTTTAGGCAAGGATCTGAGAATCTTTCTCACCAGCTTTTCTTCTGACATCTTTTCTCCCAATTCTCCTAAGGTGTTGGCAATTTCCAAGATGTTCATGTGAAACTCATGAATGGTCTCATCTTCCATCATCCTTAGGTTCTCAAATTTGGTAGTCAGCATCTGAAGCCTTGACATTTTTACTTTGGATGTGCCCCCATGGGTAGTTTTGAGAGTGTCCCAAACCTCCTTGGCCAGTTCACATTGATGTACTAGTCTGAATATGTTTCTATCAATTCCATTGAACAAGGCATTTAATGCTTTGGAGTTACCCAGGGCTAACTCATCTTCTTCTTTGCTCCATTCTTCCTCAGGTTTCAGACTGGTTGTCCCACCTTTCCCAGTTATGGTGGGATGGTTCCATCCTTTGTCAACAGCTCTCCAAGCCTTTTTGTCCAGTGATTTTAAGAAGGCAATCATACGAGGTTTCCAGTACTCATAATTTGATCCATCTAGAATGGGTGGTCTGTTTCCGAATCCTCCTTCTTTGTCCATAGCGCCAGAAAATAATATCCCTAGATCTCACCTAGTAAGACAGGCAGGGTGCCTGCTCTGATGCCAATGGAAATTCTGGCAGCAGATACTTAATGTCACAGTGAATGTTATGACACCGTAACTGACACTCTTCAAGAAAGTAAATCTAAAAGCAGTAAAGAACACAGTCAATTGTTTACCTAGTTCAGTGTGTAACAACACCTACTCTGGGGGCTACCAAGCCAGGGAGGAAATTCACTATAAGAGATATTAATTCAGGAATAAACCAACCAGTTTATCTCCTTCACTTAAGACCTACCCAATGCAACTTCAATCTAAGTTCAACTTAAACCTGAGTTCCTACTCACTCCCCCTCAATCACAGTAGTGATACTAAACAATTGACTAATGAAATTATGAAGACACTCTTCAGTACATACACTTGATTTTGCTTCACAACTTTTAATCAAGTAACACAAACACTCGTGCTTCAAAGCTTTGAGTGATACACAACCCTAACTTGAATTTGCTTCAAAGCTTTAATCAAGTAACACAAACACTCGTGCTTCAAAGCTTTGAGTGATACACAACCCTTACAACCAAATCCTACTCCAAATCACTTATCACAATGATAATTGATTGGCTCATAGTAGTTACAACTATACAGTCCCTTATTGATCTTCTGTCAAAAGTTTCTTTCACCAACAGTCTTCATGAGGAATATATAGCCAGCTATTCTTCTGTTAGGGCTTCCACGAAAATAGCTAGGGTTAATTAGGGTTAACCTAAAGACATGGTCATAGGACTTTAACAACCAGATTAGGGTTAAGCAAAGTTAACCTAAGTCCACGTGAGAATCCGATCTGGACTGAATAAACCAGATTCCTGAAAATTCTCAGAAATAACAAATCTGCACAAATGTTAGTTCAGTACAGGATGTCTTAACATTGGTTATGACAACAAGAATCCTGTTTACTGATTTTGGTAGAATGCAATAAATATGATCATTGCATAATGATCAGCTAAACACTCATATTGAGCAGCTCCTGTATGACATTCTTTTTCTGCAGAATGTACCTTGTTTCTCAGAATGTTATGACATCAGTCATGACATTCACACAACTGGTTTTACCAAAAAACATGCCAACAACCAAACACTTACAATAACAGTTTATTCTCATTTCCCCAGTAAGTAGTTGTGAATCCTGGAATACGACCAGATAGTAGTCAGCCTTATTATCCTCAACAAGTCACTGTGAAGCCTGGATCCTGACCAGATAGCAGTTTAATTCCATCTCTTCAATCAAGAGATGACTCCCCAATAGAGTAGTGGACAACTGAAGCTCCTAAACTCTATTCCCCAAAACAGAGACCAACATTCATTAGCGGAGTCCTCCTCAACAACAGGAACAAGAATCCCGCAAAGAAATACCTCACGAAATCAACATTATTCTCTAGATGGCATCTTTAAGCCCATCTCCGACGACTCTCTGTCATATTCTATAGATGGCATCTTTAAGATCATCTCCACAACCTTCTGGCCGCTTTC
Organism: Vicia faba; assembly: GCA_948472305.1. Lineage (NCBI taxonomy): Eukaryota > Viridiplantae > Streptophyta > Magnoliopsida > Fabales > Fabaceae > Vicia > Vicia faba. The sequence continues at coordinate 1,509,712,972 of OX451738.1, forward strand.
TCAAATGGCATTTGTAAGCCTATTCCCGATAATTATCCACCAACAGTGTCGCTTCAGACGAGTGCAAATTTCTGGGCACTCTAGTGTTTAATCACCTTCCACCTTCAAATCACGAAAGGCAGCCAGTCAATCTACATCTTCAGTTTTAACAAGATTGAATAGGGGCATCTGTTGTACCCCAAAATTTTCCCTCTCATTTCACTCAACACATTCCCATTGAGGTCCCCAACTTGTCCTAGGATGACCAAGAATTGACCAGACAAATTCTCCTCCTAAGACAATAAGCCTCAAACTAGGGTTTCCCTCCTAAGCAAGTTGCGTGAGTTCAAAGGATCCCAAATTTTCTCCATTTCTCCAATATGTCCTCAAGATCATCCATGCCAAATTTCATGCCTTGAACAACAAGTTTGCCCAGTCAACTACTCAAATGCCTGGAAATCAACTGTACTAGGTCAAAAGTCAATTGTGGCCCAAATACAGTCAAACTTCAAGACTTTTGGTAAACATCAACATTTTGGAGTAATATCCATCATTTTATCAAAGGTTGATCATGATTCCTCAAGAAATGCTCCTAACTCATCAGAAGTCAAAAATGGAAAATTAGGGTTTCTATAGGAAAAGTCAAGCAAACTTTGACCAAGCATAATTGTCTCATACTTTATCAGCATTCAAGTTCAAGAAATGCCTCAATCAAAAGATATAAGCTCAGACATTATAAGGTCGTTCAAAAACTCAACAAAACACCTTTTGGGTCAAAGCTCCTTACATGAACATGGAAGATCCAATTGAGATGAAACCAAAAGGGTTGTTTAGAGGACATCCTAATCTTGCTAAAAAGTCCAAGAACACCCTCATAGGGTTAAAAATGAGAGAGAGATGCATTGCTAAAGTTTACCATTTTTGGAAAAATGCATGAAGCAAATAATGACCAAACTTGATTTTTTTTCAAATGGGCCCATGTTTTCATGATTGAAACTTGTTCCTAACATGACCCACGACCCCTGAGCTTACTCATGTATTATTTAATTATTTTTATTCTTTGTTTTGATTTTTTATTCATTAAAATCAAAATAAATCAAATAAAATAGTGGATTAATAAAATAAAATCCAAGATTTGATTTTATGAGCACATGATGAGTCTATAATCAGCTGGAAAATCAAGGATTTCGTGCAAGTGGTGATTGGAATAAAAATAGCAAGATTTGGCCTATTTTAGAAACAAAAAATACAAGACACAAATCAAATCATTTCCCACTCAATCTTCAAGATTTAATTCAGTTTTGTTAACCTAATCTGTTCTACTATATATGCATAACATTTCCAAACCACAAAAAGGAGGATTGACTATGTGGAATTGAGAGAAAAAACTCAAATTTTTGACAAGAAAGTGGTGATCGGATTTTTGTCTACAAGGAGAGTCAAGGACTTTCAAGGCTAGCTATCAATTCCTGGTATTATTTGGGAGCTATCTGGAGCATTACCACGCCTCAACACACCCAGAAACGCCCCATACCAGTACCACGGTTTGCCTCTTTTCTTGAATTTGGTTTTCACTATACACGCATGATAAATGAATTCTAAATATATATTCATGTTTGTATAATCAATTAGAAGATGTTTTCATAATTAATTGTGTGTTTTGATGCATATTTGACTAAATGCCATTGTTAGGGTTTCAAGGTTCTTTTTAGGGTTTATCGTTTCAGGCAAAATCAGGGCGAAAGATGAGTACCATTGTACTCACGAGATCAAACCTAGTTGTTTTGTATTCTTGGATCAAATTTATATTGCATGGTTGTGATTTTGGAGATATGTAGGTTTATAGCTACAGCACTGTCCGTAGGTAAAAACCCCTTGCCTAAAACGAAAGTCCCTTGGGGAAGATGACTGCGTGTCAAATCCTGGTTGGGTCGTTTGAATTTTGCGCGCTTTTATTTATCACAACTGACCATTATTAAATATAATATATTGTGTTTATATTATTCAACAAATGAAACTCTGGCTCAGTGGTAAAGGCAAAGGGTTTTCAAAGCGCGCGTGTAGGAGGTCAGAGGTTCGATCCCTGCCTCCTACATAATATTTTTCTCAACATTTCCTTGTATATCCTATGCTTTTATCATAAGCGCGCTCATAATACGCCTCTAGATCCATCACCCTTGGATCATCTGTGCCCAGATCAAATGCTTCCAATGAAGCTCCTCGTGATGGACACTCCTAGCACAACCACACTGAATCACACGCAGCTATGGGCCAACTTGAGTGGGCTTTAGACAGAATTTCAGCATGCAACCCTCCAATTTGGGTTTACACCCCTCAGGACCATTCTTTTCTCTTTTATTTAATTCTCTTTTGTTATCTAATTATTTCAATTGTTTTTTATTTCAAATCATTTTTTTAATCACAAAATAATCACAAAAAATAGGACTTAGTTTTGTTATTAAATTAATATTTTTGCAAATTAATTAATTTCATCAACTTTAATTGGTTTTCATTGATTAAAATTAATTAGAAAAAATTAGGTCAAAATTCAATTCTTTTTTCATAAAATCCCAAAAATATTTTTAATAAGCAAATTAAATTTTTTAGGGTTTTTGAACTTTTATCCAATTAGTTCTCGCGCATTATTTTTTTGTCGTACGATTATTTTTATTATTGATGTAACTGCGCCCGGTTTGTAATAGCTTAATTAGGGTTTTTTAATTTCGCGTTTTTACTTTCAGTCATCCCTTATGTATCTACACCAAAGCCCTGTAATAGCGTAGGACCTTTATTTCTCGCTTTTATATTCTGTATATATTTGTATATAATTGTTAGCAGCCTAGGCGTGCATGATTAATCAATCAATCAGTAGATCACTGAATTGCAAGATAAATATATGGAAAAAAACACACCGTTGCACACTTGCACCCTTAGGGTATACCTCACTCGGTTTCCTTCGAATTACGATCACAATTCTCAAAACGTAAAAATTCTTAGTGGTTGTCCTTAAGTCTAGATATCACTAGTCCCTCGATGAGCCTCTCGACTATTTCCTCGGTATAAAAGTGATCTTAGGGCTTTAGGACAGTTACTAAGAGATCTTTCCCTATTGCCTAAGTGACTGTACGTCCCTTTCGATAGTCCCTCAAACATCCAACGACTAGGGCCACCTACTCACTAATAGTAGGATAGCACTGTCTAAAGGATAGGAGGAAAAGAACAAACTTTTTTCTGAGTAGGTAGATAACTATTAGGTACTTGCTCAAACAATTATTTTTACACACCACACTTTTAAACACTCTCCAAACAAAGTTTTTCAAAACGCTTTATCACACTCTTAAAGACTGATACAAGGGTTATCATAAAGCGAATCGCCACACTAAGGCATTTTCAAACAAAAACTTTTCACACAAACACGAAAGCAATTTTCAATAAAATGAGCAAGTACCTAAGAGCCCGTAGAAAACTACGGATGGAAAGGGTGCTAACACCTCCCCTTTCCATAATCTACCCCCTTACTCAGAAACTCTCGAAAAAAGGTATTTTCTGTTCTTTTCACCCTTTCCTTTGTTGGATAAAAGAAAAGTCGATGGCGACTCTTGCTTACCGCATATTTATGAATACAAATGTAAACCAGTATTAACATTCAGTTCTTCCATTGTATCACAAGTTGTCTGTCACAATCAGATGTATCAGAAGTGTATGGCCAAAGTCTTCAACAAGAAAGTCAAGCATCGGGTATATCAAGCTGGTGACTTGGTAATAAAGTGCATCATCCTACCGCAAGGCGATCCTAGGGACAAATGGACTCCCACATACTAAGGACCATTTGTATTCAAGAAGATATTTTCCGGCGGTGCTATGATACTAACCACCATGGACAGTGAAGACTTTCGGCACCCTCTCAATGCAGACATAGTAAAAAAATACTACGCATGAATATGACCCGCTAGGTTGACTGAACTAGGTAAAAATAAGGGCATCCCGGCGAACCAAAAGGGTTTGGGAAACAATTTGGGATATATATAAAGAATTTGTACACCCGGCAAGTCAAAACCCTGAAAAGGTGGCTTGGGCAAAAAGGGGTATCCCGGTGGACTGAAAACACGAAAGGACGGTCCAGGAAAAAGTTAGGTATTAAAGCGTATGATTATGTCCCATTGGATCATCTACTTACAGAAATCTTTGGGACCAACGTCGAGTTTAGATGGTACAGATCAATCTAGTCAACTTCTTCTGACAGTGAGGGATGAGAGGCTTGAGGATATACGGGCAATAGCAGAGGTTGAACTCGATGAGGTTGTTTACACATAGCTATATGTTTTCTTTTACTTTGTACTCTTTTCATTTCACGACGACTTCCTCTTACTAGGATTTCCGTCTCTTTATACAAAATAGCTTGTTTATAGGGAAACTATCAATACAAATACCATTTCAAAAATTTGTTTTACTTTTTCTGTTTTGTTCGCAAAAACGACCAATGACTAAATTGAATGAACATATGCATATGAATATGATTATTGTTAACAAATATATGAATAAAAACAGGAATAAGCATTTATTCAATACTCTAGGAATTGGGATTACATTTAAGTCATCCACAAAACCCCACAGGAAAATCCCCACAGAGTTACCTTCAAAAGCTTATCCCCGAAGAAGATACATTCCCCCGCAAGTCTAATATGCTTCCAGAAAGGAATTGGGGCATCTTCCAGCTATTAATATAACCATACTCCCCATCAAATACCCCTAGCGGATAAATGAGTCTGACCATTTCTCCAGCATATAATGGAAACTTCCTCAGCACAGTTCATAGGAAGTTAATTCCCCAGCTGAGTTTATTCCTCTAATACTGTACAAACCCCTGCAGATTTCTCTCCTTCAGCAAGGCTCATTTCCTCAGTAAAATATATTTCTTCAGCAGAATCTGTTTTCCCAGCAGGGTTTATTTTCCCAACAGAATTTAATTTCCCAAACAGATTTCATTTCTCCAACTACATCAAGACACCGACAAGATTCTCTTCTCCAACAAAGGGTAGTCTAGGCTGCTATCCCTAGAGAGTGGCAACGGAATCTAAAATTGGGCCAGATATCATTTAACTTTATCTTCCCCCTGAAGAGTTGTCATCCATATCAGAAACTCGGTCATTCATCACCTCAGAAGATTATCCATCTCTTTTATCCCCAGTCAGGGTATATAAGAACTAAATTCCCCTGTAGAGCGATGAACGACCAATTTTCCTGGAATTTCTCTCTCCCTAAGCATAAGTCAAATATTCCCAGTGGAGTACCCTCAAAACAGAAAGCATGAATCCCCAGCAGAGACATTCTAAACAAGATTGAAGATTCATATACTTCATCCCCAAAAACATTCATGGATTTATTTTCCCCAGCAAAGATGTTATATGAAGCTACTGATACACTTCAATGACATCTGGCATCCATAAATCATTTACAAGTACCATAACATATGCATACGAGACGCATATAGCATACTCACATATACTTTGAGAACATCATTACGCAATTCATTACATACACCATGACATTGCATAAAGACTAACTTTGTTTTTCAGTTAAAAGCCTACAAATAGACGAATATCATCAACAATTCTCAAATAGGTCGCAGATTAATTCCCGAAACAAGACGGGGCAACATATGCATGACCAGGTCCAAGATTAATTCCCGAGACAAGATGGGGAAACTATCTGTACGACTAGGTAGTATGAATTCTCGAAACAAGACGGGTTCGCCAACAGAAAGCAGGTTAGAGATTAATTCCCAAAACAAGACAGGGCAACTATCTGTATGACCAGACAAAGATTAACTCCCAAAATAGGATGGGGAAACTATCTTTATGACCAGGCAAATATTAACTTCCAAAATAGGATAGGGAAACAATCAGCATGGTCAGGTGGTATGAACTCCCAAAACAGGACGAGTTTACAAAAAAAAAATAGATTGTAGATTGATTCTTGAAACATGACAGGGCGACTATCTACATAACAAGCGTTTACCTCAGAAATTGAATTCTGATAAGCATTTCCCTCAGAGAATAAATCTGACAAGCAGCTACTTAAGCACCTTCCCCAGAGGTTCATTCTGGAAAACATTCTTCATATACAGTCAAGCGTAGGCTCATTCTGATACTTCTATCAACACTTACCTTGGATGACATCTATAAGCCCATATCCAACTATATTCTATCACCCCTCCAAATGGAATATTTAAGCCCACTCAAGCAATATTGTCTACCAACAGTGTCACCTCATACACATGCGAGTGCAAATTTTTGGGCACTTAGGTGTTCAATCCTCTTTTACCTTCAGATCACGAATGGCGGACATGCCAATCTAACTCTTCAGGTTTAAGAAGATTGAATAGGGGAAATTGTTGTACCCAAAAATTTTCCATCTAATTTTCTTTAAGACATTCTCCTAGGGTTCTCAAATGCTCAAGGTTGCCCAAGAATTGATCAGACAAATTCTCCTCCTAAGTAAAGGGTCAACAACTAGGGTTTCGTCTTTCACAAGGAAATTTGGGTCTCTAAAGTCTCAAATAGAATTCATGGTTTCTTATAGGTATCCAATAATTCTCATACCAATTTTCATACCTTGCATCACAAGTTTGCTCAGTCAATTGCTCAAATGACTTAAAATCAACTATAATGAACAAAAAGTCAAATGTGGTTAACACACACCCAAACTTCAAGATTTTTGGTCAACATTAATATTTTGAAATCAAATTCATCATTTTATCAAGGGTTGATCATGATTCTTCAAGGAAAAACTCTTAAATTGTCAAAAGTCAAAAGTTGCTAAATTAGGGTTTCCCTTAGGATAAGTCAACTAAACTTTGACCAAGCATAACTGTCACATGCTTCATCAGTTTTTCCCCAACCAAAGCTTATTTTGAAGAAATTTCAATTCTCTACAACTTTTTCTCTGTAAGCTCAAGTCCAAAAAATGCTTCATTTGAGAGATATATGTCAATACATTATAGGTCATTTCAAACGTCAATAAAAAGACACTTTTTGTCAAGGAAATTTACATCAAGATAAATTCTTCAAATGCAAAAATTATCAACATAGAGATTGTAGAGGACACCTTGGGCTTTCAAAAAAATTCAAGATCACTTTCAAAGGATGAAAATTGAGAGGGTTATGACCAGTGCAAGTTGGGAAATTTTGAGCAAATGCATGAAGTTCAAATTGAGAAAACTTGATATTTTAGACTATTGGGTCATTGCTTTAAATTCCAAGTGTGTATCACACTCCTTATACACCTCAGATCTTGTTCATGTACCTCTTGATCTATTTTATTTTAACTATTTTTTATTTATTCATTAATAATTCAAAATAAATAAGGTAAAAATACAAGGCTTGTCAACAAAGGTCCAAGCCCATATATTCTGACCTAATTCCATGTTATATAATCTCCATCATTCATACACAAGAGGACACGAAACCCGTATCGAAGAATCACCTCCAAAAACTCAAAATCGTTCAAGTTTGGGGCAACCTTCAAATCCTTATCACAATTGTTTCCAAGGCAAACTAGTCACTCCTTTCACTCCCAGCAATCATACAGAGTAAGAACGGACCAAGTTTGATGATCCAAACGCATGAAACACCATTGCATACGTTACCAATCTCATACTTTTGCAAAATGTATTTTTTTAGTTTTTTGTTTGCTTTAAGACATACTAATTATATCATTGTGTTTCTGAGGTTTGATAGTGTAGGATAGAACCATCGTGAAGGTCCCATGTTGGCCAAATCGTAAAACACCATAACTACACCGATCCATAACCATAACTCAAAATCCCTTACAATTCAGGCCAAAATAATTATCTCATTAGCATCGCAGACCCTTATTTAGGGGGGTAGGTTCCCCTTGGATTGCTGATTTTGGCTGTTTTGTAGGTTTGATAAAAGAAGGTTACCGGAGAAGACGACCAGAGCTAGGGATCCGGTGCCTCTCCGGTTCATGAATAGTTTATATATTATATATGTATTGTTTCATTTTAGTGACCTTATTATTCCAAGGCGTGGGTTCGATTAAAACCGTTTGGCATTTTGACATTTTTGTGATTTATTTGTTTTGTAGATTACAAAAGGCGCTCATTTCCCTTCTTGGTCACCAAGGCACACTTGGCCTAATGGTGAAGGTACTGATTGAAAGGGTAGATGGAGTGGTTTCAACACCCATCCCTTGTAAATTTTTTTAAAAACCCTTATTTTCTTACTATTTTCACTCATAAACCCTAAATTCATCAAACTAAAAACATTTTTTATCAATTAATTTTTTAACAAACCTTATCAACATTAGGGTTTAGTTTTTGTTTAATTAATAAACTTTTTTATTTTTCAAGTTAAAATTAATTAGGGGTTTTAGGTTTTAATTAATTAAAATCGATTTAGGTTTTAGGTTAATCATCAAAATCTTTTATCAAAAAATCACCAAAACAATTTCCTTCCTCTTTTCTTTATTTTACATCTTCGCGTAGTTTACTCTTTTCGCATTGTTTACAATTATGTAACTGCCCATGGTTTGTAATAGTTAATTAGGGTTTTACTTTTTCCCCGCATTTTATTACTTGTACCCCCACTCCCGAAGCCTTGTAATAGCGTAGATTTTATTTTCCGTGCATTTATTGCTTTACTATATTTGTTACTATTGCTTAGTAATTAGGGTTTGCATGAAAAGACTAATAACAATCATTAGCTAACCCTAATTTCAAAGATTAAAATAACTGAACATAACACACTTCACACACGTGCACCTCTATGGTAACCTCACTTGTTGCCTTCGGAATGAAACACAATCACGTCCCTCGAATGTGGGGACGCTTTAGCACTATCCCTCAATTAAAAAGATCGTAGTCCCTCGATGACCCTTTCGATGCTGCCTTCGGTAAACTAACTAGTCCCTTACAAATTACTAAAGCACCCTTACGAGTTGCCTTCAATGGTTGTACAATGACCGACGTATGTCCCTTCACATCCAACGATAAGGATTCCTACTAACTAATGGTACAAATAACACTATCTAAAGGAGGAGGAAAAGTAAAATAAAGACCTTGAGTAGGTAGATAGTTCCTAATCGCTTGCTCATAAACAAAACAAAAAAATCTTTTTCACAAACACTTTCAGAAATATTTTCAAAACACTTTATATGCATTCTCGAGGACAGATACGAGAATCATTACAAAGTTCAACTTTTCAAAAATATTTTCAAACATACACAACATAAAGCAATTTTCAAAAGTGAGCTAGCGATGAAGAGCCCGTAGATAACTACGGATGAAAAGGGTGCTAACACTTTCTCTTTTCATAACCTACCCCACAAACTCAATAATCTCAAGGTCTTTCTTGCTCTTTTCACCCTTTCCTTATTGGATAAAAGAAAAATCGATGGCGACTCTTGCTATCCGCAACATTTGTGATATAATGCAAAACCAAAAGTCAGTTCTCCCATCGTATTACAGGTATGTTGGGACATGTTTGAAAGGATTTTAAAATGAAGGAAACTGGGCATTTTCGTCATGGATTTTGTAGTAATCGATTACCACTTATTGGTAATCGATTACCAACTTAAAATTTAAGTTTTTTTTAGTTTTCTGAGGGGATAATCAATTACCAAGAATCGATAATCAATTACTGCAGTCTGACATCGAAATTGTTTGGAAGCAAAACTAAAAATGCCATAACTTTTGAATCGTAAGTCCAAATCGAGAATCCTTTGAAGCATTGGAAAGCTAATAAAGAGAGAATATAACATAGTATAGGTAATATAATTGTTTTCCCAGTATTTTTATATCTAATATATTTGGAAATTCGATTATGTATATGTTCTATTAGTGAATTATTGTATTGTTGCGCTAATGATGTACCATGATGATCTATTATGATGATGAAACTTGATGTTGTTGCTATGATGTAAGTGACGTATATATGATGTTGTTTTAATGATGTATATGTTTAAATATGTAATCATGTTATGTGAATATGATTATGTGATGTTATATGAATGATGATGCAATTGATTAGTCGTGGTCTAATTTCTATGTGACGTTGTTGTGCATCATGCATTAATAGCATTTTTAGACGGTGGTGCCATACCCCAAAATTTCCCTACTGATATTACTAACCAATTTATTATTTTTTACTAATCTTGGTGTTATTATATTCTTTGGTTGAAATTATAATTTATTAGTTGTCTATTTTAAATATTGTTTACATATAATGAGGTTTAAATTAAGGGGGGGGGGGGGGGGGGTGATAAGTGCAAAAGTGTAGTTATTTTATATATACTTTTTGTTACACTTATCGATTCTTTGTTGTTAATATTGATTGAATAACCCCGTTGTTGTTGTAAATACGTTTGATTGTGTTTTGTGTACATATTGTATTGGTTGATTAGTTTTATATATGTTTTGTAGGTATTTGAGCATGGTTGGAGCAATGAGGAATAAAACTCCAAGATGAATTTTTTTATCAATAAAGGAAGAAGGCCAAGATTGGAGTACAAATGAAGTTATGCAGTGGAAGCAACAAAAGTTGTTGAACTTTCATACATCGCCGGATGAAATTCCTATCGTCAGACGATAGTGGGCGAGAATACCAATTTTGATTTTGCCTCTGCTTGCTTCGTGTCTAGGTTGCTAAGCGAAAATAAAGAGAGACTCTGGGTGAATCAGTGTACTGCTAGGAGATGTTAGATATTTGTTTCAGTTGAGGATGTGGCGCAGTCTGGGCCAAGTACATAGAAGCCATCATGGGGCGATGTGTTTGTGTCGTCGGGCAATGCGTGCAGAACAAAATCTCCTTATATTTTCCTTTTCATTTGGAGGGTGATGGTTTTGGCGGTGATTTTTGTTCTCTCAACTTCATCAAACTCATTTTTTGTAGTGGATTAGCTTAGATAACAACACTAGGGCTTTGCTTATGGATGATTAGAGGTGGATTTCTCAGTAATCGGACCTGACAAAACGGAAGATTTGTGGTTTATCTCTTCTCCTCTCTATGTATTTATCTTTTGTTTGGTTTTGTATGTATTTTAATTTGAACTTATGTATATCTGTCGCCCATGGCGTTATATAAAGATTGCTTTACAAATCTTTGTTGATTGTTGTCCTGGATTTTTGCTTTATGTTAAGGATTTGAGTTGTTATAGACATATACTGCTTAAATCCTTATCTAGGATGATTATCTTTTAGTTTCTGGATTCTAGAGATAGATTTAAAGCTAACAATATTTGTGGGTGTCGAAGCTTAATGCTTCAGTGTTGGTTCTGTCGGTTGAGAGATTGTCGATACGAGTAATATCGTTGTCTGATGTGTTGTTGAGGTTGGCTTAGAGATTGTCGTCGAGATTATATAGTAGTTATCTATACTTTGGGTTAGAAATAACTTAGGGAGTGAGTGATGCTAGATGACATTGATGAGTATTGTTAGGATGAATGTAAATGGTCAGTAGATTTAAGTCTATGATGAGTAGATTATATGCAAGCTTGATAAGTTCTTCCTTAGTTTTTCTTCTTCTTTTGTTTACATTTATTTTCTGTTGATATTTTTCTTTTCAAGTCATTTATCCCCAAACTAATTAATGAGAGATTTGTCAAACGGAGAATCAATAACCAATCTTTGTGGACACGATGTGATATAACCTAAATATCACACGATAAATTAATAACTTTTTTTTGCTTGTCGCTTTACCGCCGCAGCAAAATGGTGTCGTTCTCGGAGATTGCTTATATTGATTTCACATTGCGGTAATTATTTTGTTTTTGAGTTTTGTAATTAATATATATGTTGTATAGAAATTGTATATTAACTTGTATATGATATTTGTGCATATATATGTTTTCACGTATTCTTGTGAATTGTCTCGTTTTCATAATGTTTGTTATGTGATTGTTAGGACACTTTCTTTAGGTTTGCACGATGTGACAATACCATGGCATGAAGAGAGGAGGTTACTAGCTTGCAAAATAAAGGCGTCGAGCTTACGACATAAAACAAGCATGTTTGTTTGTATTTGTTTATGTGTGTAGTGATTCGTGTTTTAGCAAGTTGAAACAAGGAAATATTTTGAATTTCAAATCTTCACTTTTCAACTTGTTAATTCATTTTCACCCGGTTTTCATATTTTTATTTGTTTTGTTATGTCAAATTGTGTTTTTCGAAAGCTTGTCGTGTTTAGCTCGAGGAGTTTTGTTCGTTATAAATATTGTAAATTTTGTACATTGAAATTTTGTAGGAGTATTATTTTTCTAATTCTTTTTTTGTTGTTTGGACTCAAGTTTTGGTCCGGTAACTTGTAGAATATTGAGGTGAGTTGTCAAGTTTGATCATTTTGACTTGCGAGTGTATGGTAATGATTTTGTTAAAGTTTTGTACACGTTCAAGGTATGTGTTTATCACTTTCTACACTTTAGCATATTCATGATACTTAGACTTTTTACAATTTTTATGCCATTCATTCTTTTGTATACTTGTTCATTTGTGAATCACTTTAGTTCCCACCTTTTTGTGAGATAGCTTTTCATTGTTCACATATGCTGGAGGCCCTAATTCTTGCTTTAACTGGATTTTATTATGCTTAATCTTTTCTTTTGTGTTGATTGCATGAATGCAAGAAAATGATCAAGGCATTTTTGTTTCATTTTGAGCATAACTACCTAGCCAAATAGTCAATTCACCCTATGAGTGTATGATCATTAGTAACCTCTTTGAGATTTTTGTTGATATTCATGTTGTTTTTGCTAAATAGTTGTCTATGAGTGTTTAGTTCACCTTTTTGCATGGATGTTGATTCGTTGTTTTCTTGAACCCTTAACCATTATTTTTGTTTGAATTTTTACCTTGTCTTGGAAAGTAGGGAGTATTCACTAAGATGTTGGTTGAATTCAAGTTAGGGAGAAAAAATATTGTGTATTCATTGGTTGATTTCTATGAGGTTGAAAATAAAAAGAAAAGAAAGAAAGAAAAAAATGTGAATAAGAAGTGATAGAAAAAGAAAGAAACAACTGAAAAAAGCTTTGAAAAAGAAAAACAAAAAAAAGTATGGAATAATATTGTGTTAATTAGTGATGTGTGTTTGGTGTAACACTTGGAATGAAGAAGAAGTTTGATTGAAATTCTATTGTTTGAATCTTTGTGGAAGTAATTACTCCCTTAGGTTTAGGCAAGTTTTTGTTTCGATTAGCTTTAGGACTTATCACTTATTTGTTTACCCGACCACATTAAAACCTTGAAAATCCCTTGAGATTCTTGTTTTTATATTTTCAATGTAAATTTTTTGATGAATGCATAATTTAGTCTATTGTTTGCAAGATTGTTAGATAAGTGAAAATACCCCACTTTTGTGTATTTTTCATCTACCGATGATTGTGTTTGCTAGGTATGATTCATTTATGAACTAGTGTTGTTTTAGAATGTTAGGTATGATTTTTGTATTTAGCATTTTTTGTGTTTATGTTGTAGTCGTAGTTTAGTGGTAAGTGTTTACTTTGTATGTATGGTTTTTCATTTGAACTATTGCATATGTTTTCCGTTTTCAAAAACATGTTGACTCGTAATTCTTTGATTATCATTATTTGTTTCTTTGGGTTATTTGACTTTGTTTGAGGACAAACAATGATTCAAGTTGGGGAGAGTTAGATAAGTGCAAAAGTGTAGTTATTTTGTATATACTTTTTGTTGCATTTATCGACCCTTTGTTGTTAATATCAGTTGAATAACCCCGCTTTTTGTTGTAATAACGTTTAATTGTGTTTTGTGTACATATTGTATCAGTTGATTAGTTTTTTATATATTTTATGGGTATTTGAGCATGGTTAGAGCAATGAGGAATAAAGCTCCAAGATGAATTTTTTTATCAATAAAGGAAGAAGGCCAAGATTGGAGTCCAGATGAAGTTATGCAGTGTGTTGCACCCCAAAATTTTCCCTCCCATATTTCTCAATACATGTCAAGTGAAGTCCTCAAATTACTCAAGAAGGTCCAAGAGTTGACCAGACAAACTCTCTCCTAAGGGAGTCTACCTCAAATTAGGGTTTCATTTTGCATCAAGATGCTTGAGTCCAAAGGACCCCAAATGCTCACCATTGTCCTAATATGTTCTCAATATTATCCATGTCAAGTTTCAAGCCCTGCATAGAAAGTGTGCTCAGTTAATTGCTCAAATACCTAGAAATCGACTATGCTAGGTCAAAAGTCAACTGTGGCCCACATACAATCAAACTTCAAGATTTTTGGTCAACATCCTCATTTTGAAGTATCATTCATCATTTGATCAAGTATTGATCATGATTCCTCAAGTATTGCCCATAATTCATCAAAGCCCAAAAGTTGCTAAATTAGTGTTTTGTAGGAAAAGTCAACTCAAATTTGACCAAACATAACTTTCTCATACTTTATCAAAAATGTCTCATCCAACTCTCATTTTTCAGAGGATGAAATTCCATACATTTCATCTTCATCTTCCAAGTTGAAAATATTCACTCACAAGAAGATATGAATTTGGACATTATAGGACATTTTGAAAAGTCAACAAAAACTCCTTTTGGGTCAAAGCTTCATACATAAACATGGAAGACTCAATTGAGATGATACCAAAAGGGTTTCTTAGAGGACATCCTAAGCTCTCTAAAAAGTCAAAGAAAACCTCTCTAGGGTCAAAATTGAGAGAGTTGTGCAAAGGCCAAGTTGACCCTTTTTGCAAAATTGCCAAAATTCAAACATGCTCAAATTTACATTTTTTGCTAAATGGGCCCAAATTTTTATGCTTGCATATCATTCCTAACATAGTCCACGATCTATGGGACTCTCCATGCTTTATTTATTCATTTATTTAATTTATTTTGATTTTTATTCATTTAAAATTCAAATAAAATCAAATAAATCATAATAAATTATATATTGTATTTTAGGGATGATTTATGCATTGAAAAAAGATCTTATAGGCTGTCAAATGAAGATCAAATCGTGCAAGGCCAATTTGTTTGAAAAAGATTGGATTTGAGGCAAAACTGGAAGGGAATCATATGCATTGAAAGAGAAAATCAAATCTCCATAATTGATAAAGATACAATTCATTTTTATTGACCTAATGTGTTTCACTACATATAGAGAAGAGATCCAATGCACAAGGGAGAGGTTAGAGGCCTTGAAAGTCAACAAACAAAAGTGAGATTTTTGCAAAAAAAAGTGAGTTTCGAATTCTGGTTTATAGGTCGATTCAAGTCAATTTAAAGCCAGCAATCTATTCCTGGGCGTGGATTGAAGCTATTCTAATCGCTATCAAGGCAGAAAACCTTCAGAATCATCAGTTACACCTCAAGGTTTGCACCCTCTGAACTCAAACTTGTTTCTTCAGTTTTAAATATTTTGAATCTAATTCGCTTGCATAGACATGTTCATAATCATGCTGAGAATCTTCTTGATAGCCTGGATTTGAGTTTCGATGCAGGAATGGTCACCTGCCATAGTCAGGGTTCGTAAACTCCAAATTGGGGAACCCTAACTAGAGGCATAATTGGGCCAAATTTAAGGCCTTTTCATGTGCAGGGGAGGAAATAAAATTGATTTATGCCTTTGATTGGAATTTGTTTTGCTTGAATTGCGTTTTAAAGATTTGCAGGTTTGTAGCTACAGACAAATGTCGTCGCTATAGCCTATAGAGACGAATACGACCGTAGGTAAAAGTATCAGGTCAAAAACAACGGATCAATGAAGGAGACGCTGGCGTGGCTAAGGGAACTTGCTGATTGGTTCATTCAAATTCCCAGGGACCCACTTAGGGCGCACGCGTGACAGCTGGGCATAGGCCTGATTCACTATCATATAATTTTTGTTGTATTATATTAACGATTGAGTAGTTTGGTCCAGTGGCAAGAGTGAAGGAAGTTAAGGCGCTACAGTGTGCAAGGGCAGGGGTTTGATCCCTGCCTCTTGCATTTTACATTTTTTCTGAGGCTTTCTTGCAGGATTCTGTACCCCATAAGACCAAACGTCCACCATATACCCTCAACATCTGGCCATCAAACACATCTCTTATCCAGATCAACATGCCATCATTGGATAGTCTACCATACACCCCAGGTCAACCCATGCATTGGATCAAGTAGAGTCAAACGGGCCTCTGTCCATTTGGGCCCAGAAATTCAGTTCTAAACCCCCTTTTCAGCAACAACATCCAGGCCCATTTACTTTTCTTTTATTATTTATTTTCTTTATTTTTATTCTTTTAATTTTCATTGTTTATTTTACTTCACAAATTAATACATTTTTCATAAAAATTCATAAAATCAATAATAAAAAAAATTAGAATTAGACATTTTTAGTTTGTTTGATGTAATTTAGTTTAACTTAGGAAAACCTTAATTTATTTTCACAATTAAAATTAAATTAGAGAATTAGGTTAACTTCTATTTTTTTTTATTTTCTATTTTTCTCAAACAAATAAAAATGCAAAAAATAGATTTTAGAATAAATTAATTCATTTTTTTTCTTAAAATTAAAATTAATTATAATTAGGCCTTTCTTCTTTTTTAATTTAATGTAATAATTTCTTTACTTTCCTAAATAACCAAATAAAACAAAAACATTTTTTTAACTCATTGCAATTAGGTTTAAGTCGAGGGTCGAAACCCTAATTGTCTCGTATTCGAATCATCGCGCGTTTATTATTATATTTACCAATATTTCTGTAAATGCTCATGGTTTGTAATAGTTTAATCTAGGGCTGTTCATTTATCGCTTTTTCTGGGTTTTTGGCTATGTACTTAATCCCCCTCTCGAAGCCTTGTAATAGCGTAGATTTACTTTCTCGCATTTTAATTCTCGCAAATATTTAACTGTCTAGATGTATGTTAATAGGATTGTATGACAAGATTGCATGATGATTTAATACAGTTAGAAAACCCGAATGTGCAAAGATAAATAATTGAAAACAAATCACTTGCACATATCACTCTTAGGGTATACTCATACTTCGGTTGCCTTCGGTAAATGATCATTAAGTATAGGGTGTCTTAGTGGTTACCCTTTTGTATAAAAAAGATCAAATGTCCCGTTCAGATGTTGCCTCGAAAATGTTGCCTAAGAAATGTTGCCTCGGAAATGTTGCCTCAGAAATGTTTCCTCGAATATGATCTTAAGACTCTAGGGTTATTACTAAGATGTCCTAACATTGCTTTAATGATCATACGTCCCTTTCGAATTGACCCTTACAACTCCAACGACGGTTCTACCGATTTCTCAATAGTGGGATAGCGCTGTCTAAAGGAAACGAGAACATAAACGATCTTTTTTCGAGTAGGTAGATTCTAGTAGGTACTTGCTCAAATCAAATATTTTTCACACTTACACCTTTCAAAACAATTTTCCAAAACAAACTTCGTTACACCTTTGAGGACTGATACAAGGGTTATCACGAAGTTAAAACTCTTTTCAAAGACAAAGCACATACACAAGCAATTTTAACAGATGGGCAAGTACCTAAGAGCCCATGGAAAACCATGGATAGAAGGGGTGCTAACACCTCCCCTTTCTATAATCTACCCCCCGTACTCAAAATCTCGAAAAAAGGATTTTTTCTGTACTTTTTTCCTTTCCGGTTGGATGAAATAAAAGTCGGTGGCGACTCTTGCTTACTGCGACATTTTGTGAACACAAAACGCAAACCAGCATTTCAAAACAGTTGGTTCTGCCACCGTATCACAGAACTGGCGACTCTGCCGGGGACTTGTAAGTTGGGTATACCTTAGGATCTAGTTCATCATAATTGCTTCTCTTGATTGTTTTGAGTGCTTTACTTTTAAGGGTTTTGTTTGGGAGTTACTATAGATCCTAACCTGGATCTGGAAACACCTTTTAGGTAAGTAGCAATAGACTGTGAGGGAACTGTATAGCATAGACCGATACAGTTGAAGTAGTAGCTACGTTGATGTGGCACATTGGTTGGTACTGGTATCCCTTGTGGATAAACGAGGAGAATACGGGTCCTCCGCGTGGTGTCGTTAAGCATCAACTGACCTTAGAACCTTTTAATCGACCAACTTGGCCATTAGAAAGTAGTCAGATAGCCGGCCTCGGTGTAATGTTGGGAACTGGTTGATACTCGATGCTACACTCATTGAGACCATACTCTCGAGATAGTTCCGGCCGCCAGAAAAGATTGCGTGAGCTGAAACCATGATCGATGGAGGATGGTCAGTGATATTGAGCTCCTCTAGAACCCGGTTAATTTTTCTAGGACAGGTTGAAACCAACTTAACTTCAAGAGGGTACTACCTTTGACCTCATGCAAGCCTTAAACCTAAGGGTTTTGTGTGATTTGTTTGTGTTTGCAATATCTATGTTTGCTATACCTGTGGTTTACCATGACATCATGCATCATAACATGGCATTCATATTTCATTATACTAACTATTTCAAAGACCAAGGGAATTTATCTATGTTATGTTTTGTAGATTATGGCTTCCGTGCGCAGAAATACCATCCGAGTCAACTTTGTGCAAATACCTGCCCAACTTAAAGAACTAGCCTCAAGAGTTTCTGAGGCTTCTATGTTGATTAAGAGACACGGCTAACTTCTCAGCCTGGTTACTTCAAATATTTATGAGCAGATGATGAGTGTACTTTTCCAGTTCTTCGATCATGTGCATCATTGCTTCACCTTCCAAGACTACCAGCTGGTTCCCACCTTGGAAGAGTTCTCTCACCTCTTGGGCATATTCATTCTTGAACAGGTACCCTTCACAGGCATGGAAGAAGCTCCTAGACCATAAGACATTGCCTCAGCTCTGCATTTGAAACGGGCTGATGTAGTATCCAATTGGGAAACACGAAGCGGGGTTGAAGGTTTTCTAGCCAAATTTCTGATAGACCAGGCTTAGCTATTCTGGGATAATTTGGATTTTTAGGCTTTTGAAGATGTCTTGGCTCTCCTTATCTATGGTTTGGTTATCTTCCCAAATCCAGACTCCTTTGTAGATGTGAATGCTGTCAAGATTTTCCTTTCTCGCAATCCTGTGCCTACCCTACTGGGTGATATCTTGCATGCCCTCTATACTCGTACCGTGCGAAGAAGAGGGACTCTTATGTGTTGCATGTCGTTGTTGTCGTGGTGGTTTATTTCGCACCTCCCTAAGTCTGTGCTGAAGAACGAAGAAGGTTTGGGTTAGTCCTAAAGAATAATGTCACTTGCCCATACAGATATTCTTTAGAGTTCCCGGGCTATGGAAGACACTGTTGTTGAAATTCTGGCAGCAGATACTCAATGTCACAGTGAATGTTATGACACCGTATCTGACGTTCTACAAGACAGTAAGTCTAAAAGCAGTAAATAACATAGTCAATTGTTTACCCAGATCAGTGTGAAATAACACCTACTTTGGGGGATACCAAGCCAGGGAGGAAATCCACTATAAGAGATATTAATTCAGGAATAAACCTACCAGTTTATCTCCTTCACTTAAGACCTACCCAACGCAACTTCAATCTAAGTTCACCTTAAACCTGAGTTCCTACTCACTCCCCCTCAATCACAACAGTGACATTAAACAATTGACTAATGAAATTATGAAGACACTCTTCAGAACATACACTTGATTATGCTTCACAGCTTTTAATCAAGTAACCCAAACACTCGTGCTTCAAAGCTTTGAGTGATACATAAACCTAACTTGACTTTGCTTCAAAGCTTTAATCAAGTGACACAAACACTCGTGCTTCAAAGCTTTGAGTGATACACAACCCTTACAATAAAATCCTAATCCAAGTAACTTATCACAATGATAATTGCTTGGATTACAGTAGTTAAAACTATACAGCCCCTTATTGATCTTCTATCAAAAGTTATCTTCACCAACAGTCGTTCTGTTGAATATATAGGCTGTTGTTCTTCAGTTAGGGCTTCCACGAAAATAGCTAGGGTTAATTAACCTCAAGACGTGGTCAACGGACTTTATCAACCAGATTAGGGTTAAGCCAAGTTAACCTAAACTCCACGTGAGACTTTGTACTGGACTGTGTAAACCAGTTTCCTGAAAAATCTCAGAATTAACAAAACTGTACAACTGTTAGATCAGTACAGGATGTCTTAACATTGGTTATGACAACAAGAATCCTGTTTACTGATTTTGGTAGAATGTAATAAATATGATCATTGCATGATGATCAGCTAAACACTCAATTTGAGCAACTTCTGTATGACATCCTTTTTCTGCATAATGTACCTAGTAACCCAGAATGTTATGACATCAGTCATGACATTCACACACCTGGTTTTACCAAAAAACATGCCAACAACCAAACACTTACAAACTCCCCCTTTTGCAAATTTTTGGCTAAAACCCCTAAACAATCAGAGATTTGAAAGCAGTAGAATTAATATGTCTGCAGAAAGAAATAATGTCTACCAAGTATAATTAACACAAAAACTTCTCCCCCTCTTTAGCCATAAATAGGCCAAAGATACATGTACTTTTAGGATATACAGTCATCCAAAAATAAAAAACAGATAAAAATTCTAAAAACACTTGCAGCAACAGGTACCAGCAGCAAGGTTGTCATCTAATTCAAGCACTGTCATCTTCAGAGGAGGCACTATCTTCAGCATTAAGCTGATCTTCAGCAGCATCCTCTTCCCTTCTTCGTCCTTCAGTCTCCTCCTGTTCTAGTCTAGCAATCAGGTCCTCAAGAGTCCTTTTCCTTGTATCCAGCTCTTTGCAGGTTTCCTTCAGCACAACTATAGCATCAGTTCTCTTGGACTGAGTTTTGACAGTTGATGTCTCAGCTGATGTCATAACAATGTCAGGAACATGAGTTCCCTGAAATAGCTTGTAGTGCAATCCAAGATCAGGGGCTCTTTTGCATATAGTATCTTTTTCAACTAGAATGTCAGGATACTGAGCAAGGACTATACCACATAAGAGGGAGGGAAAGGCAATAGGGCCTTTAACAACATAGCTTCCAGCATATTTTAAAGTTTGATCAAAGATATACTTGCCATAGTCAAATTTTGTCCTGCTTCCAACAGCATAAATGAATCTTCCCAATCCTGTGGAGATGGTTGATTTATGGTTGGTGGAAACCCAGTTGGCTGCACCAATTTTGTGCAGAATGGCAAATTTCATGCTCAGTTTGCTTGCATTCAGCTTCCCTTTTAAGGGCCAGCTCTTGACTTGATTTGCAGTGATGGTTTGGCATACTTGGTTGTCAGTAACCTCTAGCTCAGGGCAAGCATCATTTGGTCTTCCTAGGAATTTGTTTATTTCAGAGGGAGAGAAATTTACCTTTCTTCCTCTCACATAGACACATTTAAAGTCAGCTGACCTTTGTTAGAACAAAGTTTGAATCTACTACCCTACATTTAAGTTTTGATGATAACAAAGTGAAAAGATATATCATTTATGTGATTCATGTATGAACTATCTGATGCCTAAATTATTATGTTCTAATTTGCAGATACTCTGAATTGTATAAGCAAGATAACACCTATTCAGCATCAGAATTTGGTTCCTGACATCAGCATCAGAAGTTGCCATATCAGAATGTCAGAATCAGATGATCAACTCACGTACATGCTGAAGCCTGATGAACAAGACTGCGCTCAATACTCTGATAAAGAAACACAACAGTTCATCAGCAGCTAAGCAGAGTCAGAATGAGCCAAGCCAGAACTTGCATTAAGTAAGCAACGGTACTGTGCATTGAAAGCAAATTAATACCAACGGCCTCATTCCAGACAAGATCTGCTCGATAAGGAAAGTTTGTTATTAGCATTGAATCAAGAATATTGCATCCAACGTTCATCATCTCAGTGCTATATAAACAAGACTTTGAAGATTGAAATGGCTAATGCTCTCCAAATCTTTACACGCAAAAAAGCTGATCAAAATCTTCTTTCTCTCAGTTTTGCTAAACACTACACATTCTGATATTCTATCATTGTTTAGAAATCTAGTTTCTAAGCTTTAATTTGTGTATACATCACAGTTGTGATACAGTTTTGTAGAAAACATTCACACACTTAGATTTGATCTCTTTGTAAGAAAGTGTTTCCTTGACAAACCGGGTTGTGGTTTGCATCAAGAAGGCTTTAGCAGTTGTTAAAGCAGTCTGTAATATTCAGTTGAATATAGTGGATTAAGACCTCGTTGGAGAGAGGCGAAATCACCTTGACGGGTGGACTGGAGTAGTTTGAGATCAAACGAACCAGGATAAAAATATCTTGTTCATTGCATTAGATTTCAGTTTTACAATTCAACCCCCCCTTCTTGTGTTTTTCACTACTTCAATTGGCATCAGAGCACCTGGTTCTGAGCTAAAACACTTAACTGTGTCGGTACAAGATCCAGCGTCAGAAAAACACAATGGCAGGAAACAATTCTCACATCAGCAATGACAACAATGAGGACAGAGACAGATTCAGCGGCAAACCTCCAGTCTTTGATGGAGAAAACTTTGATTACTAGAAAGACAGAATTGAAAGCTTCTTTCTGGCACATGATGCTGATCTGTGGGATATGGTGACAGATGGATACACGCACCCTGTGAATGCAAGCGGTC
Organism: Vicia faba; assembly: GCA_948472305.1. Lineage (NCBI taxonomy): Eukaryota > Viridiplantae > Streptophyta > Magnoliopsida > Fabales > Fabaceae > Vicia > Vicia faba. The sequence continues at coordinate 1,509,735,533 of OX451738.1, forward strand.
AGAAGATTGAGAGAAAAACAATGTCTGACCAACAAAAGCGTGACTTCAAGAATCACCACAAGGCCAGAACCATCCTCCTTAGCGCCATCTCCTATACTGAGTATGATAAGATCTCCAACAGAGACACAGCAAAGAATATTTTTGACTCACTCAGAATGACGCATGAGGGCAACGTTCAGGTCAAAGAAACTAAAGCTCTGGCGCTCATTCAGAAGTATGAGGCGTTCAAAATGGAAGAATCTGAATCCATTGAAACAATGTTCTCAAGATTCCAGATTCTGGTAGCTGGTCTCAAGGTTCTGGACAAAGGATACTCTACTGCTGACCATGTCAAGAAAATCATCAGAAGTTTACCCAAGCAGTGGAGACCTATGGTTACAGCTCTGAAGCTAGCTAAAGATCTCAACAAAATCACTCTGGAGGAACTTATCAGCTCCCTCAGAAGTCATGAGATAGAGCTAGAAGCTGACGAGCCTTAGAAGCAAGGTAAGCCTTTAGCATTAAAATCTAACAAAAAATTTGAGTCTAAAGTTTTGCAGGCAGTTGAAGAAACATTTGATGGATCCTCATCAGAAGAAGACGAACTCTCTCTCCTCTCCAGAAGAGTAAATCAACTGTGGAAGCAAAGACAAAGGAAGTTCAGGAATCCCAGAAGATCTGATCAGAATGAGTTTTCTTCCAGATACAGAAGGACAGATTCTTCCTCTGGATACAGAAGATCTGAAGGATCCTCCAGTAGCAAAAAGCCAAACACCAAGGACATCATCTGCTATGAGTGCAATGAGCAAGGACACTATAAGAGTGACTGCCCAAAGCTTCAGAGGGAAAAGCCTAAAAAGAAGTTTGGAAGAGAGAAGAAGAAAAGTCTCATGGCCACACGGGATGACTCTGACTCGTCTGAAGCTGACTCAGAATCAGATGATGAGAGGGCAAACATAACTCTCATGGCTAACATCTCAGAAGATAGTGAAGCTTCTGAATCAGACTCAGAATCAGATACTGAAGAGGTATTTCCTAACTTTGCTGTTAACTTTACAAAGGCTGAACTTACTGAAAGCCTTAATGAGATTCTGGAACGGTATCAACAAATTAGAGTTAAATTCAGAGACCTGAAAAGGAATCTTGAATCTGACTCTAATAAGACTGAGAGTCTCAAATTGGAGAATTCTGAGCTGAGAAATAAGATTTCAAAATTAGAAAACACTTTACAAAATTCTCAGAAGGAACCAATTTATGAAACTCCCAGCAACGCTGATGAGATCATCAAGGAGTATGATCACAGTTTCCAGAAGTTCCTTGCTAAAAGCATAGATAGAAGCAAAATGGCTTCAATGATCTATGGAGTTAGCAGAAACGGCAGGAAAGGAATAGGATACCAAGGTAAGGTTCTTACACCAAAGAATGTCATGGACTTAACCATTAAACACACTCCTCTAAATTCACATTTTGTGTATGGTCAGACACATGATATTAAATACACTAGCAGGAAGTACTCTGTGAAACCAAAATTCAACCAGAGTTTTGGTAAAACTAATAAATCAGGACCCAAGAAAATTTGGGTACCTAAGGATAAAATAATACATGTTGCAGATATCTTTAGCAGCAAGTCAGAAACACCAGTCATGGTACCTGGACTCTGGCTGCTCACGACACATGACGGGAAGAAGGCATATGTTCCAAAGCCTGGAACTTAAGCCTGGAGGCCACGTTGGCTTTGGAGGCAATCAGAGGGGAAAGATAATTGGCTCTGGAACTGTAGGTAATGGAAATCTTCCCTCTATTAATAATGTTCTGCTAGTAGATGGATTGATGCATAATCTGTTATCTATAAGTCAATTAAGTGATAACGGTTATGATATAATCTTTAATCAAAAATCATGTAAAGCTGTTAGTCAGAAAGATGGGACTATCCTGTTTAATGGTAAGAGGAAAAACAACATTTACAAAATCAAACTTTCTGAACTAAAGAGTCAGAATGTAAAATGTCTTTTGTCTGTTAACAACGAGCAGTGGATCTGGCACAGAAGATTGGGGCATGTTAGTATGAGAAGAATATCTCAGATTAACAAACTCAATCTGGTCAGAGGACTTCCTAATTTGAAGTTCAATTCAGATGCTCTGTGTGAAGCATGTCAGAAAGGCAAGTTTGCAAAACCTTCTTTTAAATCCAAAAATGTTGTTTCTACCTCTAAGCCATTAGAACTTCTGCACATTGACTTATTTGGACCAGTTAAAACTGCTCCAGTCAGTGGCAAGAAGTATGGGTTAGTAATCGTAGATGACTATAGCAAATGGACATGGGTAAAGTTCTTAAGACACAAGGACGAGTCACACTCTGTGTTTGTTACCTTCTGTAACCAAGTTCAGAATGAAAAGGATCTTAGAATCGTTAAAGTCAGAAGTGATCATGGTGGAGAATTCGAAAACAAAGATTTTGAGTCATTCTTTAATGACAGAGGCATTCTGCATGATTTCTCTTGTCCTAGAACTCCCCAACAAAATGGAGTTGTAGAATGAAAGAACAGAACATTGCAAGAAATGGCCAGAACCATGATCAATGAGACAAACGTTGCTAAGACCTTCTGGGCAGAGGCAATAAACACAGCGTGCTACATTCAGAATAGAATCTCAATAAGACCTATTCTAGAAAAGACTCCATATGAATTGTGGAAGAACAGAAAGCCCAACATTTCATATTTTCATCCATTTGGATGTACTTGCTTTATATTAAATACAAAGAATTATTTGAACAAGTTTGACTCTAAAGCACAGAAGTGTATTATGTTAGGATACTCTGAACGCTCAAGAGGGTACAGAGTATACAATACAGAAACACAGATTATGGAAGAATCAATCAGTGTTCGTTTTGATGATAAGCTTGACTCTGAAAAGTCAAAGCAGAATGAAGTTTTTGTAGGTATGGAAATTGAATTTACAGGTTCTGAAGACAAGTCATCAGAAGCTCTCAACACAGACACTCCTTCAACGTCTGAAAGGAGCACTGCTAGCAATCCTACAACAGCTGCTGATCAACCTCAGAAGAGATTACCCAGAAGCAGCTTGGATCACCCAGAAGAGACTATCTTAGGAAGAAAGGAAGATCCAATCAGAACAAGAGCAAGCTTCAGAAACTCTGAAGAAACTCTTATGGGACTCGTGTCTCTGATTGAACCTTCTTCTATTGATGAAGCACTTCTGGATAATGACTGGATTCTGGCAATGCAAGAAGAGCTGAATCAATTCACCAGAAACGACGTATGGGATCTCGTTCCCATACCAAAAGGATTCAACGTCATTGGAACAAGATGGGTGTTCAGAAACAAGCTAAATGAACAAGGTGAAGTCATCAGAAACAAGGCACGACTGGTTGCACAAGGTTATAGTCAACAAGAGGGGATAGACTATACAGAAACCTTTGCCCCAGTCGCCAGTCCACAGGCACAAGGAAGCTCCTGGACACTCTGAAGACTAAAAGCTATGAAGCTCTGATCACTATGAAGCTCTGATCCACTCTGATACTCTGATCCAAAGAAAAGCTCTGAAGCTCTGCTCTGACATGCTGATCTAAAGCTTTTGATAGTCAAAGACTCTAATACTCTGATGTTCAAAGAAAGGCAAAAAGATCTGATCCTGAAGAACACGTGTAATCAAAGGGAAGTAATAAACTCAGGGGGAGTATCTCTCAACTCTGATATCTTTTTACTCCTTATCCTTTTTACCTCTTACTCTGATGCATCTCTCTGATACCTTTTCACGTTATTTTCATTTAAAAATATCTAGTTTTTGTCATCATCAAAAAGGGGAAGATTGTTAGAACAAAGTTTGAATCTACTACCCTACATTTAAGTTTTGAGGATAACAAAGTGAAAAGATATATCATTTATGTGATTCATGTATGAACTATCTGCTGCCTAAATTATTATGTTCTAATTTGCAGATACTCTGAATTGTATAAGCAAGATAACACCTATTCAGCATCAGAATTTGGTTCCTGACATCAGTATCAGAAGTTGCCATATTAGAATGTCAGAATCAGATGATCAACTCACGTACATGCTGAAGCCTGATGAACAAGACTGCGCTCAATACTCTGATAAAGAAACACAACAGTTCATCAGCAGCTAAGCAGAGTCAGAATGAGCCAAGCCAGAACTTGAATTAAGTAAGCAACGGTACTGTGCATTGAAAGCAAATTAATACCAACGGCCTCATTCCAGACAAGATCTGCTCGATAAGGAAAGTTTGTTATTAGCATTGAATCAAGAATATTGCATCCAACGTTCATCATCTCAGTGCTATATAAATAAGACTTTGAAGATTGAAATGGCTAATGCTCTCCAAATCTTTACACGCAAAAAAGCTGATCAAAATCTTCTTTCTCTCAGTTTTGCTAAACACTACACATTCTGATATTCTATCATTGTTTAGCAATCTAGTTTCTAAGCTTTAATTTGTGTATACATCACAGTTGTGATATAGTTTTGTAGAAAACATTCACACACTTAGATTTGATCTCTTTGTAAGAAAGTGTTTCCTTGACAAACCGGGTTGTGGTTTGCATCAAGAAGGCTTTAGCAGTTGTTAAAGCAGTCTGTAATATTCAGTTGAATATAGTGGATTAAGACCTCGTTGGAGAGAGGCGAAATCACCTTGACGGGTGGACTGGAGTAGTTTGAGATCAAACGAACCAGGATAAAAATATCTTGTTCATTGCATTAGATTTCAGTTTTACAATTCAACCCCCCCTTCTTGTGTTTTTCACTACTTCAACCTTCCATCAGCACACCCATCAGATAAATTCACTATGAATTCTTTGACAAGAACTTCATAGCAGTTGGTAAACTTTACCACAGTATTTATTAGACCAGCAGTTTTGATTAGGTCCATGATCTCCTTACATTCCATGGCACCCTTGTTCAGTTCTCTTTCCAAGGCTATTCTTTTCAAACAAACATACTTCCACCTGTTTGCATTCTCAGGAAGGTGAAAGGAAATGTTGTCAGTGGGGACTTCAGGGACTTTAGACATTTTTCTTGATGGGAGTTTCCTTTTTAGAGGTATGTCTTCAGCATCAAATTCAAATTCTGATTCCTCATCAGAATCAGAGGGTTCAGGCTCTTTCCTTTTCTTATCTATTGGTTGTCTTACAGGCTTTGAGAGACTACCAGCAGGTACTCGAGTTTTCACCTTCCCTTTTGACAATCTAGCCTTCACAGTTTCTACTTCAACATCAGCAGTCTTCTCTATGGACATATATTTGGCAACATCCTTCTTTCCCTTTCTGTTCATCATTCTTCTAGCTATGCTAGGATTGATATTTATAATTAGGTCATTGTCAGAGTATTCTTCATCAACATCAATAACCGAGGTTTCAACAAACTTCTCAGAAGGGTTCTGGTGATCATCAAGATTTTCAGATGATTTCCTAATGTTGTCATCCGGTGTCTCAACATTTTGAGTGACATCTGGATTCATTTCAACATTTGGACTAGCAGCTTCTTGATTCAAAGGTACAGAAATGCCAGGTACCGAGTGATTCTCATTTAGAATCCTTGTAACAAGTCTAGCTATTGCTTGATGAACATAAGCTGAGCCTTCCCTATTTGATATTTTTGAGGGAACAGAGGATGTTTGAGAGGCATTACCAGATGTAGAAGCTTGAGACCTTCTTGCATGTCTTGTTCTCAGATTTTTAACCTTAGAGGGGTCAGCTGCCAGTTCACGAAGAGGAGTTATCTCCAAAACATCAGAATCCATGCAGTTTGTGATTGCCCTAGGTTCTCGATCAGAGGATGCGGAAGAAGAAGTCGTCTTTGAAGAGGATGATGTCATGGATAGTTGAGACATGTTGAGCGTCTTAGAAAACCAGTAATAGCGAGAGTAAAAACTTTGATTGAGAGAATGAAAATTGTTGCAGAGCCGAGAGAGGAAGGAGATAAATGACTGTCTATTCAACTTCTTAACAATTGTGAAAGAAATAGGGAAACAGATGATTAACCCAATCAAAATAGACTTAACAAAAAAATCTCCTTCATCACATGTTTTAAGCAAAATTAATTGCTACATTTCCTCATGTTGGCAAATACCCAACTTGCCCCTCAAATTTTCAAATTGATTTGCATCAAGTGCCTTGGTAAATATGTCAGCTAGTTGTAGTTCAGTGGCAACATGTTCCAGTTTAATCGTCTTCTCCTCTACAAGATCTCTGATGAAGTGATGTCTAATGTCAATGTGCTTGGTCCTGCTATGCTGAATAGGATTCTTGAAAATGTTGATAGTGCTCAGATTGTCACAGTACAATGTCATAACATCTTGTGTGACATTAGACTCAGTAAGCATCTGTTTCATCTAGATCATTTGAGAACAGCTACTACCAGCTGCTATGTATTCAGCTTCAGCAGTAGATAGAGACACACAGTTCTGTTTCTTGCTGAACCAGGAAACAAGATTATTTCCTAAGAAGAAACATCCTCTAGAGGTGCTTTTTCTATCATCAGCACTTCCAGCCCAATCAGCATCACAGTAACCAGTCAGAGTTGGTTCACATCCATGAGAGTACAGCAAGCCATAGTTGTGTGTTCCACTTACATACTTCAGAATTCTCTTCACTTGGTTGATATGACTTACTTTGGGTTCAGCCTGATATCTTGCACATACTCCAACTGCAAAAGCAATGTCAGGTCTGCTAGCTGTTAAGTATAGCAAACTTCCTATCATACTTTTGTATAAGCTTTGGTCCACCTTTACCCCACTTGAATCTTTGGACATCTTTAAGTGAGTACGTGCAGGAGTCCTTTTGTGACTGGCATTCTCCATCCCAAACTTCTTGACAATGTTCTTTGCATACTTGCTTTGAGACAAGAAGATTGAGTCTTCCATCTGTGTGACTTGCAGTCCAAGAAAGTAGGTCAATTCTCCCATGAGGCTCATTTCAAATTCAGCTTGCATCTGGTCAGCAAAATGTTTAACCATTTTATCTGACATTCCCCCAAACACTATGTCATCAACATAGATTTGAGCTACCATTATCTTTCCTCCTTCATTTTTGACAAAAAGAGTTTTATCGAAGCCTCTTTTCCTGTATCCTTTGTCAGAGAGGAATTTTGTCAACCTGTCATACCATGCTCTAGGAGATTGTTTCAGGCCATATAAAGCTTTCCTCAATTTGTAGACATGATCAGGGCAGTTTGGATCCACAAATACTTTAGGTTGTTCCACATAAACTTCCTCATTTAAGTACCCATTTAGGAAGGCACTTTTTACATCCATCTGAAATAACTTGAACTTGAGGAGACAAGCAATACCTAATAGGAGTCTGATTGATTCCAGTATGGCTACAGGAGCAAACGTCTCATCAAAGTCAACCCCTTCAACTTGAGTGTATCCTTGAGCAACAAGTCTTGCCTTATTCCTGGTGACAACTCCTTCAGCATCTGATTTGTTCTTGTAGATCCATTTTGTTCCAATGATGTTTGTTCCTCTTGGTCTAGGAACCAACTCCCATACTTCATGTTGCTTGAATTGGTTCAATTCATCTTGCATTGCTCCAATCCAGTATTCATCAGTTAAAGCTTCCTTAACATTTCTTGGTTCAATCTTAGATACAAAACAAGAGTTTGAGATGATTTCTCTAGATCTTGTAATGATTCCACTGTTAGGATCTCCTATGATGAGTTCCTTAGGATGATCTTTCTGAATTCTGATGGAGGGGTCTTTGTTAGCTTCCTTTGATTCAGATTCTGATGAAGTATTTTTAGGAATATCATCCTTTTGAGTTGAAGTTTCAAAGAATGTATCAACATCATATGGGACATTTTTTTCCTCATGGTAATCATCCACTATGACATTTATAGATTCCATCATAACTTTGGTCCTGGAATTCAATACCCTATAAGCTCTGCTGTTGGTAGAGTATCCTAGGAATATTCCTTCATCACTTTTAGGGTCCATCTTTCTCCTTTGTTCACGATCTGTCAGAATATAGCATTTGCTTCCAAATACATGGAAGTACTTCACTGTAGGCTTTCTTCCTTTCCAGAGTTCATAAATGGTGGATGATGTTCCCTTTCTCAAGGTGACCCTGTTATGGACATAACAGGCTGTATTCATAGCTTCAGCCCAAAAATGAATAGGAAGTCTTTTGGCATGTATCATATCTCTGGAAGATTCCTGTATGGTCCTGTTTTTCCTTTCTACAACTCCATTTTGCTGAGGAGTTATAGGTGAAGAGAATTCATGATTAATTCCTTCTGAGGAACAGAACTCATCAAAGTTATTGTTTTCAAATTCCTTGCCATGATCACTTCTGATTCTGACCATGCACCCTTCTTTTTCTCTTTGAATTCTTTTGCATAGTTCTTTAAACACTTCCAATACATCAGATTTTTCCCTAATGAAGTTAATCCAGGTGAATCTGGAAAAATCATCCACAACAACATAGGCATATCTTTTTCCACCAAGACTTTCCACCTGCATTGGTCCCATCAGATCCATATGTAGAAGTTCTAGTACCTTAGAGGTGGTCAAATGTCTTGACTTTGGATGTGACATCCTAGTCTGCTTCCCAGCCTGACATTCACCACAAACTCTCCCTTCATCAATTTGTAGTCTTGGAATCCCTCTGACTGCCTCCATGGATATAATCCTTTTCATTCCTCTTAGATGTAGATGACCAAGTTTTTGGTGCCACAGTTTCACTTCTTTTTCTTCTTTGGAAATAGAACACACAGAAGAGTAATTAGTGTTCTCAGGCTCCCACAAGTAGCAGTTGTCTTTAGATCTGACTCCTCTCATTATAACTTCTTGTTTCTCATTAGTTACAAGACATTCAGACTTGGTGAAGTTGACTTTGAATCCTAGGTCACATAATTGGCTTATACTTATGAGATTAGCAGTCAAGCCTTTTACCAGCAATACTTCATTTAGGTTTGGAACTCCATGTCAGTCCAAGTTTCCAACTCCTTTGATTTCTCATCTAGCACCATCTCCAAAGGTCACATAACTAGTAGTGTGAGGTTTAACATTATTGAGAAGATTCTTGATTCCAGTCATGTGTTTAGAGCAACCACTGTCAAAGTACCAGTCTTCCTTTGCAGAGACTCTAAGGGAGGTGTGAGCTATCAGGGCAGTAGCCTTTTTCTTCCACTGTTGAGTATATGGTACCTTGTTAGACTTAGGTTTGACAACTGGGGTCTGATTAGGATATCCATATAATCTGAAGCAGAATGGCTTTATGTGACCAAACCTCCCACAATGATGACATCTCCATCTTTGATACTTTTTCTTCATATTTCTCTGTTCTCGATGTTGAGTTTTATGTTGTGACATCTGCTTTGACATTTGTTTATCAGGCCTGATCTTCTTCTTGTCCATAACAGATTTCTTTGCTGCCACAAATCCTAGACCAGACTTGTTTCCCACATTTTGTCCAATCTGAAGGATTTCTTCTAATTTGTCAGTTCCATTTGTCAGCATCTTGACAGATTTGGTCATCTGGTCCAATTTTGAGTTTAGCATTTGAACTTCCCCTTCTAGATGACTTATAGTATCAATGCATGCCTTTTTCTTAGCCTCCAACTTTATTATGAGTTTTGTTTGTCTCTCATTTTGCTGACAGACTTCAGCACTTCTGATACATAACTTCTTGTAGGAATCAACCAGTTATTCAAATGTCACTTCCTCATCACTAGAGTCACTATCAGAGTTACAAATACCAGTTAGTGCAGTAACTAGTTTGGCAGATTCTTCTTCAGAATTACTTTTTGAATCACAGTTAGACGAAGTAACAGACATTCCTTTCTTTTGTTTCTTAAGAAAGGTAGGACATTAAGCTCGAATGTGCCCATATCCTTCACATCCATGGCATTGAATTCCTTTGCTTTGATTTCCCTTCTCTTTAGACTTTGGTCTTCTGCTTGAGTCATAGGATATGTTAATGTCAGAAGGAATGTTCTTAACATTTGACCTTGATTTTGGATCCATTCTCTTGATGAGTTTGTTGAATTGTCTTCCAAGCATGGCTATAGCTTCTGAAATATTTTCTTCTTCATCCTCCTTGTTTTCATCTTCAGTATTAGATACAAGTGCTATGCTCTTGTTTTTATTGTCGACATTGTCACTGATCCCCATCTCAAAGGTCTGAAGTGACCCAATGAGTTCATCCACCTTCAAATTGCAGATATCCTGAACTTCCTCTATAGCAGTCACCTTCATTGCAAATCTTTTAGGCAAGGATCTGAGAATCTTTCTCACCAGCTTTTCTTCTGACATCTTTTCTCCCAATGCTCCTGAGGTGTTTGCAATCTCCAAGATGTTCATGTGAAACTCATGAATGGCCTCATCTTCCATCATTCTTAGGTTCTCAAATTTGGTAGTCAGCATCTGAAGCCTTGACATTTTTACTTTGGATGTGCCCTCATGAGTAGTTTTGAGAGTGTCCCAAACTTACTTGGCTAGTTCACATTGATGTACTAGTCTGAATATGTTTCTATCAATTCCATTGAACAAAGCATTTAAGGCTTTGGAATTACCCAGGGCTAACTCATCTTCTTCTTTGCTCCATTCTTCCTCAGGTTTCAGACTGATTGTTCCATCTTTCTAAGTTATGGTGGGATGGTTCCATCCTTTGTCAGCAGCTCTCCAAGCCTTTTTGTCCAGTCATTTTAAGAAGGAAATCATACGAGGTTTCCAGTAGTCATAATTTGATCCATCCAGAATAGGTGGTCTATTTCCAAAAACTCCTTCTTTGTCCATAGCGCCAGAAAATAATATCCCTAGATCTCACCCAGTAAGACAGGCAGGGTGCCTGCTCTGATGCCAATTGAAATTCTGGCAGCAGATACTCAATGTCACAGTGAATGTTATGACACCGTATCTGACGTTCTACAAGACAGTAAGTCTAAAAGCAGTAAATAACACAGTCAATTGTTTACCCAGTTCAGTGTGAAACAACACCTACTCTGGGGGCTACCAAGCCAGGGAGGAAATCCACTATAAGAGATATTAATTCAGGAATAAACCTACCAGTTTATCTCCATCACTTAAGACCTACCCAATGTAAATTCAATCTAAGTTCACCTTAAACCTGAGTTCCTACTCACTCCCCCTCAATCACAGCAGTGACATTAAACAATTGACTAATGAAATTATGAAGACACTCTTCAGAACATACACTTGATTATGCTTCACAACTTTTAATCAAGTAACACAAACACTCGTGCTTCAAAGCTTTGAGTGATACATAAACCTAACTTGACTTTGCTTCAAAGCTTTAATCAAGTGACACAAACACTCGTGCTTCAAAGCTTTGAGTGATACACAACCCTTACAATCAAATCCTACTTCAAGTCACTTATCACAATGATAATTGCTTAGATTATAGTAGTTAAAACTATACAGCCCCTTATTGATCTTCTGTCAAAAGTTATCTTCACCAACAGTCGTTCTGTTGAATATATAGGCCGTTGTTCTTCAGTTAGGGCTTCCACGAAAATAGTTAGGGTTAATTAACCTCAAGACTTGGTCACAGGACTTTATCAACCAGATTAGGGTTAAGCCAAGTTAACCTAAACTCCACGTGAGACTTTGTACTGGACTGTGTAAACCAGTTTCCTGAAAAATCTCAGAATTAACAAAACTGTACAACTGTTAGATCAGTACAGGATGTCTTAACATTGGTTATGACAACAAGAATCCTGTTTACTGATTTTGGTAGAATGTAATAAATATGATCATTGCATGATGATCAGCTAAACACTCAATTTAAGCAGCTTCTGTATGACATTCTTTTTCTGCAGAATGTACCTAGTAACCCAGAATGTTATGACATCAGTCATGACATTCACACACCTGGTTTTACCAAAAAACATGCCAACAACCAAACACTTACAGTTGTTATTGACCGTTGTGGGGGATACCCTAATGTCCCATTGCTTGGAATCAGAGGGGGTATAACTTACAATCCTTGTCTAGATTTACGACAATTTGGTCTTGCTCGTAGAGATGGTCCCTATGAGCTGCTTCTTGAGGACATTGTATTTGACTACAAGGAGGACGTTAAGGAGCACCGCCGGAGGTTTATACGAGCTTGGGGCATGGTGAACAGATCTGACCCTCAAGATTTGCGACAAAGGACTTCCCTTCCTATGCAGCCTTACCTCCAATGGGTCCGAGCTCGTGCCCAGAAGCTTGGGATGCCCTACGAGGCCGTATTACCAGTGATTGTGGAACCCACCAACAAAGAGGGAATTCCTTATACGGTTCTTTATCCTTACATGCCCACTGATCCTGGAGAGTTGCAGAGGTCCTGGACTCAGCTGAAGAATGAGCGGGATACTTACTGGGAAAAGTACCATGAGCAAGAAAGGAAGATTTTGAAGCTCACCAGGCAGCTCGAGGAAGAAAGAGTGATCAATGATTACATCAGAACAAAGAGGAAGCGTCCATGGGACTTTTGATTTTGTTTTTCTAGTTTTTAGAGTGTGTTTTATTTACTTCTTTGTAACGCCTTAAAGGCATTGTTGAACCTTTCAAAGTTAATCTAATAAAGTTTGTTTATTTTTGGTTTGCAAATTTAAATATCCCAAAGTCTTTGAAATTATTACATGCATCCCATTATCCAGCACATCATTAACAGGTACCACTACAGGTTTCTCTTCTTCGCTGTTTATCTTAGCAGAAATGTCTTCTAATCAAGCCATCAAAGATCTTCAGCACAGAACGCCCAATTCCAACAGATGTTCATAAGTCTGGCTAAAGGGCAAGAGGACCTGAAGACCCTTATTCTGAAAGAGAAGAAGAAGAAGAAGAAGGTCGGTATTCTGAACATGGGTAGAAGATTCGGAGAAAGGATAAGACAATCAGCTGATCTGACCTCCTCATCCAAGGACGGGGAAAACCAAGAAAGGATAAAGGACCCTAGTCCAGCAGTTTTTGATAACGATATAGATTATGATGACGAGCAATATCCTCCTGCTGAGGATAGATACAAGCATCTAGAAGACCGTCTGAGTGCTATGGAGATTCAGAAGATCCCTGGTTTGGATTTCAGAGAACTAGGACTGGTATCGGGAGTGGTGATCCCTCATAAGTTCAAAGCTCCAGTTTTTGCCAAGTACGATGGAGTATCCTGTCCAAAACTCCATCATCACTCTTACGTCAGAAAAATCTAACCCCACACTACTGATAGAAATTTGTGGGTACACTTCTTTCAAGATAGTTTATCAGGGACTCAGCTTGAATGGTTTTATCAGTTGGAAGGAGCCAGTGTCCGAAACTGGGAAGACCTTGCTGCTGCCTTTTACAGGCAATATCAGTATAACGCCAACCTTGCTCCCACTCTTACTCAGCTCTAGGGTATGTCTATGGGTGCAAGTGAAGGTTTTAAGGACTATGCTCAAAAGTGGAGAAACTTGGCTGGAAGAGTCCAGCCCCCTTTATCTGATAGGGAGTTGGTGGACATGTTTTTGGGGACACTATCTGGTCCATTTTTCAATCATCTGATCGGCAGTTCGTCGTTTGGGTTTAGTGAGTTGATTTTGACTGGAGAGAGAGTAGAATCTGGCATTCAAAGTGGTAAAATATAGAAGGATGCTTCATCAAGTGCAGTAAAGAAGCCTTTCACCGGTAAGAAGGAAGCTAGTGCAGTCTACGGCCCGAGGGGCCAAAGTAGACTTAAACACCGTCAAGCGGTAAATGCTGTAGTGATATTGAGACCCACGGTTGCTCCACAATGCAATAATCAGCAAAGGGTAGAAAGACCACAACGACAGTTTACCCGCATCAACATGACTTTAGCTGAAGTACTGCCTTATCTGTTAAAATCCAACTTGGCAATCTTGAAAGAGGCTCCCAAGAATCCAAACACTACTTCTCCCAGATACAATCCCAACGTGCGATGCGCCTACCATTCAGAGAGTCCTGGTCACGACACAAACGATTGCTGGGCTCTGAGGAATAAAGTGTATGATTTGTTGGAAGCTAAAGAGATTGAGTTTGATGCTCTGGAAAAGCCAAACGTTATAACTTCTCCTATGCCCAAACATGGTCGTGGAGTCAATGCTTTGGACACTGATTCGTTTATGACCTATGTGGAAGAAATCTATACTCCTCTGATGGCGGTTAAGAAGAATTTGTTGTCGGTCGGTTTATTTCCGGGTTGTGCTGAAGGTTGCAACATGTGTTCAATTCTGCATTCCGGTTGCTGTTTATTGAAATCAGGTGTTCAGCGCCGGATGGATAATAAGGAAATTTTATTTGAGAAGACTATGATTCTGTTTGAAGATGTTTCCATTATCACCATTTCCGCCAACCCTTCCAAGGTTTCCTCGAGAAAACCTGTTACGGTTACACCCGTTCTACGAATTGCTCCGTTAATAATCACTGCTCCGGGTCCCATCCCATATACCTCAGATAAGGCTATCCCATGGCATTACGGTGCTGATGTATATTACCATGGTGTTAAACAAGATCTGAGGACTGGAGAAGCCGATATGGATATCAGCAATATTATTGGGACAAGCAAGGTCACCAGAAGTGGAAGACTCTTTTCTCCCGAGATTTCCCCTCCGACTGTCCACAAACCTGTTGTCACTCCGTCTGCCAGTACATCAACTATTGTCCCAGTTTCTACTCCAGTTATCACCCTTGTCGCCAAGCCATCTGGGACTCGGGGCAAAGAAATCATAGGTGAGCCTGCCCGGACGGAGGAACCTAAAAAGATCATTGTAGAAACCTCGAAACAAGAGATAGAGGAAATATTGAAAATTATCAAGAAGAGCGACTACAATATGGTCGAGAATCTGGGGCAGACCCTGTCAAAGATCTCCATGTTGTCCTTGTTGTTATGTTCTGAAGCCCATGCGAAGGCTTTGATTGCGTTTCTCAAGACTGCGCATGTACCGCAAGAAACTTCTGCAGAATAGTTCAAAGATTGTGTGGCTAGCCTAACTGCTGACAATGGGTTAGGGTTTTCAGATGCGAATCTGACTGCTAAAGGGAGAAATCATAATGATGCTCTGCATGTCTCGATCGAGTGTAGGGGCACCACTATGGCCCATGTGCTGGTTGATATTGGGTCCTCACTGAATGTTCTACCAAAGAAAGCGTTAGACCGTCTGGATTGTGAAGTTTTGATTCTAAAGCCGAGTAATATTATGGTAAGGGCTTTTAATGGATCAAAAAGAATGGTGCACGGGGAGGTGGACATCCCTGTCAAGGTGGGTTCTCAGACCTTTGGGTCCACCTTCTACGTGATGGATATCAGATCATCGTATTCTTGCTTGCTGGTTCGTCCTTGGATTCATAAGGCTGGGGAAGTGACTTCCATACTCCATCAAATGTTGAAATATCCAGTGAAGGGGAAGATTGTCACGGTACGAGGTGAAGAGGAGTATATGGTGAGCCATCTCAATTCCTTCCACTACGTGGAGATGGACAGGGAATTCATAGAAACTCCTTGTCAAAATTTCGAAGAGGTCCCTCAGTTCTCGGCATCAACTGAAGTTACCACCAGCAAACCTCCATTGAAGATGGCTTCTCTCAAAGATGCCAGGGCTGTAATTGAAGAAGGTGGGTGTACCAATTGGGATCATCTCCCTGATTTCAATCACAAAACTGACAAATTTGGTTTGGGCTTTACTACAGGGGCTCAGAAGGCTATTAGGCACGCACGGATTGGAAGACCTCCTCTACACATCAGCAATCGTGGAGTTAATGCAATTGAGGATAATGAAGAGGATTCAGACATCGACAACTGGATCTACCCTACAACCAATGGTGGACTAAACAACTGGACGGCGAAGGACTTCATACCAGTTTCTTTTATTCCACAGTAATTGACTTTTTGTTTTAAGATTTATAATAAACAGTTTGAAACTTTACGGCCCGGTGCCTTGCCCGAGGCACCATGGCTTTGCTTGTGAGGGATTATTGTTTATCATTTCATATATCATTAATAAAACATTGGACGTTTCTTGCATTACAAATTCTGCACTCCTTGTTTTTCTTTTCTGTCTCTCGCTTTATAAAAACAACTATTCTCTTACACACACTCACGTATCATAATGCAGATCCATATCCACTCTGGATCCCATTGATAACAGTTCTGCTACTGCCAATTATGACTTTGAAAATCCGATCGACCAAGCTGAGGATGATTGTGAGGTGCCTGGAGAACTTTCTAGACGGTTACAGAGGGAAGAGAGGTCCATACAGCCTCATGAAGTGTCGGTTGAATCAGTAAATTTGGGTACAGAGGAAGACAGGAAAGAGGTCAAAATAGGTGTGAACCTAGAGCCTAGTGTCAAGCAGCGGTTGATACAAATGCTACGCGACTATGTTGAGATCTTCGCCTGGTCCTACGAAGATATGCCTGGTTTGGACACTGATATTGTGGTTCATCGCTTGCCGACTAAAGAAGACTGCCCTTCGATAAAGAAAAAGGTTCGCCGTATACGCCCCGAAATGTCAGGAAAAATCAAAGCAGAGGTCATGAAACAGTTCGGTGAAGGGTTCTTAGCTGTCACTTCTTATCCGTAGTGGGTTGCCAATGTTGTTCCAGTACCT
Source organism: Vicia faba (assembly GCA_948472305.1). NCBI lineage: Eukaryota > Viridiplantae > Streptophyta > Magnoliopsida > Fabales > Fabaceae > Vicia > Vicia faba. The sequence goes on from OX451738.1 coordinate 1,509,752,096, forward strand.
AAGAAGGACGGTAAGGTACGGATGTGTGTGGACTATAGAGATCTGAACAGAGCAAGCCCCAAGGATAACTTCCCGCTTCCTCACATTGATGTTCTAGTCGACAACATCGCGCAGCATAAGATCTTCTCCTTCATGGATGGTTTTTCTGGCTACAACCAGATCAAGATGGCTCCTGAGGATATGGAGAAGACAACCTTTGTTACACAGTGGGGCACCTTCTGTTACAAGTTAATGCCTTTTGGGTTGAAGAATGCTGGGGCAACTTATCAACGCCCCATGGTCGCTTTGTTCCACGACATGATTCATCATGAGATCAAGGTTTATGTTGATGACATGATAGCCAGGTCTCTAACTGAGGAAGAGCACCTTGATCATCTCCAGAAACTGTTCGAAAGGTTGAAGACGTACAAGCTAAGGTTGAATCTGAACAAGTGTACCTTCGGGGTAAGGTCTGGTAAGCTTCTGGGTTTTATCGTCAGTGATAAGGGTATTCAGGTGGACCCTGCAAAGGTAAAATCCAAACAAGAGATGCTGGCTCCCCGCATGGAAAAAGAAGTTAGAGGTTTCCTGGGATGTTTGAATTACATTGCCAGGTTCATTTCACATTTTACTGCTACTTAAGAGCCAATCTTCAAGCTGCTGAAGAAAGATCAAGTGGTAAAGTGGAATGATGAATTCCATACCTCTTTTGAAAGAATCAAGGATTACCTTCAAGAACCACCAATTCTGATGCCTCCAGTTGAAGGAAGACCTTTGATTTTATACTTGACAGTGCTAGACAATTCAATGGGGTGTGTGCTGGGGAAGCATGATGAGTCTGGCCGAAAAGAGCACGCTATTTACTACCTTAGAAAAAAGTTTACTGACTGTGAGACCCGATACTCATTGTTCGAGAAAACTTGTTGCGCTTTGGCATGGGCTGCTCGCCGGCTGAGACAGTATATGCTGACTCACACTACCTTGTTGAGATCAAAGATAGATCCAATCAAGTATATTTTCGAGAAGCCCTCTCTCTACGGAAGGATAGCAAGATGGCAGATGATCTTAACTGAGTATGACATCCAATACACAACCCAAAAAGAAAACAAGGGGAGTGTATTGGCATATCATTTGGCGCATCAGGCCGTGGATGACTACCAGTCCATGAATTTCGAGTTCTCGAATGAGAATATCATGTTGGTAACCGACTGTGAAGAACCTGGACGAAAAGGGATCCCGATGGTCTATGTATTTTGATGGAGCCTCGAACGCATTAGGTAATGGCATCGGCGCTGTAATTATATCTCCTGAGGGCTCTCATACTCCGTTCACCGCCCGATTATGCTTTAACTGCACCAACAATATGGTGGAGTATGAAGCATGTATCATGGGTCTTCGAGCTTCTATTGACCTGAGGATTAAGTTCTTGAGTGTATTCGGAGATTCCGCTCTGGTGATAAGTTAGATCAAAGGCGAGTGGGATACGAAGCACCCGAATCTTATTCCTTACAAAGAGTATATACTGACATTGCTCCCACACTTCGAAGAGATAACCGTTGAACATTTCCCTAGAGAGGATAATCAGTTAGCGGACGCGCTAGCTACCATGTCTTCTATGTTCAAAGTCAGGTGGGACAATGAAGCTCCCCATATTACCATTGAGAGGTTGGAAGAACACACGTATTGCTGTGACATTGAGACTAAAGAGGTAGCGGACAAACCCTGGTTTCACTAGGTAAAGAGATATCTTGAGGCTCAAGAATACCCTGAGGGGGCATCCGTTAATGATAAGAAGTTTCTGAGAAGGTTTGTTGTGAAGTTCTTCATCAGTAATGGAATCCTTTATAAGTGTAACCATGATTCAACCTTACTATAATGTGTGGACAAGAGAGAGGCAGAAATAATCATGGCAGAGTTACATGAAGGTACCTTCGGAACTCATTCTAGTGGGTAGGATATTACTGGTATACTATGGAAGCCAATTGTTATCAGCATTCTCGAACCTATCATAAGTGCCAAGTCTATGCTGATAAGGTGCAAGTACCTCTTATGCCCCTAAATGTTTTGACAGCTCCTTGGCCTTTTGCAATGTGGGGCATCGACATGATTGGCGAGATCAGACCTACTGCGTCTAACGGGCATCGCTTCATTCTGGTGGCCATTAATTACTTTACAAAGTGGGTCGAGGTAGCTTCCTTTGCTACAGTAACCAAGAACGTCGTGGCGTGGTTTATCCGACACAATCTGATCTGTCGATATGGTGTACCAGAGAGGATTATTACGGACAATGGTACAAATCTCAAAAATACAATGATCACCGAGCTCTGTAAACAGTTCAAGATTCAGCATCATAACTCTTCTTCCTACTGGCCGAAGATGAATGGCGCTGTTGAAGCAGCTAACAAGAACATCAAGAAGATTGTGCAGAAGATGATAGTGACATACAAAGAATGGCATGAGATGCTACCATTCTCTCTTCATGGGTACCGTACCTCAGCACGAACGTCGACAGGGGAAACACCCTACTCTCTGGTGTATAGCATGAAGGCAGACCTACCCATCGAAGTCCAGATACCCTCTCTCAGGATTATGAAGGATGCGGGTTTGAGCAAAGACGACTGGATCTAGACCCGACTTGATCAGCTGAATCTAATTGATGAAAAGAGGCTTACTGCTATTTGTCATGGTCAGACGTATCAAAAGAAAATGATCAAGGCTTTTAACAAGAAAGTCAGACGTCAAGAATATCAAGTTGGGGATCTAGTGATAAAACACGTCATATTACCGCAAGGTGATCCCAGGGGAAAATGGACCCCCACATACGAAGGGCCATTTGTGGTTAAGAACATCTTCTCAGGAGGAGCTATGATTTTAATCACCATGGATGGTGACGACCTTCCTCACCCCGTCAATGCAGACATAGTGAAAAGATACTACGCATAATCAAAGACCTGCTAGGTTGACTGGCCTAGGAAAAAATAAGGGCTTCCCGGAGAACCAAAAGTGTTCAGGAAAAAGTAAGGGATGAAAATGAAAAAAAAACTGTACACCCGGCAAGTCGAAAACCTGAAAAGGCGACTTGGGCAAAAAAGGGTATCTCGGTGGGCTGAAAACCCGAAACGGAGGTCCAGGAAAAAATTAGGGATTGAAGCGTAACACTATGTCTCATTGGATCATCTCATAACCAGACTTCGGTATCGACTATCAAGCTTAGACAGCACCGATCAATCTGATCCACCTTCAGCCAAGTAGCAAAGTGATGAGACGCTTGAAGATATAAAGGCAATAGCAGAGTTGGAACCCAATGGGGTCGTTTGACCTAGCTGTTTTTCTTGCTTTCACAAATTGTATAATTTCTGATTTTCGGTGGTGTTCTCTTACTAGGACGTCAGCCTCATTGTACAAAACGCCTATTACACGCCAACTTCAAAAATCAATACAATTCATTTTCACCAGAAATTTCAAATTGTTTTTTCTTTTTTGTTTTGTTTTACAAGAACGCCCAATGATTTATTTTTTATATGTGTATTTGAAAATAATTGTTGCTCATAAATATTTACATGTGAAACAAAAGACAATTACCCGTAATTCCAGGAACAAGGACAAACAAGAAGTGCCCACACCTCACAGTTATTCTACCCACCAAGTATTGGGATAGAGCCAGCTCAAGAACATGAGTAGTGATACATACACTCCTATAAAGTAAAGAGTATCTAAAGACAGGGACGTTAGCTTTCCCGAACAGGACACAACTCTCCCCAGCCGAAGTCCACAATCGCGAGTGAGTCGGTAAAATTTTCCCCAAGCAGAGTTTGTTTATCACCGGTAACAGAAGTTCGTCCCCAGCTGATTTATTCCTCCAAGTCGGCAGATCTATCAATAGAGTATCTCCTCTCCAAAAGAGTTATTCCCCGCGGAGTTTGTTTTCAGACAGAATCTCGCCCAACAGAATATTTACCGACCAAGGGGAAAATCCCCAGCACGGTCATCTTTGTTCACCATCCCCAACAGAGGTGGAGGAACTATGATTTTCATAGCAATCAGGGATTTATTTTCCCAGATTCAGATTATCACGTCAGCATTTCATGTTCATACATTATGACATATGCATGCACCACATATAACATAGTCTCATTTATTTTGAGAACGTCAACACACAATGCATCTCATGCATGACATATGGCTAACCTTGTATTTCTTTCAGGAAAGACATTATTATCAACTATTTCCAGCAAGCCCATGATCAACACTTGAAGCTAGACAGAGTAATCATTGGCAACAAATGCAACCTATCCAGGTTCCTTCTCACAGCCCTACTACCCAGGCTTTCATATCGAAGTAACCCTACGACCCAGGTTCCTTCTCAAGCCCTACTATCCAGGCTTTCATCTCGAAGTAACCCTACGACCCAGGTTCCTTCTCAAGCCCTACTATCTAGGCTTTCATCTCGAAATAACCCTACGAACCAGGTTCCTTCTCAAGCCCTACTATTCTGGCTTTCATCTCAAAGTAACCCTACGACCCAGGTTCCTTATCAAGTCCTAGTATCCAGGATTTCATCTCGAAGTAACCCTACTATCCAGGTTCCTTCTCAAGCCCTACTATCCAGGCTTTCATCTCGAAGTAACCCTACGAACCGGGTTCCTTCTCAAGCCCTACTATCCTGGCTTTCATCTCGAAGTAACCCTACGACCCAGGTTCCTTCTCAAGCCCTACTATCCAGGCTTTCATCTCGAAGTAACCCTACGACCCAGGTTCCTTCTCAAGCCCTACTATCCAGGCTTTCATCTCGAAGTAACCCTACGACCCAGGTTCCTTCTCAAGCCCTACTATCCTGCCTTTCATCTCGAAGTAACCCTATGACCCAGGTTCCTTCTCAAGCCCTACTATCTAGGATTTCATCTCGAAGTAACCCTACTATCCAGGTTCCTTCTCAAGCCCTACTATCCAGGCTTTCATCTCGAAGTAACCCTACGACCCGGGTTCCATATCAAGCCCTACTATCCAGGCTTTCATATCGAAGTAACCCTACGACCCGGGTTCCTTCTCAAGCCCTACTATCCTGGCTTTCCTCTCAAAGTAACGTTACTATCCAGTTTCCTTCTCAAGCCCTACTATCCTGGATTTCATCTCGAAGTACCCCTACGACCCAGGTTCCTTCTCAAGCCCTACTATCCAGGCTTTCATCTCGAAGTAACCCTAATATCCAGGTTCCTTTTCAAGCCCTACTATCCAGGCTTTCATCTCGAAGTAACCCTATTATCCGGGTTCCTTCTCATAACCATACTACCCAGGCTTTCATCTCGAAGTAACCCTACTATCTAGGTTCCTTATCATACCCTTGCTATCCGAGTTTTTCCTCTATTATCCCCAGACAGCAGTTCACAACATTGTAAGAACTGGACCCGATCAAACACAATTGATTTCACATTCCCCCAGTAAGTCACGGTGTAAGATATACCCCGACCAAACACAAGAACACTCCCTCTTCCCAAACCGGAATCATTCCCCAGTAGGGTAACGGACAACTGAAGCTCCTAAAACTCTATTTCTCTCTCAAGACAAGGATCAACATTCCTCAGCGAAGTCCTCCTCAACAACAGGTATACATGATCTCGCAAAAGAATCTCCTATGTGATCGACACCTCTTCGGATGGCATCTTTAAGACCATATCCCATCATCGACTCCCAAATGGCATCTATAAGCCCATTCCAGATATCGCAAGTCAAATATCACTTCATGCGATTGCAAATTTCTGGGCACTCTAGTCTTCAATCATCTTCCACCTTCAGATCACGAAAGGCAGACAAGCCAATCTACATCCCCAGGTTTAAGAAGATTGAATAGGGGAAGTTGTTGTACCCCAAAATTTTCCCTCCCATATTTCTCAATACATGTCAAGTGAAGTCCTCAAATTACTCAAGAAGGTCCAAGAGTTGACCAGATAAACTCTCTCCTAAGGCAGTCTGCCTCAAATTAGGGTTTCATTTTGCATCAAGATGCTTGAGTCCAAAGGATCCAAAATGCTCACCATTTTCCTAATATGTTCTCAAGATTATCCATGTCAAGTTTCAAGCCCTACAGAGAAAGTTTGCTCAGTCAATTGCTCAAATACCTAGAAATCGACTATGCTAGGTCAAAAGTCAATTGTGGCCCACATACAGTCAAACTTCAAGATTTTTGGTCAACGTCCTCATTTTGAAGTATAATTCATCATTTGATAAAGGATTAATCATGATTCCTCAAGGATTGCCCATAATTCATCAAAGCCCAAAAGTTGCTAAATTAGGGTTTTGTAGGAAAAGTCAACTCAAATTTGACCAAGCATAACTTTCTCATACTTTATCAAAAATGACTCATCTAAAGCTAATTTTGAATAGGATTCAATTCCCTACATTTCATCTTCATCTTCCAAGTTCAAAATGTGCACTCACAAGAAGATATGAATTTGGACATTATAGGTCATTTTGAAAAGTTAACAAAAACACCTTTTGGGTCAAAGATTCATACATAAACATGGAAGACTCAATTGAGATGAGACAAAAAGGGTTTCTTAGAGGACATCCTAATCTCTCTAAAAAGTCCAAGAACACATCTCTAGGGTCAAAATTGAGAGAGTTGTGCATTGGCCAAGTTTACCCTTTTTGCAAAATTGCCAAATGTCAAACATGCTCAAATTTGCATTTTTTGCTAAATGGGCCCAACTTTTTATGCTTGCATCTCATTTCTAACATAGTCCACGACCTATGGGACTCTCCATGCTTTATTTATTCATTTATTTAATTTATTTTGATTTTTATTTATTTAAAATTCAAATAAAATCAAATAAATACTAATAAATTATATATTGTATTTTAGGGATAATTTCTGCATTGAAAAAAGATCTTATAGGCTGTCAAATGAAGATCAAACCGTGCAAGGCCAATTTGTTTGAAAAAGATTAGATTTGAGCCAAAATTGTAAGGGAATCATATACATTGAAAGAGAAAATCAAATCTCCATAATTGATAAAGATACAATGCATTTTTATTAATCTAATGTGTTTCACTACATATAGAGAAGAGATCCAATGCACAAGGGAGAGGTTAGAGGCCGTGAAAGTCAACAAACAAAAGTGAGTTTTTTTCAAAAAAAATGAGTTTCGAATTCTGGTTTACAGGATGATTCAAGGCAATTTAAAGCCAACAATCTATTCTTGGGCATGGATTGAAGTTATTCTAATCGCTATCAAGGCAGAAAACCTTCAGAATCGTCACTTACACCTCAAGGTTTGCACCCTCTGAACTCAAACTTGTTTCTTCAGTTTTACATGTTTTGAATCTAATTCGCTTGCATAGACATGTTCATAATTATGCTGAGAATCTTCTTGATAGCCTGGATTTGAGTTTCGATGCAGGAATGAACACCTGCCATAGTTAGGGTTCGTAAGCTCCAAATTTGGGAACCCTAGCTAGAGGGAAAATTGGGCCAAATTAAAGGCCTTTTCATGTGCAGGGGAGGAAATATAATTCATCTATGCCCTTGATTGGAATTTGTTTTGCTTGAATTGTGTTTTAAAGATTTGCAGGTTTGTAGCTACAGACAAATGTCGTCACTATAGCCTATAGAGACGAATACGACCGTAGGTAAAAGTATCAGGTCAAAAACAACAGATCAATGAAGGAGACGCTGGCGTGGCTGAAGGGAGCTTGCTGTTTGGTTCATTCAAATTCCCAGGGACCCACTTGGGGCGCGCGTGTGACAGCTAGGCATAGGCCTGATTCACTATCATATTATTTTTGTTGTATTATATTAACGATTGAGTAGTTTGGTCCAGTGGCAAGAGTGAAGGAAGTTAAGGCATTACAGTATGCAAGGGCAGAGGTTCGATCCATGCCTCTTGCATTTTCCATTTTTTCTGAGGCTTTCTTGCAGGATTCTGTACCCCATAAGACCAAACGTCAACCATATACCCTCAACATCTGGCTATCAAACGCATCTCCTATCCAGATCAACATGCCATCATTAGAGAGTCTACCATACACCCAGGTCAACCCATGCATTGGATCAAGCGGAGTCAAACGGGCCTCTGTCCATTTGGGCCCAAAAATTCAGTTCTAAACCCCCTTTTCAGCAACAACATCCAGGCCCATTTACTTTTCTTTTATTATTTATTTTCTTTATTTTTATTCTTTTAATTTTCATTATTTATTTTACTTCACAAATTAATTCATTTTTCATAAAAATTCATAAAATCAATAATCAAAAAAATTAGAATTAGACATTTTTAGTTTGTTTGATGTAATTTAGTTTAACCTAAGAAAACCTTAATTTATTTTCACAATTAAAATTAAATTAGAGAATTAGGTTAACTTCTATTTTTTTTATTTTCTATTTTTCTCAAACAAATAAAAATGCAAAAAATAGGTTTTAGAATAATTAATTCATTTTTTTCTTAAAATTTAAATTAATTAGAATTGGGCTTTTCTTCTTTTTTAATTTAATGTAATAATTTATTTATTTTCCTAAATAACCAAATAAAAAAAACATTTTTTTAACTCATCGCAATTAGGTTTAAGTCGAGGGTCGAAACCCTAATTGTCTCGTATTCGGTTCATCGCGCGTGTATTATTATTTTTACCGATATTTTTGTAAATTCTCATGGTTTGTAATAGTTTAATCTAGGGCTTTTCATTTATCGCTTTTTTCCGGGTTTTTGGCTATGTACTTAATCCCCCCTCCCGAAGTCTTGTAATAGCGTAGATTTACTTTCTCGCATTTTAATTCTCGCAAATATTTAACTGTCTAGATGTATGTTAATAGGATTGTATGACAAGATTGCATGATAATTTAATACAGTTAGAAAACCCTAATGTGCAAAGATAAATAAGTAAAAACAAATCACTTGCACATATCACTCTTAGGGTATACGCACACTTCGGTTGCCTTCAGTAAACGATCATTAAGTATAGGGTGTCTTAGTGGTTACCCTTCTGTCTAAAAAAGATCAAATGTCCCGTTCAAATGTTGCCTCGGAAATGTTGCCTCGGAAATGTTGCCTCGAATATGATCTTAAGACTCTAGGGTTATTACTAAGATGTCCTAACATTGCTTTAGTGATCGTACGTCCCTTTCGAATTGACCCTTACAACTCCAAATACGGTGCTACCTATTTCTCAATAGTGGGATAGCACTGTCTAAAGGAAATGAGAATAGAAACGATCTTTTTTTGAGTAGGTAGATGCTAGTAGGTACTTGCTCAAATCAAATCTTTTTCACACTTACACCTTTCAAAATAATTTTCCAAAACAAACTTCGTCACACCTTTGAGGACTGATACAAGGGTTATCACGAAGTTAAAACTCTTTTCAAAAACAAAGCACATACACAAGAAATTTTAACAAATGAGCAAGTATCAAAGAGCCCATGGAATACCATGGATAGAAAGGGTGCTAACACCTTCCCTTTCTATAATCTACCCCCCGTACTCAAAATCTCGAAAAAAGGATTTTTTTCTGTACTTTTTTCCTTTCTGGTTGGATGAAATAAAAGTCGGTGGCAACTCTTGCTTACTGCGACATTTTGCAAACACAAAACGCAAAATGCAAACCATCATTTCAAAACAGTCGGTTCTGCCACCGTATCATACAGTGGAAGCAACAAAAGTTGTTGAGTTGTCATGCATCACCGGGAGAAATTCCTTTCGCCAAGAGATAGTGGGCGAGCAGACCAATTTTGGTTTTTCCTCTCACTTGCTTCGTGTCTAGGTCGCCATGCGAAAATAAAGAGAGACTATGGGCGAAGCAGTGTGTGGCCGGGCGATGTTAGGTATTTGTTTCAGTTGAGGATGTAGTGCAGTCTGGGCCAAGCATATAGAAGCCATTGGGGAAATGTGTTTATGTTGTCGGGCGATGTGTGCGAAACCAAATTTCCTTATATTTTCCTTTTCATTTCATTTGGAGGGTGATGGTTTTGAGGGTGATTTTTGTTCTCTCAACTCCATCAACCTCATTTTTGTAGTGGATTAGCTTAGATAGCAACACTAGAGCTTTGCTTATGAATGATTGGAGGTGGATTTCTCATTGACCGGAGCTGACAAATTGGAAAATTTGTGGTTTATCTCTTATTCTCTCTATATATTTCTCTTTTGTTGGGTTTTGTATGTATTTAATTTGAAATTATGTATATTTGTCGCCCATGGCATTATATAAAGCTTACTTTACAAATTTTTGTTGATTATTGTCTTGGATTTCTGCTCTATGTTAGGGATTTGAGTTGTTATAGACATATACTTGCTTAAATCCTTATATAGGATGATTATCTGTTAGTTTATGGATTCTAGAGATAGATTTAGAGCTAACAATCTTTATGAGTGTCGAAGCTTAATGCTTTCGTGTTGGTTATGTCAGTTGAGAGATCGTCAATACAAGTAATATGGATGTCTGCTGTGTTGTTGAGGTTGGCTGAGTAATCGTCGCTGAGATTCTATAATGGTTCTCTCTACTTTGGGTTAGAAATAACTTAGAGAGTGAGCGATGCTAGATGACATTAATGAGTATTGTTAGGTTAAATGTAACTGGTCGATAGATTTACGTCTTTGATGAGTAGATTATATGCAGGCATGATAATTTCTTAGTTTTTTCTTTTATTTACATTTATTTTCTGTTGATATTTTTCTTTTCAACCCATTTATCCCCAAACTCATTAACGAGAGATTTGTCGAACGGAGAATCAATAACCAATCTTTATGGACATGATACGATATAACCTAAATATCACTCAGTAAATTAATAACTTACTTTTTACTTGTCGCTTTACCTCTGCAGCAGGGGTGCATGTTTATTGTTTCAACTATAAAAGGGGTGTGGGTTTCACAAAATCTAAATTGAATTGGATGGCCCATTAAGCTGTTTTTTGGAGGCCCATTAGGCTTATTGGGGTTGACCAAAGTCAACAGCTGACTATTATTACTCTTATTATATTATTATTGCTATTATAATTATTATTTATCACTTATTATTATTAACCATTTCTTTCATTATTATTATGGATATTATTATTCTAATATTATTATTAATATTATAATTGATTTTTTATTGAGTTTTGTTGACTTTTTGACCGAGTCAACTTTAGGGTTTCAACCCTAATACTCGTCAGCGGAACCCAAGTCCTCCTTCTTCCTACCTAAGCTAACTTAACAGGCCCATAAATCACTTTGCCAGCAAAATTAAATCAAATATTTGATTAAAATTTGTTTTATTGTCTGAAACAAATCTATATACAAAAGATAGTCCAAATCCATAACAGAAACCCTAATCTATTTTACAATCAAATATCAATTAGATACTAACTCAATCAATTATAATTTGAATCAAATCCCAATCTAACCTATTTTCAGAATCAATCTAACTTAATTTACAATCAATCAAATTTGAAACTGCAAATCAACATAACTAATTTCCTAATCTAATCTAATTCCTAAGACTATAAATAAGAATCCTAAGTTGTTGGGAAAAAAAGGATAACCCCTTGGAGAGATCTTGAAGCTTGTTACGAATTCCCTTTGCCATCACCAAAGCTCTTCCTCAATTGAATACTTAGTGTTTCACAACTAAAACCCTAAGCCTTTAGAGCTTGACCTCAACGCTTAATTCAAGGTACCTGCTAAATAGAAAAAGAAGAAGAAGGAGATTAGAAGGAGGAAATAATAGTAGAAGAGGAATGTTACATAAAGTATCACTACACAGAAGGTAACCCTAATAACTTAGCTTAGGGTAAATGGTTGTTGTTGATTGATATTTTTTTTTGGATTTCGATTTGGATAAGGGTTTCTGGGTTGTAATTTTGGGGTTAGGGTTAGTTTTAAAATTGATTAGGTTTAGAGTATGGTTAGGGTTTGGATGATGTTTTTGAAGGAAAATTACGATCCAAAAATTGGATGATGTTAGTGATCCTTATGAATGGGCATGGTCAGTGATAGAAATCATTACCTCTTGTGGTGATTCATACCTTTGATGTTATGATCATGAATGTTGATGAATAGCAATGTCTCTAATCAGTCCACATGAACAAATCGCTTCCGGTCATAGTGTTAGCTACTTACGAACGGAAACTTTGAGAGATACAGACAAAATACGGCTAGGGTTTCAAGACCAAAATTTAATCAAGTGAAATGCTTCATCACAATGGTTCTATTTTTAGAACTACTTATATGGGATGCAAGCTAAAATCAAAATTAAGGTTGCAAGCTAAAAACCCAATTAAGCCTACGGGTATAATACCTTATGATATACTGCATATCACTTAAGCGCATGGTTCCTGTCGCGTGCAATCACCGTCGGTAAAGAGACGAGCAGAGATGAACTAAATTGTGACAATGATGATAGGAAAATAAATGTAGTGGTAAAGATTTGAGATTAATCCATCAATTGACTTATCTCAACACAATGAAGTTGCCACCGCACTTTATTGTTTCCAAGGGGAAATGGAAAAAAAGCGAACAAAACCCACAATGAAATAAAAGATCAGAGATCGAGGTACGGGGGTCGGTTATGCAAAGGGAAGGTGTTAGAACCCTAAGCATCTATGGTACTCCGCAGGATCCACTTTGTTTGGTTTCTTTTAAAAGGAGTGTCATGTAAAGGTTTACTTGCTAAAGGAAAAGAATGAATGAGTGTTTGCAAACAAAAGAAAATGAAATGTTTTTCATTATTTTTGTTGCTCTCCTTGGGTCGTAAGACTTAGTGCCTACGTACTCCCTCATGCAATGGGAAAGTCAGAGCACCATAGTTCGTCTAGAAAAGACTTGTATGTTTATTGGTTTTAAACGAAGAGACAAGTCGTCATTGTTATGAGAGAAATCTCGACTAACGCCCACAAGGTGTGAGAAAGATGGACCCTGCGTCAGCAAGAGTGAGGGTTTGAGAACGCCTCTAGCACTCAAGTGGAAAAGTCGACACCTTTATGACCATGGGGATAAGAGAATGTTGCTCGATTATTAATGAATCATTTCTCATCTTGAAAAAAAATTTGAAGGTAAAAGTTGCTCGAGCGTATAAAAGAGTTTGAATAAGTTGAAGTGTTTTTGTTAATTTTGAAAGATGTCAAAGTATGATTAAATCAATTGAAGTTTGTTTAGAGAAAAGAATTTTTTAAATTAAAAGGAACTCGACAAAGTCAAGGTTTATTATGAAAGTGGTTCGAGTTTATAAACAAAGAAGATTTTGAAAAAGATGAGAATATTTTGAAAATTAAAGAAGATGGGAGGAGATGAATGGACTATCCTAAAGCATAAGGTAGAGGCTAAGGAAGAGAACCATCTAACCAACAAGAAGCCAACACTTGACATTATTAGTCAAGATAGAATTCTCATTCTTTGTATTGAAACCAAGCAAGAATACTGAACCTCTTGAAAAAACCAAACTTCAAATGTATTAAGTCTTCACAAAAATTGGGCAGAGTAACGGCTGTATACAGATGAATTCTAGATTACAGACAAAGTATGTAATCACAATGACCAGCACACAAAACAAACAAACAACCCAATGTCTTGAGGTAAACCTCAATAAATCCAGACAAAATATCAATTAAGGTCAAAAGGTCTCCAACATAAGATCAAGGTTTCTATTCCTAAGTCCAAGAAGTCCAATACTCCATAATGCCAAGGATAGTGACCAAATAATCCAAGTATCATTATGTTTTTTATGGTTCATGTTGATTATTAAGTATCTTCAAAAGGAAAAGAAAAAGCTCAAGTGAGCAAAATAAAAATGGCATAAAAGTAAATGCTCGAGTGAGAAAAGATGAAAATAGCATGAAATGTAAATGCTAAAGTAAAATGGTGCATAAAGTAAAGGGCATAAAATAAAAGCATGAAGTAAAGTAAATTGTTAGAAGTTAATGGTTAGTTGGATGACCATCTTGAAACTTGAATTTGGAACTTGTTGTACCCCAAAATTTGCCCTCCCATATTTCTCAACAAATGTCATGTGAGGTCCCCAAATTGCTCAAGGAAGTTCAAGAGTTGACCAGATAAACTCTCTCCTAAGGCAGTCTACCTCAAATTAGGGTTTCATTTTTCATCAGGAAATATGAACCACAAAGGACTCAAATGCCCACCATTGTCCTAATATGTTCTCAAGATCATCCATGTCAAGTTTCAAGCCTTGCAGAAGAAATTTTCTCAGTCAATTGCTCAAAGGCCTGAAAATCGACTGTGCTAGGTCAAAAGTCAACTATGGACCACATACAGTCAAACTACAATATTTTTGGTCAACATCCTCATTTTGAAGTATTATTCATCATTTGATCAAGTGTTGATCATGATTCGTCAAGGATTGCTCACAATTCATCAAAACCCAAAAGTTGCTAAATTAGGGTTTTGCAGGAAAAGTCAACTCAACTTTGACCAATCATAACTTTCTCATACTTTATCATAAATGACTCATCCAAAGCTCATTTTGAAGAGGATACAATTACCTACAATTCATCTTCATCTACCAAGTTCAAAATATGCACTCACAAGAAGATATGAATTTTGACATTATAGGTCATTTTGGAAAGTCAACAAAAACACCTTTTGGGTCAAAGCTTCATACATGAACATGGAAGACTCAATTGAGATGAGACAAAAAGGCTTGCTTAGGGTACAATATAAGCTTTCTAAAAAGTCCAAGAACACCTCTCTTGGGTCAAAATTGAGAGAGTTATGCATTGGCCAAGTTGACCTCTTTTTGCAAAATTACCAAAAGTCAACATTGATCAAATTTGGATTTTTTCCAAAGGGGCCCATGTTTTCTTGCTTGAAAAATGTTTCTAATAGGACCCACGACCCCTGAGCTTTTCCACCTTTTATTTTATTATTTTTATCATTTATTTTAATTTTTTATTCATTTAAATCAAAATAAATCAAATTAAATGGTAAAATAATAAAATCAAATCAAATCTTGGATTTTTTGTGCATCTTTTGAGTCTATGTACAGCTAGCAGGATGACCAATTCGTGCAAGATTGATTTGGGTTAAAAAAGATTGGATTGAAGCAAATTTGGAAAGATATCATATGCCATGAAAGACCAAATCAAATCTTCATAATGGGCAAGATTCAATTCGTTTTTGTTGACCTAATGTGTTGCATTACATATACAGAAGGAACCTAAGGCAAGAGAAGGGGTTGAGCAGCCGTGAAAGAGGCAGAATAAACTTCAAAATTTCAAAGAAAAAGTGCAGATCAAATTCCAAGCTACAGGCCATCTCAAGCCATCCTAACCTTACCAATCGGTTGTTGGACGTCTCAGGAACATGTTCCAATCACTAGCAAGCCTCCCCACATCCGGAAACTCTTTGTAGCAGTCACACGGTTAGCCTAAAAAATTCGTTTTTGTTTTCATTGATTTATACATCATTTGCGCGTTTTAATTATATATTCTTGTTCCTTATTGAGTTTGCAAGCTAATCATTCTATTAAATTGCATTTTTTATGACTGTTTGTAAAACTGCCATGGTTAGGGTTTCTTTGTTAGTTTTAGGGATTTGCAATACAAGTTAAATTGGACGTTGATTCTGGTACCATGATACTCGTAAGGATGAGACGAGTTGATTGGTACCAGCCATGGTCATTTATCTTGCTTGTGGATAATTTTTGAGATACACAGGTTTGTAGCTACAGCGCAACGTCCGTAGGTAAAAATATCTTGGGCTAAAATGACGATTGGGAGGAAGAAGATGATGTGTGGCACTCCCTGGATGGGTGGTTTGAATCTTAGCGTGTTTTCCAATAACCATTATTTTTCATATATTATAGTTTTTTTTCATTATATGTGCAAACAAGTCAAGTATCTCAGTTGGCAAGCGTGTATGGGAAATATGCCTAAAGACCTGGGTTCGATCCCCAGGTCCCAACCTTTCTTTGCATTATTTTGTTTCATGTGATCAGGTGCGCTGCTTGTCAGGATGTCCATCATATGCCCTCAACATCTGACCATCAAACACGTCTCTAGCCCAGATCCAAGGCTTCTCCCCTGAAGGACTACCATGCGCCTCAGGTCAACATGGACACCAGATCCAGCAAATTCAAATGGGCTTGGATCATTTGGGCTCAGAATTTCTACAATACACCCCCTTTCAGCAAATACCACCAGGCCCATTTACTTCTTTTTTATTTCTTATCTTTATTTTATTCTTTACTCTTTTAATTTCCTTTATTTATTTTAATTCACAACTTAATTTATTTTCCATAAAATCAAGACTTCATAAAAACAATTAGGATTAGTTCTTTTTTTATCATTATCAAAATTAATTTAATTTAGTTTAATTTACGGAAATTGTAATTTATTTTCATAAATAAAATCAAATAGAAATTAGGTTAAAACTTTTCATTTAATTTTATTTTTATCTTTTTCTCAAATAAATAAAAATACAAAAATAGGTTTTAGAATAAATTAATTTATTTTTCTTAATTTAAAATCTATTAGAATTAGGATTTTCTTTCTAATGATTTCTTTATTTTCTTAAATAACAAAAACATGACAAAAAACATTTTTAATCGCGAATAGGTTTAGTCAAGGGTCAAAACCCTAGTTGTCTCGTATTTGATTCATCGCGCGCGTGTTATTTATTTTTGCCAGATTTCTGTAATTGTTCATGGTTTGTAATAGTTTTAATCTAGGGCTTTTTACTTATCGCTTTTTCCCGGGTTTTTGGCTATGTAATTAATCCTCGTCCCCGAAGCCTTGTAATAGCGTAGATTTACTTTCTCGCATTTTAATTCCCACAAATATTTGACTGTCTAGATGTATGCTAATAGGATTGTATGACAAAAATGCATGACAAATTAATACAGTTAGAAAACCCTAATGTGCAAAGATAAATAACTCAAACTAATCACTCGCACATATCACTCTTAAGGTATACTCTCACTTCGGTTGCCTTCGGTAAAACGATCATTAAGTATAGGGTGTCTTAGTGGTTGCCCTCCTGTCTAAAAAAGATCAAATGTCCCGTTCGAATGTTGCCTCGGAAATGTTGCCTCGAATATGATCTTAAGACTCTAGGGTTATTACTAAGGTGTCCTAACATTGCTTTAGTTATCATACGTCCCTTTCGAATTGACCCTTACAATTCCAATGATGGTGCTAATTACTTCCCAATAGTAGGATAGCGTTGTCTAAAGGAAACAATAATAGAAACAACCTTTTTTCGAGTAGGTAGATGCTAGTAGGTACTTGCTCAAATCAAAACTTTTCACACTTACACTTTTCAAACAAACTTTCAAAACAAACTTTGTCACACCTTTGAGGACTGATACAAGGGTTATCATGAATTAAAACTCTTTTCAAAAACAAAGCACATACACAAGAAATTTTAAAAAGATGACCAATTACCTAAGAGCCCATGGAAAACCATGGATAGAAATGGTGCTAACACCTTCCCTTTCTATAATCTACCCCCCGTACTCAGAATATCTCGAAAAATGATTTTTTTTTCTGTACTTTTTTCCTTTCCGGTTGGATGAAATAAAAGTCGGTGGCGACTCTTGCTTATCGCGACATTTTGCAAACAAAAAACGCAAAATGCAAACCAGCATTTAAACAGTCGGTTTTGCCACCATATCACATAACTCATTATAGGATTCGTAGAACCAAAGCCTCTCAACAACAAGTTGCATTTTCTTTTTGTCAAGTATATCATCCATTTTAAGAATCCTCAAGGTAACATTTAATGATCAATGATGTTTAAGTGATCCGCGTTGACCAAAATTGATGAAGATCCATTGGAGGATTGGTAGAAAAAAAATCCTCCTAACAATTAATCTTAAGGTTATTGAATCAAAGGATTCAAATTAACATACTTGGGCTTGCAAACATAGGTTTGGGCCACGAATGAACATTTTCTCAAATAGGGACAAAATTTAGCGCTATGTTAAGCAATCATAAGTGGACTTATGTAGAAGTCGCACCTATTTTGAGGTTGGTCAATAGCAATCTATGTACTTCACATTTGGATAAGTGATATAGAGATCATCATCCCATAACATGTAGCACAAATAAAAAAAGAAAGGGATAAGATGAAGATAGAGGGGAATGATAAGCTAATTTGGATCACTACCTCAAGTTTCTTTTATCTTTAAATTCAATCACTCATCTCGATGAATTAAAGTACTAAAACATATCATTTATTCAAAGCACCAAAAATGAATTAAATAATTCACTCTTTGGTAAATTTGAATTAATGAACATTTATCCAACTTCATCTACACCCAAAGTTCATTGAATTTAAAGAGAAATTGGACATTTAAAATTGCAATCCAAATCAACAATCAAAAGGAGTGAGTAGAAAAAGAGAGATGGATCAAAATAGCCCCAAAACAAGGCAGAAAAGTATTTTGGCTCTGTTACAATCAATTGCACTCTGGGAGCAATTGATTGCATCAGTGCTTTTTAAAAAAAACATAAAATCCTTCTGTGACAATAGATTTCACTCTGGCAGCAATCAATTGCATGCTATTAAAAACAGAAAAATAGCATTTTAAAAGGCCAAATTCTTGATCAAACTTTCCATCAAACACCTTATGATCATGGATTCAATTGAGCACTAAAATTCCCTCAAATTATGAGAAAATAACACCAATGGAATCACAAAACAATGCTCAATTAATTAAACCCAAAGATCAACAAAAGATCACATTGTGAAAGATGAAAAATCCAACTTACCAAAGGTAGATCTAGAGAATTTTCAAAAAAACTTCAAGAATTTGCTTCAATTCAACCTCAAGAATCAATTTCCCAAGCTTGAATGTAGAGAATTGATGAAGTAAAAGTGTTTGGATGAAGGTTTAGCTCAAATATTAGTAAGCTTCAATACAAAGCTTACTAACTTTTTTTTAGAATAGAGCTTTGAGTGAATTTGGTAGATGGAGAGAATTGAGAGATTTTTTAGCAAGGTGGATTTGGCTATCAAAAGCTTGAAATTTGAATGAAATGAGGGCTCTATTTATAGAGTTTAGGCTTGGAATTAATGGTGGTTTGATAATTAATTCTTGGAGCCAAAATTTGAATTAATGATATATCTTTCAAAAAATGAAAATTTGGAGCCAAAATTTGAATTAATGATATATCTTTCAAAAAATGAAAAATTGGAGCCAAAATTTGAACTAATGATATATCTTTCAAAAAATGAAGACAAATTGGAGCCAAAATTGACAAGCTTAAAATTACTGATTTTTTCAAAATTTGACTCTGCAGAATCGATTGTATTCTGGGCTCAATCGAGTGCATCAGTGTATTTTTTCAAAAATGGTGCAAAAATGCATTTTGTGCAATAGATTGAACTCTAAGAGCAATCGATTGTAACTGAAAAAAAAATTAAAATTTTTAATTATTTTTCTTTGCAAATGGAGATTTTAGGGAAATAATACCGGAAAACCTTATTTGTCAGATGCTTTGGCTCGGTACCTACAAAACACAAATACACAAAGACAAAGACAAACATGTTTTTGTATTTTCATTAGAAGTTAATCAACAACACAAGAGCAAACTTAAAGATAGGATGCAAATGTGATGAATGAAGCTATTTATTAATGATTGTGACCAAATGACAAAATATGATATGAAAGTGCGACTGAAAAAATTAGGGGCGAAATTTAGGGTACAACAGCTGCCCCTATTTAATTATCTTTTAGCCAGATAGGCAGAAAGTAATTAAATATTAACATACCCGAATTTCGTCCCTGATGTGATGAGATGATAACATATGTTATGAATGAATGCATGGACTCTTTTTTGGCATATTTTTTTTAATGATGTATGAGATGAGACAGACTTTGGGAATATGGAAAGATTCGAAACTGGAAACTTATGGTAGTTCAGATGAAATGACGTGAAAAGACACGTTAGGGAAACAACAAGATATTTCTGGATATCTGTCAGGGTGACAAAGAGTAACCATCAATACTTGGAAAAAAGATAAAACCCGAGAAGGCAAGCAGTGACATCCAAGAATGACACTGAATGAGGCGAGAAACTCTCTGGAAAAACAATCAGAAGCATCTAGAAAAAAATTAGATGTGGGATGAGACCAAATCTGAAGTTACGTTAGAGTCATCCAGGAAAGACGTTGAACGGAAAAGAAACACGACATCCAATATTGGCTTAGAATGAAGGGGAAAATAAACGTTTAATAATGGATTTAGACGAGAGAAAAGATCAAAATATCTAATATTGGCTTTGGATGAATGGAAAACTCAATGTCTAATAATGGCTTTAGACGAGAGAAAAGATCACAACATCCAATGTTTTCTTTGAATGAGTGGAAAACTCAATGTCTTATAATGGATTTAGACGAGAGAAAAGATCACAACATCCAATATTGGCTTTCAATGAGTGGAAAACTCAATGTCTAATAATGGCTTTAGACGAGAGAAAAGATCACAACATCCAATATTGGCTTTGAATGAGGAAAACTCAACATCTAATAATGGCTTTAGACAAGAAAAAAGATCACAACATCCAATATTGGCTTTGAATGAGGTGAGACAAATCATGGCATCCAATAATGGTTTTGGACAGCAACAATGATAAAAATATCAAAGATTGGCTTTGGACGGAAACAAAAGATAGCAACATCCAATATTGGCTTTAGATGGAAGAAAAGGTAACAAAATCCAATATTGGCTTTAGACGGAAACAAAAGATAGCAACATCCAATATTGGCATTGGATGGAAAAAAAGATAACAACATCCAATATTAGCTTTGGACAGCAACAAAAGATGGTGGCATCCAATATTGGCTTTGGATTAAAGAAAGGATCGCGACATCCAATATTGGATTTGGATGGAAGAAAAGATCATGGTATCCAATGTTGGCTTTGGACATCATGGAGAAACATGATACCCAAGATTAGCATTGGTTGAAAGTGAGAAGTAGCGCACCCAATATTATCATTGGACGAAAGAGAGAAACAACTCATCCAAGATTAGCATAGGAAGAAAGAGAGAAACAACTCAGCAAAGATTAGCATTGGATAAAAGAGAGAAACAACTGAACTGACATCTGTTTTGGTAGGTGCCAAGTAAGTTGTACTTTGATCTCAAGGTGACATGTAAACTGCAATAAGACCTCGTAACATGCAAATGAGGATGAAATACTCTTTTTATGCATTATGTATGAATTTTGTTATGCATGATATGTGAATGATATTTGCATGTAATGCAGACGTTTACGACAATGGAGTTTGACTCTATTGTGGAGGTAAGATTGAAAGTTTGATTCCTTAACATGAAGAACTCTGCCAAATTTGCTTGGAAAGAAAATGTCTTGAACCCAAATTTGTCACACTTGTAAATTGTATTGAACTGGTGATTTTATGAGGAAGGAAATGGAGAGTTGCTTGGGGATTTATCCCAGATTAGCTAACTGTTGAGGATAAACCGATCATGGCTTCAGTCGAAAGTTGCTGGAAATGAGCTGGTCATGGCTTCAGCTCTGAAATGACTATTGGAGATAAACTGATCATGGCTTCGTCTTTTGAGATATTTGTTGGAATAAATTGATCGTGGCTTAAGTTCTTGAGATATTTGTTAGAATAAACTGATCATGGCTTCCGTTCTTGAAATGACTGTTGGGAATAAACTGATCATGGCTTCAGTTCTTGAAATGACTGTTGGGAATAAACTGATCATGGCTTTAGTTCTTGAAATGATTTTTGGAAAGAAATTCCCCAGTATGTGTCTTGAAAATGATCTTCTGGCTAATCCATTTTGAGAAAACTCGCACTAAACAACAAATCTTGAACTAATTCACAAATGGATCTGGAAGAAACTTGTCCTTGATAGGGTCATTGACCAAGTTTCTCAGTTGTTTGAAATCTCTTCATGAGGAAAAACTTGTTTGCAAGCAAAATTATTTATTCAAACATGGTAATTTTAACGCAAAGTTCATGCAAAAATTTTGAATTCAAAATCATTTTTGAAATGATATTGTTGGTGTATGGAAAATGCATCACTCGTTAAAACACAATGGTTTATACTTTTAAAGTGAAAGAGAAAGCAAAGGCATGATATCAAAACAAATGATTCACAAAATATCTTAGGAGTCAGTTTACGCAACCTTGTTGTAGTATTCTTTCAAAAGAAACCTGGCTTCAATTAGATCTTTTAAGGGTTGTAACGTGGTCTGGTTCATGGTTTAAGAAATAAAGGATAAAGGCTCAAAGTTTATGTGTAGCCAACCCAATCTTCGTGATGTTCTTCAGTCCTATGTTCAGTTAATTCAGAATATGCATTCAGGTTCCAAGAGATTTTTGGAATTGCACTGATGGTAGCAATGATGATGGTTCAGAAGTTAAGTAATTTTTGAGACGATAGTCACTTCTTCTTACATCATTTTGTTTTTTTGAAGACTTTTGTCAACTCTGGTGGAGAATTTTGAGGATTTGAAGACCTCTTCTAATTGAATTTACTATTCCTAACTTTTGCCTGAACTGTTTCATTTAGAATTACAGTCAGCAGGATGCCCTAGTTTTTTGCCTAACTCTCCTTCAGAGGTTTTGACTTAACATTTTTTTGGATTATTTTTCAATCTTTTTTTTTCTTTTTGGAAATATAATGACTGCCTTGCTCAATGATTACGGGGAACCATCTTTTTAATTTTTCGTTTGAGAGCATCTTTGACACTTCTTAATGTATGCAAAGGAAAGCTTGACCGTGACCTTTATTGAAAGGTGTCTTGCATGATTTCTCTTTTAATTGAATGCACAACCAAATTAACTGAGAACTACTCATCCCTAAGTTAAGATTGTGGGTTTTTTCGTATAGAAAGAAACTCCAACTTCTAGGCTCAAAAAGGGTGAACAAGGGATTAGCTTCCTTATTGCTCCGGTGTTTGGGAGTTGAAACAATGCATGTACATCCTCAGAAACGTTTTATTCGAAAGCATACCATCAACAATTATGGGTATTTCGTTTTCATCATCCTCCCTCAAATATTTTCATAAACGGAAGCTTGATAAAGAGAGTAAACAAGAGAAATATATTTGAAAGCATGTAAAATGAAAATGATTTGAATTAAGACATTGCAATGCTAATTTCATTAAACTTAACATGAAAGTACAAACAGAATTTGAAAGAAACAATTTTAACATAAACAAGGGGAAAATTCAAACAGAAAGAAAGATGGCCTAGTGACTAATCAGTAACAAGGATGAGTTGTCCTGTCTGAAACACTGTCTTTAGGAAGTGACTTGAGGGTACCCTGACTCAGTCTTTATCCACTTTGTTTGGGTAAAGGATTGTTGATAATATTAGGACCTGCCTCTTTGAAAATGAGAATATTTGGTTTCACCAATTCTTGCACTCTGTTTTTCAATGCATAGCAGCTCTCTAAGTCATGACCGGCAGCTCCTTGATGAAATTCATAGTGAAGGTCAGATCTGAACTCGATTGGAGGAGGATTTCGAGGAATCAGAGGCATAGTTGTAATCAATTCCTTCTGCACCAATTCAGGATACAATTTAGTGTACGTCATAGGGATGGGATCAAATTGAGCCATATTCCTACATAACGATTCTGATTTTGTGCAATATTCTATTGTTGAGGAACCTGAACTGGTTGAGCATTGACCGCAGGAGTAACAGTCGCTACTTGTGATTGATCAATGTATTGAGGCCTACGGCGAGGTCCTCTTATATCAGTCGAGATAACATTAGCTTCTACCTCTTTCTTCTTCTGAAAGTTCCCAAGGTATTTCTTTACCCCATTAGAAGATTCAGCAGCTTTATACACTTTACCATTCTTGATTCCTTCTTCTAATCTCTGGCCAATACTCACAAGGTCTGTGAAGCTGGAAGACACACTACCAATCATATTCTCCCAAAAGAAAGGGGAAAAAGTGTAATATGAAGCTTCTCAAATGATTCTCAATGCACTTTATTTTGATGAAGACAAACTATATTGGCAAGAAGGCAAAGATTTTGGTCAAGCTAAAAGCATCATTGGATAAAAGACTTTGTCTCAAGTTCTTATCAAATTTCATAAGGTATAATGACAATACTTGCTTTTAACTTAAGTATTAAATGCTCAATGATCAAAAGAAGTGTTTTATCTTATCCAAACTTTTTCTCAAGTTTTCTAAGCAAAAAATCAATTTTCACTTATGTGCAATTGATTTGCATGTTGGTGCAATCGATTGCATGCTTCACGTTTTCAAAGTGTTAGCTATTTTTTCTAAGTGCAATCGATTTTCATGTTTGTGCAATTGATTGCTCTCTATCAAATTTTGCTACTATTTTAAAATGCAATCGATTTACACACATTTGTAATCGATTGCTCACTGGAAATATTTGAATTTTTTTAGCTGTTAAAACCCGTGCAATTGATTTAAATAAGGTTGCAATCGATTGCATGCTAAACGATTTTGAAAATCAACAGCTTTGAACATACCTTTTCATAACACCATTTCATGGAAACTTTTCATTAAATCTTGGAAATTGTTCATGATTCATTTGCATAAATTTATGTTGTTTCAAAGAGGTGCTATGAACATATAAATACTGAATTTTCAAATCATTTTGTACCTCTTCCAATCAATAGTTTCTGAATTTTAAAATCTTAAAACTCAAGCTTTTTCTTCACTTTCATACACAAAGTTTTTCTGCACATTTTCATATATTGTTAAATAGAAAACTTTGAGCATTCTATAATCTTGAGTCATTGTATATTGTTGTTATTGGAAGAAAAGATCAAGTCATTGATAAAATCACTCAAAGTGATTATTTCACTACAAACTATATCACTCAAATATTGCTATACACTTTCTTATTTCTCAGGATTGTTGAAAATAAGTTAAAGTGGTTTTGTAATCTTGTTTTTCCAGGATTCTTGGATACAAGTAAGGTCACTTTGAGAGGATTGTTCTCATTGTTGACATAGTGAAAATCCAAGAGAATTGTTCTTGGTCCAAGAGGATTGTTCTTGGTTTTGGTAGATCTTGACTTAAGTTTTCCACTATAAGGAAATCTCTTTCATATTGAAAGGGGACTGGATTACTCTCGGACTGTGAGGGGTATCGGGATATATCGCTCGTGTCTCTTTATTTTTCTGTATTTTACTCTTTCATAAACACACCATAAACCAGAAAAATATTATCCATCATCACTAAAAACCAGAAAAAATTTAAAGTGCCCAATTCACCCCCCCCCCCCCTCCCCTCTTAGGCGCACTTCGTACTTACAATTGGCATCAGAGCAGGTTATAGGTAACCTGTTCCTAAGAGATCCAGTATGGCTTCCGCAAATCAAAATCCCATTTTCAGAGATGGTGGTAGTAACAATAAGCCTCCTCTATTTTGTGGTGAATATTTTGACTTCTGGAAAATACGTATGAAGGCACATCTAGAAGCACAAGGAGAAGAAATATGGGATGTCGTCGAGAATGGTCCATTTATTCTTATAACCGTGATCAATGGTGTTGGCTCATTAAATCCTAAAACTGCATGGGATGAAGATGATAAGAAAAAGGTCCTCTATGATAAAAAATGAAATCAATCTTCTTCAAGGTGCACTTAGCATGGATGAATTATTCTGTGTCTCGGAATGCAAAACGGTAAAAGAAATATGGGATACTTTGGTACAAACTCATGAAGGAACTGTTGAAGTTAAAAGATTGAGACTAAATACTTTGAGTCAAGAATACGAGTTATTTCGAATACAGCCTAGAGAAACCATTCTTGACTTGCAAAAGAGATTCGTGCACTTGACAAATCATCTAAGGGTTCTTGGTAAGACTTTGACGAATGATGAACTATATTTGAAAGTACTTAGATCCTTAAGTAGGGAATGGCAACCAAAGGTAACGGAAATTTCGGAAAAGAAAAGTATTTCTTCAATGACTTCCGCAACATTGTTTGAAAAACTTCAAGAATATGAAATGGAACTCAGAAGACTTGAAAAACATGAAAATCAAAAGAAAAAATCCAAGAATATTGCCTTAAAGATTGATTCCAAGGAAGTTGAAAAGGAAGACAATCCGGAAGAAGATGAAAATTCCATGCTTCTTGTTAAAATGCTTGGTAAGTTCTTTGATAGAAATGACAAATCCATTTCTCATTCAAAAAGAAAGAAACAATTTAAGAAATGGGAAGCTTCCACATTAAAACAAGAAGTCACATGTTATGAATGCGGTAAGCAAGGTCATATCAAGCCGGATTGTCTAAAACTCTCCAAGAAAGGCGACTACAAAGGCAAAAAGGATTTTAAGGGAAAAAAGGCCTATGTTGCATGGGAGGATAATGAAATAAGATCTTCGTCCGATTTCGATAGTTATGAAAGTGAAAATCTAGCATTGATGGCCTCACACCATTCTGATAATGAAGATGATAAGGTTAGTAATGAATTTTCTCTTTTTGATAGTGATGCACAAGGTGCTATAGATGAAATATTAAATGATTGCAAAATTCTATATAACACTATTTCATCTCAAAAGAAATAAATTTCATCTTTAGAAGAAAAATGTGAAACTATGGAAAAAGATTTTAAAGATGCAAAACGAAAATTAAGTGATGAACAAAAACATAATTTTGTATGTAAAAATTATGAATCACTCTCTTTCAAAATTGTCCAATTAAAAAGAGTTATTGAAAGATATGAAAAAGGTCAAATTGGATTGGAAGGTGTTCTTAGCTAACAAAGATATTTCAATGATAAAAGTGGACTTGGATACTCAAAGTTTTCAAAACCAACTTCTAATAAAACTGTCTTTGTTAAGGCTAGTGATCAATAATCCAAAGAGAAAGTGAACAAACTTAAAGTGGTTCATCATTATCCTAAAAAGAAAACATTTCCTAAGAAGAAATCTTACCCTTCTAGATATAGAAGTAAATTTGAACCTACTTGTTTTTATTGTGGTATTAAAGGCCACACACCTAATGATTGCTATGTTAGCAACTTTAGTGTGGCAAGTGGACATTATGTGTGGGTAAAGAAAGGTACTAATTATGAAGGACCCAAAGCAACTCAGATACCTAACAAAACCTAATTTTTTTTGTAGGTATGCTTGAAGACCACATGCAATCTTTGGTATCTTGATAGTGGTTGTTCAAAGCATATGACGGGAAACATAAACCAATTTTCAAATCTAGTGCTAAAGGCCAAGGGTTTTGTCACTTATGGAGACAATAATAAGGGAATAATTATTGGCAAAGGAAAAGTTGGTGCTCCACCTTTCACATCCATTGAAGATGTTCTTTATGTTGAAGGACTAAAGCACAATTATCTAAGTATTAGCCAACTATGTGACAAAGGCCTAAAGATCAAGTTCACCAAAGATGAATGCTTGATAGCAGATGAAATCACACATGAGGTTATACTTAAAGGTAAAAGAATTAATAATATATTTATGATTTCCCTTGAGGATCCATCTTTAAAGGTAAAATGTCTCATGGCGAACAATGATGATTCATGGCTTTGGCACAAAAGAATTGCTCATATTCATATGGCACACTTGAATAAATTAATCAAGCATGATCTTGTCATTGGGTTGCCTAAGAGAAATTTTGTCAAAGATAGACTTTGTGATGCTTGTCAAAAAGGGAAATAAACAAAATCAACTTTCAAATCTAAGAATGTGGTGTCTACTACAATACCACTACAATTGTTTCATGTGGACTTATTTGGTCCATCAAGAACAAGAAGTTTCGGAGGTGATGTATATGCTTTGGTTATTGTTGACGATTTCTCTAGATATACTTGACATTCTTTAGTGCAGAAAAGTGATGCACTCAAGGCTTTCAAGAAGTATTCTAAACAAATTTAAAATGAGAAATCTCTAACAATTTCCTCCATAAGAAGTGATCATGGCGGAGAATCCCTAAATGCTCTCTTTGAATAATTTTGTGGAGAACATGGAATATCTCACAACTTCTCAGCACCAAGGACTCCTCAACAAAATGGAGTGGTGGAAAGAATGAATAGGTCTCTTGTAGAGCTTTCAAGAATGATGCTTAGCGATTCAAATCTTCCAAAATATTTTTTGGCGGATGCGGTGAGCACGGCATATTTTGTTAGCAATAGAGTTAACATAAGACGATTCTTGAAGAAAACTCCATATGAAATTTTCAAAGGGAGGATACCAAACATTGCCTTCTTTCACATTTTTTGTTGCAAATTCTTTGTCCTAAACAAAGACAAAGATAACCTTGGTAAGTTTGATGAAAAATCCGATGAAGTGTTTGTCTATGTGCTTGCTTTCAAGCAAATCCAAAGGAATCACATGTCATGGCGGTAAAACAGATCATGAAGTATCTCAAAGGAACAACAAATGTTGAATTATGGTATCCTAAAGGTAGTGTTTGCAATTTAGTTGGTTACTCTGACGCAGATTATGCAAATTGTAAAACTGATAGAAAAAGCAGAAGTGGTACTTGTCACATCCTTGGAAATGCATTAGTACCATGGGCTTGCAAGAAACAAGCACGTGTTTCTCTTAGCACGGACGGAGCAGAATATATTGTAGTGGGTTGTAGTTGTGCTCAAATATTGTGGCTCAAGCAACAACTTCTTGACTACGGACTCGATCTAGGATGCATTCCTCTTCGGTGCAACAATACAAGTGCAATAAACATTACAAAGAATCTGGTCATGCACTCAAGAACCAAACACGTCGACATACGACATCACTTTCTTCGTGATCATGCACTTCAAGGAGATGTCGAGGTTACATTTGTAGATACTCATAATCAACTTGCCGATATCTTCACTAACCTTTGGCAAGAGAACCATTTTACAAGATTCAACGAGAACTTGGAATTCTTGATGAACACGACGTATAAGGTACTTTCTATCCTTTTTATGCTTTCACATACTTGTCTTAACTTGGTTATATGTAAAAATTCATGATTATATGACACCTTTAAATGCTATATATTTCAAGTGTTGTTAAAATTTAAGAAAAATGTGTTTTTGGTCATTTTTTGTTGATGCAAATCGAATGCACAATTGTGCTAATCGATTGCTCACTGTATCTTTTATTTTCTGACCTTTCTTTTTTTAGTGCAAATCGATTGCACCATAGAGAAAATCGATTGCATGTTGTTCGTTTCAATTTTATGTTGGTTCTGTTTTGTATGCAAATCGATTGCACCTGCTATAAATTGCTTTTTTGACAGGCTTTTATGTTGGTCAAAATTTATCTCTCTCTCGTATTCCCAGGTTCATCTCCACTATTGACAAATTAATTAAATATCATTGACTATATTAAAACCCACTCATCACTATCCACTCGCAAATCCTATCCAAATTCAACTCATGAAATATCTACTTCTCAAAATCTACCAAACCCTAAATTCATAAAAACACCTTCCTCATGGCATCCAGACAAAAACGAAAACTGTCAGCTACAGAGAAAGGGAAGAAGAAAGTAGCTTCATCTTCTGCAGAAAATCCATTAATCTCAACTCTCACCGAAGTTCAAGAAACAAGGTTCAAAAGGTATTTTCAATGGAAGATAGTGTCCACTACAAGATATGGTATGCTATCATCTTTCCCTCAGGAATGCTTTACTTTTAAGAATGATTTGACTGCATATGGATTGAAACCAATGATTTCATCATTTGGTCCATAATACCCGGATCTAGTAAGAGTGTTCTTCAGTAATTTGGATACTTACAAAGGCAAGTTTGTTACATATGTGTTAGGCACAAGAATTTCTCTAACCCCTGAAATTCTTGGTGAGATTCTACATATCCCTCATAATGGGAGCTCTTTGTATGATCCTGAAGAAGAAGCATGGTATGATTACAAGAATAAGGTATTTTGCTACAGCATTGATAGATTGAACGAAGCTGAATTCCGTGCTAAAATAATTTGCGGTCTAGGAGGAGTTATTCCATCTAGAGACTCTTGGAGTGCAGGTAACTTTTTTATCGATGATAGGAAATTTCACTATTTCATGGTCTACATTATATTTCTGTAGGCTGGAAACCACTGCACTGTGACTGATTTGGAAATGCAACTGCTATACGCATGGAAAAGAGGTATAAGCGTTAATTGGACACGGCTTATAATGACTCATATGCTAAGGTTTGATGCAAAGCCAAAATTCCTACCATATGCTTACTTTATTACTCTAATTATGGAAGAATTTGGAATTGATTTTGCCGATTTTGAAAGAGTTGATATGGATCCAAATGGTCACGAGATCTCAATAAAAAGTGTTGATTCGAGAATGGGAGTTCACTAAAATTTGGAATCAAACACAATCACATACATTGGTGAAGATATGGTTGGTGACGAAGGAAACAATCAAGAGGAAGAAGGCGGTGATGTTGCACCTCCTCCACCTACTGCTCCCTCTGGTCCAAGTAATCAAGATGTTATATATTTTATGACTCAACAATTTTCTTCCATCAACACCAACATCAACCACTAGTGGAATGCCATCAATGACTCCACGACATCTCGGATTAATGATTTTCTCTCAGATGTAAACCAACAATTTTCCTACCTCTACTCTCACCTTCACATACCTCCATATGAGCCTAATAATCCTGTTGTACCTCCACCACAATACACAGAACCTCCATTACAACAATAATTCCCCAATCAAGGACCCTTCTTCTATAACAACCGTGACATGAATCAACCTTAAAATTTTGTCCAATTTTGTTATTTCTATTGTTTTTATGTTATGTCCTTGTTACTTTATGCTATGTTTTGTTTGTTGCTTTTGAGCTTTCTATGTATCTGTTATTCTACTATGACATATATGTCTAGACTATGTTTAATTAGTGCATGTTTTGGTTAAGTTTTCAATGTTATCCATTTTTATTGCATCTTTCCCTTATTTTTGATAATGTCAAAGGGGGAGAAGGGTGTGGAACTTTATGCTTGTTTATTTCCTGTCTTAAACTTCTAAGGTACTCTTTAACAAGATGAACAATTTCAAGAGTTTCCAACCTTCTCATACAAAGGGGGAGTTATACATCTTAGGGGGAGAAGTCTCTTTCCGGAAATAACAAAGCTTCAAGAAAGATTATTTGTCATCATAAAAAAGGGGGAGAATTTAATATCAAGGTTCTCAAATGATTCTCAATAAACTTTGTCTTGATGAAGAAAGATTATATTGGCTAGAAGGAAAAGATTTTGATAAAGCTAAAAGCATCATTGGATAAAAGACTTTGTCTCAAGTTATTAGAAAATTTCTCAAGGTATAATGACAATACTTAGTTTTAACTTAATTCTTAAATGCTCAATGATCAAAAGAAGTGTTTTATCTTGTCCAAAAATTTTCTCAAATTTTCTAAGCAAAAAATCAATTTTCACTTATGTGCAATTGATTTGCATGTTGGTGCAATCGATTGCATGCTTCGCATTTTCAAAGTTTTAGCTACTGTTCTAAGTGCAATCAATTTGCATGTTTGTGCAATTGATTATTCTCTATCAAATTTTGCTATTGTTTTAAAGTGCAATCGATTTACACGCATGTGCAATTGATTGCTCACTGAAAATATTTGGATTTTTCAGCTATTAAAACCCATGAAATCGATTTACACAAGGGTGCAATCGATTGCATGCTGAATGTTTTTGAAAATCAGCAGCTTTGAGCATACCTTTTCATAACACCATTTCATGGAAACTTTTCATTGAATCTTGGAAATTGTTAATGATTCATTTGCAGAAATTTATGTTGTTTCAAAGAGGTGCTATGAACATATAAATACTGAATTTTCAAAATCATTTTGTACCTCTTCCAATCAATAGTTTCTGAACTTTAAAGTATTAAAACTCAAGCTTTTTCTTCACTTTCATACACAAAGTTTTTCTGCACATTTTCATATATTGTTAAACAAAAAACTTTGAGCATTCTATAGTCTTGAGTCATTGTATATTATTGTTATTTTAATAGAAGATAAAGTCATTGATAAAATCACTCAAAGTGATTATTGCACTACAAACTCTACCAATCAAGTATTGCTATACCGTTTCTTATTTTCAGGATTGTTAAAAATAAGTTCAAGTGGTTTTGTAATCTTGTTTTTCCAGGATTATTGGATACAAGTAAGGTAACCTTGAGAGGATTGTTCTCGTTGTTGACATAGTGAAAATCCAAGAAGATTGTTCTTGGTCCAAGAAGATTGTTCTTGGTTTTTGTAGTTCTTGTTTTAAGTTTGCCACTATAAGGAAATCTATTTCATGTTGAAAGGGGACTGGAGTACTCTCGGACTGTGAGGGGTACCGGGATATATCGCTCGTGTCTCTATATTTTTCTGCATTTTACTCTTTCATAAACACACCATAAACCAGAAAAATATTATCCATCATCACTAAAAACCAGAAAATATTTATAGTGCCTAATTCACCCCCCCTCCCCACCTCTTAGGCGCACTTCGTACTTACAATTGGCATCAGAGCAGGTTATAGGTAACCTGTTCCTAAAAGATCCATAATGGCTTTCGCAAATCAAAATCTCGTTTTCAGAGATGGTGGTAGTAACAACAAGCCTCCTCTATTTTGTGGTGAATATTTTGACTACTGGAAAATATGCATGAAGGTACATCTAGAAGAACAAGGAGAATAAATATGGGATGCCATCGAGAATGGTCCATTTATTCCTATAACCATGATCAATGGTGTTGGCTCATTAAAACCTAAAACTACATGGGATGAAGATGATAAGAAAAAGGTCCTCTATGATAAAAAGGAAATCAATCTTCTTCAAGATGCACTTAGCATGGATGAATTCTTCCGTTTCTCAGAATGTAAAACAGAGAAAGAAATATGGGATACCTTGGTACAAACTCATGAAGGAACTGTTGAAGTTAAAAGGTTGAGACTAAATACTTTGAGTCAAGAATACAAGTTATTTCAAATGCAGCCTGGAGAAACCATCCTTGACTTGCAAAAGAGATCCGTGCACTTGACAAATCATCTAAGTGCTCTTGGTAAGACTTTGATGAATGATGAACTAAATCTGAAAGTACTTAGATCCTTAACTAGGGAATGGCAACCAAAGGTAACGACAATTTCGGAAAAGAAAAGTATTTCTTCAATGACTTCCGCGACATTGTTTGGAAAACTTCAAGAATATGAAATTGAACTCGGAAGACTTGAAAAGCATGAAAATCAAGAGAAGAAATCCAAGAATATTTCCTTAAAGATTGATTCCAAGGAAGTTGAAAAGGAATACAATCCGGAAGAAGATGAAAATTCCATGCTTCTTGTTAAAAGGCTTGGTAATTTCTTTGATAGAAATGACAAATCCCTTTCTCGTGCAAAAAGAAAGAAACAATTTAAGAAAATGTAAGTTTCCACATTTACACAAGAAGGCACATGTTATGAATGCGGTAAGCAAGGTCATATCAAGCCGGATTGTCCAAAACACTCCAAGAAAGGTGGCTACAAAGGCAAAAAGGAATTTAAGAAGAAAAAAAGGCCTATGTTTCATGGGAGGATAATGGAATAAGTTCTTCGTCCTATTCCGATAGTGATGAAAGTGCAAATCTAGCATTGATGGCCTCACACCATTCCGATAATGAAGATGATAAGGTTAGTAATGAATTTTCTCTTTTTGATAGTTATGCACAAAGTGTTATAGATGAACTATTAAATGAATGCAAAGTTCTGTATAAAACTATTTCATCTCAAAAGAAATAAATTTCATCTTTAGAAGAAAAATGTGAAACTATGGAAAAAGATTTCAAAGATGAAAAACAAAAATTAAGTGATGAACAAAAACATAATTTTGTATGCAAAAATTGTGAGTCACTCTCTTTCCAAATTGTCCAATTAAAAAGAGTTATTGAAAGATATGAAAAAGGCCAAATTGGATTGGAAGGTGTTCATATCTAACAAAGATATTTCAATGATAAAAGTGGACTTGGATATTCAAATTTTCAAAACCAAGTTCTAATAAAACTATCTTTGTTAAGGCTAGTGATCAATCACCCAAAGATAAAGTGAATAAACCTAAAGTGGTTCATCATTATCCTAAAAAGAAAACATTTCCTAAGAAGAAATATTACCCTTCTAGATATAGAAGTAAATTTGAACCTACTTGTTTTTATTGTGGTATTAAAGGCCATACACCTAATGCTTGCTATGTTAGAAACTTTAGTGTGTCGAGTGGACATTATGTGTGGATAAAGAAAGGTACTAATTATGAAGGACCCAAAGCAACTCAGATACCTAACAAAACCTAATTTGTTTTGTAGGTATGCTTGAAGACCACATGCAATCTTTGGTATCTTGATAGTGGTTGTTCAAAACATGTGACGGGAGACATAAACCAATTTTCAAATCTAGTGCTAAAGGTCAAGGGTTTTGTCAATTATGGAGACAATAATAAGGGAATAATTCTTGGAAAAGGAAAATTTGGTGCTCCATCTATCACATCCATTGAAGATGTTCTTTATGTTGAAGGAATAAAGCACAATCTTCTAAGTATTATCCAACTATGTGACAAAGCCTAAAGATCAAGTTCACCAAAGATGAATGCTTGATAGAAGACAAAATCAGACATGAGCTTGTACTTAAAGGTAAAAGAATTAATAATATATTTATGATTTCCCTTGATGATCCATCTTTAAAGGTAAAATGTCTCATGGAGAACAGCGATGATTCATGGCTTTGGCACAAAAGAGTTGCTCATATTCATAAGGAACGTTTGAATAAATTAATCAAGCATGATCTTGTCATTGGGTTTCCTAAGAGAAATTTTATCAAAGATAGACTTTATGATGCTTGTCAAAAAGGGAAACAAACAAAATCAACTTTCAAATCTAATAATGTGATGTCTACTACAAGACCACTACAATTGTTGCATATGGACTTATTTGGTCCATCAAGAACAAGAAGTTTCGGAGGTAATTTATATGATTTGGTTATTGTTGACGATTTCTCTAGATATACTTGACATTATCTTTAGTGCGGAAAAGTGATGCATTCAAGGCTTTCAAGAAGTATGCTAAACAAATTCAAAATGAGAAATCTCTAACAATTTCCTCCATAAGAAGTGATCATGGTAGAGAATTCATAAATGCTCTCTTTGAATAATTTTGTGGAGAACATGGAATATCTCACAACTTCTCGGCACCAAGGAATACTCAACAAAATCGAGTGGTGGAAAGAAAGAATAAGTCTCTTGTAGAGATTGCAAGAATGATGCTTAGCAATTCAAATCTTCCAAAATATTTTTGGGCGGATGCGGTGAGCACGACATGTTTTGTTAGCAATAGAGTTAACATAAGACAATTCTTGAAGAAAACTCCATATGAACTTTTCAAAGGGAGGAAACCAAACATTGCCTTCTTTCACATTTTCGGTTGAAAATGCTTTTTCGTAAACAACGAAAAAGATAACCTTGGTAAGTTTGATGAAAAATCCGATGAAGTATTTGTCTATGTGCTCGCTTTCAAGCAAATCCAGAGGAATCACATCTCATGGCGGTAAAACGGATCATGAAGTATCTCAAAGGAATAAAAAATGTTGGATTATGGTATCCTAAAGGTAGTGTTTGCAATTTATTTTGTTACTCTGACGCGGATTATGCAGGTTGAAAAACTGATAGAAAAAGCAGAAGTGGTACTTGTCACGTCCTTGGAAATGCATTAGTATCATGGGCTTGCAAGAAACAAGCATGTGTTGCTCTTAGCACGGACGAAGCAGAATATATTGCAGCGGGTAGTAGTTGTTCTCAAATATTGTGGCTCAAGCAACAACTTCGTGACTATGGACTCGATCTAGGATGCATTCCTCTTCGGTGCAACAATACAAGTGCAATAAACATTACAAAGAATTTGGTCATGAAACAAATACGTCGACATACGACATCACTTTCTTCGTGATCATGCACTTCAAGGAGATGTCGAGGTCACATTTGTAGATACTCCTAATCAACTTGCCGATATCTTCACTAAACCTTTGGCAAGAGAACCATTTTATAAGATTTGATGAGAACTTGGAATTCTTGATGAACACGACGTATAAGGTACTTTCTATCCTTTTTATGCTTTCACATACTTGTCTTAACTTGGTTATATGTAAAAATTCATGATTATATGACACCTTTAAATGCTATATATTTTAAGTGTTGTTAAAATTTAAGAAAAATGTGTTTTTGGTCATTTTTTGTTGATGCAAATCGAATGCGCCATTGTGCTAATAAATTTCTCACTGTATCTTTTATTTTCTGACCTTTCTGTTTTTAGTGCAAACCAATTGCTCCATAGTGCAAATCGATTGCATGTTGTTCGTTTCAATTTTATGTTGGTTCTGTTTTGTATGCAAATCGATTGCACCTGTATGCAAATCGATTGCACCTGCTATAAATTGCTTTTTTGACAGGCTTTTATGTTGGTCAGAATTTATCTCTCTCTCGTATTACCAGGTTCATCTCCATTATTGACAAATTAATTAAATATCATTGACTATATTAAAACCCACTCATCACTATCCACTCGCAAATCCTATCCAAATTCAACTCATCAAATATCTACTTCTCAAAATATACGAAACCCTAAATTCAGAAAAACACCTTCCTCATGGCATCCAGACAAAAACGAAAAGTGTCAGCTACAGAGAAAGGGAAGAAGAAAGTTGCTTCATCTTCTGCAGAAAATCCATTAATCTCAACTCTCACTGAAGTTCAAGAAACAAGGTTCAAAAGGTATTTTCAATGGAAGATAGTGTCCAATACAAGATATGGTATGCTATCATCTTTCCCTCAGGAATGCTTTAGTTTTAAGAATGATTTGACTGCATATGGATTGGAACCACTGATTTCATCATTTGGTCCATATTACTCGGATTTAGTAAGAGTGTTCTTCAGTAATTTGGCTACTTACAAAGGTAAGTTTGTTACATATGTGTTAGGCATAAGAATTTATCTAACCCCTGAAATTCTTGGTGAGATTCTACATATCCCTCATATTGGGAGCTCTTTGTATGATCCTGAAGAAGAAGCATGGGATGATTACAAGAAAAAGGATTTTTACTACAGCATTGGCAGATTGAATGAAGCTGAATTCCGTGCTAAAAGAATTTGCGGTCTAGGAGGAGTCATTCCATCTAGAGACTCTTGGAGTGCAGGTAACTTTTTTATCGATGATAGGCTTTTTCAATATTTCATGGTCTACATTATGTTTCTGCAGGCTGGAAACCACTTCACTTTGACTGATTTTGAAATGTAACTGCTATACGCAAGGAAAAGAGGTATATGCGTCAATTGGGCACGGCTTATAATGACTCATATGCTAAGGTTTGATGCAAAGTCAAAATTCCTACCATATGCTTACTTTATTACTCTAATTATGGAAGAATTTGGAATTGATTTTGTCGTTTTGAAAGAGTTGATATGGATCCAAATGGCCACAAGATCTCAATGAAAAATGTTGATTTGATAATGGGAGCTCACTATAATTCAGAAACAAAAAAAATCACATACATTGGTGAAGATATGGTTGGTGACGAAGGAAACAATCAAGAGGAAGAAGGCGGTGATGCTGCACCTCCTCCACTTACTGCTCCCTTTGGTCCAAGTAATCAAGATGTTATAGATTTTATGACTCAACAATTGCCTTCCATCAACACCAACATCAACCACCAGTGGAATGCCATAAATGACTCCACGACATCTCGGATTAATGATTTTCCCTCAGATGTGAACCAACAATTTTCCTACCTCTACTCTCACCTTCACGTACCTCCATATGACCCTAATATCCTGCTTTACCTCCACCACAAACACAGAACCTCCAGTACAACAACAATTCTCCAATCAAGGACCCTTCTTCTATAACAACTATGACATGAATCAACATTAAAATTCTTTCCAATTTTGTTATTTCTACTATTTTTATGTTACGTCCTTGTTACTTTATGCTATGTTTTGTTTGTTTCTTTTGAAATTTCTATGTGTTTGTTATTCTACTATGACATGTATGTCTATGACTATGTTTAATTAGTGCATGTTTTGGTTATGTTTTCAATGTTATCTATTTTTATTGCATCTTTCCCTTCTTTTTTATAATGTCAAAGGGGGAGAAGGATGTGGCACTTTATGCTTGTTTATTTCCTGTCTTAAACTTCTAAGGTACTCTTCAACAAGATGAACAATTTCAAGAGTTTCCAACCTTCTCATACAAAGGGGGAGTTATACATCTTAGGGGGAGAAGTCTCTTTCCGGAAATAACAAAGCTTCAAGAAAGATTGTTTTTCATCATCAAAAAGGGGAGAATGTAATATCAACCTTCTCAAATAATTCTCAATGCACTTTGTTTTGATGAAGACAAACTATATTGGCAAGAAGGAAAATATTTTGATCAAGCTAAAAGCATCATTAGATAAAAGACTTTGTCTTAAGTTCTTAGCAAATTTCACATGGTATAATGATAATACTTACTTTGAACTTAAGTCTTAAATGCTCAATGATCAAAAGAAGTGTTTGATCTTGTCCAAACTTTTTCTTAACTTTTCTAAGCAAAATATCATTTTTCACTTATGTGCAATCAATTTGCATGTTGGTGCAATCGATTGCATGTTTCACATTTTCAAAGTGTTAGCTATTGTTTCTAAGTGCAATCGATTTGCATGTTTGTGCAATCGATTGCTCTCTATCAAATTTTGCTATTGTTTTAAAGTGAAATCGATTTACACACATGTGCTATTAAT
Organism: Vicia faba; assembly: GCA_948472305.1. Lineage (NCBI taxonomy): Eukaryota > Viridiplantae > Streptophyta > Magnoliopsida > Fabales > Fabaceae > Vicia > Vicia faba. The sequence goes on from OX451738.1 coordinate 1,509,790,705, forward strand.
TGCTCACTGAAAATATTTGAATTTTTTTAGCTGTTAAAACCCGAGCAATCGATTTACACAAGGGTGCAATCGATTGCATGCTGAACATTTTTGAAAATCAGCAGCTTTGAACATACCTTTTTATAACACCATTTCATGGAAACTTTTCATTGAATCTTGGAAATTATTCATGATTCATTTGCATAAATTTATGCTATTTCAAAGAGGTTTTATGAACATATAAATACTGAATTTTCAAAATCATTTTGTACCTCTTCCAATCAATAGTTTTTGAATTTTAAAGTATTAAAACTCAAGCTTTTTCTTCACTTTAATACACAAAGTTTTTCTACACATTTTCATATATTGTTAAACAGAAAACTTTGAGCATTCTATAGTCTTGAGTCATTGTTTATTATTGTTATTAGAAGAGAGGATCAAGTCATTGATAAAATCACTTAAAGTGATTATTGCACTACAAACTCTATCAATCAAATATTTCTATGCACTTTCTTATTTTTTAGGATTGTTTAAAATAAGTTCAAGTGGTTTTGTAATCTTGTTTTTCTAGGATTGTTGGATACAAGTAAGCTCACCTTGAGAGGATTGTTCTCATTGTTGACATAGTGAAAATCCAAGAGGATTATTTTTGGTCCAAGAGGATAGGTCTTGGTTTTGGTAGTTCTTGTTTTAAGTTTGCCACTATAAGGAAATCTCTTTCATGTTGAAAGGGGACTGGAGTACTCTCGAACTGTGAGGGGAACCAGGATATATCGCTTGTGTCTCTTTATTTTTCTGCATTTTACTCTTTTATAAACAACCATAAACCAGAAAATATTATCCATCATCACTAAAAACCAGAAAAAATTTAAAGTGCCTAATTCACTCTCCCTCTTAGGCGCACTTCGTACTTACAAAAAGTATCCATGAACAATCCAGTTAGCTCTTTCTCTACCAGAGGTGGTTCAACTTGAGATGCTAGTTCCCTCCATCGTTGAGCATACTCCTTGAAAGATTCTTTCTCATTCTGAGACATACTTTGCAGTTGGCGGTGATCGGGTGCCATGTCCAGGTTATATTTGTATTGATTTATGAAGGCATCAAAAATATCTTTGAACCATTGGATACGGACTTTCTCAAGTCCTATATACCATTTCAATGAAGCTCCACTCAGACTATCTTGGAAATAATGGATAAGCAGCTTGCCATTTTTTGTGTAAGCAGATATCTTTCGAAAGTACATCACCAAATGACTTCTTCGACAAGTGTGCCCCCTGTATTTCAAAAACTCGGGAGTCTTGAACTTTGCAGGCATAACCAGATCAGAAACTAGGCACATGTTGTTAGCATCAACACTGAAAAACTCATTTCCTTCCATAGCCCTAAGTCTCTTCTCTAAAGTCTGATATTGTTCTTTGAACTCTTCCAACTCACCAAAGTCTCCTTGACTCACATTCGAGGATTGGCAGCATGATACTCAAAGAGAGGATTCCCAAAAGTAGCTTGTGCAGCAGGTTGACGAGAAGTAGTATGAATGATTGGCTGAGGTTCAGTGAAAACTGGCCAACCATTGAAGTGATTGCAACAGGCTGAGAGTAGTTCTGAGGTAACCCAAACTCTGGCCATGTAATAGATGTATGCTGGATAGGTTGAGTGTCAACAGCAGCAGTTGGGATTTTAGATATCATAGTCCTTTAAGGTGGCTCTCATCTGGAAATCAGGACTTACATCATCTCAGTAAGTATGGCCATGCCTGACTTCAACTCGTCGATTTCCATTCTGACTTCCATGTTGTGTTGTTCTTGGTTTTCCATTCTCAATCTGACAGCAGCTCTAGTCCCATAGTTGTGTTGAGGAATCAGCTTGATGGAAGACGACTAACTGGAAGAAAGAAGCAACTAGGAATAAGATCCTGAACAAACTGGATGTATGCAGAGGATGCAAATGATATGCAATGTTATGAAATGCACTGTACAGTAACAGGATTACATGGTTCAGAGTCACGAGCCCGGAGTCAAAGGTACAACTCATAAGGTATGCACTAACGGTTATCACCTTCCGAACAAGGTTCTAAGAGGTTCTGAGAGTCTACATCCTTCCTTCGGATATTACCAACGTCCCGGTTAACTCGGTAATTAGCAATATTCTCAGGAAAAACTCGTCCGAGCGTAGTATCGTGTGACAACCATTTTCATATTACTGCGTCATAGCTTACGCACTACATCTAAAAGGCCAAGATGGGTTAGGTAATCTACAGTCCTCAACTTCAGCAGGCTCCCGGGTTGAAAGCAGTACGTCTTCCCGATTACTCGGTAAACGATACTACAGTCAAAGAGGCCTCCACTAAGTGGGGGATCTCATGTCTCCTTTTTTGGGATTACTCCCTCAAAGTTAACATGACTATACCGCCCTTCCTATCTTAATTTTGTCCAAAGTTAGGGTAGAAGACTTATAAGAAATCACCAAGCCCCTGAAAACCAGGAAAGTCCAGACAAACATATATATAGAATAATGGGAAGTAATAAACAGCAAGTAAAACAATATATAAACACTCATAGAAAAGAAACAAACAAAGATAGGATTGACCCACTTAGGAATGGACCAACAATAGGTCAATTTGTCCCCAGTGAAGTCGCCACTTTCCTGTCGCGCGCAATCACCGTAGGCAGAGAGATGAGCAGAGATGAACTAAATTGTGACAGTGATGATAGGAAAAGAACTGTAGCGGTAAAGATTTGAGATTAAGCCATCAATTGACTTATCTCAACACAATGAATTCGCCACCACACTTTATTGTTTCTAAAGGGAAATGGGAAAAATTGAACAAAACCCATAATGAAATAAAAGATCAGAGATCAGGTACGGGGTTCGGTTATGCAAAGGGAAGGTGTTAGCACCCTAAGCATCTATGGTACTCCACAGGATCCACTTTGTTTGGTTTCTTTTAAAAGAAGTGGCATGTAAAGGTTTACTTGCTAAAGGAAAAGAATGAATGAGTATTTGCAAACAAAAGAAAATGAAATGTTTTTTATTATTTTTGTTGCTCGCCTTGGGTCGTAAGACTTGGTGCCTACGTACTCCCTCGTGCAATGGGAAATTCAGAGCACCATAATTCGGCTAGAAAAGACTTGTCTGTTGATTGATTTTAAACGAAGAGACAAGTCGTCATTGTTAGGAGAGAAATCTCGACTAACGCCGACAAGGTGTGGGAAAGATGGACTTTACGTCAATAAGAGTGATGGTTTGAGAATGCCTCTAGCACTCAAGTGGAAAAGTCGACACTTTATAACCATGGGGATAGGAGAATGTTTCTCGACTATCAATGAATTATGTCTCATATTGAAAAAAGATTTGAAGGTAAAAGGTGCTCGAGCATACAAAAGAGTTTGAATGAGTTGAAGTGTTTTTGTTAATTTGGAAACATGTCAAAGTATGATTAAATGAATCGAAGTTTGATTAAAGAAAAGAAGTTTTTAAAAGAAAAGGCACTCGACAAAGTTGAGGTTTATTATGAAAGCGGTCCGAGTTTATAAACAAAGAAGATTTTGAAAAAGATGAGAAGATTTTGAAAATTAAAGAAGATGGGAGGAGATGAAAGGACTATCCTAAAGTATAAGGTAAAAGCTAAGGAAGATAACCGTCTAACCAATAAGAAGCCAACACATGAAATTATGAGTCAAGATAGAATTCCTATTCTTTGGATTGAAACCAAGCGTGGATACTCAACCTCTTGAAAAAACCAAACTTAAAATGTATTAAGTCTTCACAAAAATTGGGCAGAGTAACGGTTGTATACAGATGAATTCCAGATTATAGACAAAGTATGTAATCACAATGACCTGAACACAAAACAAACAAACAACCCAATGTCTTGAGGTAAGCCTCAAGAACTCCATACAAAATATCAATTAAGTTCATAAGGTCTCCAACATAAGATCAAGGTTTCTATTCCTAAGTCTAAGAAGTCCAATACTCCATAATGCCAAGGATAGTAACCAAATAGTCCAAGTATCATTAATGTTTTTTATGGTTCAGGTTAATTATTAAGTATCTTCAAAAGGAAAAGAAAAATCACAAGTGAGAAAAATAAAAATGGCATAAAAGTAAATTCTCAAGTGAGCAAAGATGAAAATAGAATGAAATGTAAATGCTAAAGTAAAATGGTGCATAAAGTAAAGGGCATAAAATAAAAGCATGAAGTAAAGTCAATTGTTAGAAGTTAATGGTTAGTTGAATGACCATCTTGAAACTTGCATTTAGAACTCATTAGAGGATTGGTAGAACCAATGCCTCTCAAAAACAAGTTGCATTTGCTTTTTGTCAAGTGTATCATCCATTTTAAGAATCCTCAAGGTAACATTTAATGATCAATGATGTTTAAGTGACCCGCGTTAAGCAAAATTGATGAAGATCCATTGGAGGATTAGTAGAACTAAAGCTCCTAACAATGAATCTCAAGGTTATTGGATCAAAGGGTTCAAATTAACATACTTGGGCTTGCAAACATAGGTTTAGGCCACGAATGATCATTTTCTTAAATCGAGACAAAATTTAGCGCTATGTTAATCAATCGTAAGTGGACTTATGTAGAAGTCGCACCTATTTTGAGGACAGTCAATAGCAATCTATGTAATTCAAATTTGGATAAATGATATAGAGATCATCATCCCATAACATGTAGCACAAATAAAAAAAGAAAGGGATAAGATGAAGAGGGAGGGGAATGATAAGCTAATTTGGATCACTACCTAAAATTTCTTTCATCTTTAAATTCAATCACTCATCTCAATGGATTAAAGTACTAAACATATCATTAACCCAAAGCACTAAAAATGAATTAAATAATTCACTCTTTGGTAGATTTGAATTAATGAACATTTATCCAACTTCATATACACCTGAAGTTCATTGAATTAAAGAGAAATTGGACATTTAAAATTGCAATCCAAATCAACAATCAAAAGGATTGAGTTGAAAAAGATAGATGGATCAAAACAACCCAAAAACAAGGTAGAAAAGGCATTTTGACTCTATTACAATCGATTGTACTCTGGGAGCAATTGATTTCATAAGTGCTTTTTTTTTTTTAAATGTAAAATCCTTCTGTGACAATCGATTGCACTCTGGCAGCAATCGATTGCACCATGTTAAAAATAGAAAAACAGCATTTTAAAAGGCCAAATTCTTGTTCAAACTTTCCATCAAACACCTTATGATCACGGATTCAATTGAGCACGAAAGTTCCATCAAATTATGAGAAAATAGCACCAATGGAATCATAAAACAATGCTAAATGAATTAAACCCAAAGATCAACAAGAGACCACATTGTGAAAGATGAAAAATCCAACTTACCAAAGGTGGATCTAGAGAATTATCAAAACAACTTCAAGAATTTGCTTCAATTCAACCTCAAGAATCAATTGCCCAAGCTTGGATGTAGAAAATTGATGAATAAAAAGTGTTTGGATGAAGGTTTAGCTCAAAGATTAGTAAGCTTCAATGCAAAGCTTACTAACTTTTTTTTTAGAATGGAGCTTTGAGTGAATTTGGTAGATGGAGAGAATTGAGAGATTTTTAGCAATGTGGATTTTGCTATCAAAAGCTTGAAATTGAAATGAAATGAGGGCTCTATTTATAGATTTTGGGTTTGTGATTAGTGGTGGTTTGGTAATTAATTCTTGGAGCCAAAATTTGAATTAATGATATATCTTTTAAAAAATGAAAAATTGGAGCCAAAATTTGAATTAATGATATATCTTTCAAAACAAGAAAAATTGGAGCCAAAATTTGAATTAATGATATATCTTTCAAAAAATAAAGAAAAATTGGAGCCAAAAATGACAAGCTAGAAATTAATGATTTTTTTCAAAATTTCACTCTGCACAATCGCTTGTACTCTGGGCTAAATCGATTGCATCAGTGTATTTTTTTTAAAAAATGGCGCAAAAATGCATTTTGTGCAATCGATTGCACTCTAAGAGCAATCGATTGTACAATGAAAAAAAAAAGAAAATTTTTTAATTATTTTTCTTTGCAAATAGAGATTTTAGGGAAATAATACCGGAAAACCTTATTTGTCAGATGCTTTGCCTCGATACCTACAAAAGAAAAATATACAAATACAAAAACAAATATTTTTTTGTATTTTAATTAGAAGTTAATCAACAACACAAGAGCAAACTTAAAGATAGGATGCAAGTGTGATGAATGAAGCTATTTATTAATGATTGTGACCAAATAACAAAATATGATATGAAAGTGCGACTGAAAAAATTAGGGGAGAAATTTAGGGTATAATAGTACCTTACCACATTCCATATTTCACTTAAGTGTATCGAACCTTACGGTGTTCTATAGATCACTTAAGATCATCGTACCTTACGGTGGTCCTTATTTACTCTATCTCTCATCAACTTGTCCTTATGTGTGGGACCCTTTTGGTTTTCCTGGCGTTGGCAATTATATTAATCACACATTTAACATAATAAACAGTAAGCGGTATCTAGCAATACATCACCGTTATCCAAGTCACGAAAATGTGATGTGATATGAAAAAACCTTTCTGTGATAATATTTGTGTGTACAATTACCCTTTTCCCTTATGTCTATATTGAACATAATGTATAGACCGTCTCACCCTTGTCCAGTTCAATATTGGTCCCTTATACATTTATCTTGTTATGATGGATGGACAAATTCCATCTAGGTCACTCATGTACCTCAATATGCTTTGTGAAGTACCCATAAATTGTCTTTATGGTCATCCAGTTACGGATAACATTTGATCAATAATAAAGTACTTAACTCTACATTTAAGGTCCATAGTGGTTTCAGGTCGAAGGGTGGTATACACCATTATCACTGTGAGAATAACTTATGACACCTTGCATAACATTCTATGTAGTATTCTCATAGTTGGTCAATCCAGTATAATTATTACTCCTAATATTCATACCTATGTGAAGACATGATAACTCCTTATCCATGATCCATGAGGTGTGATCATCAGTCTATCTTCATAATAATCTCAATGCTTTAATGTTGTCCCACTTCTCAATAAATATCTACTATGGATACTTTAAGAATAATGTTTTTATGTTTAATGGGATCTCATGATTAAGTTACACTTAACATTTCATTAAACAGACAAAATGTTTTAGGGACTTTATTATTTTGGAAAATCAAACATAATAAAGAAATTCCTTTTATCATTAATAAATATTTTGATACAAGTACCAAAAGTATTGGCCTCTAGGGCTTACACCTAATACCCATAGATCTATTATGGCCATCATGCTCCTGCTGCACAAGAGGCTTTATTAGTGGGTCAACAACATTGTCAAGTGTAGGTACTCTACATATCTTCACATGTCCCCAATAAATTATCTCTTGAATGAGGTGATAACGCCTAAGTATGTGTTTGGATCATTGGTGAGATCTAGGCTCCTTATCTTGTGTGATAGCACCATTGTTATCACAATAGAGATCAATGGGATTCACAATTCTCGGGACTATGTCAAGTTCACTAATGAACTTCTTGATCCAAACAACTTCTTTTATTGCATTTGAGGTAACAATATACTTGTCCTCGATTGTAGCATCAACAATTGTATCTTACTTTGAACTTTTATAGCTCACAGCGCCACCATTTAAGCAGAACACATAACCAGATTGCGATCTAAAGTCATACTTATTTGTATGGAAGCTAGCATTGGTGTATCCAATTACAGCAGGCTCTTCCTGGCCTCCATATATAAAGAATGAGTCATTAGTCCTTCTCGAGTAATTAAGGATATTCTTGACAGCTATCCAATGAGAATCACTGGGATCATATTGGTACCTACTCATTTCACTTAAAGCATATGAGACATCTGGTTGAGTACATAACATGGCATACATGATATATCCTATTGCAGATGCATATGGTATCTTAGTCATGCGTTCCCTTTCTTCCTTAGTTTAATGGGATTGTGTTTTTGATAAACACAGTCCATGTTGCATAGGTATGAATCATTTCTTGGAATTATGCATATTAAAGTGTCTCAACACTTTGTCTATGTATGTACGCTGACTTAGGCCAAGCACTTTTTGTGATCTATCTCTATAGATCCTGATTCCTAATATATAGGTTGCTTCACCTAGGTCATTCATAGAAAAGCATTTCCCCAACCAAGTCTTTAATTTTTGCAAGGTAGGGACATCGTTTCCAATGAGTAATATGTCATCTACATATAATATCAGGAAAACAATCATGCTCTCACTAATCTTCTTATAGACACAAGGCTCATCTTCATTCTTGATGAATCCATATTGTTGTATTGTTTCATCAAAACAAAGATTCCAGCTTTTGGAAGCTTGCTTCAATCCATAGATTAATCGTTGTAACTTGCATATCTTTTGGGCTTCTTATGGTATGTCAAATCCTTCAGGTTGTGTCATGTACACATCCTCAAGAAGATTCTTATAATACGGTGAGAGAAACTGACTTTTGGGTTTGCGTTTTATCGCAAATGTTGCGGATAGCAAGAGTCGGCACCGACTTTTCTTTTATCCAATAAAGGAAAGGGTGAAAAGAACATGAAAGACCTTTTGAGAATTTTCTTAAGTTCGGAGGGTAGGTTATGAAAAGGGAAGGTGTTAGCACCCTTTTCATCTGAAGTTATCTACGGGCTCTTAATTGCTAGCTCACTTTGAAATGCTTTGTGTTTGTGAATGTTTGAAAAAAAATTGGAAACGCCTAAGTGCGGCAATTTTGTAATGATTCTCGTATCGTTGAGAATGTATACAAATTGTTTATTTTGAAAATATTTATTGAAAGAGAGTGTTGTTTTGTGAAAAGATGTTTTGAAAATTCCAATGTAAGGAAATTTTCTTTATGATAACCCTTGTATCAGTCCTCAAGAGTGTTTATAAATTGTTTTGAAAGTAGTTGTTTTTTGAAAGTGTGAAGTGTGGAATTTGTTTTAGTTTGTGAGCAAGCGATTACGAGCGATCTACCTACTCAAAAAGTCCTTGTTCTTTTCTTCCTCCTTTAGATAGTGCTATCCTACCATTGGTTAGTAGGAAGCCCTATTATTGGATGTGAGGGACATGTGTGGGTCATCGTACAGTCATAGAAGGCAACTTGTAAGATGCTTTAGCAATTGTCGTATGGGACTAAGATAGTTTACTAAAGGCAGCACCAAAGGGTCATCGAGGGACTACGATATTTTAACCGAGGGTCATTTCTAAAGCATCCCACGTTCGAGGGACATGACTGTTTAAATCTGAGGCAACAAGTGAGGGTAACCCTAGAGGTGTGTGTGTGCGAAGTGTTTTGATTTTCAAGTATTTATCTTTGAGATTAGGATTTCTAATGTTTTGTTTTAGGTCTTTCCATACAAACCCTAATTACTAGCAGTAATAAGGGAAGCAGTAAATTGCAGAAATTAAATGTTCTACGCTATTACAAGGCCTCGAGAATGGGGGTACAAGTTTATGAATGGGGGAGGAAAGCAATAAACCATAATTATCTATTACAAACCTTTGATAGTTACATAATTGTATTAATGTGAAAATAAAGTGCGCGAAGGTGGTGAAAAGGGGAAGGATGTTTTAAGAAACCCTAAAAATACTAAGTATTTTAAGAAAAATATTTTGTTGTTTCTTTTGTTTAGAAAATGTTTGAAATGTGAAATAAAAGCTTAGACCTAATTCTAATTTTATTTACAAATTAATTATTTAAAGTAAAACAAAGTGTAACTAAACTAATTAATTTTATTTATGAAAATTAAATTAATTAATTAAAACCTAAAGAATTCTAAGTATTTAGAAAATATTTTTGGTGTTTTATTTAGAAAAGAAATTTTATAGTATAAACCCTAATTCTAATTAATTAAAATCAAAGTGATTAAAATAATTTTTATTTGTCAAAAATTCATATAACTAATTAAAAACCTATATCTAATTTTTTATCATTTTTATCATTTTTTCTGATTTTAAATAAAATTATTTAAAGAAAAGAAAATTGTTAATTAAAAAAACACAAAATAATTAATTTAATGGGCCTGAACTGTAAAAGCAATTGGGGGGTGTTTAGAAATAAAAAATAAAAAGGCCCAAAACAACTAAGCCCAAGCGCCTATTTGTAATCCAGTGTGGCCAACCTTTGATGGTTCATGGTGGAAACGCACGCTTGAAGCATCCAGATTTGGCTTGATGAGATCTGATGGTGTTGATGAAGGAGTGCATCACTGAGCGCTGGAGTTGCTTGCACCTGATCATCAAAGAAAATGTTGAAAAATAAAATTCCAAAGGCAGGGATTGAACCTCTGCCCTGGCACACTAATGCCTTACACATACACACATGCTTGCCACTGGGGTGGCTGTTTCATCCGATTATGAAACAGCACCCAATAAATATATTATAAACTCATTTTTGAAATTTAGATTCTGGCACCATGGCCTTCTGCTTCCTCGTCTTGTATAACAACATAACTTCTCCATTGTTAATTCTGTAAAATGCTCATTTCTCCATCAAATTGAAAAATGTAAACATCAAACTTGCTTGAATTTTAACCACGAATCCAACCATATCGCTTTCAAAAGCTATAGATCAATGGTTAGGAAGAATTTTCTTTCGTACCAAATTGAAACCCTAAAACTTCTGAAAACTAAGTTCTAAAATTCTCATCACATAGTTAATTAAAATGGTATTTAAGGAAATGGTTAGCTTCATAGACATGATATCTACATTTTATCTTTTGAAATCAAAAGCAAATGATATATGGATAAGGATATCACAGTTTGAGTTTTTTACCAAATTGGAGAAAGTCCAATGCTTTTTCTAGTTGTTACAGATGCAATGTGATGATTGATTAAGCTTCCATGGATCTTCCTGAAGCTATTCCAATCATTTCTTTGTGTTGAAAGTGGCTGAATCACTCCAACCAAGTCAAGTTGCAAAGTTGGATTTTGAAAATTGTGGATGATGAAAATGATGTTACAGTAAGGAAACAGGGGTATGGATGAGTTATATATGATGTATATGAAGTGTTTGGATGATTAGTTTGGACAAAAGTTGTAAGATTTGAGAGATTTGAAGATTTGCACTTCAAAGCTCAAAAATGGAGGCTTTGTGTACAATTCTGACTTGGGAGAGTTTGAGAGGGTTAGCGGGCTTGTGAACTCGTGTCTTAGCTTACAAATGGCCTTTTTATTTATAGGAAAGAGATTTGGAAGACTCAAGTAACCAAATTTTCAAAATAGCATGTTATGGTTTGGTTGAAAGTGAAAAATCAAGTTTATGTGAATTTCCATGTTTCCAAGTTGCAAGTACAAGCATGGTATCATCTTGTTGAGTAATGGGGACTTGATTCATTCTTTTGATATTGCTTGTGGTCAAAGATATGATTTACAAGGCTCAATTCATTGACAATTTTCATAAAGCTTGCTTTATGTAAATGACAATGGTGCATTTGTGCCATAAATGGAAAAATCATTTGGACAATGGCTCGAACACTTGGATAATGATTCAATCAGTTGTGTAAACATTTAATTATGGAGATATTTGCAAGATAATGGACCTGAAAGTGAGATTATGCAACATAGTTATGAGATTTGGTCTTGAATTCTTCACAAAATGACTTGAAATTTCAAGAATGGATGCCCAACTTCATGTCTTTGAATATCCTAGTTAAAGCATGATAAATTTGTGTTCTTTTATATTTTGGAAATCTTTAAACATTGTCTACAACTTTCATGTTGACCACTTTGGCTAAATCAAATAGGAACTTGGTGAAAATTGGCCAAGAAGTTGAGATGAAAAACTGACCAAAACTTGTTGAAAAACTTTCTAAGTGTTGGATAAAAATATCACAAATTCATGGGCTCATATCTCTCAATACAAGCACTTTTTGGAAATAAGCACTCGTTGACAATGTTGTAGGATTCACCGATCCCTTCAACTTTCATGTTGAAAGTTTTCTTTGAATCAACTTGGATCTTAGTGAAAAATGGATATGAAATTATGACTTTTGTTAAGAACAAAAACACTTAGAATTTTTCTAAGTTTTGGAAAATTTTCCAAATTTGACTTTTGTTGACTTTCTTGACTCTTGATGATCAAATCTCAATGTTGACCAAAAAATCAAAGTTTGACTTTTGTATGATTGTTGACTTTCCATCAACTGATTCAAATTTTCAACTATCAATCACTTGCATCTTTGGAAATTTCTTGAGCCATGTAATTAGGTCAAGATGTTGTATTTTATCTCTTGATATCATGCTTCAAGCCATTAGGTCATGCACTAGGCTAAAAGTCAATGATCAATCATCCTTAGTCAAAAACCCTTATTTTCGCAATTTTTGACCTTTGATGATTTAAAGGCTTTCCTTGAGGAATCATGATCAACCCTTGATCAAATGATGAATTTCACATTACAATGTTTAAGTTGACAAAAAATCTTGAAGTTTGACTGTATATTGACCATAATTGACTTTTTACCCAATACAACTGATTTTCAATCATTTGAGCCATTGACTAAGCAAAGATGTGATGCAAGACTTGAAACTTGACATAAGAATTATTGAGGACCTATGATGAACCATGAAATTCATTTTATACCTTTGCAACCCAATCTTCCTTGTACAATATGAAACCCTAGTTGTGGACCCAATGCTTAGGAGGTGATTTTGTCTAATCAACTCTTGAGAATCCTTGAGTATTTGAGAATCTTAGAAGAATGCCTTGAAGAAAATGGGAGGGAAAATTTTGGGGTATAACATCTGCCCCTATTCAATCTTCTTAAACCTGAAGAGTTAGATTGGCGTATCCGCCATTCGTGACTTGAAGGTAGAAGATGATTGAACACTTAAGTGTCCAGAAATTTGCATTCGCATGTGCCCGAAGTAATGTTATTGGTTGATGTAATACTGGAAATGGGCTTAAAGATGCCATTTGGAGAGGTGATACAGAGTTGTCAGAGATGGGCTTATAGATGTCATCCAAAGTAACTGTCGATATAAATTAGGCTAAGTCTATGCTCGACTTTGACTGGAAGAAGTATCATAATAAATTTACGCTTGATTTAAACTAGGCCAAAAGAGGTCTTTTTGTCTGTGTTTAACTGGAAGAAGTATCAGAATAAATATAATGGTTGATTTAATCTGAGTCAGAGAATGTCTACTAGAAGAAGTATCATAATAAATCTATGATCGATTTAATCTGAGCCAGAAGATGTTTGTGTTTGTCTTTAACTGGGAGAAGTATCAGAATAAATCTATGGTCGATTTAATCTGAGCCAGAAAAAGTATACTGGAAGAAGTATCGTGAAATAAATATGTGGATGATTTAATCTGAGCCAGAAGATGTTTGTGTCCATCTTTAATTGGAAGAATTATCAGAATAAATCTATGGTTGATTTGATCTGAGCCAGAAGAGGTCTTTTGTCTTTAACTAGAAGAAGTATCAGAATAAATCTATGGTTGATTTAATCTGAGCTGGAAGATGTTTGCATCCGTATTTAATTGGAAGAAGTATCAGAATAAATCTATGGTCGATTTGATCCGAACCAGAAGAGGTCTTTTTGTCTTTAACTGGAAGAAGTATCATAATAAATCTATGGTTGATTTAAGCTGAGCCAGAAAAAGTCTTACTAGAAGAAGTATCTGAATAAATTTATAGTTGATTTAATCTGAGCCAGAAGATGTTTGTGTTTGTCTTTAACTAGAATAATTATCAGAATAAATCTATGGTCCATTTAATCTGAGCCAGAAAAATTCTTTGGAGTAAGTGTTCATCGTGTAGATAATCACCCCATCCTGTTTCGAGAATTGATCTACAATCTGTTTTTGTTGGTAAACCCGTCCTGTTCCGGGAGTTCATACCACTTGGTGATAAAGATAGTCACCCCATCCTGTTTAGTTAATTGATCTTCATCTGACCATAAAGTAATAAATATAGTTTCCCCATCCTGTTTCGGGAGTTAATCTTTGCTCGGTTGTATAAATAGTTTCCCTGTCCTGTTTTGGGAATTAATCTTGGACCCGTTTGAGAATTATTGATGTTATTCGTCTGTTGATTGATCTTTCCTGAAAAAGTAAAGATTTAGTTGTATGCAATGTCATGATGTATGAAATGCATTGTGTAATGATGTTCTCAAAATAAATGAGGTTGTGCTATATGCGTTTAGTATGCATATGCTATGATATTGGTAAATGATGTATGAATGTGAAATATTAATGGAAGTGTATCAACAGCTCCGTATGATATCTTGCTTAGGAAGATGAATCACTGACTGGCTTGACTTGATTGACTGATTACCAAGGCTGAATCCCCATATACGCTCAAGAATTTGATTCTCAGGTTAATAACAGCTTTGATTCCCAGGATGCACGCTTCATATTCAGCCATATTATTGGTGCAGTCAAAGCAAAGTCTGTCAATGAAGGGTGTACGGCAACCTTGAGGAGAGATAATTACAACACACATCCCATTTCCAAGTGTGTTAGAAGCACCGTCAAAAACCATAGTCCATCAGGATCCAGACTCAGGTCCTTCATATGATCCAGGTTCTTCATAATCTGTAACTAGCATAATGTTCTCGTCTGGGAATTCGAAGTTCATAGCCTGATAGTCGTCTACAACTTGATGTGCCAAATGATCTACCAGTACACTTCCTTTAATTTCTTTTTGAGTGGTGTACTAAATGTCGTATTCTATTAAGACTATTTGCCATCGGGCTATTCTTTCGGAGAGAGTTGGCTTCTCGAATATGTACTTGATGGGATCCATTTTAGAGATCAATAGAGTAGTATGAGTAAACATATACTATCTTAGTCGGCGAGAAGCCTATGCTAAAGTGCAACAAGTTTTCTCGAGTAGTGAATATCTTGTTTCATAGTCAGTGACTTTTTTGCTAAGGCGGTATATTGCATGCTCTTTTCGACCAGATTCATCATACTGCCCTAGTACACACCCCATTGAATTCTCTAGCACTGTTAGGTACATGACTAAAGGTCTTCCTTCAACTGTTGGCATCAAACATAGAGGTTCTTGTAAGTTCTCCTTGATTTTATCAAAGGCTATTTGACAATCGTCGTTCCATTTTACTACTTGATCTTTCTTCAGCAACTTGAAGATTGGCTCACAGGTAGCAGTCAAATGAGAAATAAATTGGGCAATGTAGTTTAGTCATCCTAAGAAACCTCTGACTTCCTTCTCAGTACAGGGAGCTGGAATTTCTTGAATAGCTTTAACTTTCATGGGATCAACTTTAATACCTTTACCACTAATGATGAAACCTAAGAGTTTTCCAGACCTCACCCCAAAAATGCATTTGTTCGAATTTAGCCTTATCTTGTACTTCTTCAGCCTTTCAAATAACTTATGTAGATGATCAAGATTCTCTTCTTCAGTCTGTGGCCTTGCTATCACATCGTCGACGTAGACCTATATCTCGTGATGAATCATGTCATAAAATAAGGCTACCTTGGCATGCTGATAAGTTTCCCCGACGTTCTTCAACCCAAAAGGCATAACCTTGTAGCAGAAAGTGCCCCACTCTGTGACGAAGGTAGTTTTCTCCATGTCTTCAGGCGCCATCTTGATCTGATTATAACCCGAGAATCCATCCATGAAGGAGAATACCTTGTGCTGAGTGGTGTTGTCGACCAAGATGTCAATATATGGCAGCGGGAAGTCATCTTTGGGGCTCGCCTTATTCAAATCCCTGTAATCTACACGCATACGTACCTTGCCATCTTTCTTTGGTACTGGAACTACATTAGCAACCCATTGAGGGTATGACGCCACTGCTAAAGACCCTGCATAGTATTGTTTCATAAATCCGGCTTTGATTTTCTCTGACATCTCAAGACTCATGTGGCAAACCTTCTGCTTAATCGGAGAACAACCCTCTTTCATTAGCATACGGTGAACCACAATATCAGTATCGAGCCCTCGCATGTCTTCGTATGACCAAGAAAATACCTCAACATAGTCATGAAACATCTTAATCAACCTGTTCTTGACATTGCCCTCTAAGTTGGCACTTATCTTGACCTCTTTCATGTTTGTTTCAGAACCTAAGTTCACCATTTCAACTGGCTCTTCATGTGGTTGGATAGCCTTTTCTTCTTGTATTAAGAGTCTGGTAAGCTCTCTAGGTATTTCACAATCTTCCTGGCCTTTGTTCTCTGCTTGGTAGATTGGATTTTCAAAGTCATAAGTGGCAATAGTGGAATCGTTATCAACGAGATCCAAAGTGGATGGGGATCTGCAATGTAGTGTGTGGGTGTGTGTAAGAATGCATAGCTATTTGAAAATGCAATAAAGTAAAAGATAGACATATAGCACAAAATATGAATGCAAAATGTCCAATGTTTTTCATTAAATGAAAATATGTCATATGAAATGACAACCCTTAACAAATGAACCATTGTGCGTAGGGAAAGACACAAGGTTTAAAGTCATTATTTTAAAAGAAATTACATAACCAAACTTCTTAAAGCAATAAAACAGAAATAACTATTACTCCTGGCTGAAGGAGAGAGAGAGAGAGAGAGAGAGAGAGAGAGAGAGAGAGAGAGAGAAGGAGAAAATGTATTATGCTTTCCAATTGTTGAGTTTGTCACTAATGGTAGGGATATCCAGCTATCGAAGTCAACATCACTATCAGCATCTTCTATAAAATTGACTCCATTGTTGTTGATACAGAATGGAGGTCTTCTAGAACGAGCACAGAGAACAACCCTTTGACCCTCTACAGTAAAGCCCAAACCGAACTTATCAGATTTGTAGGGGATATCTGGAAGCTGGCCCCAAATTGTGCAACCACCTTCTTCTATAGTAGCTTTGGCATCTTTCAAATAAGCCATCTTGTGTGGAACCCTGGTAGTATTTAGAATGGAAGAAACATCTTCAATAGCGGTGGGGGAAATCACTTCAAAAGCTTGACAAGGAGTCTCGGCGAATTCTCCATCAATCTCCATGTATCGGAATGAATTCAGATGGTTGACCATATACTCCTCTTCTCTGCAGACAGTAACAATCTTCCCTTTCACAAGATACTTTAATTTATGGTGCAAGGTGAAGGTAACAACGCCTGCCCTATGGATCCAGGGGCGTCCCAATAGACAAGAATAAGTTGGCCGGATGTCCATCACGTAGAAGGTGGATTCAAAGATATGTGAACCTACTTTGATCTAGAGGTCCACTTCTCCATGTACCATTATTTTGGATCCTTCAAAGGCTCGAACTATGATGTCGCTAGGTTTCAGCACAACTCCTTCACAATCTAGTCTGTCAAGAGCGCCTTTTGGTAGAATGTTCAGAGAAGAGCCAGTATCAACTGACACATGGGACAATGTAGTTCCCCTGCATTAAATGGAGACATACAGGGACCTATTATGATTTCTCCCCTCCGGAGTCAGATCAGCATCAGAGAAACCTAATCCATTGTCAGTCGTTAAGCTAGCAACATAACTTCCAAATTGATCGGCAGAAATTTCTTGTGGTACATGAGTAGTCTTCAGAAATTTCATCAAAGCTTATGCATGGGATTCAGAATACAATATTAAAGATAGCATAGAGATTTTAGACGGGGTCTGCCCCAGCTGTTCAACAATGTTGTAATCGCTTCTATGAATGATCTTCAAAACCTCTTCCATTTCTTGTCCAGAGGTATCCTTGACTGTAACTTCTTTTGGTGCCTCCATCCGAGCAAGCTCTATCATTGGCTCTTTACCTTGAGCTTCGGCAGTTGTCTTGGTAATTCTAACTTGAACATATGGAGAGATTTTCGAAGAGAAAATCCTTCCACTTCTAGTGATTTTGTTGGTTCCGCAATATGTCAATATTTGGATCAGCCTCTTCATCAGACAACTCTTGTTTAACACCATGGTAATAAACGTCAGGCCCATAATTCCATGGAATATCCTTCTCCGAGGAATATGGGATGGGCCCAGGTTTTGTAATGAATAAGGGGTTAGATTTTGGATTGGTAGTAATCCTTACATGACCCTTGGAAGTGATATTGAAAGGAGTACCATATATGATAGACAAATCTCGGCACAACTTTTAAGCGTACAGATTTTTTTCAATCAAAATTATATGTTCATCCATCAGGCATTGAATGTCTTCCTTCAGTAACCCGCAACCATTGGGTTGAACTGCATAACAATAACATTATTTAATATAACCCGGAAATAAACCGGCTGGTAGAAAATTCTTCTTGACGGTTGAGAGAGGAGTAACCACATCACTTACGGAAGTGACATACAAAACATCTTCAATAGCACTTACGCCTTTGTCATGCTTCGGCATATGAGCAGTAATCACATTTGGAGTCTCAAGAGGGTCTAACTCAATTTCCTTGTTATCAATCATGTCTTAAATTTTGTTTTTTAAGGCCCAACAATTGTTGGTGTGGTGCCTAGGACTGTTCGAATGATAGGCACTTCTTGCATTTGGATTGTACTTTGGAGAAGATGTGTTGGGATTAGAGGGGGGATCCCGGAGTGTTATGAGGTAAGCCTTTAACAAATGTTGCAGTGCTTGAGATAAAGGCATACTAATTCTGGTGAATTTCCTCCTTGGAGCGTCTGACCTATGGTGCTAGCCTTTTTTTTTAACATGCGCCAAATTAGAGATCAACACCGCTCCCACAGACTGATGGCGGTCATTTTTACTATGGCTTTTCTGGCCATAGACAACATTAGTTTCTCTTTTACCAATGAAGGGCTTCTTCATAGCATTAGAAGTTGTAGCCATTGGAATCTTCCCACTCTTGATACCACTTTCAACTTGTTCGCCGGTCAAAATCAGCTCAGTAAACCCCGATGAAAAATTCTCAATCAGAAGATTAAAGAATGGACCCATCAGAGTTCCTATGAACATATCCACCAATTCCTGGTCAGTTAAAGGACGTTGCACCCTTCCAGCTAGGTCCCTCCAATTTTTGGCATACTCTTTG
Organism: Vicia faba; assembly: GCA_948472305.1. Taxonomy (NCBI): domain Eukaryota; kingdom Viridiplantae; phylum Streptophyta; class Magnoliopsida; order Fabales; family Fabaceae; genus Vicia; species Vicia faba. Next base: position 1,509,809,639 of record OX451738.1, read on the forward strand.
AACCCTTAATTCGAGCCCATGGACATGTTTTGCAATTGTACTTGAGTCGGTGCAAGGTCATCATTATATTGATACTGCTTGTAGAAAGCAGCAGCCAAGTCTTCCCATGTGTGGATGTTGGTTCATTCCAGCTGATAGAACCATTCAAATTGAGTACCGGACAAACTTTCTTAAAAGAAATGGACCCACAATTTCCGGTCAGCAGTATGAGGTTGGATTTTCCGAACATACGACCTCAGATGGAGTTTGGGAAAAGAGACCCCATCATATTTAGCAAATATAGGGACCTTGGATTTGTGAGGGATGACCACCCCCGGGATCAGACCTAACTCTCCAAAATCCAATCCAGGCACTTTCTAGATTTCCACAACTTTGAATCGGTCTTCCAACTGCTTGTGTTTGTCATCTGCAAAAGGATATTGTTCGTCAGAGTAGTCTTCATCTTCGAAACCCTGATTGTTTTTACCTTCACCCCTGACACTTCTATCATCCTCCTCTTGGTTGTCATCTTCCTAAGAGGAAACATCATTTGCTTGAGCCAGCCGAGCAGGACCTTTGAATCTTCTCCCCATGTTAAGGATAACAGTCCTATTCTTAGTCTTATTTTTTATGGTGAGGAGCGTCATCATCTCTTTTTGCCCTTTGGCCAGATTCAAAAGAGTCTCTTAAAATTGTGCATGTTGAGTTTGTAGATCCTTGACGGTTTGTTCGAGAGCCATCTTATACTGAAATAAATAGTAAATAGATGAGGAAACCTGTATTGGAAAATCTGCTTATGAAATGATGTATGATATGTAGATGTAATGTTTTCAAGGACTTTAAGAGATTTAAATTTGCTAGCCAAAAGGAAACAAAAATAAAGATTTCATTAATAAGTTCAAAATTAAAACTGCCTTCTAGGCATGCAATGAAAAGCAAAAGGGTCTCAAGGAGACAATAGTATAAACTCCTAAAACCTAAGACTCAAGTATCCCACTGACCCTTCCTCTTCATGCCGATGTATGCATTAAGGCTTTATTCCTCGTGAAGTTTCTTTATGAGCTCCAACACTTTATTTTCGCTTGCATAGAACTGAGCTTCAAAGGTGTCTCGTTCTTCCTTGAGTTGAATCCAGGACTTCAGCAATTATTTGAGGTCAGTGGCCATGTTTGGATGGAAGGTGGTATAAGGAATATCCCCCTCGGCAACAGGCTCCACACTTACTGGTAGGACAGCGGGATATGTGTTGTACCCTAATTTTTGCCCCTAAGATTCCTAAATCATAACATATTATTTCAATCACAACAAGATCACATTAGGGTTTTTGGTTCTTCTCCATATCTTTAGCCTTGCTCTTTTGAGGAGTTACCAAGCACCTTGACTTGTTTTCTTTTGTGTTCATGAATATTTTTGCTTTGATTTTCTTTCTAATCAATGAAATACAATATTGGTTTGTCTTACTTGTTAATAATGCAGGTAAAAGCAATGAGGTTTAGCAAGTTGCTTCATGGGTTTATGAGTTTATTTCCATGCCCTAGTCAATAGGTTGAGAATTTCAAACTTCACTATTGGAGTGATTTTGGAATAAATGGTATGACAAGTCTCATTTTGGTTCAACATATTTCAAGTTATCAAAATTGATTCAAAAGTACAAAGGGTTAAGGGAAGAAGTTGTCATGATTGGACAAGGTCTTGTTCCTATTGGTCACAAGAGCATATTTATCTCTAATTTCAAGACATGGAAGTAGTTTTGGTGGCTATGAGTCCTCATCATCATCCTCAACAACTTCTATTCACAAAGGAAGAATATTGGCACAAAAACTTGTTAAACTTGGCAAATTTCCTCAAAGCATTCTCTTGATCTAGAGCCTAGGGTTTTGGACTTCAAAGGAGCATATCTTGCTCACCTTTTGGTATTTTTGAGTGATTGCAAATACATCCTTATCTTCAAAGGATTATCAACAAATCACTTCAAAAGTTCCAAGGAGTTTTCATGTGGAAGGAACTTGATGAAGAAGAAAGATTACAAGTCACCCAGATGAATCCCCAATTTTCCATGTGACATCAAATGGTCATAACTTGGTCAATTTTTATCACCTTGAGCCCATTATTTTTCATGATTATCTTAAAGATGTGTACTTCATGCCTTCTTTTGTGTGCAAAGTGATAAAATGTATGGAAGTTGCCTTAAGAATGAAAAAGATTATAGGTCATTTCATGATTTTTGGCCAACTTCAACAAGTCATTACTTGCTCAATTTTTGGAGATATTGAGTGGTTCAAATTGAAAAATGTCATTCAAGAGATCTACTTCATTCCATCTTTTTTGGTCAAGAGAAAATTCTAAGTGGAAGGCCATGTTTGGATACAAAAGATTATAGGTCATTTTTTAAGAAGAATTTGAAATATTTCGAAGTGTGGAAAGTCAACTCTTTTTCTTCAACTTTGACTCCATGTAGCTTTCAGCTCAAGCATCCATTTGATTCCATTCTTTTTCCATTGCAAAGCTTGTAACCTCATCTTTCCAAAGCATCAAGAATTATGCCCTAAGACCCCTTGAGATGGAAATGCCATGGATTTGAATTGGGTAGTTTAAAACTGAATTTTGCACAAAATCGGGATTTTGAAATCTTTGTTTTGGCTTCTAATCACAAGATTTCCATGAGTTTTTGTTTCTAATCATGTTTATCAACTTCCCAGAAGTGATTAGCATCATGAAACGCACGATTTGGCTGAGTTTTGATCAAGTTTGAGTCACACTTTCTTCATGATGCAGACCCACACAAATTCCCTCCAAAACGCATCATTTGTTATTCCTTTTGATCCCTTTTGCTTCCCTATAAATAAAGGGTCATCCCTCATTCAATTTCCCAAGCTTAGATAGCCAGAATCACCCTGCCAAACTTGCTTCACAACCCAGAATTCAACAACTTCAAAATCCATTCTCAAGCCTTTTTCAATCCATTTTTTACCTCAATTCACCTTCCTTGATCTTCCCTGAAGCTAACCATATAATTACACTCAAGAATCGTTCCCTATACTGCTCCATAGAAGTCCAGTTTCAGAGATCTGCAACTCAACTTCAATAGGTAGATTCCTTCATCAATTCTTCAAAACTTTGATATCATTGTGTTGCTCTCATTGCACTGGTTCTTGTCGCAACACTTACATTTCACTGGGAGCATGTTTTGACCATGAATTTTCGAATCCCTTTTCAAAACTTTCCTTCCAAATTGCTTTAGATATAGTTTATATAAATACGGCGCGAGGGTGTGGTTGTTTTCGTCTTGAAGATACGAAGCGATTGGCATAGGTCTGAGGTTCTAATTTTACAGTTTGAGAGACCTGCAAATCACATTGGCTGGAGGTTGAAGATGACCTACGTGTCATCTTCCAAACAATGATGGCGTGCCATTTGTGTTTTTTCAAAATCTGATTTTATTATTGATTTTGTACATTATTCATTAATGACGATGATATGCACAGCGCGCCAGATCCCTTGGATTTGATTACTAACGCGTTTTGACTCTCATCCAATGGTCCACATCTTTTACTTTTATTTTCTTTTTCTGATTTTTATATTTTAATTGTTTTAAATTTCAAAAAATAATAGAAAATTCATTTTTAGTACAAAAAATCTGAAAAAATTATGAAAAATATTTTTCATTATTCTCTTTCTGATTTTTATTTTTTTACAATTTAATTTTGTGTTTTGGTATTTTTCATGAATTTTACACTTATTTGATTTGTTTAAAATGTTTAAAAATACTTTTATACATTTTTAAATTCTGAAAAAAAGTATGGAATGATCCAATGATATTGTGACAAATATTGGTGACCTTATTTCATTTTTGTTTCTGGCTTTTTTATTTTTTACTACTTTTGTTCATTTTACCCAGTTACTTTAATTTTTAAAAATAGTTTCTGAATTTTAAAAAATTACCAAAAATTTTGTAAAATTACTTGGCCTCTTTTCTGATTTTTCTATGGTCTTATTTTATCATTTCTTGATTAATTTGAATATAATTGATATTTTCCTCATTATTTTCCTTTTTTTAACATTTTTAAATCTTTTAATGTATATATTAAATACATTATTATTTTGTTATTATTTTCTGGCTGTCTTGGGTTGATTTTTTGATCATGACTTTATTAACATCATTGGATCCATGGTGTTGAGTTTAACTCCACAAAATGGATGAATGATTTTAATAATAGTTTGATTAAATTTTTAATTTAAAAGTGGTTTATTCATCTTTTTCCCTAATCCTCTTCATCTCATCCCCTTCCTATTGCACTAAATGTTGTTGGAGCATGATATCTATATCATGTCTTAAAACAAATGGTGCATAGATTGCTATTGACCGGCCTTAAAATAGGTGCGACTTCTATATAAGTCCACTTACGATTGCTTAACATAGCGCTAAATTTTTTCTCAATTCAAATAAATGATCATTCATGGCTCAAACTTATGATTGTAAGCCCAAGTATGTTAATTTTATATCTTTGATCCAATAACCTTGAGATTCATTGTGTGGAGGCTTTGGTTCTACCAATCCTCTAATGGATCTACAACACCTTTGGTCAACAGGGATCACTTAAACATCGTTGATCATTAAATGGTACTTATGAGAATCCCAAATGGATGATATACTTGACAAAAAGCAAATGCAACTTGCTTTGTGGAGGCTTTGGTTATACCAATCCTCTAATGCGTTCCAAATGCAAGTTTCAAGATGGTCATCCAACTAACCACTAATTATTGACTTGTTTATTTTATTCTTTTATTCTTTTATGCTTTATGTACTATTTATTTTTCTTTAGTATTTTTTATTTCATGCCATTTTCATCTTTGCTCATTTAAGCATTTATTTTCTTGTCATTTTTACTTTGTTCACTTGAGCTTTTCTTTTCTTAAGATACTTACTAATCAACCTAAACCCTAAAAAACTCTTAATGGTACTTGGACTATTTGGTTACTATCCTTGGCATTATGGAGCACGGGACTATTTCTTGGACTTAGGATTAGAAACCTTGGCCTATCTTGGAGACCTTGTGATCTTATCTGATTATTTTTTCTGGAGTTCTTGAGGTTTAACTCAAGACATTGGGTTGCTTGTTTGTTTTTGTGTGCAAGTTTTTGTGATTACATTCTCTATTTGTAATATGGAATTCACCCGTATACAGCCGTTACTCTGCCTAATTTGTGTGAAGAATTAATACACTTGAAGAGGTCTAGTATCTTTGCTTGCTTGGTTTCAATCCAAACAATGGGAATTCTATCTTGGCTCATAATGTCAAGTATTTGGATTCTTGTTGGTTAGATGATCCTTATCCTTAGCTTTTACCTTATGCTTTAGGATAGTCTCTTCTTCTCCTCCCATCTTCTTTAACTTCAAAAATCTTATCCCTCCTTTTAAACTCTTCTTGTTTCTAAATTTGAAACACTTTAATAATAAACTTGGACTTAGGTCCATGCATTTTCAAAACATTTTCATCAATAAACTTCAATCAATTTCATAATACTTTAAATCTTTTTGTGAGAAGACTAAAAGTCAGCCAATCTCATTTCAAACTATTTTGCCACTTTGGCTTTTATCTTTAAACTTTTCTCAAAAGGTTAAGACTCTTGTCAATCCTTGTAGTGATGCAAACAACTATACTTCTACAATATGTAGTGAAGTGAGATATTTTCCACTTGGGTGTTCAGTGAGGCATTGTTGATTTTAAAATCCAAGCCATTATCCTCCACTTTGAGATGATGCAAATTCTCCTTTCTCATGATTGTGGATAGTAAGTATGTTTTCCACACGGACAATGACGATGATGTCTTATCATATAAAATCAACCAACACACTTGTGTTTCATTTTTTTAAAGAGGAACTACGTGTACCCTGATCCCCTATTGCAAGAAAGGTGGTACGTAGGTACTAAAGGTTCGCAACCGCGGCGGGTGCAAAAATCATAAAAATATATTTCTCTTCTCACCTCCACCATCCATTTTATATACAACACATTTTTTTATAGCCAAAATATATAGATTTTACAAATAAGTTCCTACAGAGTACCATAGATGTTTAGGGTGCTAATACCTTCCCTTTGCATAACCAACCCCCTTACCTTGAATCTTTCCCCCTCTTTTTGGGTTATTCGCTCTTTTCCCATTCCTTTGGAAACAATAAAGCGCGGTGGCGATTTTTATTTTGATTTGTATAAAGTCTAGTCAATCCAATGGCTTAGTCTTGAACATTTCTACTGCTAGAATATGGAATCATGAGGTTTTGAGCGCGAGCTCGTATCCATTTGAGGTAAGGCTCCAAAGGGATAGAATTCTTTTATCCTAAAGTTTTTCTATCAACCTTGTATACCATTCCTCAAGCACGTATAAACCTTTGACGATAACCTTGAGGATCATTTTTGTAGTCTAACATAATACCCTAGATAAGTGTGTCATGAGGACCATCTCTTCGAGCATAACCAAATTGTCATAGAGCCAGAGAAGGATTGTAAGTACTACCTTTCCTAATGCCAAGGAGTGGAACATTAGGGAATTCCCCGTAGTGATTAATGATAGCAACATCTTCCAGAGATCGGGAACACCAATAGATATTTGAATGCGAGAGCAACATCATTCTTTGCGACCTCCTCAAACCTTGTTCATTCTTCAATATTGATCGGGGAAGGTTCGAAATAAACCACCTAGATAGAAAAGGTATGCAACACATGAGAGTCCCTCGTTTCCTCATAGTATGAGTGTGAAGAGAATGCAGAATGTCTCTGAGCAAAGTAGGCACAGGGTTACGAGAAAGAAATATTTTGATGGAATTCACCTCTATGAGTTGGTCTGGATTAGGGAATAGCATTAACCCATAGATTAGAAAATCCAAGATTTCTTTGAAAGCTTGAACTCAAAGCATATAGAAACAGATGAGCCTTCTCTAACAGAAATTTAACAAGAAAACCCTTGACTCCACTCCTTGTTTCCCAATTTGATACAATGTCAGACCGCTTCAAATGTAAGGTTGATGCAATTTCTTCAGGTTTTGGATCTTTCTCTAAACCAGTGAAAGGTATTTGATTGAGAACAGGTACTCCCAGTAATTGGAAAAACTCCTCCATTATAGGCACCAACTGATAATCGGGAAAGGTGAAGTAGTGATGTACAGGGTCAAAGAACTGGAATAGAACACTCATCATGTCTTCTTCAAAACCCGAGGTAACCAAACTGAGTAATCGACCATGCCTTTTGATGAATGGAGAGCTTTCAGGAACCCTTGAGACTAACTCCTTAAGTTGAGAAGGTATGCTCACAAAACTGATCCGGATAGTACTTCTACGAGCGGAGGCCATAACCTACAAAAAAGAACAAAGATAAATCCTAGGTCCTTGAAATGGTTAGTGAAAATGATATGGTATGATGTCATGATGTCATGATATCATGTTCGAACAATTAATCATACACAAACAAAACACACAAGGCCTTAGGTTTTAACTTGCATGGAGTTTGTAGGTAAGTACCCTCATGATGTTTTAGTTGGCTCAACTTTTCCTAAAAGAAGTAATCGGGTTCTAGGAGCCTCAATATCACTGATCTTTCGCTCAGGCATTGTTTCAGCACAAGCATCTAAATTGCGACTGAAGCAACCGGCAGAAAACGTAGAGCCGCCACCGAACTTTATTTATCCCGAAGGAAGGGGAAATATCGATAAAACCACGAGGGAATGGATAAGATGGTCTTGCGACCAAGAGAAAGGTTAAGGGAGTCGGTTATGATAGGGGAAGGTATTAGCACCCCTCACATCTGTTGTACCCAACGGGATCCATTTTGTTTGTTTGTCTTAAAGGGTGTATTTATCTACAACTATGCTTGCTTAAGGGGAAATGAATGGTTTTTATTATTGCGCTCGTGAGGGTTTCCCGACCCTTTGCCTACATATCCAATGAAGGAATCAGAACACCATAGTTCCTCTAGAAAAGGGTTTGTTTGTTTGTGTTTTTAATGGACGACGTTAACGCACACATTCTAGAAATAGGCACAGCCGGTATCACGGTAGAACGGAGATAACATGCCCTTTGGGGGAAGCTTTGATTGGTTGAGTGTTTTGCGAGTTTTAAAATAAATTCAAGTAATGATTAAAAGTGTTTTTGGATTTTTGATTTGTGACAGTTGAGTTTTAATTACAAAAGAAAAATGTTAAGAGGGAAACTAAAAATCTAATTGTTTGTTATGTACAAGTAGACTAAAAGTCTATTTCAACATAAGGCGATCGAAACGGGGTTTAATCGCCTCATGGAGCTACCTAAGGTATGGTTTCAAGGTTTGAACAAATAAGGAAACTTAAATTATAAATATTTTTATGGCTTTTTATGTTAATATTAAAAATGATGAAAAGTAAAATAAATGAAAGATAGAAAAAGCGTGCTACTGCAAGCAAAATAAACAAGGATCATAAGTTCTGAAGCCAGTCGCTTGACTCAGAAAGGAACATTAATGGAATCATAAGTTCTGGATTCATACACTCTGAGGTGCTGCAAGAAATGTTAGAGAGAAAACACAGAAATTCTGGGTGGTATTCATACAGTGGCCCACAAGTCAGAAGTTATGTATTACACTAAAACACTAAGTAAACTTCAGAAGTTCAATGTATTTTCAGCATGTGAAAATCAGAAACTCTGAGTGTTTGAAAACAGCGAATGGAAACATCAGAAGTTCCGTGTATTTGACATGTGAGGAGAACTCAGAAGTTTTGTGCTGTTTAGAACAGTGAGTGAATCATCAGAAGTTCTGTATGTATTAACAGTGAGGAAATTTCAGAAGTTCACTGTATTGTCAGCATGTGAAAATCAGAAACTCTGAGTGTTTGAAAACAGCGAATCAGAAACTCTTAGTGTTTAATCAGCACACTAGCAATTCATTCAGTTCTTATTAAACAGCAGATCAGAAGGATAACAGCACAACAACTTATAGAAGTTCTAATCCTAAATCTGAGTCTAGCATTATTCTAGAAGTTCTGATCCACAGTTTTTTCTACTTATGCAATGATATGGGCAGCATCAACATCATAGTATTTACATGTTAAATGATGTTCTGAATGAGAGTTTCAAAGTTAGAATGACTTACCTTGAACCTGAAGTGTGGGTTTAGGATTTGAGCTACTGCCTTTGAATGTTCTGGGGTTTGCACGAACAGGAAACAGCAATGTTAAGTTCTTTGTTTCAAAGGGAAAAACAAAGGTTTTTTATTTGGAAAATTCTAAGTTTATGAGTGTTTGAGTGTTTCTTTTTTTTCTCTCTTTTTTTTCGTGTATTTGATAATCCTCTCTTCAAAATCCAGCCTCTCCCTCAAAGCCCAGCCCTTTGAACGTGTGATGGAACAAACTATTTATAGATGGATTTGCTGTGGTTTTGAGGGGGAAAAGAAATGCGTTTTAAACACTTTTGGCATACTGTTCCTTTGCTTTTTAATCACAGTTTTGGTATGCTAATTTGATGCAAATACGGGGTCTAAGAAAGTGCAAGTGTGGACTGGATCAGCAGCACCTTGGAGTGTTGTGGCAGCTGGTTTGGCAGTTTTATGCAGGTTAGGGCAGTGAAGTGCAGGTTTCACATAGCTAGTTTTGTGGGGCTTGATGATGTTCTAAATGGAAATCAGAACATAGCCTTTATGTGCTGAAGAATGAAACTCTGAGGAGTCATGTTTTAATCAAAGAACAAAGCCTCCATATGTTCTAACTGAAGCGTGGAACGTAACCTCCATATGCTGAGGAGTTACGTTCTGACCAAAGAACACATCCCCCATATGTTCTGACTGAAGCGTGGAATGTAACCTCCATATGCTGAGGAGTTATGTTATGTCCAAAGAACACAGCCCCCATATGTTGTGACTGGAGAGCCATGTTCTGAACCGTCCTTGCAAATTCTGATTGCACTTGCATGGAATTTGGCCCAAAAGTTCTGAAATCTCTTACCACTTAGAAAATTTTCCAAGTATTTTAAAAAAATGGATTTCTTTCTTTTCTTAAAGTAGTTTCTGATTTTGGACTTCTTGATGAACCAATTTCTTGTCTTGATGAAATATAATGGTTGAAACTTGATTTTTACCAAAAGTCAAAGTTTGACTTTTCAGAGAGCATTTGACCATTTTGCCCTTGTGAATGACTTTCTTAGAAAATTATGATTCAAGACTTGAAACTTGATGACAAAAACTTCATGATATCCCAAAAATCCATCCCAGGATCCACTAATCGAGAACCAGATGTGTTTCCCTTTTACCTGATAAGAGAACTTCAAAACAAAATTAGACATAAAGAGGGCACGGCCCCAATACCTCAAACCAAGGCGCTTGATTCCATGAGATGCGGGATATGCAAATGACTGAGTAAAAAAATGGTGCAAATGGGATGAAAAGTTCAAATCCAGACAAAAGTAAAAGAGATCGGGCAAATTTGGGGTACAACAGCGACCGAAATATCCCGAAAGTCAAATCTCAATGAGTGTAGCATCGAGTATCAACCAACTTTAGTCTGCACCAAATCCAACCATCTCACTACTTTCTAATGGCTAAGTTGTGTCAACTAAGGTTCTAAAGTCAGTTGGTGCTTATGACACCATACGGAAGCAGAACATTCTCCTTGACTTACTCAAGAGACACCAACACAAACTAATGTGTCACACTAACGTAGCCACAGTTTCAACCATATTGGTTTACGCCGTATAGTTTTCATGATTTATTACTACTTACCTAAAATGCCCCCAGATCCGGGTATAGGATTTATACAAGAAATAAACCCAAACGTATCCTGAAATATAAAGCAAACAAGGCAAACAAGTAAAGCAATAAAGGTGATCTAGATCTTAAGGTAACCCCACTTTTAGTTTTTTTCTCTCCAACAGAGTTGACAGTTCTGTAATAAGGTGGGAGAACTAACTTTTGGGTTTGTGTTTTATCGCAAATGTTGCTGATAGCAAGAGTCACCACCGACTTTTCTTTTATCTAATAAAGGAAAGAGTGAAAAGAACAGGAAATACCTTTTGAGAATTTTCTTGAGTTCGGGGGGTAGGTTATGAAAAGGGAAGGTGTTAGCACCCTTTTCATCTATATTTATCTACGAGCTCTTAATTGTTAGCTCACTTTGAAACGCTTTATGTTTGTGTATGTTTGAAAATATTTTGAAAACACCTAAGTTCGGCAATTTTGTAATGATTCTCGTATCGTTGAGAATGTATAAAAAAATGTTTGTTTTGAAAATATTTATTGAAAGAAAGTGTTGTTTTGTGAAAAGATGTTTTGAAAATGCCAATGTAAGGAAATTTTCTTTATAATAACCCTTGTATCAGTCCTCAAGAGTGTTTATAAAGTGTTTTGAAAGTAGTTGTTTTTTGAAAGTGTGAAGTGTGGAATTTGTTTTAGTTTGTGAGCAAGTGATTACGAGCGATCTACCTACTCAAAAAGTCCTTGTTCTTTTCTTCCTCCTTTGGATAGTGTTATCCTACCATTGGTTAGTAGGAAGCCCTATTATTGGATGTGAGTAACAGGCGTGGGTCATCGTACAGTCATAGAAGGAAACTTGTAAGATGCTTTAGCAATTGCCGTAAGGGACTAAGATCATTTACCAAAGGCATCACCAAAGGGTCATCGAGGGACTACGATCTTTTAATCGAGGGTCGTTGCTAAAGCATCCCACATTGGAGGGACATGATTGTTTAAATCCGAGGCAACAAATGAGGGTAACCCTAGAGGTGCGTGTATGCGAAGTGTTTTTATTTTTAAGTATTTATCTTTGAGATTAGATTTTCTAATATTTTGTTTTAGGTCATGCCATGCAAACTCTAATTACTAACAATAATAAGAGAAGCAGTAAATTGTAGAAATTAAATGTTCTACGCTATTACAAGACTTCGGGAATGGGGGTACAAGTGTATGAATGGGGGAGGAAAGCAATAAACCCTAGTTATCTATTACAAACCTTTGATAGTTACATAATTGTATTAATCCAAAAAGAAAGTGCATGAAGGTGGTGAAAAGAGGAAGGGTGTTTTAAGAAACCCTAAAAATTCTAAGTATTTTAAGAAAATATTTTGTTGTTTCTTTTTTTTAGAAAATATTTGAAATGTGAAATAAAAGGTTAGACCTAATTCTAATTTTATTTACAAATTAATTATTTAAAATAAAACAAAGTGTGACTAAACTAATTAATTTTATTTATGAAAGTTAAATTAATTATTTAAAACCTAAAGAATTCTAAGTATTTAGAAAATATTTTTGGTGTTTTATTTAGAAAAGAAATTTTATAGTATAAACCCTAATTCTAATTAATTAAAATCAAAGTGATTAAAATTATTTTTATATGTCAAAAATTAAATTAACTAATTAAAAACCTAAATCTAATTTTTTTTTAATCATTTTTATGAATTTTTCTTATTTTAAATAAAAATATTTAAAGAAAAGAAAATCGTTAATTAAAAAAACAAAAAAAAAATTAATGGGTCTGAACTATAAAAGTAATTGGGGGTGTTTAGAAAGCAATAATAAAAATTCCCAAAACAACTAAGCCCAGACACTTGTTTGTAATCCATTGTGGCCAGCCTTTGATGGTTCATGGTGGAAAGGCGCGCTTGAAGCATCCAGATCTGGCTTGATGAGATCGGATGGTGTTGATGAGGGAGTGCATCACTGCATGTTGGAGTTTCTTGCACCTGATCATCAAAGAAAATATTAAAAAATAAAATTCAAGAGACAAGGATCGAACCCCTGTCCTGGCACACTAACACCATACACACACACACATGCTTGCCACTAGGGTGGTTGTTTCATCCGGTTATGAAACAGCACTCAATAAATATATTATAAACTCATTTTTGAAATATAAATTTTGGCGCCATGGACTTCTTCTTCCTCGCGCTGTATAACAACATAACTTCTCCATTGTTAATTCTGTAAAATTCTCATTTCTCCACCAAATTGAAAAATGTAAACAACAAACTTGCTTGAATTTTAACCATGAATCCAACCATATCACTTTCAAAAGCTATAGATCAATGGTTAGGACGAATTTTGTTTGGTACCAAACTGAAATCCTAAAACTTCAGAAAAATCAGTTCTAAAATTCTCATCACACGGTTAATAAAAATGAGATTTAAGGATATGGTTAGCTTCATAGACATGATATCTACATTTTATCTTTTGAAATCGAAAGCAAATGATGTATGAATAAGGATATCACAGTTTGAGTTTTTTACCAAATTGGAGAAAGTCCAATTCTTCTTCTAGTTGTTACAGATGCAATGTGATGATTGATTAAGCTTCCTTGGACCTTCCTGAAGCTATTTCAATCCGTTCTTTGTGCTGAAAGTGGCTGAATCACTCTAACCAAGTCAAGTTGCAAAGTTGGATTTTGAAAATGGTGGATGATGAAGATGATGTTGTAGTGAGGAAACAGGGGTATGGATGAGTTATATATGATATATATGAAGTGATTAGATGATTGGTTTGGATAAAAGTTGTAAGGTTTGAGAGATTCGAAGATTTGGACTTCAAAACTAAAAAATGGAGGTTTTGTATGCAATTCTGACTTGGGAGAGTTTGAGAGGGTTAGAGGGCTTGTGAACTCGTGTATTTGCTTGCAAATGGCCTTTTTATTTATATGCAAGAGGTTTGAAAGACTCAAGTGATTGCGACTTTATGAGTCTATCGGATAGTGACTGCAAGTGCACAGTCTATCGCGTAGTTTTAAAAGATATCAAACCCACAATGACTGATAGTCAGAAATTGCTGTTATCTAAAGGTTACTATGTAAAGCTAAGGTTAATAATAAATTTGGATCTTTGGGTTTAATTGGGATTTAAATAGAATTTAATAATTAATGAAGGACACCGGTATGTATTTCGTTAACTTAAGGGGTTCAGTACATCATTGGCATTTGTTTTTAGTATTAAAACACAATTTCGGCGAAACTATTTGTTTAAAAACCTTCATCTCAAACTTCCGTTCTATTGAATTAGATCATATCAGTTAAGCTCGAAATGAGCGCTTCGACTGTTTCATTTAAAACTCAAAAGTATTTTTTGAAAACAAATAAGATTCAATTAACTTTAAAGCGCTTCCGCTATTTTTAAATCAATGTTTCAATGACCACTATCTGGTTAAAACCTCAAACTTTCGTTCTATTGAATTTTACCTTAGACTGTTTCTTACTTTCGTACCAAAACTATTAAACATTCAATTGGAAATTAAAACCAGAAAAGTATTCTTTTATAAAAATAATAACACCAATTAATTACCGAACCCTTTTCGGTCAATTTCTACATACCGATAAAGGGAATCTAGCCGGACATAATATTATTGCAAAACATCATAAAATTAAAATATAAATTTGACAACGCAAGCATACCAGAGAATAAAAAAATATGATTATTAAAATAATAACCTGAAAGTAAATACAAAGCAGTAAATTCCAATAATGTGTGTGTCCTCCACAAGCCGACAAGATTAACTTTAAGTAAAATAGCTCGAATAAAATCAGAGTAATCCTAAAAAATTCTGGAGGTCTCGAAACAAACTAATATTGTAGTATTTCTCCGATGTGGAAAAATATTGCTCTGACGATGAGGTTTTATTGCCTATGAAATACTACTACTAGAAGATTAATGCTAGAATTCTAAAACTAGGAAGTAAAAAGCAGAATACAATCTAAATAATGTTCAACATAAAAATAAAACATCGTAACAAATTTTGTTCAAAGTGCAGGCCAAAGAGAGAGAGAGGGAGAGAGAGAGAGAGAGAGAGAGAGAGAGAGAAAATAGGTAACTTCCAAGATTCACATTCTTCATGCGGAGAAAATCCAAGTGACGTGCGCTTATTATACTCTACTGGCGAAGACTTCGTAATTTCTTAGAACGTGCACCTAATCCACATATGTCTCGGTCGTAACATGAGTATTCCGAGGGGCACAGAGATTCAACTTATTCCGGTCATAAAATGAATGTGCCGAGGGGCACATAAACTCAACTCGTGTCGGTCGTAACACCTTTGTGGCGGGCGGCACGCTTCTCTGCTATAGAATTGCATTTTTGCTGTTTTAAAGCCATTTTTTCTTCATTATTCCATTCTTTTTCTTCCTTTTCTTATTTATTCCTTACAAATGCTAAGTACCTGAAATATGATTCAAAGACCACAAAAAGGGATAAAATGTGACATAATAATCGAAGAATCAGAAATTTAATCTATGTAATTTGGACGGAAAATGCTATATCTTTTCGTGTTATCAAACTCCCCTAAGCTTGAACCTTTTCTTGTCCTTAAGCAATAAAATCAGTATAAAAACTAATAAGGTACAGGTTAAATGCAATTCATGTCACAATTAGAATCATAAGAGGCTGCCTAAGTTTTTGCGGAAACGTAAGCTTAACATGACACAAAAGATGTGGTAATAACACTAAACATCCCCTATTGTGCAGGCCAATTCCAGTCATACCATTATAGCTCACCCTAACTCTTTTCGCTAAATTTTACCAGTTCCCATTCTAGCGCAATCACATTAAGCCTTTTATCTTCACACGCACATAGTAGAGTAGTTGGTTAGTGACCATTATCCTTTTAAGCATGAGGTTCTGGAACATGAATGCGGTAAACTTCTTTAATTTACCAATTGCAAGTTGCGGGGGATCGGACCATAGTCCGCCCTACCAAGTTCAGTACCAGATACCTCTGAACCAACTGGCAACAGTTTTTTGCGTTATAACATGTGAGTACTATAACTGTTGGATTAAGCGACCGTGTGAGGGTCGCCTAACTTAATTGGTGCATTCCCTTTTTTTAACGTTAAAGCATATATCTTTCAAATATGCTGGATCATTCACTTATATTCATTGACTCCCTGCGTAGTATGTGTTTAAGATGGTGTTGACTGCTAGATAAACTACTCGAGGTTATTTTAAAGCTAAAGTTCAAGGTTTTGGTATAAAGGATACTAAAATTAACCTAGCGCAATCTGGGGATTTAGAGTGTTACGACGGCATCCATCGTACCTCTATTTTACTCAAAGCTTATCATATATCTTTTGAAAAGTGAGAAACCTATATATTCTTCAAATGCGTCAGATTATGCAAGTAACTAACAGAAAAATTTTGTTATGGCTCAAGAAAGTGGGAAGTTAGATAACAACAGAAGAATTGCATAAATGAAGTTGAAAGTACAAAAATTGTCTTGATTACAAGAAATAGAAATGAAAGATCTACCTAGGAAACAACAAAGAGTTCTTAACTAACTAGCTCCCCTAAGCTTGAAACAAGCAATGTCCCAATGCTTAAAATAAGAAGGAAACGAGAAGAGAAGAAAAATAAATCTATTCTTGCTCATTATCGTGTCCTCTTCCTCGTCCTTGTGCTCGTCCACGTGTACTCGGAGGTTGGGGCATGGCTACATGGTAAACATAATCCTGAAAATCATTCACACGTACGGTCAATGCCGCCATATCCTCAATTAATCTTGCAGCCAGGCGCTTGTTTCTTTCATCGTATTCTTGCTGCTGAGTTTGCATGGCCAGCATAAGTTGCATCATCTCATTCTGGTTATTTTGCATAGCTTGCATCCTCTCATTTTGTTCCATCATGGCAGCCATAATGTCATCATTCGAGGTCGGTTTTCTTTCTCTTCTTCTCCTAGGCCTAGTGAACGTGTTTCCATGTTTTCAGGAGGAGCTTGTTGTTCAAAGTCTCCTTGTTCCATTTCCTGCTCATTTCATCTGCTTGGACATTCCCCTGGCCGCTTCTCATATTCTCTCCAGGTGCAGAAGCATCAAGGTCATAAAGCCACTTAGACAAATATGTAACATTAGTAAGCGTAAAGTTTGGCAAAATGATACTTAGAACTACCTTGTTGTGCACCATTAGGTTGTATCTACCATCTCTTCTGACCTTAATCAACTGGCCATCCCGACAGTTGTCCATGTCAACGAACATGGGCGGTAGTGATGGCAGATTTGCAAGCTTGTCTTCGAGGTGAAGACCAAGTGCTATAGAGGTTACTATCCCTCCAATGCAGAAAGGCGTAGATCCTCTGGAGCACAAGGACTAGATATGTGAAAGGAGGAAGGTGCTTGCATTGATCTTTTGGTTCGGTTTAAGGTACAATGGAGGAGGAACAACTCTTTTGAATTAACTTTATTGTTGTTCATTCTTCCAAAAATGGTATTTGAGATGACACGGTGGAAGTACCTTATTGTGGGATTATGGATGGATGAGGCATAAATTCCTTCCCAACTGTTTGGTTCTTCATTGGTAAGTACTTTCCAAAGCTTGAAACCTGTATACGCCTGTTGTACCCCAAAATTTGCCCTCCCATATTCTTCAAGAATTGCCAAGTCAAAGCTTCAAAATCTCCCCAAGGGTTGCACAGTTCAAGGGCCTCCTAACAATCAAAATTAGGGTTTTGGTTCTGGCAAAGAAAATGAAGTTTCCAAGGGTCCAATCAAGTCCCACATGCCTACAAATAGGGTCAAGCATCCTCATACCAAGTTTCAAGACTTACAGCTCAAAATTGCACAGTCAAAAACCCTAATTGCACTACAGTCAACTGTAGGGGCAAAATGGTCATTTGACAGTCAAAAGTCCAAATTTTTGGTCAACATCTTATTTTGAAGCCACAAACGTCATTTGATCAATGCTTGATCATGATTCTCAAAGCTTGGCTCAAAAATCATCAAGATGCAAAAGTTTCCATATTTGGACAGCTGAAAAAGTCAACTGTAAATTGACCAGGGCATAACTTCCACATGGATTATCAGAAAAATTCCATCCAAAGCTCATTTTGAAGAGAAAGACATTTCCTACAACTCATCTTCATACTTCAAGTCCAAGAAATGCTCTCACAAAAAGTTATCAATTTCAACATTATAGGTCATTTTCAAAAGTCAACAAAAAGGGACTTTAAGTCAAAGGCCATAACTCGAGATTGGTAAATCAAAATGACATGGGACAAAAGGCATTGGTTAGAGGACTCAAAGACCTTTCCAAAATGTCCAAGAACATGAGCAAAGCTTAAAAATTGGGCAAGTTATGCCTTGTGGAAGTTGGGAAATGTTTGGACATTTTGAAAAGTCAACATTGATTCAAATGACCTAAAATTGCTAATGGGCCTATTTTTCTTCCACAATTCACCATCTAAGGCATGTGCACGGCCATTTGGCCCAAAGGGAAGTTTTTATCATTTTTATTTTATTTATTTGAATTTTTAAATGCTAGAAATTCATTTAATTAATTAAAATATATAAAAAATGCTAAACCTAGGTTTTCCAATCTTTTTATGCATGATATCTACTCAATATTTCATGCAAATCAAGTTTGGGAAAGTATCTTGGTGATTGAACATGATTTGGACCAAGATAGCATGAAAAAGATTTGAAAATAATGGCATAGAAAATCAAATATTGTTTCATCAATTCCTTGATTCTTTTGATCAGATTCTTGACCTAAATCATTCTCACATAAATACCAAAGGCAACCCTAGTGATCATGGACTGAAAGCTGCGCCATATACCAAGAAGCAAACTTGAAATTTTCAAGAAAAACTCCAATACTGAAAACACACTTGCAAGGCGATTCAAGGCCAGATATCTGTTCTATCACCTTCCTGGGACATCAAGGAAGGCTCCTGGATCAAGAACACCAACTCTAACGCCTTAAATCAGTGTACAGAAGTCAAATTTTTTCCATATAAATGCATATTCGTGTTTTGATTTTTAGACGTTTTCATTGCATTTTTTCCATGGATTCATACTAATTGGACGATTCTGGAACTAACCATATGATTTAATTGAATTTTTATGCGCTATATGAAGAATCACCATGAATGATTTTTAGGGTTCTTCAGGTTTCAATTTGGGAACTTTCACATACTGTAAAATTGAGACTCCTGAGTACCACCATTGAAACAAGCGTGCTTGGACGATCTAGACCCAACCCTCGCGCCTAATTTATGAGGCCATATGGCCTATTCGCTATTTTCTGGAATAGTGCCTTTTGAAATGGTTCAAAACCGTTGCCAATGTTTTTTTGTGTTTCAGGGAAAAACAAAGTAACGAAGAAGATGACGAAGTGGCGAGTTGTGGTTGGTCCGTTTAAAAATTCGCGCCAAAAGGTCACTAACACGTTGTTTCATATTATAATAATTGTTTGTTGTTTAATATACAGAAAGTGCAAATGGAGCAGTTGGTCAGGCGTATGCATTGGTATTCATCAAGACCTGGGTTCGAGCCCCAGGTCCTCACCCTTCCCATATTATTTTTCCACTAATAATTTTGTGCAGCTTCAGCGTTGTAGACCACTATGCATCCCTCAATCCAACACGCCACTTGGCCAATTGCACTCAATCAAGGGACCAGATCTGGAGACTATGATGAATCTCAGTCAATGCACAGGCATGCTAATCAAAAGGTCAACGAGGCCTAAGGCTTATTGGGCTTAAATTGCTAAGCATAAACCCTCCACTTGGGGACAGCACCCCCCTCTAGTTTGTTTTCTTTTACTCTTTTATATTTTTTTCTTTTCTTCATTTTAATTAATTTCTTAATTCTTTATAATTATTATTTTCATAATATAAAAAACACTAAAAATC
The DNA here is from genome assembly GCA_948472305.1 of Vicia faba. Classification (NCBI taxonomy): domain Eukaryota; kingdom Viridiplantae; phylum Streptophyta; class Magnoliopsida; order Fabales; family Fabaceae; genus Vicia; species Vicia faba. Next base: position 1,509,829,229 of record OX451738.1, read on the forward strand.
GGAAAGGACAAAATCAAAATATATTTATTTATTTTAATATTTTGTAAATAAAATTCATTAATTCATTTAGTTTTAAATTTAGGACTTAATCTTAATATTTTTTTTCAATAAAAACCTAAAATTTGTAGGATTAGGGTTTAATTAATTTTTTATCCTTTTTTTCTTTTCTTTCACAATAATTAATTATTAAAATATTATTTACTTTTATAAATCAAGATTTGCATGTAAATAATTAGGTTAATATTAGGTTAAAATTTAATACTTTCTTAATAAACTAAAACAATTAGAATTAGGGTTAATCTTTTAATTTCATTTAATTCTTTTTTCATTAAAATCATAAAATACAAAAATACCAAAAACAATTTTTTCTTCATTTTAATTTTATTAATTTAATAATCGTTTAGTTTAATTTAATTAAAAAGGGTCCAACGCCCTCGTTTCAACTTTAATTTCAATTCGCGTATTTATTCCTTTTTCTTTTAAGTATTTATGTACCTCTCCCAAAGCCGTGTAATATATTTCTCGCACTTTACTTTTCTTTAATTCTTTATTTTTTTGTCAAATCGGGTCCTGGAAATTTTGGCGATGTGGACCCGCGCCTTTGTAATAGTTTAGAATTTTACCTTTCCGCAATTTTTAACTGTTAACAAATGCATGCAAGAATGAATGGACAAAAAAATAAAAACAAACGCATAGATCACTTTGACATGACAAGATAAAATATCTGAATCTGACACACGAATCACACACCACCCCTAGGGTACGCCTCACTGTTGCCTTGCCTCGAAAGGTGATCGTCGAGTAGAGGATGTCTTAGTAAGTCCTCATGATCCGGGAACCTGGCATGAGGGTAGCTTCTAAGGTGTCTTCCTATTGCTCCGGTGATCACCATGTCCCGAACCTCGAATTGACCCGAACACCTCCAACGGTGGTGCTACCTACCTCTCAATGGTGGGATGGCACTACTTTAAAGGACATCTACACAGACGAATTCCTTAGGGTAGGTAGACGACTCTTGATACTTGCTCTAATTTCAAAACAAATCAAAAATACTTTTCACACCGACACCTTTTCAAAAAGCTTTCGAAAGCAAATTTTTCAAACACTCTTGAGGACCGATACAAGAGTCAAACTGAAATTTTCAAAGAAACTTTTTAAAACCCACAGTTGAAAAGCAAACAAACCATTTTTTGAAAACACAAATGAGCAAGTATCTAACAGCCCATGGATAACCATGGGTAGAAAGGGTGCTAACACCTTCCCTTTCTATAACCTACCTCCCGAACCGAGAGCAATCTCTATAAGGAATTTTTCTGTGCTTTTGTCCTTTCCAATTGGAGAAAATAAAAGACGGTGGCGACTCTTGCTTCCACGACATTTCGCGAACCAGCGTTAAAACAGTCAGTTCCAGATCCACCGATCACAGAACTGGCGACTCTGCTGGGGATATAACTTAAAGTGAGGTGTACCTTAGGACTAAGATCATTGTGTTTTCAATTGCTTTCCTTGCTTGCTTTATTATTGTGGGTTTCTTGGGAGTTCTATAGATCCTAACCCGGATCTGGGGATACCTTCTTAGAAAGTAGCAACAAGGTTGTGAGGGAACTGTGCGGGGTATACCGACATGGTTGAAACAGTCTGCTACGTTGATGTGGCACTTTGGTGTGTACCGGTAACCCTTGAGTTCAGTCAAGGAGAGTACGGGGCCTCCGCGTGGTGTCGTGAAGCATCAACAGACCTTAGGAACCTTAATTGAACTATCTTGGCCTCTTTAGGGTAGTGAGATAACTGACTTTGGTGCAGTCCGAGGTTGGTTGATACTCGATACTACACTCAATTGAGGGTTGCTTTCCTGGAATATTTCGGTCGCCAGTTCAGTGGCTAAATCGAAACGATGAACAATGAAAGCAATCCCGTGATATTGGGACCCTTAGAACCCGGTTACTTCTAATAGGACAGGTTGAGCCCACCAACTTCAAGAGGGTACTACCCAGACCCCATGCTGGCCTTAAACCCTAAGGGCTTGTCTTGTGTGCCTTGTGTGCCTTACATGTTTGTCTTTGTAAATATCTGTGGTGTGTTTAATCATAGCATCATGACATCATCCAGCATCATATGCATTGACTGACCATTTCAGGGGTTCGAATCTTCATCTTTGTTCTTTGTTTTATAGGACATGGAAACTGTTCGTAGAAAGACAATTCAAGTCAGTCTTGTAAGGATCCCTCCTCAGCTTAAGGAGCTTATATCCAGGATTCCCGAGAACTCTTCATTCAGTGAAAGACATGGAAGCCTCATCAGCTTGGTCAATACCAACATTGAGGAAGATATGATAAAGGTCCTGTTCCAATTCTTTGACCCTCTGCATCACTGTTTCACCTTCTTGGATTATCAGCTGGTACCTACATTGGAGGAGTTCTCCCGGCTCCTGAAGATCCCTATCCTTGATCAACTACCCTACAACGGTACGGAAAAGGAACCCAAGCTTGAAGAGATTGCTAAAGCCTTGCACCTACAGTCATCTGACCTCAAGGGACATTGGGAAGTTAGAAGTGGTATCAAAGGGTTCTTAGCCAGGTTTCTGTTTGAAAAGGCCCATGAATGTTGGAACTCCCTTGACTTACAGGCTTTTGAAGAGGTTGTGGCCCTCCTTGTCTATGGTTTGGTGTTGTTCCCTAACCCAGATCAGCTTATAGATATCAGTGCTGTCCAGATCTTTATGTCCAGGAATCCTATACCTACGTTGCTGGGGGACATCCTTCACTCATGTTACACTCGAACCATAAGAAAAAGAGGTGTCCTTATGTGTTGAACTCCTCTCCTGGGAAGGTGGTTTATTTCGCACCTTCCACAATCAGTCTTGAAGAATGAGCGGGGTTTGAGATGGTCACAACGGTTGATGACTCTCACACATGCAGATATACATTGGTGCCCTCGGTCTAGAGAAGATGTCACTATCATTGATCATTGCAGGGAGTACCCTAATGTTCCTTTACTTGGAATCAGAGGAGGTATTACTTACAACCCATGCCTGGCTTAGAGACAGTTTGGTAATGCTCGGAGGGATGGTCCTCATGACATGTTAATTCCTGACATAGTTTTTGACTTCGACAACGATACTCAAGGACTTCGCCAGAGATTTATCAGAGCTTGGAGGATGCCAAGTAGGATAGACAGCAAGACACTGGGGCACAGGAATTCCATCCCGTTGGAACCTTATCTCAAGTGGGTACGAGCCCGCTCCCAGAAGTTAGTGATGCCTTATCCCCATATGCTCCCTGTGATCAAAGAACCAGTCTTGGAAGGGGAAGTGTCCTACACCATTCAGCACCCTGATATGCCCACATCCTGGGAAGAGATGCAGAAGAGTTGGATCCAGCTTAAGGAAGAACGGAATTCTCTTGAGACCAGTCTAAATGCTAGTGAAAAGAAGGTCTTGGAGCTCACCCGCCTGTTGCATGAGGAGAGGAATCTCAACACTTACATAGCTCCAAAGAGGATGCATAGTGTATTTTGGGATTGATTTGCTTTTGTATTATTTTGCCCATGAGGCTTTGATGTACTAAACAATTATTTCCTTAATGATAACGTGTGTTCCTTTTTGTCTATAACAAATTTGAACTTTCGAACCCTTGAATGCATTGCATAAACACATATCATTCATCATGTGTGTAGCAGGTTTTTCCTCTTTTCAGGTTGCTTACAGTTCTTCGCTGTTTATTTCAGCATCATGAATCCTAACTCATCATCAACCGAGATGTCCATCAAAGCTCTATAGGCGCAGAATGCGCAATTTCAGGAACTAATCTTGGGTTTGGCTCAGGGCCAAGAAGAGCTGAAGGCTCTGCTCCTGAAGAAGGAAAAGAAGAAGAAGAGAAGAACTGTTCTGTTCAGCTCGGGCCGAAGGTTTGGCAACACTCTGCAAAATGAAGAGGCTGGTTCTTCCATTGGCAAGGGTACTCCTCAAGCAGAAAAAGGTCCTAGTCCGGTAGTCTCCGACAACGAGACTGATTTTGATGAAGAGCAGTATCCTCCTACAGAAGACAGATACAAGCAGTTGGAAGACAGGTTGAATGCCATGGAGATACAACAGGTACCTGGGCTGGATTTCGGAGATTTGGGTTTGTCTACCGGTGTGATTATTCCTCGTAAGTTCAAAGCACCATCTTTCACTAAGTACGACGGGGCGTCTTGTCCCAAGCTACACCTCAGGTCTTATGTGCGGAAGATTCAACCGTACTCAGCGGATAAGAATTTGTGGATCCACTTCTTCCAGGAGAGTCTTTCAGGGACTCATCTCGAATGGTTCTATCAGATGGATGGGACCAAGGTTCGTAACTGGGAGGAGTTGGCTACTACTTTCTATAAGCAGTATCAATATAATGCCGACCTTGCCCCTACACGTACCCAACTCCAGGGTATGTCGTTAAGTTCAAGTGAAGGTTTTAAGGAGTACGCTCAGAAGTGGAGGGATCTGGCTGGCAGGGTGCAGCCTCCGTTGACTGATCGGGAGTTGGTAGACATGTTCTTGGGGACCCTATCTGGGCCATTTTTCAACCATCTTATCGGGAATTCGTCTGCAGGGTTCACTGATCTGATTCTGACTGGAGAGAGAATTGAGGCTGGGTTGAAGTCTGGAAAGATTCCGAAGGGTGCATCGTCTAGTTCTGAGAAGAAACCCTTCAAGAAGGAGGCTAGTGCTGTATATGGCTCTAGGAGACCAGAGAAATCTGAGCGCCGCCAATCTGTCAGTGCGGTAATGATTTCCAAGCCTGCTGCCGCTCCTCGGCCAACCAATCCTCAAAGGGCTGAAAGACCCCGGAGAGAATTTACCCGTTTGAGCATGACCTTATCGCAGATCTTGCCACAGTTGCTATCCACCAATCTAGTGACTGTTAGAGAGGCACCCAAGGGTGTAAACACTGCTTCCCCCAAGTACAACCCAAATGCCCGTTGTGCGTACCATTCTGATAGCCCGGGGCATTCCACTGATGACTGTTGGGCATTAAGGAATAAGGTGCAAGACCTTATTGACGCGAAAGAGATACAGTTCGAAGCGCCTGAGAGGACAAATGTGGTAACTGCTCCTATGCCCCAACATGGAGTAAATGCTGTTGATGAAGAGGTGTACGCTGTTTCTGTGGATGATCTAGCCACTCCCTTAATAACTGTCAAGAAGAACCTACTGCTGGCCGGTTTATTTCCGGGTTGCAGTGAGGGTTGCCTGTTCTGTGCTGTTTCCCTATCTGGTTGTCCCTTGCTGAAGTTAGGCATCCAAAGCCTGATGGACAGTAAGGAGATTCTATTCAAAAAGTCTGTTGTTCAGTTGGTTCCGGTAGAAGAAGTGTCTGTGGTTACCATCTTCAATAATCCAATCAAGGCTCTCCCGAAGAAGCCTGTCCAAATCATGACTGTCGCACCTGTTGTTATCACTGTTCCGGGGCCTCTTCCCTACGTATCTGATAAAGCTGTCCCCTGGCATTATGGGGCAGACGTATATGTGAATGGAATCAAACAAGAATTCAACACTGTCGCCAGTATCTGCAATATCACTGGCCCAGCCAAGGTTACCCGCAGTGGCAGGCTCTTCTCGCCTAACATTGCACCGCCCGATACTCGAAAACCCCTCCTTATAACACCTACAAGTGTACTTGTTCCTGTTGCTGACCAAGTTGTTTCCCCTGCTGCCGAGTCATCCAATGCTCGGGGCAAAGGAATTGAAGATGAGCCTGCCCGGATGGAGGCACCGATACCTATAACTGCTGAAGCCTCCCAACAAGAAATGGAGGAAATCCTGAAAATAATAAAGAAGAGCGACTTCAATGTTGTGGAACAGCTGGGGCACACGCCCTCCAAAATCTCCATGCTCTCTTTATTGCTATGCTCTGAGGCCCGTGCTAAGGCCTTAATCTCATTTCTCAAGACGGCCCATGTGCCACAGGAGACATCTGCAGTCCAATTCACTGACTGCGTAGCAAATCTGACAGCGGACAATGGCTTGGGTTTCTCAGATGCTGACCTGACTGCAAAGGGAAGAGACCACAATGATGCCCTACATGTCTCTATCGAATGCAGGGGCACTACTCTGGCACATGTATTGGTGGATACTGGTTCTTCTTTGAATGTGCTACCCAAGAAGGCTTTAGACCGTTTGGACTGTGAAGGCCTGGAATTAAAACCCAGCAATATTATCGTCCGAGCCTTTGACGGTTCCAAGAGGATGGTTCATGGAGAGGTTGACATTCCTATTCGTGTAGGCTCTCAGGTGTTTGACTCCACTTTTTATGTGATGGATATCCGTCCATCATACTCTTGTCTACTGGGTCGACCTTGGATCCATAAAGTTGGGGCAGTGACCTCTACCTTGCACCAGAAGCTGAAATACCCCGTCAGAGGGAAGATCATCACTATGCAAGGAGAGGAGGAGTATATGGTGAGCCATCTGAATTCCTTCAGGTACATTGAGATGGATGGGGAGTTTATTGAAACCCCCTTTCAGCATTTTGAGGAGGTGCTTCCAATTTCAGCAGCAGCAGAAACAGCGGTAGAAAAGGATGTTCCCTTGAAGATGGCTTCCCTGAAGGATGCCCGGGCTGTGGTTCAAAAAGGTGAATGTGCTAATTGGGGCAGGCTTCCCGACTTTACACAGAAAACTGACAAATTTGGACTGGGTTTTACTGCAGAGGGTCAGAAAGCTATGCGGAAGGCGAAGACTAGAAGACCTCTTGTGCTCATTACAAATCCAGGAGTGAATGCTGTTGGGGACGAAGATGAAATGGACGAGGCTGAGTTCAATAGCTGGATTTACCCGACGACCGAAGGCGGATTAACCAATTGGATTGTCAAGGACCATACTCCTGTTACTTTTGTTACGCAGTAATAAACTTCCTTGTTTCGTTATTTGTAATAAACAATAAATTGAACTATATGGCCCGGTGTCTTACCCGAGGCACCGTGGTTTCGTTTGTGAGGGCATATAAATTGTCATTTCATATATCATAAATGAAAATCTTGGACGTTTACTCGCATTTCAAATCTTATGCTCCTTTTCTGTCTTTTCTTCCTTTATACATATTTCAAAACAGCTGTATTTACACACACTCACTCATACAGGTTCCAATCCACTCTGGATCTCACTGGTAACGACTCTGCTACTGCCAGTTATGACTTCGAAAATCCGATCAACTTAGCCGAAGACGAAGGTGAAGATGATTGCAAAGTGCCTGGCGAGCTTGCAAGACTGTTGCTTCAGGAAGAGAGGGCAATTCAACCACACGAAGAGCCAGTGGAAATAATAAACTTGGGTACTGAAGCAGACAGGAAAGAGGTAAAGATTGGTGCCAACCTAGAGCTCAGCGTGAAGCAACGGTTGACTAAGATGCTACATGATTATATGGAGATATTTGCCTGGTCCTACGAAGACATGCCCGGGTTGGATACTGATATTGTGGTCCATCATTTGCCTACTAAGGAAGACTGCCCTCCGGTGAAGCAAAAGGTCCGCCGTATGCGTCCAGAGATGTCGGAGAAGATTAAAGCCGAGGTTATGAAACAGTTTGATGCCAGATTCCTTGCAGTAACTTCTTACCCACAGTGGGTTGCTAATGTGGTTCCAGTACCAAAGAAGGACGGTAAGGTCAGAATATGTGTCGACTACAGGGATCTGAACAGGGCCAGCCCCAAAGATGACTTCCATCTACCTCACATTGATGTCCTCGTCGACAATACAGCTCAGCATAAGGTGTTTTCTTTCATGGATGGTTTTTCAGGTTATAATCAGATCAAGATGGAACCTGAAGACATGGAAAAGACTACTTTTGTTACTCAGTGGGGCACCTTCTGCTACAAGGTCATGCCTTTTGGATTAAAGAACGTTGGGGAAACCTACCAACGTGCCATGGTTGTTCTATTTCATGACATGATCCATCATGAGATAGAAGTGTATGTTGACGACATGATCGCAAGGTCCCAGACTGAGGAAGAGCACCTAGATCATCTGCAAAAGTTGTTTGACCGGTTGAAACTGTATAAGCTGAGGTTGAACCCGAACAAGTGCACCTTCGGGGTAAGATCTGGAAAGTTGCTAGGCTTCGTTGTAAGCGATAAGGGTATTCAAGTGGACCCTGCCAAGGTTAAAGCTATTCAAGAGATGCCAGCTCCTAAGACAGAGAAGGAAGTCAGAGGCTTTTTAGGACGCCTGAATTACATTGCTCGCTTCATCTCGCATCTAACTGCCACCTGTGAGCCAATCTTCAAGCTGCTGAAGAAAGATCAGGTAGTACGTTGGAATGAGGAATGTCAGGCTGCTTTTGACAGAATCAAAGAGTATCTCCAAGAACCACCTATCCTTATGCCACCGGTTGAAGGGAGACCTCTGATATTATACCTGACAGTACTTGACAATTCAATGGGGTGTGTGATGGGACAGCATGACGAGTCTGGCCGAAAAGAGCATGCCATTTATTACCTTAGCAAAAAGTTTACCGACTGTGAGACCCGATACTCACTGCTCGAGAAAACTTGCTGCGCTTTGGTATGGGCTGCTCGCCGGCTGAGACAGTATATGCTGACTCAGACTACCTTGTTGATCTCAAAGATGGATCCTATAAAGTACATATTCGAAAAGCCTGCTCTGTCCGGGAGAATAGCAAGATGGCAAATGATCTTGACAGAATACGACATTCAGTACACGACCCAGAAAGCCATCAAAGGAAGTGTATTGGCAGACCACTTGGCACATCAGGCCGTAGATGACTATCAGTCAATGAACTTCGAGTTTCCGGATGAAAGCATCATGATAGTAATTGATTGTGAAGTACCTGGACCGGATGAAGGACCTGAGGAAGGATCCCGTTGGTCTCTGCACTTTGACGGAGCCTCCAACGCTTTGGGAAACGGTATCGACGCTATAATCATATCACCGCAAGGCACTCATACTCCGCTCACTGCCCGACTATGTTTCAACTGTACCAACAACATGGTAGAGTATGAGGCGTGCATCATGGGTCTTCAAGCTGCAATCGACCTAAGGATCAAGTTTCTGAGTGTCTTCGGAGATTCCGCTCTCGTGATCAATCAGATCAAAGGAGAGTGGGATGCGAAACATCCGAATGTTATTCCTTACAGAGAATGTGTGTTGACCTTGATCCCCCACTTCACGAAGATAACCTTTGAACACTTTCCAAGAGAAGAGAATCAGCTGGCGGACGCGTTAGCTACAATGTCTTCTATGTTCAAAGTTAAATGGGATAATGAGGCTCCCCGGATCATCATCTGGAAACTGGACGAACCGGCATACTGTTGCGATCTCGAGACTGAATTGGTGACTGAGAAGCCTTGGTACCATGAGGTGAAGAGATATCTGGAAGCTCATGAATACCCTGAGGGTGCCTCTGTCAATGATAAGAAGTTCCTGAGAAGGTTCGCGGCAAAGTTCTTCCTTAGCAACGGCATCTTGTACAAGCGAAACCATGATTCAACCCTACTGCGTTGTGTGGATAAAACGGAAGCAGAAAGGATCATGGAAGAGCTACATGAAGGGACCTTTGGTACACATTCCAGTGGACATACAATGGCAAAGAAGATCCTTCGGGCAGGGTATTACTGGTCCACAATGGAAGCTGACTGCTACTAACATTCTAGGACATGCCATAAGTGCCAGATTTATGCAGACAAGGTGCATGTTCCTCCAGTTCCTTTGAATGTTCTGACCGCGCCTTGGCCGTTTGCAATGTGGGGCATAGACATGATCGGTGAGATTAAACCTACGGCATCTAATGGGCATCTCTTCATCCTAGTGGCAATTGATTATTTTACAAAGTGGGTTGAAGCGGCATCCTACGCTACGGTAACCAAGACTGTTGTGGCACGGTTCATTCAGCACAACCTGATCTGTCGGTACGGCGTCCCAGAGAGGATCATTACAGACAACGGTACCAATCTGAATAATAAGATGATCACTGAGCTCTGCGAGCAGTTCAAGATACAGCACCACAATTCTTCTCCTTACAGACCGAAGATGAATGGGGCTGTAGAAGCAACAAATAAAAACATCAAGAAAATCGTGCAGAAGATGACAGTGACCTATAAAGATTAGCACGAGATGTTACCGTTCGCTCTACATGGGTACCGTACCTCAGCCAGGACGTCAACCGGGGCAACTCCTTTCTCCTTGGTTTATGGTATGGAGGCAGTCTTGCCGATCGAAGTGCAAATACCCTCTCTCCGGATAATGAAGGATGCAGATCTAAGTGAAGATGATTGGATTCAGACACGACTTGATCAGCTAAACTTAATTGATGAAAAGAGACTTGCTGCTATCTGTCACGGTCAGACGTATCAGAAACGGATGATCAGGGCATTTAACAAAAAGGTTAGACCACAGGAATATCAAGTTGGGGATCTGGTAATCAAGCGAATCATCCTTCCTCAGAGTGATCCAAGGGGCAAATGGACCCCTACGTACGAAGGGCCATTTGTGGTTAAACATGTGTTCTCAGGAGGAGCCATGATTCTGACCAACATGGATGGTGACGACCTTCCTCACCCCGCCAATGCAGACATAGTAAAAAGATACTACGTATAAAAAAGACCCGCTAGGCTGACATGCCTAGGCAAAAACTAGGGCTTCCCGGCGAACCAAAAGGGTTCGGGCAAAATGAAGGGATGAAATGAAAAAATCTGTACACCCGGCAAGTCGAAAACCTGAAAAGGCGGCTTGGCCAAAAATGGGTATCCCGGTGGACTGAAAACCCGAAAGGGCGGTCCAGGCAAAAATTAGGGATAAAGCATAATACTATGTCTCGTTGGATCACTTTGCATCCAGAATCCGGTATCTACATCAAGTTCAGACGGCACTGATCAGTCAGCTTCATCTTCAACCAAGGTCATCAAGTGATGAGACACTCGGAGTTATAAAGGCAATAGCAGAATTGAAACTCAGTGGGATCGTTCATTTCACACAGCTGTTTATTTTCTCTTGTACAAATTTGTATAAACTCTTCATTCCGGTGGCGTTCTCTTACTAGGACGTCAGCCTCTTGTACACAAAACGCCTATTTACAGGCCATTCAAAAATCAATACAAATACACTTTTCAGTTAAAATTGCCAATTGTTTTTCCTTTTTCTGTTTTGTTTTACGAAGAACGTCCAAGGTTCAGTTTGTGATATATGCATTGACGATAATTTGCTAACTCATGAATATTTGCGTACGAAACAAAGGATTAATTACAGGTAACATTAGAAACAGGGGCAATAAAGAGTTGTCTAAGCAATCTAATTGTTCGGTCCTCCAAGGTACCAAGGTAGGTTCAGCTAAAGAACATAACCAGTACATCTTAATTCCCCAGAGAGTGAGCCAACAAATCAGTTCACTCTCCTCAAGCAAAGCTACTATCAAACTCAAGGAAGTTAGGTATCCTCCAGCAGATCTCAACATTCCCCAGCAGCATATATAGATGTATTCTTAACAAGCATCCCCGGCAGTCTGGGTCTAAAGATTGTTCCCCGGCGGTATATCAAACATTCAGTGGAGTCACTTCCAATACAGTTCAAAGCTTCCCCAGGAGAGTCCAATCCAGTTTCCCTAGGAAAGTTGGAATCCATCTCCCCAAGTAGTAAGCTTATCCCCAATAGATTCTGGAAGCTTATTCTCGCAGAACACGAACACGTCTCCCGGCTTTATTCAAAGAGTTATTTCCTTAATAGGATATAACTGGGTTATCCTCAGCCAAAAGCCACGGAAAGAGCGTCCTCGACGCAGTCTTCTTATCCCCAGCGAAGTCTATTAACACTTCCAAAACAACAATGGTATCCCCAGTAAGTTATTATCAACAACTCAGCAAAGTATCTCTCTCTCCACAAAGTATTGCTTCCCAGCAAGATCGTTAGAGTACTTTCCTCCCCGCAGAGTTATTCCATTCGCCAAGTTTATTCCCCAACGGAGTCATCTTCTCCTACCGGTATTCTTGCAATTATCATCCCCAGCGGAAGCAAAATCTATTCTCCAACATCAGCCCAGGAGTGACTTCCCGACACCCGTCAAGGATTTACTTTCCTAGACGAAAAATACATTCATAAACATCGCACTTCCATACATCATTATAGCATGCATAGACGCATCATATCTTACAAATCTCATTTATGTTGGGAACATCATTGCTTGGTCCATATCATGCATTGCATATGACTGACCTTTACCTTTCAGGAAAGATTCAGTTAAATTCTCAATCATATTTCAAGACCTAGACCGGTTCAGTTAAATCGACTCCAAAGATTTCTTATCCAGTCCAAGGCCTTCTCTAGTCCAGTTAAATCGACCCCAAACAGATTTTTCTGATGAAGACTCAGTAGAAGTTATCCAAGGTTTTCCCAATAATTTCTATTGAGGTTGTAATCGCCTATGGTTCTCTCCCCGATACTGCGGAGATGATAATTCCATCCAAGGTTTTCCCAATAATTGCTATTGAGGTTGTAATCGCCTATGGTTCTCTCCCCGATACTGCGGAGATGATAATTCCATCCAAGGTTTTCCCAATAATTGCTATTGAGGTTGTAATCGCCTATGGTTCTCTCCCCGATACTGCGGAGATGATAATTACATCCAAAGTTTTCTCAATGATTGCTATTGAGGTTGTAATCGCCTATGGTTCTCTCCCTGATACTGCGGAGATGATAATTCCATCCAAGGTTTTCCCAATAATTGCTATTGAGGTTGTAATCGCCTATGGTTCTCTCCCCGATACTGCGGAGATGATAATTCCATCCAAGGTTTTCTCAATGATTGCTATTGAGGTTGTAATCGCCTATGGTTCTCTCCCCGATACTGCGGAGATGATAATTCCATCCATGGTTTTCTCAATGATTGCTATTGAGGTTGTAATCTCCTATGGTTCTCTCCCCGATACTGCGGAGGTGGTAATCCCAAGATTCGCTCAACGATTGCTGTTGAAGTTGAAGTTATCCAAGATTCTCTCAATGATTGCTGTTGAGGTTGTAGTCGCCTGTGGTTCTCTCCCCGATACTGCGGAGGTAGTAATCACCCCAAGATTTTCTCAACGATTGCTGTTGAGGTTAAAGTCATCCAAGGTTCTCTCACCGTTCCTGTTAAGGTAGTAACCATCCCTGGTTCATTCATCGTCGTTTGAAACTCCAAATTCAGCTCCTGTAACCAGTCAGGACACATCTATACAAAGCATCTGAAGACCAGCCCCTGCAACATGTTAGGTACTCATCTTTCTTTTGCAGGTACGCAGGTTCTCGCTAAGGAATCTCTTATGCGATCAACATCCAGATGGCATCTATAAGCCCATCCACCCCCCATCATCTCTTAGCATGGCATCTATAAGCCCATCATCCTGTCCATCAATCTCCAAATGGCATCTATAAGCCCATTCCACCATCACACTGCTACTATGTGAGCGCAAATTTCTGGGCACTCTAGTGTTCAATCATCTTCCACCTTCGGATTACGAAAGGCACGTCAGCCAATCTGCATCCTCAGGTTTAAGAAGATTGAACAGGGGCAACTGTTGTACCCCAAAATTTTCCCTCCCATATTCTTCAAGAATTGCCAAGTCAAAGCTTCAAAATCTCCCCAAGGGTTGCACAGTTCAAGGGCCTCCTAACAGTCAAAATTAGGGTTTTGGTTCTGGAAAAGAAAATGAAGTTTCCAAGGGTCCAATCAAGTCCCACATGCCTACAAATAGGGTCAAGCATCCTCATACCAAGTTTCAAGACTTACAGCTCAAAATTGCACAGTCAAAAACCTTAATTGCACTACAGTCAACTATAGGGGCAAAATGGTCATTTGACAGTCAAAAGTCCAAATTTTTGGTCAACATCTTATTTTGAAGCCACAAATGTCATTTGATCAATGCTTGATCATGATTCTCAAAGCTTGGCTCAAAAATCATCAAGATGCAAAAGTTTCCATATTTGGACAGCTGAAAAATTCAACTGTAAATTGACCAGGGCATAACTTCCACATGGATTATCAGAAAAATTCCATCCAAAGCTCATTTTGAAGAGAAAGACATTTCCTACAACTCCTCTTCATACTTCAAGTCCAAGAAATGCTCTCACAAAAAGTTATCAATTTCAACATTATAGGTCATTTTCAAAAGTCAACAAAAAGGGACTTTAAGTCAAAGGCCATAACTCGAGATTGGTAAATCAAAATGACATGGGACCAAAGGAATTTGTTAGAGGACTCAAAGACCTTTCCAAAATGTCCAAGAACATGAGCAAAGTTTAAAAATTGAGCAAGTTATGCCTTGTGGAAGTTGGGAAATATTTGGACATTTTGAAAAGTCAACATTGATTCAAATGACCTAAAATTGCTAATGGGCCTATTTTTCTTCCACAATTCACCATCTAAGGCATGTGCACGACCATTTGGACCAAAGGGAAGTTTTTATCATTTTTATTTTATTTATTTGAATTTTTAAATGCTAGAAATTCATTTAATTAATTAAAATATATAAAAAATGCTAAACCTAGGTTTTCCAATCTTTTTATGCATGATATCTACTCAATATTTCGTGCAAATCAAGTTTGGGAAAGTATCTTGGTGATTGAACATGATTTGGACCAAGATAACATGAAAATGATTTGAAAATAATGGCATAGAAAATCAAATATTGTTTCATCAATTCCTTGATTCTTTTGATCAGATTCTTGACCTAAATCATTCTCACATAAATACCAAAGGCAACCCTAGTGATCATGGACTGAAAGCTGCGCCATATACCAAGAAGCAAACTTGAAATTTTCAAGAAAAACTCCAATACTGAAAACACACTTGCAAGGCGATTCAAGGCCAGATATCTGTTCTATCACCTTCCTGGGACATCAAGGAAGGCTCCTGGATCAAGAACACCAACTCTAACGCCTTAAATCAGTGTACAGAAGTCAAAGTTTTTCCATATAAATGCATATTCGTGTTTTGATTTTTAGATGTTTTCATTTCATTTTTTCCATGGATTCATACTAATTGGACGATTCTGGAACTAACCATATGATTTAATTGAATTTTTATGCGCTATATGAAGAATCACCATGAATGATTTTTAGGGTTCTTCAGGTTTCAATTTGGGAACTTTCACATACTGTAAAATTGAGACTCCTGAGTACCACCATTGAAACAAGCGTGCTTGGACGATCTAGACCCAACCCTCGCGCCTAATTTATGAGGCCATATGGCCTATTCGCTATTTTCTGGAATAGTGCCTTTTGAAACGGTTCAAAACTGTTGCCAATATTTTTTTGTGTTTCAGGGAAAAACAAAGTAACGAAGAAGATGACGAAGTGGCGAGTTGTGGTTGGTCTGTTTAAAAATTCGCGCCAAAAGGTCACTAACACGTTGTTTCATATTATAATAATTGTTTGTTGTTTAATATACAGAAAGTGCAAATGGAGCAGTTGGTCAGGCGTATGCATTGGTATTCATCAAGACCTGGGTTCGAGCCCCAGGTCCTCACCCTTCCCATATTATTTTTCCACTAATAATTCTGTGCAGCTTCAGCATTGTAGACCACTATGCATCCCTCAATCCAACACGCCACTTGGCCAATTGCACTCAATCAAGGGATCAGATCTGGAGACTATGATGAATCTCAGTCAATGCACAGGCATGCTAATCAAAAGGTCAACGAGGCCTAAGGCTTATTGGGCTTAAATTGCTAAGCATAAACCCTCCACTTGGGGACAGCACCCCCCTCTAGTTTGTTTTCTTTTACTCTTTTATATTTTTTTCTTTTCTTCATTTTAATTAATTTCTTAATTCTTTATAATTATTATTTTCATAATATAAAAAACACTAAAAATCAGAAAGGACAAAATCAAAATATATTTATTTATTTTAATATTTTGTAAATAAAATTCATTAATTCATTTAGTTTTAAATTTAGGACTTAATCTTAATATTTTTTTTCAATAAAAACCTAAAATTTGTAGGATTAGGGTTTAATTAATTTTTTATCCTTTTTTTCTTTTCTTTCACAATAATTAATTATTAAAATATTATTTACTTTTATAAATCAAGATTTGCATGTAAATAATTAGGTTAATATTAGGTTAAAATTTAATACTTTCTTAATAAACTAAAACAATTAGAATTAGGGTTAATCTTTTAATTTCATTTAATTCTTTTTTCATTAAAATCATAAAATACAAAAATACCAAAAACAATTTTTTCTTCATTTTAATTTTATTAATTTAATAATCGTTTAGTTTAATTTAATTAAAAAGGGTCCAACGCCCTCGTTTCAACTTTAATTTCAATTCGCGTATTTATTCCTTTTTCTTTTAAGTATTTATGTACCTCTCCCAAAGCCGTGTAATATATTTCTCGCACTTTACTTTTCTTTAATTCTTTATTTTTTTGTCAAATCGGGTCCTGGAAATTTTGGCGATGTGGACCCGCGCCTTTGTAATAGTTTAGAATTTTACCTTTCCGCAATTTTTAACTGTTAACAAATGCATGCAAGAATGAATGGACAAAAAAATAAAAACAAACGCATAGATCACTTTGACATGACAAGATAAAATATCTGAATCTGACACACGAATCACACACCACCCCTAGGGTACGCCTCACTGTTGCCTTGCCTCGAAAGGTGATCGTCGAGTAGAGGATGTCTTAGTAAGTCCTCATGATCCGGGAACCTGGCATGAGGGTAGCTTCTAAGGTGTCTTCCTATTGCTCCGGTGATCACCATGTCCCGAACCTCGAATTGACCCGAACACCTCCAACGGTGGTGCTACCTACCTCTCAATGGTGGGATGGCACTACTTTAAAGGACATCTACACAGACGAATTCCTTAGGGTAGGTAGACGACTCTTGATACTTGCTCTAATTTCAAAACAAATCAAAAATACTTTTCACACCGACACCTTTTCAAAAAGCTTTCGAAAGAAAATTTTTCAAACACTCTTGAGGACCGATACAAGAGTCGAACTGAAATTTTCAAAGAAACTTTTTAAAACCCACAGTTGAAAAGCAAACAAACCATTTTTTGAAAACACAAATGAGCAAGTATCTAAGAGCCCATGGATAACCATGGATAGAAAGGGTGCTAACACCTTCCCTTTCTATAACCTACCTCCCGAACCGAGAGCAATCTCTATAAGGAATTTTTCTGTGCTTTTGTCCTTTCCAATTGGAGAAAATAAAAGACGGTGGCGACTCTTGCTTCCGCGACATTTCGCGAACCAGCGTTAAAACAGTCAGTTCCAGATCCACCGATCACAACGCCCAATCAAGCTCTTCTAGAATGCAGTGGTATACCATCCCTTCGGTAGGAAAGTAGAAGAAGGTACTGAGAGTGGATTTTCTTACAGAATATTCATTGTTGAACAAGCTCATCCTTCAACATATCAATCTTTGATTGAATGGCAGTTAAAGTAGGAGCAGGATGAAATACAGGAGGCAGAGAAATAACTAGAGAGTCGGGGAAGTTTGAGCCTATCTGTTTCGGAGGTGGGAAGTCATGGTAGAAAGGAGGGGTCTTGGGATCAATATCCTCATCAGAAAGGAAATCATCTACGTGGTCATATATCATGGGTGTCTCAAGAGTGTGTGGTGGTGACATGTGTGGTGCGTCCCAACCGTATAACCAGTTATTTCGGTCATGAATGCTCGTCCTAGGGTCAGGTAAGGTAAAAAGTGGCATGGACTGATTGTTAATGAGGAGGTCAAAATAACCTAGGCCTAGGTTCCCAATGATACCCCTATTAAAATAGAAATTAATATCCATAGGCTGGAATCTACCCTGAGGGACAAGGTCTAGCAGTTGTTGTCTCAATCCGATAGCATCAGCTATCATGGTCACTAAACCTCCTATAAGAATGGGTTCATGTCCATCCCTCACAAGACAGTGAAAATTTTCTAGCATAAATGTAGCTCCATTTATATGACGGTTTTGCGAGGCGCTGAACATGATAAACAGCTCATCTCTAGAAATGGTGGTGATGTTTTCAGCTTTACCAAACAGGGTGTGGGCTAGAATTTTGTGGAAATATCTAAAATCTAGGTTGTGGATGTTTTCATAATACATGTCCTCAGGCTCAGGGTTACTAATGCCTGTAATGTCCCCTCAGAAATAATCTAGCTCTCCTACATTAAAAAGCTCTTCCTGGACTACGATAAATGCATCTAGGCTATGTGGGAATCCTAGTATCTCGGCTAGCTCCTTGTGGGTGAAAGTGTACTCTATATCGAAGAATCTAAATCTAATGAGTCCCCTATTAAATCCCAGGCCGTGGTCAAGTTTGTAGACAAGGGAGCTTAAAACCTTTAAAGTCGGTCTTTGGTAAGAGCTAAATTTTCTCCTTATAGCAGATGTATCCCATCCTATTTGGCTCAATAAAAACAGAAGACTATCTTGAATCCCTAAGGTTATCATGGCTGGTCCGTCGGGGTAGGTATTTAATCCTAACTCCCTATTAGAAAGAGACTCAATCCTCCTCCGCTGGTTCCTTCCTCTAAACACAATGCTCGTCGTATCAACCAAGTTCATCGTTGTTAGTATACTAGCTAATCGGAATGTTAGCCTGAAGTAGGTTGACATTTAGCATTAAGTTAGTAACGGGCAAAATTATAGAAACAATACTGCATATTTTAACATTAATAATAATAAAAGCACGAAAGAAAAATAAAATAGAAAAACAAGCAAAACAAAAAGAAAAGACTCAAAGTTGGGTTGTCTCCCAAGAAGCGCTTTGTTTAAAGTCGTAAGCTCGACATTACATGGGGATTAGTCTGATGAATGGGGTGGTAGCGCATCTAGCCTAATTGATGTGTAATATTCTTTGTTATCTATGTTATTATAATGTTTTAAGCATTGTTCGTTTACAATGAATGATTTGCAACTCATTCCTTTGATTTCTACTGCGCCACTTTGAAAAATCTTGGTAACTTCGAATGGACCAGACCATCTAGAACGAATTTTTCCCGAGAATAATTTAAGTCTAGAATTAAACAGGAGAACTGTATCGCCTTCATTGAATTCTTTTCTAGATATTCGTTTATTGTGCCATTTTTTAGTTCTCTCTTTATATATCCGAGCATTTTTGTAAGCGTCTAGTCTAAGTTCTTCTAGTTCGTGGATGTATAAGATTCTTTTCTCACCCGCAATGGTGTAATTTAAGTTAAGGGTCTTAATATCCCAATAAGCCTTATGTTCTATTTACACCGGCATATGACATGATTTCCCCTAAACTAGTTTGAATGGTGTTGTTCCAGTCAGAGTCTTATATGCTGTCCTATATGCCTATAGAGCGTCATGTAACTTAGATGACCAATATTTCCTAGAGGTTGCTACAATTTTTCTAAGATCTGCTTTATTTCTCTGTTGGAGACCTCTACTTGCTCACTTGTTTGTGGATGATAAGGTGTTACAAAATGATGTCAGACTCCGTATTTCGCTAATAATTTTTCTAGGATTCTGGAAATGAAATGGGAGCCACTATCATTGATGACGAGTCTCGGCACACCGAATCTTGGAAAGATTACGTTCTTGAAAAGTCTGACTACTACTCGCGCGTCATTTGTTGGAGAGGCTACAGCCTCGATCCATTTCGAAACAAAGTCGACAATAACTAGTATGTAGTGATTTCCAAAGGAAGATGGGAAAGGTCCCATGAAATCGATTCCCCATACATCAAAGACTTCAACTTCCAGAATGCCCTTTGAGGCATCTCATCGCATCTAGAGATGTTTCCGGTGCGTTGGCACTGGTCGCAATTTTTAACCGCGATATGGACGTATTTCCAAAGGTTAGGCCAATAAAGGCCAGATTGTAATATCTTAGCACAAGTCTTTGAAGTACATGCATGTCCTCCATAGGGAGCGGCATGACAGTGAAAAATTACATTTTCGATTTCACTTTCGGGAACACATCGACGAAAAATACCATCCACGCCTCTTTTGAAAAGTAAAGGCTCATCCCAATAATAATGTTTAAGGTCATGAAAGAATTTCTTCTTTTGTCGATAAGACATATCGGGTGGAAGTACTCCGGCAGCTAAATAGTTAACTAAATTGGTGTACCATGGTAGCATGGTTGTGGTGCATATTGCTTCCAAAATTTTGTTTGTGTTCTTGTCTTCATAAGTCACAGGGTACTCAGTTATGATACTTTCTAGTTCTAATTGGGCTACAAGGAGTTCATAAGGAAAATCGTCATTAATGGGAACATGATCTGGTTTGATGCCTTCTATTCTGGATAGGTGGTCAGCGACTACATTCTCGGTATCTCTCTTGTCTTTTATTTCTAAATCGAATTCTTGAAGAAGTAATATCCACCTTAGTAAACTTGGTTTAGCATCTTTCTTACTTAAGAGCAACCGGATTGCAGCATGGTCGGTATAGATAATTATTTATGCTTCTCCTACTAGGTAGGAACGAAATTTATCTAAAGCAAACACAACAGCTAACAATTATTTTTCAGTGGTAGCGTAATTTGTCTGTGCAGGATCTAGGGTTCTACTTGCGTAGTAGATCGCATGAAGCTTTTTATCCTTTCTTTGTCCTAGGACTGCGCCTACAGAATAGTCACTGGCATCACACATTATCTCGAATGGTTTGTTCCAATCAAGAGGTTGCATAATATGTGATAAAATTAATGCCTTTTTTAGAGTTGTAAACGCGTCCAAACATTTGTCAATGAAGATGAACTCAGCATCCTCTATTAGAAGTTCGGTTAGAGGTTTAGTTATTTTAGAGAAGTCTTTAATGAAACATCGATAAAAATTGACGTGTTCTAGAAAACTCCTTATCTCTCTAACAGTTTTGGGTGGTTGAAGATTTTCTATAACTTCAATCTTTGCTTTATCTAATTCGATTCCCTTATCGAATATTATGTGCCCTAAGACGGTTCCTTGTCGGACCATGAAGTGGCATTTTTCCCAGTTTAACACGAGATTGACACTTACGCATCTTTCTAGCACCATTTCAAGGTTCGATAAACATCCCTCGAAACTTTCTCCATAGACAGAGAAGTCATCCATAAAAACTTCCATCATGCCATCTAGAAAATCAGAGAAGATGGACATCATACATCTTTGGAATGTCGCAGGGCATTGCATAATTCGAATGGCATTCGTCGATAAGCGAATGTACCATAAGGACAAGTAAAAGTCGTTTTTTCTTGGTCGTCGGGGTGGATAGGAATTTGGAAAAATTCGGAATACCCGTATAAGTAGCAGAAGCAAGAGTGTTTAGATAGTCGTTCAAGCATTTGGTCAATGAAGGGTAAAGGAAAATGATCTTTACGAGTTGCTTTGTTTAACTTTCTATAGTCGATGCACATTCTCCACCCGGTGTGAGTTTGTTGCGCTACTGATTCTCCTTTAGTATTGCTGACAACAGTCACACCACCTTTCTTAGGTATGACATGTACTGGGATGACCCATTTACTGTCGGATATTGGGTATATGATTCCTGCTTCTAGTAGTTTTTCTACTTCCTTTTTGACTACATCGCTTAGAATTGGATTTATTCTCCTTTGATGTTCCTTATAGGTTTTACAGTCTTCCTCTAGTATAATACGGTGCATGCAGATAGAAGGTCTTATTCCTTTTAGATCTAATATGTTATAACCTAAAGCGGTTGGGTATTTTCTAAAGACATGTAGTAATTTTTCAGTCTCTATTTGTCCTAAGTCTACATTGACTATAACTGGTCATTCAAGTTTTGTGTCAAGGAATTTATATCTTAGGTCTTTGGGTAATGTTTTGAGTTATATGGCAGGTTTCTTTTGACCGTGTATAGGATCAGGCGTTAAGGCTAGGCATTCACTCAGGTTTTCATCTTGATATTCAGGGGGCCAATTATCATCTTCGAGTATCAGGGGTATGGGAATCCTTAATACTTACGAATAAGTGGTTTGTTGTTTCTCCATTTATTTCATGCATTTATTGATTTCATCCAGGAAATAACATGAATCATTGATGGTTGGTGCCATGAGGAATTTAGATAACATGAATTCAACCTTTTCCTCTCCGACTTCGAAGGTCAGTTTTCCATTTTTGACATCTATTATGGCTTCTGCAGTAGCTAGAAATGGTCTACCTAATATGATAGGAATATTGGAGTCTTCTTTAATGTCTATGATTATGAAATCAGTGGGGATATAGAATTACCATATACGTACGGGAACATTTTCTAACATACCTAAAGGAAACTTCACTGATCGATCTGCTAATTGTACGTACATTCTTGTTGGTCTTAGTTCTCCCATGTTGAGTTTCTTGCAAATTGATAATGGCATCAGACTAATACTGGCTCCTAAATCACATTGTGCTTTGTCGATGACAAATTTTCCGATTATGCAAGGTATGGAAAAACTACTTGGGTCTTTAAGTTTAGGAGGCATGTTATTTTGTATTATAGCACTGCACTCAGCAGTGAGCAATACGGTTTCGTTATCCTCAAGCTTTTTCTTATTGGACAAGATTTCTTTAAGAAATTTAGTGTAGGAGGGCATTTGTGTGATAGCTTCTGTAAAAGGTATGGTAATGTTAAGTTGTTTCAGAAGTTCAACGAATTTCATGAATTGCCCTAGGTTCTTAGACTTAGCAAGTCTTTGAGGATATGGAATGGGTGGTTTATTGGGTGGCGGAGGTACATTAGGTTATTCTTTTTCTATGGCCTCTTCGTCACCTTCTTTTTCTACTTCCTTTAGTTCAACTTCCTTCTCAGTTTCTTTTCCATGTTTTTGGTACATGGTTGGGTTCTCGATTATAGGTTCAGTTGGTCCGCTTAGTTATGTCCCACTTCGTAGTATTATGGCATTAGTGTGTCCCTTTGGATTTGGTTGGGGCTGTCCAGGAAAAGTTCCAGCTAGAGCAGCTGGAGCCGCTTGTTGTTGAGCCACTTGCGAGATTTGTGTTTCTAACATTTTGTTGTGTGTGGCAAGGGCATCGATCTTATTAGTCAATTGCTTAATTTGTTCACTAGTGTGGATGTTTTGATTCATGAAATCTTTGTTAGTTTGAGCTTGGTTAGCTACAAAGTTTTCTATCATGATTTCGATGTTGGACTTCCTAGGGATATTTGGGACATTTTGGGTGAACTTCTGAAATCTTGGAGGTGTAGTAGGAGCTTTCCCTGGTGCGTACAAAGCGTTATTGCTTTTGTATGAAAAGTTTGGATGGTTCTTCCAAGCAGGGTTATAGTTGTTCCCATAGGGGTTTCGTTGAGCATAATTCACTTGATTAACCGGTACTCCTGTTAAAAGTGGACATTCAGGTGCATTATGCGCGTGAAGTCCGCATAGATCACAGGTTGGAGTTACTACAGCCGTGGTGGCTGTGGGAGTTGTGGTCAAGCTTTCTATCTTTTGGGTAAGGGCTTCTACCTTCGCATTAACTTGGTCTAAGCTGCTAACTTCGTGCATACCACTCTTCGTTGGATATTTTTCCATCATTGTTCTATCGCTTCCCCACTAATAGTGATTTTGAGCCATACTTTCAATACGTTGATAGGCATCATGGTATGGTTTATCCATCAGTGCACCACCAGCAGCTGTGTCAATCGTTAGTCTTGTGTTGTACAAGAGACTATTGTAAAAGGTGTGGATGATCAGCCATTCATCTAGACTGTGATGCGGACAGAGTCACAACATGTCTTTGTATCTTTCCCATGCTTCAAAAGGAGATTTTCTTTCCTTTTTGTTAAAACCATTTATATTAGCTCTCAGCATAGCCGTCTTACTTGGCAGAAAATACCTCGCTAGGAAAACTTTCTTCAATTCGTTCCATGTGGTAACGGAGTTGGATGGTAGAGACTGGAGCCATGCTCTAGCTCTATCTCTTAGAGAAAAAGGAAAAAGACGGAGTCTTATCACTTCAGGGCTGACTCCATTTGCTTTCATTGTGTCTGTGTACTGCACAAACACAGATAAATGAAGGTTTGGATCGTCCGTAGGACATCCTGAAAATTGGTTATGTTGAACGGCTTACAACAGTGAAGGCTTTAGTTCGAAATCATTTCGTGCAATAGCGGGAGCAGCAATACTGTTGTGGGGTTCCTCTTGCGATGGGGCAGCAAAATGCTCAACTTCTTTAATTGGTTGCTCTAATTCCTCGTCTTTAGAGTGAGTTCTTGGCATACAATCGACGGTAAAAATAAAAAATAAAATTGGTTGCCTTAGTCTATACTATGTAATAAGGTATTTACAGTATTCGACTAATTCAGTCCCCAACAATGGCGACAAAAACTTGATCGCAACTTTATGAATCTATCGGGTAGTGACTGCTGAAACAACCGGATGAAAATCATCAAACAATGAAGTCGCCATCAAACTTCTTTTATCCCATATGAAGGGAAAGGTCAACATCGAGAAATACTGAGAAGGGAGAAGTCACGGTCTTGCAACCGAGAGATCGAGTAAGGGAGTCTGTTACGCGAGGGTAAGGTATTAGCACCTCACATGCCCGTAGTACTCTACGGTATCCGCTCTTGTTATCTATCTTATGGGTGTGTTTAATCTATGCTTATTGTTTACTATACTACTGAGGGAGAATGCATGCAAAAGAAATGAGAAAAGAATGTAGGGAAAATAAAATTATACTCGCTTGGGCCCTACATCAATGCCTACGTATCCTTTTTGAGGAATTGGAGCTACCATAGTTCGGCTCACATGATTTTGTTTGTTTGTGTTTTTTATGGACAACATTAATTCCACCTTCTTCCGCAGCTTGACCTTTGGAGACTTATGTGTTGGCACAGAAGCAAATTAATCATGTCCTTACCTGAAAAGGGTTTTAGAGAAAAGGTGCTCGAGCGCACAAAATGGTTTTGAGTTGGTTTGCATTTTGTTACCTTGAAAAGGGTTTAAGTGAGATTAGCATGTTTTTGATTTGCTAAGAAAAGAAAATTTAGTTTTAGATGCATATGCAAAAAGGGAAGAAAAAAGTCTAAGAGAGACTATCCTATATCTAACCTAATGTTATCATACAATGGTAGCCCTACGTCAAGGATGAAAGGGAAATGTCTACCTAATGTTAGCATGCATAGTTTGCAACCTAAGGTCTAACTTGCATCCGAAAGGAGCAAGCACATCTTAAGGGAACATGGTATGTACAAGGATAAAGCAAGCAAGCTTATAAGCTCAAGAGAGCACACCTAGAGAGATCCTATCTAAGTTAGCGTGCCAAAGAAAGTCTAACAAAACTATCCTATAGGGAACATGCAATGAGAGTGAAGTCGTGATCTCAATTTCTAAATTGAGTGACTCATCGATCAACAAGAAATAAAAGAAAGCGATAAAATCCTATAGGGATCATGCACTGAGAGAGAAGTCGTGATCTCAATTTCTAAATTGAGTGACTCGTCGATCAATAACCAAAGAAACAAACACAAGCATAACACATATAGCAAATGAAGTGCGGAATGCCTGCTACAGGTCTTTAAACAGATACTTTGAGTGCACGCTCTTTATTTCCTACTTCTTATGGTATCTAGAAAAGCGGTATAGATATACGATAAAGTGTGAAATGAGGAGTAAAATAGGGTTGCGATGATACCGAACGGAGAAAGTACGTTGCCTCTTTAAAACCATGTGAGTGATGTGAAAACTCTACTAAAATCTTCCTCGAATTCCCTTGATGGAGATTGTGCTCTTAGTTCTCTTTGAAACTTCTTGAAAATTTCCAACCAAGTCTCTCTTATTCAACAATATCACACAAAATTGGTGCTAAAGTCTACCAAAAGATCATGACCAAATTAGCAACCAAAACTAATCATGAAATGAATACTAGAAAACTCTAATTAAATTCTAAAGAGAATCCTAAAATCAATTAGCATATTTCTACTATTTTTTATTTCCTTTTTATCACTAACTTTATTAACAAAAATAGAATAAAAAGAAAATTAATGGGGAAAGAACTTAAAACTCTAAACAGAAAGGGTGTGGATTTGAGATTATAAGGTATGCTGCAGCAAATTAATGCTAAGCCCATCAACTATTTTTATTCATCAACCCAGAAACTACCAAAAATTCCATCTGGGCCATATAACCCGGTCCATCACCAACCCGATTCCAATACATCATGTTTTCCCTAAAAGTGCAACCATATCACCCTTCTTCTTCATTCCACCGCAGGTATCAATCTCGCCGCCTCACACCGTCGTAAAACATACGGCCTCCACCTTATCTCTTACGCTTCCACCAGCAGTCGTCTTTAATTTCCACTGATTCTCTACAACTCACTTCGGCCATCACATGCTCATATACTCATCCCGTTTCTTCGTCCTATCATCTTCTTTGTGACTCTGCTTCACTCTGATCAACATCTTCATGGATTGCAGCGCTACGCCTCATCTTCCAAGGTGTTCTCCACCTTTTTCTTCCTTCAAGCTATGTCTCGCTTCATCTCTGTCTCCATCTTGCCATAACATCGTCTCTCACTCATCTATGCTCTGCTTTCGATCCGTCACATTATTAGCATAACAAGCGTAGAGATGAAGATAAGATGGTTGAAGCTTGCCGATTAGAGTCGCTCCAATAGAGCTTTGTAGCGACGAAGATATCAAACAGAAATCCAGATATTCTTTAAGAAATAGTTCAGGTACATTTTCTCTTCGCACTCTTCTTCTTCTCTTCTTCGTTTTCAATTCTTCTGTTGATTCTGTGTGATGTAATTGATATTGTTGCGGTTCCGATGATGATGAAGATTGTGGAATAAATCAGAGAGAAAGATGTGGTGGAGACAGCGAATGAAAGCTCTGCGGTTCTGAGGACAATTGATGCAGATTGATGATGGTGATTAAGATGGAGAAAGAGTGCAGAGAGATGAGAGCTTTTTCTGTACTTTTCTCTGTGAATGAATGATCATGAGTGTGAATCCCTCCCTTTTCTCTGTTATATTTTTTTCTCTTTTTCCCTCTTCTTCTGTTGGAAGTTATACCTCTCTATTCTTCTGAATCGTGAATTCTTCTTCTCTCTTCTTTTGATATATTTTGTAGCCTTCTATTATATCCTGCCATCTCTCTCTCTCTCTCTCTTTTCTGTTAGATCAGTTAGAAGTTAGTTACAGGTTAGAAAAACAGTTAGGGAGTTATCTGGTAGTTAAGAAATCTGTTAGAGGTTGTTAGTTACGGTTTTTGGGCAGTTAGGAAACAGTTGGCTCGGGACTTGTTAGTGAGCTGTTACGAAGTTGGTTGAATGAAAAAAAAAGGTTAAGGAATTCTGCTAGAGGTTTTGATAGTTAAGAGAGGGGTTATGGTTAGAAAAGGTTATAGGTTGGTTAGGAATTCTGAAAGTTAGTTATAGTTGGAGGTTTGGTTGAAAGTTTGTTGGAGGGTTTTTGCTATTAGTAAATATGTTTATGGTTTTTGGTTAATTGAAACAGAGGTTAGGGGCTGCTTCTTCTATAGAACGGGGCTGCTAAGATTTAAGTAAGTGATGTGTTTTTTAGTTTTCCAAATTTGAATTAATCAATTGTAGCTTGATGTTGTCGATATACTATCATGAATTGATGCCTTATTTTTATGATGGATGCAGGGCTGGAGTTTATTTATACTTGCTTAATTGTTTGTATTGGATTTTTATGGTTTTTTCTGTGATTAATATGCAGGGCTGCAAGTTTCTTTGTTTTGTATATGGAGTTGGTTTATGAACAGTTTGAACCATTTGGTGGGCTGAATCGGGTTAGTCTAATTGCAGGGCTGCTCTATGCATAGCTTGTAAGTCTGATTCCCTGTAGATTATTGAAGCACCTTGTTCAGAAAAGTATGGCAGCATATATTGGTGCAAGTTATAGCAATGTTTTGGAGCTGAATCAAAGATGTGCCATGGAAGCTTGGAGTTTATACTTTAGATTTAGACAATCTGATTGATTTTATGTATTTCTTATGAAGAATTTATAATGAACTCATGATGTTTGTAATGAAATTTAATAGCTTTTGAAATGAATCAATCTTGTACTTTAACTTGTAATTCACTGAGGATTCAAAATGATTAATGGTGTCTGGATACGTGATGGTTATGGTGTAATGAACATGATGTATGATGATTGAAACGGAAATGAATGGATGAACTAGTGTGATTTTGATATTTTTGCTTCTTGAATTCTGAATGAACTCCACTTGAATGAATCATATCTTGAATCACACTTGAGTATTATTGAATTAATTTTGGTGAACTTAGAATCAAAACCAATGTTGGATGGTATTGAAAGTGATAACCTGAACCATGCCTTGAATGACCTATGATGTGTTGAATCCCTAATGCATTAGCCCTTATATTTATGTTTTCTCTCCATAAGAAATGCATTCAAAACCAACTTGCCTTATATGCTTGCGTCTTATTAGAGACCTTATTCTCATGATTGAATTTCCAATGATAATGCCTTGATTGTATTACGCATCCACAACATCACCTTTGTACCATGATTTAAATCTTGCAATTCACTTTGCAAAGGCACCTCATTTTGATAACTAATGATCTTGGAGTAAATGTCTTGAGGAAAACCTTGTAGATAGGAGCGATTAGAAGCATATGAGTGATGGTGATCACAAAAACCTAAGCTTCCTTGAGATGAACCCTGATGGCTTAAAAACCCATGATGAAGATGTCCTTGTAACTTGGTGATAAAGGGGTTCATGAATTAAAACCCTAGCTTCGCAAACCATGATTGATGATGAAACCAGTTGATTATTCAAGCTTGAATGAATATGAGAACTTTAAATCCATACAACAACCCTAATTCCTCTCTTTGATCACATGCCTACTTTATTGGTTAATGATGCATGAGGTGTTAATTGACCTAATAGAAGGTATGCAGATGAAATGAGAATAGAATGCGTAATCCAGATGATTCGATAAAAGGGTAGGACAAATTTGGGGTATTACAGCTTCCCCTATTTAATCGTCTTAAACCTGAAAGCACAATTGGCGCGTGCCTTTCGGAAGTTCGAGGTAGAAGATGATTAAATATCAATGCCAAAAATTTGTTCTGAGGGAGAGTGTAAGTGTTTTTTTTTGTTTTTTTTTATATCTGCAGGGGAAATAATTTTTTTATTTTTCCAGTGAAGAGACGGAGATTGGACTTGTAACGTAGCAACAAAGGCTAAAACAAGGTGGAGGTTGGACTTACAACATGGTGTGATGCCAATGCAAGATAAAGGTTGGTAGGAAAAGACAATGGACAAGGTCTACGGGCGACCTACGATCCTAAGGTGACACATGAGAGTGATCTGTCAGAGAACTTAGCCTAAAGGCGATCTTAGGTTCCAAGACAAGATATATGGAAAGAACCTAGCCAACAGGCAATCTCAGGTTCAAAAATGATCTAAGGAAGAACCTAGCCAACAGGCGATCTCAGGTTCTAAGATGGTCTAAAGAAGAACCTAGCCAATGGGCGATCTCAGGTTCTAAGATGATCTGAGGAAGAACCTAGCCAATAGGATATCTCAGGTTCGATGGTATTCTGAGGAAGAACCTAGCCAATGAGCGATCTCAGGTTCGATGATGATCTATGGGAAGAACCTAGCCTACGGGCGATCTCAGGTTCTAATATGATCTGAGGAAGAACCTAGCCTACAGGCGATCTTAGGTTCGACGATGATCTATGGGAAGAACCTAGCCTACAGGAGATCTCAGGTTCGACAATGATCTATGGGAAGAACCTAGACAAGAGTCAATCTCAGGTTCTAAGATGATCTATGGGAAGAACCTAACCTACGGGTGATCTCAGGTTCTAAGGTGATCTGAGGAAGAACCTAGCCTACAGGTGATCTCAGGTTCGACGATGCTCTATGGGAATAACCTAGCCTAAGGGTGATCTCAGGTTCGACGATGATCTATGGGAAGAACCTAGCAAGGACGCGATCTCAGGTTCTAAGATGATTTATGGGAAGAACCTAGCCAAGAGGCGATCTCAAGTTTAATGATGATCTATGGGAAGAACCTAGCCTACAGGCGATCTCAGGTTTGACGATGCTCTATGGGAAGAACCTAGCCTATGGGCGATCTCATGTTCGATGATGATCTATGGGAAAAACCTAGCTAAGACGCGATCTCAGGTTTTAAGATAATCTATGGGAAGAACCTAGACAAAGGAGATCTCAGGTTCGACGATGATCTATGGGAAGAACCTAGCCTACGGGCGATCTCAGGTTCTAAGATGATCTATGGGAAGAACCTAGCCAACAGGCGATCTCGGGTTCGACGATGATCTATAGGAAGAACCTAGCCTACAGGTGATCTCAGGTTCAACGATGATCCATGGGAAGAACCTAGCCTACGGGCGATCTCAGGTTCTACGATGAAAACATGGGTTACGACATGACGAGTGTTCATAGACCAAATTATTTTTCAGATGGGAACCGGCTACACGATGAGAACTGGGTTTAGAATGACAAGGTGTATTGATTTTGTGGGCATCGTGAAGGTGAAGGTCACCGACAGGGGATTTTTGGAAGTGATACCCTCTTGTGGGGATGTATTGTTATCCTTGAATAATACAGGTCTTTTGTGTAAGGTACCTGATCTAGCTTATGCTTTATATGCATGTTTAAATTTCTTTTGCCGCAAAGATCCACTCTGATGGATCAGCTATGCACTTCTGAAGATGTAATGTTATGTAATGATAACTATATGTAATGCAAAGAAATATACTTCATGGGGATAAGCGAAGGATCGTTTGAACTATTTCTTATCCCTGGGGATGCCAATACATATCGGCGCTAGAAACCTGCAGTATCAAAGATTGTTGGGGATACTAGTAAGGATTTGCACTGGGATCTCATGATACAAAATATTATCGATGACTTCGTTGAAAATTGAATTTCTGACGAAGCGAGTCTTTAGGTACGTTGTTAAATTCTAAATTGCATTGTTGGGGAAGAGATAATCTGGCCCGACTTCCCTGCATCCTGAACAGTTGAGAGGATGGTAGGACTGAATATACCGATGCATGGGTATTGAACACCACGTGGATCACTTCAAATATATGCCCCAAGTTTACGCCACACTGGGGAATTACCTCTTGAATCCCTTGGGGATAGAAGATGGGCATGGAAACCTGTGTATGCCCCAGTTTAGCTCTGTGAATGCCCCGGTTTAGATCCACTGGTGATGCACTAGTTTAGCTCTTGGGGGATGTGTACTTGCACGTGCCAGTCAAGAAGCAACTCTGAACTTTATGAATTCAATTGGGGAATCATATTTGAAATTGTCTGTAGTAGATGAAGGAGGCTTCGTGCGCTGGCTAGGTCAGGGTGACCGTTATGATGCTTTTAGCTTGATTTTTCTTGTACAACATAATTGACTTGAGCAACTTTGAAAGCATGGATGAGGAATTCCCCTGTCTGTGGGATTTATGAAAGAATCTGTGCCAAATAGAAGACCAGAATATTCGTGCCACAATACGATATGAGGTGGCATGTCCCTATTTCTTGAATCACAAAATAAACTGCTCTTGATTACAAATTTCTTGGAGAGATTTGTCAAATCTCGACATAACTTCCCCAGGTTGAATGAATTCTAAATAGATTTATCTATGTGAGAGCCTCTTATTGATAGCTTTAAGGGGATGCCCCAGATTTGGCTGAGTGCGAAGAGATCGACTCTCGACTTGATTGCCCCAGATTGGCGGAATTTTCTAACTTCATCCCTGAAGGGTACTCAGATTGTAAAGCACCAAGATGATTTCTCTTGACAGAATCACTGGTTAAATTTCCCCTGGATAAGTCATTTCTCTTGTGACAGCTGACTCTTGCTCCAACAGAGTATTCAAGCCTCTCTTTTCTGACAAGATTGAGCTCTTTACTGATTGTTCATTGTGTAAACTTACTTGATGTCAATCGGTTATTTTTCTGCAACACGTATGTAAGTCTTGAAGTTTGAAAAACTTTGAATGAAATGATGTCACAACTCTGTTGTGAACTAGTCACTAGCTAGAGAGCAACTTTGCAAATTCTGTTTTTTTATGAAAGATAGTGCAAGCACATGATTCCAACACAGATATTTAAACATACCTCTTAGGAGTCAGTTAAACATTATCTCGTTGTAGCGCGCTTTCGAATTGACCCATGCTTCAATTAGGACTTTGAAAGGGTTGTAACGTGGCCTGGTTCACAGTTTTTAGAAAAAAGGATTTAAGGCTCAAAATTATTTGGTGCCCACCCATTCTCCATGATATTCTCCATTCCTACTTCAGTTAACCCGACACAAGCATTCATTTCTCGAGAAGAGTTTGCGATGGTTGAGGAATCACTGAAGCCTCTTGGACACAATAGTCACTAACTTCTGATTTTGGTGTCTGATCACATGACTTTGTTCTTCCGATGAGGATTTTTATTCATAATCCTTTTCTCTCCTTTTAGGCTTTTCAATTTCTTTCTCGCTTTCCCTAGCTTTTTCCTGGACAAATTTTTTTGAATTTCGATTTGGAAGTCCAGCGGGATGCCCTAACTTTTGCCTAAGAGACTTGTTTTCAAGTTTTGACTTAGCGGGGCTTTTTGTTTCTTTCTTATTCATACTTTTCATTTTTGAAAAAGTCGTTGATCTTCACGTTATTTTTGATTTGTTGGAAATGACAATGAGTGTCTGAGTACCCAAAATTAGGGTTTGAGTTTGCATAAGTATTTTTGGATCACCAATGCTTCATGTGACTTTCATACATCATTTTGGACCCCTAACATTGCTCATGTTAAGTTTCAAGCCTTGAACCATATTTTTGATCAGTCAATTGGACAGTTGACCTAAAAATCAGCTGTATTGGGGAAAAAGTCAACCATGGCCAATTTACAGTCAAACTTCATAGTTTTTTATCCACAGCAACATTTTAGACTCATATGTACCATTTGATCAAGTTTGGATCACAATTCCTCAAGAAATTTGATCAAATCATCAAAAGGGCAAAATGGTCAAAATTAGGATTTTGACTGAGAAAGGCCAATTTCTGATTTTTAACCTAGCCAATGACCAATTGAGTTAAAACATGATTTCAATGTTTCAATGGCATCACCTTGACCTAATTACATGGTTCAAAAGATCTCAAGTTCTTTGGATTGACAGATGAATTTTGCAGTCAACTGATCAAAAGTCAACTATACACTGAAAAGTCAAACTTTGACTTTTTGGTCAAAATAAAGTGCCAAGGGTCATAATTCATCAAGATATGTCAAAATATAAAACTTGTTGACCAAGAAAACTAATTTTGAAAATTAGGGTTTTGAATTTGAAAATTTTCATAACTTAGAATTTTTCTAAGTATGGAAATTTTCTTATTTTTTCCCAACTTTTCACCATTTTTTCACCATGATGAATTTTTATTCAAGAAAAACTTCCAACATGAAAGTTGTATTCCTCCACGAAATATACAACTTTGCTTCACAAACTATTCCCAAAAGATGCATAGATCTCAAGTTATGAATTTATGAATATAGGTCCATGAACTTCTTAACTTAGTGAAATTTTGCCCTAATTTAGGCAGGTTTTTGACCCAACTCATGGACATTTTTCACCTAGTTCCAAGAGGCATCTCAAATTTCATTTCAAAGATGGATTATATATCACATTGCAGGCTTTCCAAAATGTTCAAGAACTCTTCAAGATCATTTTTGGTTAGGGAGAATCGAAGAGGAGAAGTTGGCATTTTCTAACTTTTGTTCATGCCATTTTCACAAAGCATCAAGTTGCAAATCACATCTATGCTGTTTAAATCTTGCTTTACAGGTCCTAAACTCACTTTACACTCCATAATTTAATGCAAACTCATAATCTAAAGGCGTTATTTTTGCTTTTGGAGCTTTGTACAAGAGATAATTCCATTTTTGGCCAAAAGTTCACATTGCCATTTTCATAAAGGTGAGCTTTTACAACTTTGTCAATCTTGAGACTTGGACCTATCCCTTTGGTACAAGCAATTCATACAGGTTTCAAGCAATGTGTACAAGTTCATTTCAGGCCACAAGCAAGCAAGGACAAGCATGTTAGCATTGGTCACTTCACTTTACTTCAAAAGCAAGAAAGTTGGTAAAAAGGTCAAGAGCTTGTACAGCTAGTGAGGGCTGACTTTGTATCCTTTCTCTACATATTTGAAAACTTGTTACAATGCTTGAGACGATTTTGCTTGCATCCAGAACTCACTCAAACTCAAAAACTCCATTTTACTGTCCAAACACAGCATTTCTGCAAAACCCAAGCCAAATAATTTTGGACTCGTGCGTTTTGCATTTTAACACTTCAAACACCTTCTACATATCATACCAAACCAAGCCAAGCCCTTACCCTGGTTCTGTAACCCCTGTTTCAATATCCAACATTTTCATTTTGGAAGTTTGCAACTTTACTTGTGCAAAGAGTTTCAGCCATCCTCAGAGCAAGCTAAACATTGGAATAGCTTCAGGGAAGCTCAAGGAAGCTCACACAATCTTCAGGCCTCCATTAAAGTCCCTACATTGCTCTAATCAAATCCAACTGAAGGAGCTATTTTCTTGAACTCTATCTCTCTGAATAGGCATCCTCAAGCCACGACTTGTGAAGAAAAAATGTAGTCCATAACATGGTGAAGTTGTACATATGCATACTTTTCATTTATATTAACTATGCTGAGAGAATTTGAAGATTAAAAATGCTGAAAAATTTAGGTCACGAATTAGGGCTGCCAAAATTTTCTCTGATCTTTTAGATTTAGATTACATAATTTATATGGTTGAAATCGTGAGCTCAAATGCCACATGTTTCATGTTATGAGTTTCTGTTTTTGTGCAAGCATATGAAAGTTACAATTTGAAGGGAAAAGCGTGCGCAGAAGAGATGGCTAGAGGACAGGGATGAAGCCTTGGGCTTTTTTGCGCCTTGGGCCTTTTTGGTTTTGCTTTTCATATCCCTGGCCTGTTATTTGCACCCCCTGGCTAATTTTGTATATTTTTCATATTTCTTCATATTTTTATATTTATTGCTTTTGATTATTTTTTTCTGAACAATAAAAAATCCTAAAAATAATTAAATAATTTTTTTGCAATTTTATTTTATTTTTTTACTTGAAAAAATAGTTTATTATGATAAATAGATTTTATTTTCTTAAATAACTTGTAAATATATTAAAAATACTTCACATTTTTTATTATACTATTTATACTCATAAAATATTTATTTTCATGCATATTTAATTTTTAATATTTGCATATAACATTATTTATTATTTTCTTTTACAAAAAATGGACAAAATATTAATATAGAACATGTATTTTCTTTTAATTGAAAATTAGGGTTTCACCCCTCCAAAACTAATATTATTTTTTTCCTTATTTTTTAGGGTTAATTTAAATTATTTTCTCATACAAAAAACAAATACCAAAACATTTTTTACATAAATACATTTTGCATTGCATTTTAAATATTTGCCTTATTTATTTAATTCGCACAATATTCGATTGGGTTGTAATAATATATGTAGGTTTATATTTTTGCAAAATCCCCATTCAAAACTTGTATCCCCCCTCCCATAATAATTGTTGTAATAGCTTAGTTTACTTTACGCAATTTATTGCTTTCATATACCATGTTTAGTAAATTAGGGTTTGCATGACAAGAACAAAAATAAAACAAATAGAAAACCCTAAATGCAAGACAAAAGCATGAACAATGACACACTTTGCACACAAGCACCCTTAGGGTTTCTCCCACTTGGTTACCTAAAATAAAATGGCCATGTTACGCATGCGAAGTATCTTGGTAAAACAAAACAAATATAAGATCATAGTCCCTCGATGACGCTATTCAAAAGTTGCCTAAACAAAATGATCTTGGTCCCTCAAAAATGCTAAGATATTTGGGAACATTGCTATCATGGTCATACGATGACCCACGCCCGTCCCGTTTACATCCAAAGATAGGGTTGCTTACCAAATCAATGGTAAGTCAACAATGTCAAAGGAATAAAAATGCACAAGAAAGACATTTGAGTAGGTAGATAGCTTCTAAGTTACTTGCTCCATTTTCAAACAATCCTTGCTATTTTCAAAAACAAACACACACACATTTCAAAACATGTTACAAAACATTGAAACATTTTTCAAAAGACAAACATCTTTGTATACATTCTTACGAACGAGAATCATTACAAAGGTTTCCTAGACAAAGGCCTCTTTTCAAAATACTTTCAAAATCACACCAAACACCATTTCAAACAAAGCAAAGCAAGTGATCTAAGCAAGTAACTAAGATCCCATGGAAAACAATGGATGAAAAGGGTGCTAGCACCTTCCCTTTTCATAATCTACCCCCCGAACTAAAGAAAATATCTCAAAGGTCTTTCATGTGCTTTTTTACCTTTTCTTTTGGATAAAAGAAAATCGGTGGCGACTCTTGCTAACCGCGACATTTGCGACAAAACGCAAAACCTCAAGTCAGTTCTCCCACCGTATCACAGAACTGGCGACTCTGATGGGGAATTTTATAAAAGTTGGGTTACCTTAGGGTTTAGATCACCTTTATTTGATTACCTTGTTTGACTTGTTTGCTTTACATTTTGGTTCTATTGTTTGGGTTTGAATCCTCCACCTGGATTTGGGAAACATTATAGGTAAATAGCAATACATTGTGGAAACTGTGCGGGGTATACCGACACGGTCTAAGCAATAGCTATGTTAGTGTGACATATTTGTGGGTAACGGTTGCCTTTGAGTCAATCAAAGAGAATACGGGGCCGCTGAGTGATGTCATGAAGCACTAACGAACTTCTAGAACCTTTACTTGACCAACTTGGCCTTTTAGGATGTAGTGAGATGACCGGCTTTGGTGCAGTCTGAAGTTGGTAGATACTCGATAATACACTCATTAAGGGTTGGTTTCTTGGAATATTTCGATCGCCAGTAAAGAGGCTTGAATTGAAACAATGAACAAGGAAACAATCCAGTGATATTGAGCTCCTTAGAACCCGGTTACTATTACTAGGACAGGTTGAGCCAACTAAACTTCAAGAGGGTACTTACCTATGAAACCCCATGCAAGCCTAAACTAGGAACTTGTGTGATTTGTTTGTACATATATACATGTGCATAACATCATGGACATCATGAGCATCATATGCATCCACTAACCATTTCAAGGATTTTGGAAATTCATCTTTGTTCCTGTTTTGTAGGTTATGGATTCACTTTGCAGGAAAACTATCCAAGTCAACCTTGTAAGAATTCCTCCGCAACTCAAGGAGCTAGCTTCAAGGATTCTTGAGAACTCTCTATTCACCGAGAGGCATGGTCTTCTACTCAACTTGGTCACTTCCAACACAGAGGAAGACATGTTAAAGGTTCTCTTCCAGTTCTTTGCCCTTTGCATCACTGCTTCACATTTCCTAACTACCAGCTTGTGCCCACTTTGGAAGAATTCTCTCAAACCTTGAGGGTTACTATTCTCAATCAAATACCTTTCAATGGTACGGAAAGAGATCCAAATCCAGAAGAGATTGCTCAAGCCCTGCACTTGCACTCATCTGATGTCACAACCCATTGGGAAACTAGAAGTGGTGTCAAAGGCTTCTTGGCAAAGTTCTTGTTTGAGAAGGCCCAAAGTTGTTTGAACTCCTTGGACTTGCAAGCTTTTGAAGAGATTGTAGCTCTTCTCATCTATGGGATGGTCTTGTTCCCTAATCCTGACCAACTCATAGATGTGAGTGTTGTCAAAATCTTCATGTCACGCAATCTGGTGCCTACATTGCTTGGAGATATCTTACACTCTTTTCACACTCATACAATGAGGAAGAGAGGTGTTCTTATGTGTTGCACTCCTCTCTTGGAAAGATGGTTTATTTCTCATCTTCCCCAATCAGTCTTGAAGAATGAGCAAGGTTTGAGGTGGTCACAACGGTTGATGACACTTAAACATTCAGATATTCATTGGTGTTCTCGATCCAAAGAGAGTGTTTTAATTGTCGACCGTTGTGGGGAATTCCCTAATGTCCCTCTACTTGGCATTAGGGGAGGCATCACCTACAAGTTGTGCTTGGCTCTAAGACAGTTTGGTTATGCCCGAAGGGATGGCCCACATGATATGCTGATTCAAGGTTTGGTTTTCGACTTCGACTCAAACGATCAAGGACTTCGCCAAAGATTCATCCGAGCTTGGATGATTCCAAACAAGGTAGATAGTAAGACCTTGGGACACAATAATTCCATCCCTCTTCAGCCTTACCTCAAGTGGGTACGAACCCGCGCCCAAAGTCTTATGATGCCTTATCCCTCTTTTCTCCCAGTGATTATAGGGCCTGTTAAGGAAGGAGAGGTTCCATACACCATCCTACATCCTGACATGTCGACATCACTCGAAGACCTACAAAGGAGTTGGATACAGCTCAAGGGAGAACGTGATACTTTCGAAGCCCAATTCTACGCAAGCGAGAAGAAGGTTTTTGAACTCACTCGGTTACTTCATGAAGAGCAGACTCTCAACACCTACATTGCACCAAAGAGGATACGCAACGTCTTTTTATCTTACGATTTTGTATTATTTTTCCCTAGGGGCATTGATGTACTCAAATTCTATTAATATAACGTGTGTTCCTTTTTGTTTGACACAAATTTGAATTTTCAAATCCTTGAAAACATTGCATGAATACATATCATTCATCATGAGCATAAACAGGTTTTTGCAAAAAGTTTCCTCGTCCTTCTACTGTTTATTTCAGCAAGAGATGGATCTCGAACAAACGGTCAAAGATTTGCAAGCTCAAAATACACAATTTCAACAGTTACTCTTGACCTTAGCCAAGGGGCAGGAGGAGCTAAAGACTCTGCTAGAGAAAGAGAAAGAGAAAAAGAAGAAGAAGCCAGCTGGTGTGGTTATCATGGGCAAAAGGTTTCAGGGACAAGCCAGAAGGACCTTAGAATTTCCAACAACCTCTGATGAAGGGGAAAGAAAAGGAAAAGAAACGGCAGTACCATCAGATTCTGAAGCAGAAGAAGAGGAAGAAGAGGACTACTCTGAACAACAATACCCTTCGGCTGATGATAAATATAAACACCTGGAAGAGCGTCTAACTGCTATGGAGATACAGAGAGTATCGGGGCTAGATTTTGAGGAGTTAGGG
The DNA here is from genome assembly GCA_948472305.1 of Vicia faba. Lineage (NCBI taxonomy): Eukaryota > Viridiplantae > Streptophyta > Magnoliopsida > Fabales > Fabaceae > Vicia > Vicia faba. The sequence goes on from OX451738.1 coordinate 1,509,868,276, forward strand.
CTGGTGTCAGGAATTGTAATCCCGCCCAAGTTTAAAGTGACTTTATTTGCCAAGTATGATGGGGTGTCTTGTCCCAAGATGCACCTCCGTTCATATGTCAGGAAGATCCAGCCATATTCTGCTGACAAAGACTTGTGGGTCCACTTTTTCCAGGACAGTTTATCAGGAACTCAGCGTGATTGGTTCTACCAGTTGGAAAGGGCCAATGTACATGATTGGGAAGACTAGGCAGCAGCCTTCTATAAACAGTATCAATACAATGCCGATTTGGCACTAACCCATACTCAACTCCAGAGTATGGCTATGGTATCAAATGAAGGCTTCAAAGACTACGCACAAAAGTGGAGGGGTCTAGCCGGAAGGGTGCAACCCCCTTTATCTGAGAGGGAGTTAGTGGACATGTTCCTGGGAACTCTATCAGGCCCTTTCTTTAATCATCTGATTGGAAGCTCCTCTGCAGGGTTTACTGAATTGATTTTAACTGGCGAGAGGGTGGAAGCCGGTATAAGAAGTGGGAAAATTTAGAAGGACGCGTCTGCCTCTGCAGCTGTAAAAAAGCCCTTCACTGGAAAGAAGGAAGTGTCTGCTGTCTATTCACAGAGGAATCAGGGAAGAACCGAGCGCCGACCAACGGTGGGGGCCGTTATGATTCAAAAGCCTGCATCAGACCAGCCAAGAAATAATCAGCCGAGAAATAATCAGCAAATGGTAGAAAGGCCAGTTCGACAGTTCACCAAGATAAACATGACCCCAGCTCCAGTCCTACCACATCTTCTGAAGTTGAATCTGGCCATGTTAAAAGAGGCCCCTAAAAATCCCAATACTGCATCTCCCCACTACCATCTGAATGCCAGGTGCGCATACCATTCTGAAATTCCAGGGAATGACACCAACAATTGTTGGGCTCTGAAGAACAAGATTCAAGACCTAATAGACACGAAGGAAGTTGAATTTGAAGCGCCTGAGAAACTGAATGTTATTTCTGCTCTGATGCCTAGGCATGGACACAATGCCAATGTTGTTGAGGAGGATTTATTTGTTGCTACCGTGGATGAATTGTTACCTCCGCTCTCGATTATCAACCTGAATTTGTTGAAGGCTGGTATATTCCCATGATGTGACAAAGATTGCCATATTTTCCTATCCTCATCATTTGACTGCCCTCTGTTGAAGAAAGGTATCCAACAGCTGATTGATAACCAAGAAATTTTGTTTGAGAAGGCTCATGTTTCATCTGTTCTAGTTAAATAAGTTTCAATAATAACCATCTACGCCAATCCTTCCAGGGTCCCTAAAAGACCCGTTAGGATTACATCTGCTCCAGTGACTACTCAACTTAAGATAACAATGCCTGGGCCGACCTCGTACAAATCAGATAAAACGGTACCATGGAATTATGGTGGAGAAATCTAATACCATGGTGTCAAACAGATTGAACAGACTGCCGAAGAAGAGTGCTCCAAAGAGGACAATTCCGACATCAGTAACATTGCCGGAACAAGCAAAATTACCCATAGTGGAAGAATTTTATCTCCAGAGATTGCCCCTCCAAAGGCAGTCTTTAGACCCGTGGCCGTTCCGAAGATTACATATGTACTAGTGATTGTACGTGCACGCGTACCTACCAACAAGGATAATACAATCCCTATCCCTACTTCCACTGCTGAGAATAAAGGAAAAAACATGCAAGAAGAGCCTGTCCGGACGAAGGCTCAATCTATCCCTGAAACATCCAAGAAGGAGATGGAAGAAATCCTGAGGATAATTAAGAAAAGTGATTATGCTGTGGTTGAACAATTGGGGCAGACCCCCTCCAAAATATCTATGTTAGCATTGATGTTGTGCTCTGAGGCACATGCAAAAGCTTTGGTAAAGTTTCTGAAGACAGCTCACGTGCCGCAAGAGACGTCGGTTGACCAATTCCAAGAGTGTGTGGCCAGTCTGACAGCTGATAATGGCCTGGGTTTCTCCGATGCTGACTTGACGCCCAAAGGGAGAAAACACAACGAGGCATTACATGTCTCAGTGGAGTGTAGAGGAACGACCCTAGCCCGTGTCTTGGTGGACACGGGATCATCTCTGAATGTTTTACCAAAGAAAGCCCTTGATAGACTGGATTGTGAGGGGCTGCCTTTAAAACCCAGTAATATAATTGTGAGAGCATTTGACAGCTCTAAAAGGATGGTCCATGGGGAGGTGGACATCCCAATCAAGGTGGGTACTCATACCTTCAATTCAACATTCTATGTGATGGACATCCGTCCTTCTTACTCTTGTATGTTGGGACGCCCCTGGATTCACAGTGTCGGTGCTGTCACCTCCACTTTGCATCAGTTGCTGAAGTACCCTGTCCAGGGGAAGATCATAATTGTCCATGGGGAAGAGGAATACATGATTAGTCATCTGAATTCTTTCTGGTATGTGGAATTGGATGGTGACTTCATTGAAACCCCTTTCCAACATTTTGAAGAAGTCTCTCAGGAAATAGGGGCGACCAAGGAGGTATCCTCAATTCCTTTGATCACAAGACCTCCACTTCGAATGTCATCTCTAAAGGATGCAAAGGCCGTAGTAAAAGAAGGGGGATGCACCATATGGGGGAAGCTTCCGGTTGTCCCATACAAATCAGACAAGTTTGGCTTGGGGTTTACTTCAACTGCTCAGAAGGTTGTGCGCTGCGCCCGTGCCGGAGGGCCACCTGTGAAGATTACCAACCAAGGGATTAATGCAGTAGAAGACGATAAAGAAGATGGCAGTTTGGAATATTGGATATTTCCTACTGTCAGCGGAGGACTTCGCAACTGGGAAGCCAAAGACTTCATCCCAATAACTTTCATATCGCAGTAATTTATCTTTTACATTTATGTTGGACTTGTAATAATTCACAAACAATTCGTACATTTTCAACCTTGTGTCTTACCCAAGGCACAACGGTCCATTTGTAAGGGTTCTTATTTCATTTTCATATGTCATTTAATGAATCATGGACGCTTTTTCATATATAAACCTTTTGTGCTTATTGTCTTTCTTTTACATTTTATTATTTTAAGATGGTTATACCCTTACACACACCCAGACTCACAAATGCAGATACCCTTCCATTCCGGATCCCATGGGTAACGATACTACTATAGCCTTCAGTGACTCTGAAGATATGATCTACCAAGCCGAATACGAAGGTGAGGAAGATTGTGAGGTGCCAGGGGAATTGGCCAGATTATTACAACAAGAGGAAAGAGCTATTCAACCTCATGAGGAGTTGTTGGATACGATCAACTTGGGTACTGAGGAAGACAAAAAGGAAATAAGAGTGGGGGCCAATCTAGAGCTGAGTGTCAAAGAGCACCTAATTCAGCTGTTGCATGATTATGTTGAGATCTTTGCCTGGTCATACGAAGACATGCCGGGACTCGATACAGACATTGTGGTACACCGTCTACCCACAAGAGAAGACTGTCCACCAGTGAAACAAAAAGTCTGTCGCATGAGACCTAACATGTCAGAGAAGATTAAAGCAGAAGTTATGAAGCAGTTCAATGCTGGATTTTTGGCTGTTACTTCCTATCCTCAATGGGTTGCTAACATTGTTCCCATGCCTAAGAAGGACGGAAAAGTAAGAATGTGCGTAGACTATAGAGATTTAAACAGGGCCATCCCTAAGGATGACTTTCCACTTCCACACATTGACATCCTGGTTGACAATACAGCTCGGCACAAAGTATTTTCTTTCATGGACGAATTCTCAGGCTATAACAAGATCAAAATGGCACCTGAGGACATGGAGAAAACTACATTTGTTACACAGTGGGGTACGTTCTGCTAAAAAGTGATGCCATTAGAACTGAAGAATGTCGGGGCAACCTATCAACGCGCCATGGTAGCTTTGTTTCATGATATGATACATCATGAGATAGAGGTATACGTAGATGACATGATAGCTCGATCACAAACTGAAGAAGAACACCTTGATCACTTGCAAAAGTTGTTTGTCAGGTTGAAGGAGTACAAACTAAGGTTGAACCCAAACAAGTGCACATTCGGAGTCCGGTCCGGCAAGCTCTTAGATTTCATTGTCAGCAACAAAGGCATCAAGGTTGATCCGGCCAAAGTCAAAGCGATACAAGAAATGCCTGCTCCTCGCACTGAGAAGGAAGTCATAGGATTCTTAGGACGCCTAAACTATATTGCTAGGTTCATTTCTCACCTAACCTCTACTTGTGAACCAATCTTCAAGCTGTTGAAGAAAGATCAGGTAGTTAGATGGAATGATGACTATCAAATTGATTTCGACAAAATCAAGGAGTATTTACAAGAGCCTCCTGTCTTGATGTCGCTAGTCGAGGGAAGACCGCTAATCATGTATCTGACCGTTTTAGAGAACTCAATGGGGTGCATACTGGGGCAGCATGACGAGTTTGGCCGAAAAGAGCACGCTATTTATTACCTGAGCAAAAAGTTTACCGACTGTGAAACCAGATATTCACTGCTTGAGAAAACTTGTTGCGCTCTGGTATGGGCTGGTCGCCGGCTAAGACAGTATATGTTGACTCATACCACTTTGCTGATATCTAAGATGGATCTAATAAAATACATCTTTGAGAAGCCTGCTTTGTCTGGAAGGATAGCTAGATGGCAGATGATCCTAACAGAATATGACATACAGTATACGACCCAAAAAGCTATAAAGGGCAGTGTGCTAGCTCATCATCTTGCTCATCAAGCTATAGAAGATTATCAGTCCATGAAGTTTGAATTCCTTGACAAAGACATCATGACAGTAGACAACTGTGAAGGAATCAGACCATATGACGGACCTGAACAAGGATCCCGTTGGACCCTGTACTTTGATGGGGCATCCAATGCACTTGGTAACGGTATCAGTGATGTACTCATATCTCCGGAAGGATGTCATACTCCTTTCACCGCCAGACTTTGCTTCAACTGTACGAACAACATGGCAGAGTACGAAGCATGCATCTTTGGACTCAAGGCTGCCATAGACTTGGGAATCAAATCTTTAGTTGTGTTTGGGGATTCAGCTTTGGTCATCAGTCAGATCAAAGGAGAGTGGGACACTAAGCATCCTAACCTTATACCTTACAAAGAACATGTCTTGACATTGCTACCACATTTCGAGCAGATTACCTTCGAGAACTTCCCGCGAGAAGAAAATCAGCTAGCAGATGCTCTAGCTACAATGTCATCTATGTTTAAACTTAATTGGGATAACGAAGCTCCCCAAATCACCATTGAATGAATGGACGAACCAGCACACTGTCACGAGATTAATACTGAAGAAGTAGTGGACCAGCCTTGGTTTCATGAAGTCAAAAGGTATCTCGAGGCTCAAGAACACCCAGAAGGAGCTTCAGTCAATGACAAAAAGTTCTTAAGGAGATTCTCAGCTAAGTTCTTCCTAAGTAATGGCATCCTATACAAACGCAATCATGATTCTATTCTGCTCCGTTGTGTGGACAAGATTGAAGTTGAAAAGATCATGGCTGAATTGCATGAAGGTACCTTTGGCACTCACTCTAGCAGGCATACGATGGCGAAGAAAATCCTACGGGCAGGCTATTACTGGTCTACCATGGAAGCAAACTGCTATCAACACTCCCGGACTTGTCATAAATGTCAAATCTATGCAGACAAGGTGCACGTGCCTCTGGTTCCTCTAAATGTCTTAACAGCTCCTTGGCCCTTTGCTATGTGGGGAATTGATATGATTGGGGAGATCAAGCCTACATCCTCCAATGGGCACCGCTTCATTCTAGTGGCCATTGATTATTTCACAAAGTGGGTCGAAGCAGCTTCCTTTACATCTGTTACTAAGAATGTTGTTGCCCGCTTCATCAAGCAGAATCTCATTTGCCGGTACGGTATCCTAGAAAGGATCATCACTGATAACGGTACAAACCTTAACAATATTATGATCACCGTCTTGTGCGAGCAGTTCAAAATTCAACATCACAATTCATCCCCTTATCGGCCAAAGATGAATGGTGCAGTCGAAGCTGCTAATAAAAACATTAAAAAGATCATACAGAAAATGACAGTCACCTACAAGGACTGGCATGAGATGCTACCGTTTTCTCTCCATGGGTACCGTACCACGGCTCGCACATTAACTGGGGCAACACCTTATTCTTTGGTTTATGGCATGGAGGCTGTTTTACCTATTGAGGTTCAGATCCCCTCTTTAAGAATCATGAAGGATGCAGGTTTAAGTGAAGACGATTGGATTCAAACCCGACTTGATCAGTTGAACTTAATTGACGAAAAGGGACTTACTGTTGTTTGCCATGGTCAGACGTATAAAAAACGGATGATCAAAGCTTTCAACAAGAAAGTCAGACGCCAAGTGTATCAAGTTGGAGATCTAGTGATCAAGCACATCATCTTGCCACAAAGTGATCTCAGGGTAAATGGACTCCTACCTATGAAAGACCATTTGTAATCAAGAACATCTTTTCTGGTGGGGCCATGATCTTAACCACCATGGACGGTGACGACCTACCGCACCCTGCGAACAAAGACATAGTCAAAAGATACTACGCATAAAAGACCCGCTAGGTTGACACACCTAGGCAAAACAAGGGCATCCCGGCGAACCAAAAGGTTCGGGAAAAAGTTAGGGATAAAATAAAAAAATCTGTACACCCGGCAAGTTGAAAACCCGAAAGGGCAACTTGAGCAAAAAAGGGTTTCCTGGTGAATCGAAAACCCGAAAGGGAGGTTCAGGCAAAAGTTAGGGAATTAAAGCGTATGATTATGTCTCGTCGGATCACTTTAAGGACAATCTATTCACAGACAAACTCGAAGCTTCTGATCAATCCAATCATCTTCGGACGAAGCAACAAATGGACAAGATATTCGGAGATACGAAGGCTATAGCAGAATGGGAACCCCATGGGATTTTTTACACATAGCTATCTTTCTTTGTATAAATTTTTCTTATTTTTATGACACCATCCTCTTACTAGGATGTCTGTCTCCTTTGTATAAAAATACTTATTCAAAGTAAATACAAAGATATCTCTTTAAAGTGCAAAAAACATTTGTCCTTTTCTTTTTACACTTGTGTTTTATTTACAAAAACGTCCAATGATTCATTAATGAACATATGCATTTGAACATAATTACTGTTTACAAATAAACAAAATGGAAAAGAACAATTATTGACAGGTTGAAAGAATAGGAAAACGTCTTTGGGCTATTCCATGAGCAATCCCTACAGTACATCATTAAGATCCCCAGCGGAGCTAAAACTTCAAACTATTAATCCCCAGTGGAAACCATTCAGTTTCTCCAAATTCCCCAGCATGTTTCTTTGAAGCCTGAAAAGCAACCGGACAACAGTTAACTTATGTTTCTCCCCAACCTAGGATATCTCCCCAGTAGAGTGGCAGATGACCGAAACTCCTGAACTTTTTCCAAACAGGAATAAGCTTTCCCCCATAGAGTTTTCATTGCTCCACAACAGAATGAAGACTCTCATTCTTAATTCCCGGCAGAAGTCATCGAAGTTCTCTGGATTCCCCAAGCAGATTCCTCAAGAAGTACATGGCATTACTCTCACAATGGAATTTTTGTCAATACTCCAACTTCAAGACATGAAGAATCCCTATATCCCCTGAGAAGTCACCAAGGATTTCTTATCCTCAGCAGTCAAGGATTTATTTTCCTCAGCAGTACAGCAAATTAGCTTATATACGCATACATTACATCCATATATCATAAACATTGATAAAGTACATATATTGCATCATACATTTCATGCAACATAACTTTGTGCTTCAGCTAACATTTTACCCTTTTCAGGATAATATTAACAGTTATCATTAACAATGTTCAAAGATTCCAGATACAGTACAGATACACTCCAGACACGGAAGTCATTCGGTTACTTATTCAGATTCTAGTTCAGATATAGTACGGATACGCTCCAGACAAGGATGCCATTTTGATACTCATTCAGACCTCAATTTCAAGATACGGTCCAGATACGCTCCAGATACAGTTTCCTTTCTGTCACTTATTCAGATTCAAGTTCAGATACGCTCCAGACACGGTTCTCATTCTGTCACTTAGTCAGATTTCAACTGCAGATATAGTTCATATACTCTCCAGACACAGAATCCATTCTGTTACTCATTCAGATTCCAATTCAGATACGCTCCAGACACGGTTGCCATTCTGTCACTTATTCAGATTTAAGTTCAGATATAGCTCAGATACGTTCCAGATACGGACACCATTCTGTTGCTCATTCTTTTGATTTACAATAAACATTCTTGGATGGCATCTACAAGCCCATCTCCAACAAGATTATATCACCTCTCCAAATGGCATCTTTAAGCCCATTCCCTCAACTACACTTTGTCGGGTGCAAATTTATGGGCACTCTAGTGTCCAATCATCTTTTACCTTTGAGTCACGAACGGCAAACCTCGCCAGTCTAACTCTCCAGGTTCAAGAAGATTGAACAGGGGCAGTTGTTGTACCCTAAAATTTTCCCTCCCATTTATCAAGACTTTTCTCACAAGACTTCTTGGAGTCAAGACAGGATTAGGGTTTGGTCATCTCAAGACACCTCATCTTGCACTGATAACCCAAAATTAGGGTTTGAGTTTGCACAGGGATTTTTGGATCACCAATGCTTCATGTGACTTTCATACACCATCTTGGACCCCTAAGATTGCTCATGTTATGTTTCAAGCCTTGAACCACATTTTTGATCAATCAATTGGACAGTTGACCTAAAAATTAGTTGTATTGGGGAAAAAGTCAACCATGGCCAATTTACAGTCAAACTTCATAATTTTTTATCTACAACAATATTTTAGACTCATATGTATCATTCGATCAAGTTTGGATCACAACTCCTCAAGAAATTTGATCAAATCATCAAAAGGGAAAATTGGATGTAATGCAAAGGGATCACATCAACATGCTCATCAGGCTTCTTCTGTCTTTGCTTAAAAGCTTTGCCCCATGAATTCACTTGGGGGATAAAGATTAGTTGTTGTTGAACAGACCAGGGAACACAAAGATATTAAGAGTTCCCCTGATTGAATAGTCAGATGGATGCCCCGGCGTGGCAACCATATCTTCTGCTATATTAAGTTTATTGATCATCATTAGAGCTTCTGTGACCTAGTTAATCTGAGTCTTCAATCAATTATACTCCTTCTCGAAGAATTTCTGACCACGGGCCAAATCTTACATGTATACCACATGGAGTTATTCTATAACTGATCCCTGAGCATGTGAAGTAAGAAATCAAGCTTGAACCTCTAAGGAGAACACTAGGTCTGCATAAGAATCCCCAATCTTCGGATACCTGTTATGGATGCATGAATATGCATGGGGTGCATGAATGAATGCCATGTCATGTTTGGTCATTTCCAAGGAATTTACATGTTTTGATATTGATTTTACACAAGTAATGGATGGAAAAGTTCAACGCAATACTTGAAAATATGATTCCCTGGGAATAACAGAACATGTATGTTAAGCATGTGGTTAACCATGTTATGTATGCAAAGGCATGGGACTAAAGATCCATCACTTATGAATATGATTGTTGCATTGTTCTGAATCATATGAATATTATCAGATCAAAGGTCTAACAAAGCTTTTGCAGATATAAGAACCAAATACCATGTAGATCATCAATTGTATGGGATCAAGGCTTCTGGAACATCAGATACTGTTAAGCCTTTTCTAGACATGCAGGAAATACCAAGATCGAAGGCCCGAATGAACCTCCAAATATACAAATCAGGAACTCGGAAAATAAATCTGAGAAGCATACGGTCACCAACAACACATATCATCTGAATAAGTTGCCAACAGAAATCAAGAACATAATCATTAGAACAAATAGTCACTGTCTGACCATAGTCACCATTTGTACCTGTGATAATAATATTCCCGCCCCACTCACGGGTGAAGACTAGGTCAGGGTAAGGCAATGGTAACTCATAATCGAGGGTACTCTTGAGAAAACTATCACCGTATCACCTACATGAAAATGATAGCCCCTCATTTATACCTCATCTGAGCATGGACGACATGGCGGCAATAGTGAAACCTAAGTCAACTAGTTGTTCATGTTCCACTATATTCCTAGGGTTCCTATAGTATACAACACTGGCCTGGGTATTGGGCCTTTTACCTCATAGTAACACCCACCCAATAAGAAACAGATCCAGTACAACAGTAGTATATGGAAGACAGTAAAATGCAATGCATATATATGCTCAAGTATATACAAAATGGATGAATAAATATAAGAGCATAAAATAAACACCCAAAGAAAGGAAACAAGAGCTAGGATCGACTCCGGGATAGACCAGCATTTGGTCGACCTGTCCCCGGTGAAGTCGCCAGCTGAAACAACCGGCTGAAAATCATCAAACAATAAAGTCGCCATTGAACGTATTTTATCCCGTATGAAGGGAAAGGTAAACATCGAGAAAATCTGAGAAGGTAGAAGTCACGATCTTGTGACCGAGAGATCAGGTAAGGGAGTCTGTTACGCGAGGGGAAGGTATTAGCACCCCGCACGCCCGTAGTACTCTATGGTATCCACTCTTGTTATCTATCTTATGTGTGTGTTTAATCTATGCTTACTATTTACTATACTACTGAGAGAGAATGCATGCAAAATAAATGAGAAAAGAATGTAGGGAAAATAAAATTATACTCACTTGGGCCCTACCCCAATGCCTACGTATCCTTTTTGAGGAATCAGAGCTACCATAGTTCAGCTCACATGTTTTTGTTTGTTTGTGTTTTTTATGGACAACGTTAATTCCGTCTTCTGCCGCAGCTCGACCTTTGGAGACTTATCTGTTGGCACAGAAGTAAATTAATCATGTCCTTACCTGAAAAGGGTTTTAGAGAAAAGGTGCTCTAGCGCACAAAATGGTTTTGAGTTGGTTTGTATTTTGTTACCTTGAAAAAGGGTTTAAGTGAGATTAGCATGTTTTTGATTTGCTAAGAAAAGAAAATTTATTTTTAGATGCATATGCAAAAAGGGAAGAAAAGAATCTAAGGGAGACTAGCTTATCTCTAACCTAATGTTATCATACAATGGTAGCCCTACGTGAAGGATGAAAGGGAAATTTCTACCTAATGTTAGCATGCATAGTTTGCAACCTAAGGTCTAACTTGCGTCCGAAAGGAGCAAGCACATCCTAAGGGAACATTGTATGTACAAGGTTAAAGCAAGCAATATTATAAGCTCAAGAGAGCACACCTAGATAGATCCTATCTAAGTTAGCATGCCAAAGAAAGTCTAACAAAACTATCCTATAGGGAACATGCAATGAGAGCGAAGTCGTGATCTCAATTTCTAAATTGAGTGACTCATCGATCAACAAGAAATAAAAGAAAGCGATAAAATCCTATAGGGAGCATGCACTAAGAGCGAACTCGTGATCTCAATTTCTAAATTGAGTGACTCATCGATCAACAACCAAAGAAACAAACACAAGTACAACACATATAGTAAATGAAGTGCGGAATTCCTGCTACAGGTGTTTAAACAGCGACTTTGAGCGCACACTCTTTATTTCCTACTTCTCATGGTATCTAGAAAAACGGCATAGAAATACGATAAAGTGCCAAATGAGGAGTAAAATAGAGTTGCAATGATACCGAACGGAGAAAGTTCATTGCCTCTTCAAAACCACGCGATTAATGTGAAAACTCTACTAAAAGCTTCCTTGAATTCCCTTGATGGAGATTGTGCTCTTAGTTCGCTTTGAAACTTCTTGAAAATTTCTAACCAAGTCTCTCTTATTCAATAATATCACACAAAATTGGTGCTAAAGTCTACCAAAATATCATGACAAAATTAGCAACCAAAACTAATCATGAAATGAATACTAGAAAACTCTAATTAAATTCTAAAGAGAATCCTAAAATCAATTAGCATATTTCTACTATTTTTTTATTTCCTTTTTATCACTAACTTTATTAACAAAAATAGAATAAAAAGAAAATTAATGGGGAAAGAACTTAAAACTCTAAACATAAGGGGTATGGATTTGAGATTAGAAGGTATGCTGCAGCAAATTGATGCTAAGCCCATCAACTATTTTTGTTCATCAACCTAGAAACTACCAAAAATGCCATCTGGGCCAAATAACCCGGTCCATCACCAACCTGATTCCAATACATCATATTTTCCCCAAAAGTGCAACCCTAGAACCCTTCTTCTTCAGTCCACTGCGGGTATTAATATCGCTGCCTCACACCGCTGTAAAACATACGGCCTCCACCTTATCTCTTACGCTTCCACCAGCAGCCATCTTTGATTTCCACTGATTCGCCGCAACTCACTTCGGCCATCACACGCTCATATACTCATCTTGTTTCTTCGTCCTGTCATCTTCTTCGTGACTCTGCTTCGCTCCGATAAACATCTTCACAGATTGCAGCGCTGTGCCTCATCTTCTAAGGTGTTCTCCACCTCCATCTTCCTTCAAGCTCTGTCTCGCTTCATCTCTGTCTCCATATTGCGATAACACCGTCTCTCACTCATCTATGCTCTGCTTTCGATCTGTCACATTATTAGCATAACAAGCGCAGAGATGAAGATAAGATGGTTGAAGCTTGCCGATTAGAGTTGCTCCAATGGCGTTTTACAGCGACGAAGATATCAAAGAGAAATCCAGAGATAAATCCATAGATTCTTCGAGAAATAGTTCAGGTACGCTTTCTCGTTGCTATCTTCTTCTTCTCTACTTCGTTTTCAATTCTTCAATTCTTCTGTTGCTTATGTGCAATGTAATTGATATTGTTGCGGTTTTGATGATGATGAAGATTGTGGAATAGAGCAGAGAGAAAGATGTGGTGGAGACGGCGAATGAAAGCTCTGTGGTTCTGAGGCCAATTGATGCAGAGTGATGATGGTGATCAAGATAAAGAAAGAGTGTCGAGAGATGAGAGATTTTTCTATATTTTTTATCTGTGAATGAATGATCGTGAGTGTGAATCCCTCCCTTTTCTATGTTATATTATGTTCTCTTTTTCCCCTCTTCTTCTGTTGGAAGTTATAACTCTCTATTCTTCTGAATCGTGAATTCTTCTTCTTTCTTCTTTTGATATTTTATGTAGCCTTCTGTTATATCCTGCTAGCTCTCTCTCTTTTCTGTTAGATCAATTAGAAGTTAGTTACAGGTTAGAAAAATAGTTAGAGAGTTATCTGGTAGTTAAAAAATCTATTAGAGGTTGTTAGTTATGGTTTTTGGACAGTTAGGAAACAGTTGGCTCGGGACTTGTTAGTGAGCTGTTAGGAAGTTGGTTGAATGAGGAAAAAAAAGGGTTAAGGAATTCTGCTAAAGGTTTTGACAGTTAAGAGAGGGGTTATGGTTAGAAACGATTATAGGTTGGCTAAGAATTCTGAAAGTTAGTTACAGTCAGAGGTTTGGTTGAAAGTTTGTTGGAGGGTTTTTGCTGTTAGTAAATTTGTTTATGGTTTTTGGTTAATTGAAACAGAGGTTAGGGGTTGCTTCTTCTGTTGAACGGGGCTGCTGAGATTTAAGTGTTTTGTTTTTTAGTTTTCCAAAATTGAATTGGTCAATTGTAGCTTGATGTTGTCGATATACTATGATGAACTGATGCCTTATTTTTGTGATGGATGCAGGGCTGAAGTTTATGTATACTTTCTTAATTTTTTGTATTAGATTTTTATGGTTTTTCCATGATCGATATGCAGGGATGCAAGTTTCTTTGTTTTGTATATGGAGTTGGTTCATGAACAGTTTGAACCATTTGGTGGTCTGAATCGGGTTAGTCTCATTGCAGGGCTTCTCTATGCATAGCTTGTAAGTCTGATTCCCCGTAGATTATTGAAGCACCTTGTTCAGAAAAGTATGGCAGCATGTATTGGTGCAAGTTATAGCAATGTTTTGGAGCTGAATCAAAGATGTGCCATGGAAGCTTGGAGTTTAGACTTTAGATTAGACAATCTGATTGATTTTATGTATTTCTTGTGAAGAATTTATAATGAACTCATGATGTTTGTAATGAAATTTAATAGCTTTTGAAATGAATCAATCGTGTACTTTAACTTGTAATTCACCGAGGATTCGAAATGATTAATGATGTTTGGATACGTGATGGTTATAGTGTAATGAACATGATGTATGATGATTGAAACGGAAATGAACTTGAATCATTTTTGAATGAAATCAATGGATGAACTAGTTTGATTTTGATATTTTTGCTTCTTGAATTCTGAATGAACTCCACTAGAATGAATCATATCTTGAATCACACTTGAGTATTGTTGAATAAATTTTTGTGAACTTAGAATCAAAAACAATGTTGGATGGTATTGAAAGTGATAACCTGAACCATGCCTTGAATGACCTATGATATGTTGAATCCCTAATGCATTAGCCATTATATTTATGTTTTCTCTCCATAAGAAATGCATTCAAAACCAACTTGCCTTCTATACTCATGTCTTATTAGAGACCATATTCTCACGATTGAATTTCCAATGATAATGCCTTGATTGTATTACGCATCCACAACATCACCTTTGTACCATGATTTAAATCTTGCAATTCACTTTGCAAAGGCACCTCATTTTGATGACTAATAATCTTGGAGCAAATGTCTTGAGGAAAACCTTGTATATAGGAGCGATTAGAAGCATATGAGTGATGGTAATCACAAAAACCTAAGCTTCCTTGAGATGAACCCTGATGGCTTAAAAACCCATGATGAAGATGTCCTTGTAACTTGGTGATAAAGGGGTTCATGAGTTAAAACTCTAGCTTCGCAAACCATGATTGATGATGAAACCAGTTGATTATTCAAGCTTGAATGAAGATGAGAACTTTAAATCCATACAACAACCCTAATTCCTCAATATCTTTTATCACATGCCCAATTTATTGGTTAATGATGCATGAGGTGTTTATTTGACCTAATAGAAGGTATGCAGGTGAAACGAGAATGGAATGCATAAGCCAGATGATTCGATAAAAGGGTAGGACAAATTTAGGGTATTACAATTGCAAGTGCGTAGCTTATCGCGTGGTTTTAAAAGATATCGAACCCACAAGGACTGATAGTCACAAACTATTGTTATCTAAAGGTTACTATGTAAAGCTAGGGCTAATAATAAATTTGGATGTTTGGGTTTAATTGGGATTTAACTAGTTTAATAATTAATGAAGGACATCGGTATGTATTTCGTTAACTTAAGGGGTTCAGTACATCATTGGCATTTGTTTTTAGTATTAAAACACAATTTTGGTGAAACTATTTGTTTAAAAACCTCTGTCTCAAACTTTCGTTCTATTGAATTAGATCATATCAGTTAAGCTCGAAATGAGCGCTTCCGCTGTTTCATTTAAAACTCAAAAGTATTTTTTGAAAACAAATAAGATTCAATTAACTTTAAAGTGTTTTCGTTGTTTTTAAAATTAATGTTTCAATGACCACTATCTGGTTAAAACCTAAAACTTTTGTTCTATTGAATTTTACCCTTAGACTGTTTCTTACTTCCACACAAAAACTATTAAACATTCAATTGGAAATTAAAACCAGAAAATTATTCTTTTTGTAAAAATAATAACACCAATTAATTATCAAACCCTTTTAGGTCAAGTTCTACATACCGGTAGAGGGAGTCTAGCCGTACATAATATTATTGAAAAACATCATAAAATTAAAATATAAATTCGACAACGCAAGCATAGCAGAGAATAAATAAATATGCTTAATAAAACAAGAACCTGAAAGCGAATACAAAGCAGTAAATTCCAATAATGTGTATGTCCTCCACAAGCCGACAGGATTGATTTTAAGTAAAATAGCTCGAATAAAATCAGAGTAATCCTAAACAATTTTGGAGGTCTGGAAATAAAATAATGTTACAGTATTTCTCCGATTTGGAAAAATACTTCTCTGACGGTGAGATTTTATTGCCTACAGAATACTACTACTGGAAGATTAATGCTGGAATTCTAAAACTTGCAAGTAAAAAGCATAATACAATCTAAATAATGTTCGGCAGAAAAATAAAACTTCGTAACAAATTTTCTTCAAAGTGCAAGCCAGAGAGAGAGAGAAAGAGAGAGAGAGAGAATTGGAAACTGCTTCCTTTTTATAGAGTCCATTTTTGTTGAGGTAAAATAGGTAACTTCCATGATTCACGTTCTTCATGCGAAGAAAATCCATGTGACGTGCGCTTATTATGCTCTACTGGTGAAGACTTCGTAACTGCCTGGAACGTTCACATAATCCACATATGTCTCGGTCGTAACATGAGTATGCCGAGAGGCACAGAGATTCAACTCGTGCTAGTTGTAACATGAATGTGCCGAGGGGCACAAAACTCAACTCGTGACGGTCGTAACACCTTTGTGGCGGGCGGCACGCTTCTCTGCTACAGAATTGCATTTTTGCTGTTTTAAAGTCATTTCTTCTTCATTTTTCCATTCTTTTTCTTCCTTTTCTTATTTATGCCTTGCAAATGCTAAGTACCTGAAATATGATTCAAAAACTACAAAAAGGGATAAAATGTGACATAATAATCGAAGAATCGGAAACTTAATCTATGTAATTTGGACGGAAAATGCTATATCTTTTCGTGTTATCATCAAGTAACCAAATTTTCAGGATATCATGCTATGGTTTGGTTGAAAGTGAAAAACCAAGTTTATGTGAATTTCCATGTTTTCAAGTTGCAAGTACAAGCATGGTATCAGCATGTTGAGTAAAGGGGACTTGATTCATTCTTTTGATCTTGCTTGTGATCAGAGATATAAGTTACAAGGCTCAATGCATTGACAATTTACATAAAGCTTGCTTTATGTAAATGGCAATGATGCCTTTGTGCCATAAATGAAAAAATCATTTGGACAATGGCTCAAACACTTGGATAATGATTCAATTAGTTGTGTAAACATTTAATTATGGAGATATTTGAAAGCTAATGGACCTGAAAAGTGAGATTATGCAGCATAGTTATGAGACTTGGTCTTGAATTCTTCACAAAATGACTTGAAATTTCAAGAATGGATGCCCAACTTCATGTCTTCGAATATCCTAGCTAAAGCATGATAAATTTGTGTTCTTCGACATTTTGGAAATCTTGAAACATTTTCTACAACTTTCATGTTGGCTACTTTGGCTAAATCAAAAGGTAACTTGGTGAAAATTGGCCAAGAAGTTGAGATGAAAAACTGGCCAAAACTTGTTAAAAAAATTTCTAAGTGTTGGATAAAAATATCACAACTTCATGGGCTCATATCTCTTAATCCAATCACTTTTTGGAAATTAACACTCATTGGAAAAGTTGTAGAATTCACCTATCCCTACAACTTTCATGTTGAAATTTTTCTTTGAATCAACTTGTATCTTAGTGAAAAATGGCTATGAAGTTAGGACTTTTATTAAGAACAAAAACACTTAGAATTTTTCTAAGTGTTAGAAAATTTTCCAAATTTGAATTTTGTTGAATTTCTTGACTCTTGATGATCAAGTTTGATATGTTTTAATACCTTGATGGTTCTTAATTTTTGAATCTCAATGTTGACCAAAAAGTCAAAGTTTAACTTTTGTATGATTGTTGACTTTCCATCAACTGGTTCAAATTTTCAACTATCAATCACTTGCATCTTTGGAAATGTCTTGAGACATGTAATTAGTTCAAGATGTTTTATTTGAGCTCTTGAGATCATGCTTCAAGCCATTAGGTCATGCACTGGGCCAAAAGTCAATGATCAGTCATCCTCAGTCAAAAACCTTAATTTTGGCAATTTTTGACCTTTGATGATTTGAGGGCTTTCCTTGAGGAATCATGATCAAACCTTGATAAAATGATGAATATAACCTCACAATGTTGAAGTTGACCAAAAATCTTGAAGTTTGACTGTATATTGAACATAGTTGACTTTTTACCCAATACAGCTGATTTTCAATCATTTAAGCCATTAACTGAGCAAACATGTGATGCAAGACTTGAAACTTGACATAAGCATTATTGAGGACCTATGATGAACCATTAAAGTCATTTGAGACCTTTTCAACCCAATCTTCCTTCTACAAGATGAAACCCTAGTTATGGACCCAATGCTTAGGAGGTGAGTTTGTCTTATCAACTCTTGAGAATCCTTGAGTATTTGAGAATCTTAGAAGAATGCCTTGAAGAAAATGGGAGGGAAAATTTTGGGGTACAACAATTCCCATTAAGGAAAGCAGTCTTGACATCCATTTGCCATATTTCATAATCATGATATGCAGCGATTAGGGATGGAAAAAAAACTCGTACCCGTGGATACCCGCTGGTAAAACCCATCACGGGCACGAGTATGATGACTTAATGGGTATCCACGGGTAAAATAAACGGATATTTGATTTCTCGTTTATATACGGGTACGGATATGGATTTGATGGTATCTGTACCCGCGAGTATCCGTATCCGTTAATAATTAGCAAAAAATACTTAAATATTAATTTATTTGATAAACATTTATTATTACTATTACTATTATTATAATTGTTATTGTTTTGTTAAATATGATATTATTATTATTACTATTATTATTGTTATTTTGATAAAAGAAGAAATAAAATAAATGTGATTTACTTTTGTTATTATTTATTATGTGTTAAATTTGAAAATAATTTTTTTCGTCTTTAAAAGAGATAAAGAATTTAAATATTTTTTAAAATATATTTAAATAATAATATCCATGGATACTCATAAATACCTGCGGGTATCTCAAAATCCACACATATCCATCTAACAAATACCCGCACGGATATGGGACGGGTACGGGTATCATATTTATTAAACGGGGTGGGTAGCGGGAGACTAGTACCCGTACCCATGGGTACCCATTTCCATCCCTAGAAGTGATAGCAAGTAAAATTTGAACAGATTTAAACATTGCAACTGGTGAAAAGGTTTCATTATAGTCAACCCCATGAATTTGTTTATAGCCTTTTGCAACCAGTCTTGCCCTATAAGTATGTACCTTACCATCCATATTAGTCTTCTTTTTAAAGACCCACTTGAATCCTATAGGGTTAACTCTTACAGGAGGTTCTACCAAGGTCCAAACCTAGTTTGTGTACATGGAATCAATTTCAGATTTCATGGCTTCTAGCCACTTCTCAGACTCAGGACCAATTATTGTCTCTTGGTAGGTCACGGACTCATCTTGATCCATGATCAATAAATCACCTTGATCACTTATGAGATATCAATATCTATCAGGTTGGAGACATATCTTATTTGACCTACGCTGGTATTGTTCTACTTGAGTGGTTTTTCTTCCACAACTACTTGTGTTTCCTGCTCTAATTCCTATATAGGTTTATCAATGCTTTGTGATTCTTGAATTTATTCAAGCTCTACTTTCCTCCCACTTATTCCTTTGAAAATAAAATCTTTTCCCAATAAAACTCCAGTTCGAGCGGCAAACACTTTTCCCTCAGAAGGATTGTAGAAGTAATAACCTCTTGTTTCTTTAGGATACCCCACAAATAAGCATTTTTTCGATTTGGGCTCAAGCTTAGTTAATATTTGCCGTTTCACTTAAACTTCACAACCCCAAATCTTCATATAAGACATATGTGGTTTCTTACCACTCCATATCTCATATGGTGTCTTCTCAACCTTTTTGGATGGAACACTGTTAAGTGTGTAAGTTTTTGTCAATAGTGCATGTCCCCAAAAGAAGTTTAGAAGATCGGCGTGACTCATCATGAATTAGACCATGTCTAACAAGGTTCGATTTCTTCTCTCAGATGCACCATTCCATTGTGGCGTTACTAGAGGATTAAGTTGGGATAGAATCTCACATTCCTTTAGATGGTCATCAAACTCTAGGCTTAAATATTCACTGCCTCGATCTGATCGAAGAACATTAATATTCTTACCTAGTTAGTTTTGTACTTCATTCTTTAATTCCTTGAACTTTTCAAAGGTTTCAAATTTGTGTTTCATTAAATACACATAACCATATCTACTAAAATCATCAGTAACTATGATGAAGTATTGAAAACCTCCTCTGACTGGTATGTTCAGTGGTCCACATACATCAGTATGTATGAAGGACAAAAGATTGTTAGCCCTTTCACCTTTTCTTGTGAATGGGGACTTTGTCATCTTTCAAATTAAACAAGACCTGCATGCCTTATATGATTCATAATCAAAAGAGTCCAAGAGTCCATCTTTATGGAGTTTGGAAATGTGTTTCTCATTTATGTGGCCTAAGCGGAAATGCCAAAGGTAACTTGGATTTAACTCATTAGGTTTAATATCTTTAGTATTAGTGTTATAAATTGGAATTTCAAGATCATGGACATACAGTCCATTGTTCATTTGTGCAGAAGCATAGAATATATCATTCAAATAAATGTAGTAACAATTGTTCTTTATTATGAATGAAAAACTAAACTTGTCCAAATAAGAAATGAAAATAATATTCCTGCTAATTGCAGGTACATAATAATAGTTCTCTAACTGAATTATTAAACAACTAGGTAAAGTCAAAACATAAGTTGCTACGGATAAAGCAGCAACCTTTGCTCCATTGCTAACTCGTAGGTCAACTTCACCTTTTTCCAAATCTCTACTCCTTTCAAGCCCCTTCACATTGGTACAAATGTGAGAACTGCATCCAATATCTAATACCCATGATGCAGAAGTAGATAAATTAATTTGTATAACAAAAATACCTGAATTTGAAGTCTCTACTCCATTCTTCTTATCTTCCAGGTACTTTGGGCGGTTTCTCTTCAAGTGTCTGGTCTTACTGCAATGGAAGCAAGTGCGCTCTTTTTCTATGCCTCCACTAGGATTCAAACCAGGAACAATAGGTTTAGGTTTGGCAACTCCCTTGCCTTTGGAAACTTCCTTGTCTTTCCTTTTACCAACCAGCTTGGTGGGCCTTTTGTTCAGCTTCTTTCCATTGCTGACCATGAAAATGGACTTCCCTTTTGACTTCACATTTTGCTCAGAAATTCTTAACATGCTTAGAAACTCTGGAAGACTTTTGTCCTTGTCATTCATGTTGAAATTTAGGATAAATTGACTGAAGCTCTTTGACAACGATTGTAAGATCAAATCAGTCGTGAGTTCTTTTTCAAGGGGAAACCTTAACCTTTCAAGGTTCTCCACATACCCAGTCATCTCGAGTACATTGGGACCTACATGGGTTCCCTCAACTAACTTGCTATTAAAAGGGGCCTTTGAAACCTGAAACCTCTCATTTCTTGCCTACTCTTGATAGAGCATCTTCAGATGTCTGATCATATCGAAAGCTGACATGTTCTCATGCTTCTTTTACAACTCTGAGTTCATGGTAGCTAGCATAAGGCAAGCGGTTTCATTGGCATCATTTACATACTTCTTATAAGCATCTCTTTCTTCCTTAGGTGTAGAACTGGGAGGTTCCACTTCAGGAATAGGTGTCTCCAAGACATACAACTTCTTATCATGCTTGAGGATAATCCTCAGATTTTGATGTCAATCCAATAAAATTTGTCCCAGACAATTTTTCCTTATCAAGGATTGATCATAAAATGTTGTTAGAGGTGTTTGTTGTCATGGTAATCTATATGAAAAATATTAAAATATTAGTATCATTAAAACAACATATTCAATTAGGCCTTTAATCAAATATGCTCCCACTATTTTACTCAAACCAATGACCCTCATCATTTGATTCAGAAAATCCCGTTGGAATATTTTCTAGTGGGTCGAGATCCAAATTTCAATTTGTTTTAAGCCAGTGTTAGGATGATTACACAAAACTAGGTTATTTAGGTAGGAAATTCTTCCAATTGTATCTCACACAATTCTCGAATATTTTCAGTTGGGTGAATAACTCCTTATTCTAGTCCATTATATGAATCATTCCTAACTCTTACTTAGAAACATGTATAATCTTATTATAATTTGTTAGTTAAGTTTGACCCAGTGTTTTAGCAATTGGATATTACATTTATCCCATCGCACCTTACTAATATAGAACATGAACCTCGCGTTAGGCGAAATGTACATTGTTCGATACTAGTCTTGATGAGTGCTAAAACATGGAAAGCATAAACTTAATATTCCTTTTGATGGAATTTGATATTAGTTTGATCTCATCAGCTTAACATGCAAATCGTCTCTCACATGCATCAACATACAAACACATGCATCAACATACATATAAAAAGATACAATTATGGCCCCTAGCGCAATTGTTCTCCCAAGCCAATGAGAGAACCTAAGCTAACATAATAACGATCTAAACTTCTCGAAGATAGATCTCCATGGTTGTCTTCCTCCAATCTTGTCTTCTTCCTATTCTTAATTACATTACATTACATAAAATAATACCCGTTTTACATACAAGGGAATGAGATGAGAAAATAAGTTACATCAAGAGATTAAGAGAAAGGCACGACACATAGGTCATACTTTAAAATCCCAAAAACAAAATAAAGGAATCTAAGGCCATAACTGATCACCACAAGACAACAATAATAAACACTTTATTATTATATTATTAATTTAAACTCTGTTAATTAAATAAATCAAATTAAAATTCGGCGATTGATCACACTATACAGAGTTAGCCAGGGGTTTCGCTGCCCGTTCAGCAGATAGTGGTCAAGGGGACAGTGCCTCCTTACGGGTTTGTTAGGGGTAGCTCTCGGATGAAAAATTTTAATGAACAATTCATTTGAAATCAATGTCTTTTTCACACAACTCTTGGGCTTTTACAACCCTAATTCGCACAACTCTCTGACAGCCCGACCTTTGTGCCGTCATAAACCCTAATGCAAATAATTTCATACCTTCAAATACAACTCAATTGATAATTCAGTATGATCAATCAATATGCCATTACTTCACCATACTAACATCAGATTCCGAAGCGAATGACTAATGATCTTTCAAAAGAATAACAATCATTTTGTGATTGAATGGAAGAAATCAAAACAATATATCCAATATACCATCTTTGCACCAAAAAATTTTATATCATATATAAAGTTGATCAATAATATTAGTGTAACTTATGGATGACCGATGTATCGCTGCTTCACCATACTAGTGTCGGATTCTGAAGTATAGTCAATATCGATTTGCCCAAATCGTACACACCATGATGCCAAAATTTAATTTACTCGGTTATTATTCAATTCATTATGTGTTTTAATCCGATTAATACAAAACATACAAAAAATAAACAGCTATCAGATCTATGGTTTCGTAAGTCGCTCATATACCAGTGAAGCAAAATTGTGATCTGAAATGCAGCGGAAAATTAAAAATTTTCCTTTAGTGATCCTTACGAATGGGCATGGTCAGTGATAGAAATCATTACCTTATGTGGTGATTCATACCTTTGATGTTGTGATCACGAACATTGATGAATAGTAGTGTCTCTACTTAGTCCACACGAACAGATCGCTTCCGGTCACAATGCTAGCTGCTTACAAACAGAAACTTTGAGTGAGAGAGTGAGACAAAATATGGCTAGGGTTTCAAAACCGAAATTTCATCAAGTGAAATTCTTCAGCACAAGTGTTCTATTTATAGAACCACTTATATGGGCTGCAAGCTAAAAGCCCAATTAAGGCTGCAAGCTAAAAGTCCAATTAAGCCTACGGGTATCATACCTTATAATATACCGCATATCACTTACGCGCATGGTACCTTACCACATTCCATATTTCACTTAAGTGTATTGTACCTTATGATGTTCTATAGTTCACTTAAGGGCACCATACTTTACGGTGTTCCTTATTTACTCTATATATCATCAACATGTCCTTATGTGTGTGACCCTGTAGGTTTTCGTGATGTTGGCAATTATATTAAATCACACATTTAACATAATAAATAGTGAGCAGTATCTAGCAACACATCACTGCTACCCAAGTTACGAAAATGTCATGTGATCTGACAAAACCTTCCTGTGATAATATTTGTATATACAATTACCCTTTTTCCATTATGTATATATTAAACACAAGGCATAGACTGTGTCACCCTTGTCCAGTTCAATATCGGGCCCTTAGACATTTATCCTATTATGCAGGATGGGCAAATTCCATCTAGGCCACTCATGTCCCTCAGCATGCTTTGTGAAGTACCCATCAATTGTCTTTATGGTCATCCAATTATGGATAATGTTTTATCAGTAATAAAGTACTTAAATCTAAATTTAGGGTCCATATTGGTTTCATGTCGAAGGGTGGTATACACCATTATCATCATGAGAATAACTTATGACACCTTGCATAACATTCTATGTAGTATTCTCATAGTGGGTCAATCCAGTATAAATATTACTCCTAATATCCATACATGTCAAGACTTGATAACTCCTTATCCATGATCCATGAGGTGTGATCATAAGTCTATCTTCATAATTAATCTCAATGCTTTAATGTTATCCCACTTTGCAATAATGCTCGACTATTGATACTTTAAGAATCGTGTTCTTATGTTTAATGGAATCTCATGATTAAGTTACACTTAACATTTCATTAAAAAGATAAACTATTCTAGGGACTTTATTATTTTGGAAAAGCAAACATAATAAAGAAATTCCTTTTATTATTAATAAATAATTCGATACAAGTATCGAAAGTATTGGCCTCTAGGGCTTACACCAACAGTTTTTAGGGTTAGGTTTAGGGTTCTACGAACCCAATTGAAGATTGTTACGTTTTCTAAAAATTAGGTTGAAGATTGGTTGAAGGTTGGATGAAAATCTTGAAGATCTTCATCAGAATCTGGGTTTATGTGAAGGTTCACAATGGTTTTCTGGGTTGCCTTACAGTGGTATTGATGTTGGGATGAAGGTGTATGGTGGTGAAGGATGAAGGTGGTGGTTCATATGGTGGTTTGAGGTGCCTCCGCTGGTGGAGGCAATTTATGTTCACCAGAAATCTAGAGAGAGGGTAGATCCTCTCTCTCTCTCTCTCTCTCTCTCTCTCTCTCTCTCTCTCTCTCTCTCTCTCTCTCTCTCTCTCTCTCTCTCTCTCTCTCTATCTCTCTCTCTCTCTCTCTCTCTCTCTCTCTCTCTCTAAACTCATAAGGGTTTCGTTGTTTGGTGTAAAGAGAGAAAGAAGAGGGGAAAAATGAAATAAATACATGTAAAACGAATATATAAGCCTCTTGTTCTCCATGTTTCACACATCACGTACTCCTTCAGTCAACCTTAAATTTGCACCTTTCGTTCTAAATACTTTTAATCTACGCCACATGATCAACTCTTGAGGGCCTTTAGATTAAGATGAACACTTCGTATCACTTTTGTACACCATAATACTATACATTATCCTGCATTATATTCAAACACACCTAGATTTTGTTTTGGGCTTCTTATTCAAATTTATGGGCTAAGGCCCTTTTCTAATAGCACACCCCTTTTGCTTCTCACGTTCAAATTTGTACCTCCCTAGTTATTGAACTAGAATTGTATGTTGGGCTTAAACTCATAGTGTTAACATCCCCCGGGAATTACTGCCCAGTTGAAAAATACACCTCATGCGCTAAATTAAACATTTTTCTATTTTTATTAATTTATTCTTTATTCTTTATTTTGTTTTTTATATTTTATAATTACTAATTTACTTCTCATATTATTTTATTTTTTTATGCATTAAAAAAATTTGCATCATATAAATCATTAATAACTAAGTATTGGATTAACATTAAAAATATTTAATATATTTTTAATAATATGAAAATAGTTATTTGTTAATTGTTTTCTAAAACATTAACCCTATTTTCTAAACAATTTTTTATCATTCAAACTTTTTTTTATCATGCACCAAAGACAACTAATCAATTGAATACTGTCTTTTTTTCTACTAACATAATTTCAATTTCAACTCTTATTCCAAAAAAGAATTGTGGAGACATTTTTTCATTAACTACGAATTGTGTCTACGACTATGTTATTTTTCAAACCTAGACAAGGTTCAGAGATTAATTTCAAAATATTTCCACAATCCATAAAAAAAAACTAATCAAACACTTTCGAACTACGAATTGGGACTCTGATTCCTCATAAGAGGATACGTAGGCACGTGGCTTAAAAACCAAGGTGAATCCCCTAATTAGAAATTAAAACCTTTTTCCAAAATATTAAATAATTTAACATTAACTACTGAATTCCCGATTTACCCTTAGACCTAAAAATGGAGCCCCTTGAGAACAAGAGAGATAAAGGGTGCCTAACACCTTCCCTTCGTTTAACCAACTCACGAACTTAGAGCATCTGACAAATTAGGGTTATCTGTTAAATTCTTGTCCTTATGACAAAAATTAATGGTGGCGACTCTCCTATTTTTTGTCGGTTACGATAGGTGGTCCACTATTTTTGGATGGTGGTATGCTTACGATGAGCCTCAACCCCATTGTGTGGATTGAGTGCATTGTGATGTTCTCTGGTTCCAAGAGGAAATCGATCTTATGGTGGGGATCATGGAGGGTGACGAACCAGGTGTTCATAAATTCAGTACCACATGCATTGAGTCAACGTTGTTGCATACTATGTGGCGTTGCATGAATTGGTTAATAAGTTGTGATGTGTTGATAATTTTGAACTATGTGATCATATGATATTTTGATGAATGAAAGTTGTTTATGTGTTATTTCGATGTATCAATGAGCGTGAAATATTTATGAATGAATGTGTTAATTATATGATGATTGTTGTATCCAAAAATTTGCCTTCTCATTTATCAATTTTTTTTCTCACAAGGTTTTCCATGGCTCCAGTTTGCAGCACTGATACATCCATTTAGGTTTGGAATTGGCACAAGGGCAAAATGGTTTGTTGTACCCCAAAATTTGCCCTCCTCTTTTTCACAAGAAATCACAGCTTTGGGCTTTTCCTGATTTTTCAGATTGGCTTAAGAATCAGTCAAACATACTTTTCTTATCAGTCAGACAGAATTAGGGTTTCCATTAACTTTTGAATCAGTCCAAGCAGATTATTAGGGTTTCTATTTATTTGTTTGAGCTTGGCTCAGGGTTTGATCAGGCGGACGTTTCTTTGACAGTAAATCCAAAATTAGGGTTTGCGCACGCATTCTCAAAAGGAATTGAGTCCACAACATTTCATTTGACTGTCACATGGTTTTGACGCTTGTTCAAGATTTCTGTCTGTCTCTCAAAGTCTAAACATCTGGAATATGAGTTGAGACTTCTGATTGAAAGTTTGAAGTTTTAGTTTGATCAGTGAGGTAAAAGACGTATGGACGTTTGTTTGTTTGACTGTGCAATACATATCGTTAATTGGAACGCCGGGCTTATTGTTGGTTAATGCGAAGTTGCAAGACTACAATGTTTATTAATTATTTATTTTATCTAAGTTAAAATAATTGGGATGCATTTCCAGTCATTTTAATTCAAGAGATTTAAATAAATAAATAAACAGTGTAAAGTAAAGAATTATGCGACAAAAGATTTTTTTATTCATTTTCAATTGTTGTTACAAGTGTTATTTGAATACAGTAAATTTATTTACAGTGTTACAATGACGTTTATTACAATGATTAAAAATAAATTAAATCTACATCCTAAGTTTCTTAAAATCTTCATCTTCTACTGCTGCTTCCCTTGCCCCAATTGATATTTACGTGCAAAGCCAGAAAAAGGAGAAGTCAATAACAGCTAAATTGGAAAGGCATTTTCAGACAGTTAATCATAAAAGTTCATCATTAAAGGTTATTGGCCGGAATCAGATTATTTTGGGTTTTCATCATATTTTGCTCATCCTCTTTGCAAAACACAAGAAAATTCCTCTTCTTGGTTCACAAAGAGGAAAGTAAAATTGTTTGCAAGCATGGAATTAATTAAATACAAGGCTGCATAATTTCAAACTGAAAATGCCAAACCAAATTCCAAACTGAACAAACAAGTTGCACAAAGCATAGAGGCAAACAAAACTGTCAACCAAATTAGGCAAACCAAACTGTAAAAGAAAGACAAAAGAAGTTGTCAAAGAAGCTGTCAAAAACTCTCAACAAGTACACAAAAAGCTAATGCAGAAAATCTGGAAGATAAGAGATATGCAGAGCAAAACCAAAATGCAAGCAATATTTCAAAATTTTCATCATTTCCCAGCCACAACCTTTTCAGAAAAAAAGCTATTCTAAAGCATTAAAATATGCTTTCTGGAGAGAGAGAAAGAGAGTAAAAAAGCAGGCTTACAGTTTTTGGGCAGGCTTAGAAGATAGATAAATATAACAAGATATCCAACAGTTCAAGGAGGCAGAACACATAAAGAAAAATATAACACAAAGCTGTAAACACATAACACAAGCCCTCAAGCCTTGCAGCCTGCCTCAAACCTGTTACAGAAGCAAGCCTCAAGCCTGTAACCAAAACAAGCCTGTAGCCTCAAAACTGCCTTCAAGCTTACAAACTGCTTCAAGCCTCAAGCCTGTACCAGCTAACAAACTTACAGAACCTTACCAAAACCTCCAAACTTACAAACTGCACAAGCTTGCCTCAAAGAAGCAAGCCTCCAAGCCAAAAACCTGTCAAACTGCATAGCATCACAAGCCTGCTTCAGCCTACCTCAAACCAGAAGCAAACCTAACAGCATGCCCAAAACCAAGTAACCTGCATCAACTTCAAAACTAGTTAAAAGCCTGTTTACAAACTTACAAAACAACAGCCTTGAAGCCTGTAACCAAAAAGCCTGTCAAAAACCAGTCTCACCCAAGCCTGCTTCAAGCCAAAGCCTAAAAGCCTTACCAAGCAAGCAAACTTCCAGGCATGTACCATACAAACCTGTTAAAACCTTCAAGCTTGCCTAAATCAAACAACCAAACTCAAGCAAGTCCAAACATCCAAATCAGTAACAATAACAAAGATCTCAGATTTAATATCATCATTGAAAAAGCTAACAAAGCCCAAGAGAGAAATAAGCAACTGAAGCAAGATCTCAGATTCAATATCATCATCATTGGAAAAAAAGCCAACAAAGCCCAAGAGAGGAAAAGCAACTCAGAAGCAAAAACACTGAAGCAGGCATCTCAGATTCAATATCATCATCATTGGAAAAAAAGCCAACAAAGCCCAAGAGAGGAAAAACAACTCAGAAGCAAAAACACTGAAGCAAGCATCTCAAAATCAAGGTTCATCATAGAAAAATCCAATAAAGACAATATTCAAAAACAAGAAGCAAAAGCATCTCAGAAATCATCATCATTGAGAATCAAAATCCAAAGAGAGGAAGAACTCAGAAGCAACTATTATAAGCGTTTTCAGAACATTTTCATCACTAAACGAAGGCTAAAGACACAAATACCAGACAAGCCAGCAAGCTTTCATCACTGCGTCCCTCTGCCTCGGCCACCTGAGAAGCGCCTCCATTCCGAACTCCTCTCCAACAACAAACCCTAAAGGTATTGTCCCCCTTTCCCTTTTTTACACCTCACATATGCAAATAACACAGAAAATCAATAACATGTAAAAGATAGAACATGCAAGATTGAAATCCACAAAAACCTAAAAAATGTTCAGAAGAAAATCATTACCCTTTTTGTCACCGCTTGAACAAACGCGGAGAGGAGAGTGGAAGTGGCGTCTAGTAGCCTAAGGCGAGGAGAGAAGCATCAATGGCTAAGTGTTTGAGAAGGATGAAGGCGAAGAAGAAAGGAGAGAAGCGACGATGTTTCAAACAATGCAAACCTTGTTCTGAGCAACAAACAAACAAACCCTAAAATTTGTCAAACGCTGCGTTTGGGCCTGCCCTTGCACAACACCCTTAAGCCCAATGTGTACTGGCGCCTTACCCCCCCTTTTTTTAAAAATCTGTTTGTTTTCTCATTTGGGCCAAGAACAAACCCCCTAAGCCCATTTATTTCCTTTTTATTTATTTTTTAGATTTACAAGTCAATATTTTCTTTATCACCTTATTTTCTTTTTTATATAACTTAATTCCTAATTCATAAAAATAATATACTAATTTTTCATATTACATTTTTATTAACAATACCTTTTTTTTTATTACACTTGAAATACATAAAAATAGATTTTATTAAGTTAATTGATTTTCTCTTTAAAACCTTTTTTATATAACATTAACAAAAAAAACACAAAAATAATAATAATACTTAATTTTGATCACTTGTAAATAATCATGTGCATCTTACATTGCTTTTGATTCCTTTTTATTCTTATATTTTTACATTGAGAATGCGAAAATTCGATTTGGTTGTAAATAATATTTGGACACTACTATTCTGATAAAGACTCATCCCCATTGGTAAACATTTGTACCCCCATCCCCGAATACTTATTTGTAATAGCTTAGACTTTAAATTCCCGCAATTTATCGCTTTCTATATACTGTATAGTAATTAGGGTTTGTATGCGAAGATTCAAAATCAACCGCTAGATAACCTAATACAAGACAAAAGCATGAAAATCAATACACAATTCAAACTTGCACCTCTAGGGTAACCTCGCTTGTTGCCTCGGAAAAATGCAATCATGTCCCTCGAGTATGAGACACTCTAGCAAATGTCCCTTTGATAAACAACGATCGTAGTCCCTCGATGACCCTCGATGTTGCCTTCGATAAAACGATCTCGTCCCTTAAAAAATTTCTAGAGTGTCTCACAAGTTGCCTCCAATGATTGTACACGATGACCCACGCCCGTCCCATTTAACATCCTAACGCAAAGTTGTTCATCAAACACAATGGTGAAACAACACTGTTAAAAGAGTTAAAACATAAGAAAAATCTTTGAGTAAAATAGGGTAGACAAACTCTTAGTTACTTGATCAAAAAACTTGCAAAACATCCTTGCCAACTTTCAAACACACATCACAAACACAACTTCCAAAACAAACTTTCAAAATATTGAAACATCTTTTCAAAAAGACATACACCTTTGTATATACTCAAACACGAGTCATTACAAAGGTTTCCTTGACAAGGCATCTTTTTCAAAACATTTTCAAAACCACACACACAAAGCACCATTTCAAACAATTGAAAAGCAAAGGCAAGTGATCTAAAAACAAGTAACTAAGAGCCCATAGATAACCATGGATGAAAAAGGTGCTAGCACCTTCCCTTTTCATAATCTACCCCCCGAACCCACGAAAAAGTCTCAAAGGTCTTTCCTGTGCTTTTTGACCTTTCCTTAGGGTAAATAAAAAGTCGGTGGCGACTCTTGCTAAACCGAAACATTTGCGAACACAAACGCAAAACCTCAAGTCAGTTCTCCCACCGTATCACATGGTCAATTGCATACTGAAAAGTAAAAACTTTGACTTTTTGATCAAAATCAAGTTCCAAGAATCATAATTCATCAAGACATGTTGGAATATGAAGTTTGTTTCATTAAGAAAATCAAAAATCAAGATTATGTTGAAATTAGTCAAAATTCTAAATACTTAGAAAATATTCTAAGTATTTAGGAAATATGATAAATTCAGAACTTCTGACCAGATTTTCACCATGATACAAGTTGATTCTGGAAGAACTTCTAATGCAACAGTTGTAGACCTCAATGAGATCTAAAACATTGCAGAACAAAACTTCTTTTAGAAATGCTGGGATTTCAAGTTATACATCTTCAAAGACACGTCCATGAAATTAAAGCATTCAGTAAATTCTGGACCTTTCCAAAACATGATTTTGTTAGAACTTCTAGACCAGTTTTCACAAAGGTTCAATCATAATTGGCAAGAGTAATTCAAAGAGGGTCTACAAAGCGTGTTACAAGCTTTCTGAAAAGTCTGAGAACTCCTTCAGAACATGCTGGAGCAGGGAGATCCAAAGATCAGAAGTTGGATATTTGTTCTAAGCTACGCTGGTGCTGAACTTCTGACCCATAATCAAGCTATGATACATAATCGCATACTGCAGGATTTCTGGTTTGATAAATCTCATCATCATTTAATGCTAACACCCACTTTTGAGTCTTTGTCCAAAGGATTTTCCCACGTGTGGCATAGAAGTACCATGGTTGTCCTTGGAAAGCAAACTTGTGTACAAAGTTTATGCTGGCCCATGCTTTTCTTTTTTCTCTGAGGTTACTTTTCCTTAATTCATTCTTATAAATCCATCTTAGGCACGGCTAAAAGCTGCTAACCACCATACTTGTTTAACTTGCTTCAAGAACAAGTCAGCACTCTAGCATGATGGTTGTACTCTTGACTTCTCCAAGCTGCAAATCTTTGCCTATAAATTGAACTTCATTGACAACTGTAAAATGGTCTAAAAATTGAAAAGAAAAGCCTTGAAACCTTGTTAAGATCTCCCAAGAACTTGAAGCTATAGCCCAAATACAAAAACCTGCTAGTCTTTGATTTTTGCATTCAGATTCCAATTTTCCTCAAGTGTTTCTCAACCAAATCATCAACATAGTTTCTGATACAAATTTAGAAGTCATCCCAACTTTTGTTTTCAGACTTTAATTCCATCTCCACCAATTTCCATTTCAAAACCAGAACATTGCTTCTTGGCTGCTCTAGAATTTTCCAACCAGTTCAGGATTGTTCCAGCTTTCTGAGCACGTGAGGAAGCTGATCAGAATATCACAGCAGTCAGAACTAGACTCTAGCTCACAGGACATTTTCCAGCTACAAGGTAAGTTTCTGCTAACTCTCATCATCTTACTTAGGCATTGATAGACTTACATGTCCAAAAATACAATGTAGACATCCTGACTCTGATGTTGTACATATTCATAAATTTCATGTATCTTTACCTAAGTAGAGAGAATTTCAGTTTAGAACTTCTTGAGGAAATTAGGATTCAGAATTAGGATTAGCGAAATTCATGATTTCTTCTGATTTATAGTTCTGATATCTTATATTTCTGAAACATGATGAAACCTGCCATAACTGATATGTGCGCATTTTCTGTTTTATTGAGAAATGACTAAGTTGCAGATACTCCGACTGGCATGGAGAAGGGGATGAAGTTCATCATCAGAGTTTACTTGGTGATACATGTTTATGCTTTTGCTTCTAATACCGGATGTATAGTCACCCCAGTTGTAGAAAGCGTGTGCATAAGACATTAGTGCTAAGGGTCCTGGGTTTTAGCCCCAAAAGCATCTTTTTTAGGTTCACTCGTTGACATTTTTACCCATTTATCTGTCAGACAATATTCCTAGATCAGAACTTCTAGATATCCTTACCCAACAGCATTATCACCTCACTCTCTCAAACAACCAGAACTTCTGACTTGCCAATGATATTAGAACTTCTAGATTCCCAGCTGCACTAAAGCTTCTAGACTCCTTCAGTAATCAGAACTTCTAGGCTTTCCTTTGTTCCCTGCAACCTCGGAACTTTGGTGTACCCAGACCCAGAACTTCTTACCTTCCCCATTTCTTCTAACATGTTATTTCTGATTTCGCAGTGCATCAGAATCAGAACTTCTGCCTCTTATTTCTTCACTTTCAGCAATGCGCTGATTCTGAATCTTTTTCTTTATTATTTTTATCATCACTTTTATTTTCATTAATCAAAAACACCAAAAACATTTTTATATTCACATGCTTTATTTTATTTCTTTTAAAACAAAAAGACTAAAAAATGTTTTCTTAAGAAAATTTATTTCTTCTCTTAACAAAAACAAAACAAGTTCATTTTACATTTCTTGTACATTATTTCAATATGGTTGTAATAGATAATTAGGAATTTAATTTAT
Source organism: Vicia faba (assembly GCA_948472305.1). NCBI lineage: Eukaryota > Viridiplantae > Streptophyta > Magnoliopsida > Fabales > Fabaceae > Vicia > Vicia faba. The sequence continues at coordinate 1,509,901,968 of OX451738.1, forward strand.
TGCAATCCCCATTTGTAAATTTGTACATCCCCTCCCCCTAATGATTGTAATAGCATAGAATATTTACTTTCCGCAATCACTTTCATAAATGCTAGTAAAGTAGGATTTGTATGGGAAGATAAAAAACAATAAGTAGGCCACCACTAATCGAAGACTAAATGCATGCAAATCAAACACACTATTCACACATGCACCCCTAGGGTTAACTCCACTTGTTGCCTAAAATTGGTCATGTTATGCATATGACATGTCTTAGCAAAAACAATCGAAATACAAGATTATAGTCCCTCGTTGACGCTTAAAATGTTGCCTTATAAATGATCTTAGTCCCTCAAGAGAAATGCTAAGATATCTCACAACATTGCTATTCATGACTTACAATGACCCATGCTCGTCCCTTTTACATCCAAAGATAAGGCTTCTTACCAATCAATGGTGAGATAGAAATATCAAAGGAAGAGAGAAACGAACAAAAAATGACTTTTGAGTAGGTAAAAACGTTCTTAGTTGCCTGCTCACTTTCAAAACAAACACACACCAAACACTTTCAAAACATGAAATATTTTCAAAAGTCCAACACTTTGTATATGTTCTTACTAAACGAGAACCATTACAAAGTTCGCCTAAACGAAGGTGCCTTTTCAATAATACTTTCAAAACCACCACAAAGCACATTTTCAAACAAAGCAAGTGATCTAGCAAGCAACTAAGAGCCCATAGATAACTATGGATGAAAATGGTGCTAACACCTTCCCTTTTCATAATCTACCCCCCGAACTCAATAAATAATCTCAAAGCCCTTTCCTGTTCTTTTCACCCTTTCCTTTATTTGGATAAAAGAAAAGTCGGTGGCGACTCTTGCTAACCGCAATAATTGTGATCAAACGCAAAACATCCCAAGTCATTTCTCCCAGCGTATTATAATGATGTTGTTAATAACTACTAATCTTTTATTATATCTTTTATAATGAATTATGATTACTCATCCTTTCTGTTTGAATGTTGCTTCCACGTGGGTAACGCGTAGGTCACCGGGATTAATTGTAGAAGCGTTGAAGATAGTTTCAGAGTGTTTTATTAGTTTCTATTAATAAGAGGTGTCTTACTCTAATATGTAACATCGGGTTGAGAATGTTATATTTTGTGAATGTTGCTCCATTTTTGTTAACATGTTTCATGAGATTTTTGGATGTTAGAGTGGTTTTAATTACAACTTTTGATGAGACTAAATTACTATGAGTTTTGTTTTATGAAGAAGTTTATTATGACGATGATTCTGCTGCGATCTTTGAATGATTTTTGAAGTGAAATAAAATAATATGAAGATGCATGTTATGAATTATTATTGTTATTGTGGTTATAACTCGTGTTACAAAGCATGATATATGTATGATGTTTTTATGACGATGTGACACCCTTGGGTGGTGATTTTTATTTGAATTATTTGTAATTTTTATGTGGATTTAGAAGGGTGTTAGATTAGTGGTACCAGAGAAAGTCGATTCGTTCGACCAAGTCGTCTAATATTGTTTGTTCCTTAGTACATGACATGTGTTTGAAATACTATCGGAGCTTGCTTGCTTTTCTAATCATTTGTCTGCATGAGTGGGATTAAAATTAGTGGAGGAGAAGCTTTTACTTCTGTAAGATGTTTCAATTATGGAATTTTGGTTCGGTGTGCTACTGATTGCAAGGGTGCAAAGTGTTGTTGGAGTTGTGTTGTTTCTCGAACCAGAAGAGAGCGTGGAATCGAGATTCTTGTCTGCTGGTCAAGTTGAGATGTCTTTGAGGGAGAATGGTCAGGTATTATTGATGTTTTCTTCTTGTAGAATAAAGAGAAATATGAAGGGTAGTGATATGTCGGTGATGTGTATTTCTTGATGGTTTTCCTGAGGATATCTGTGACTCGCCTCTAGAGAGTGAATCTGAGTTTGGTGACATTGGAGGACTGACGCTTTTATCTGCTAAGCAAGTAGATGAGTTTGTGAAGGATGAAGTGATGGTTTTTATGGTGTTGCTTTGTTGGATAATAAGAGAAAAGAGGGTAGTTAGTGAGTTGGTTGTTGTATGTGAATTCTAAGATGTATTTCCAGATGACATTACTGACTTGCCTCTGGAGCGCGAGGTTGAATTTTCTATAGATTTGCTACCCGATACTACTCTAGTGTTTGTGGCTCCTCATAGCATGTCAGATTCAGAGTTAGGTGAGTTGAAGAAACAATTAGAAGGATTATTGGAAAAGGAGTTTGTCCAACCAATTGTTTCTCCGTGGGATGCTCTTGTGTTATTGGTTAAGAAGAAGGATGGTAGTATGAGGTTATACATAGATTACAGACAATTGAATAAGGTGACTATGAAGAATAAGTATCCACTCCCGAGGAATGATGATTTGGTGGATAAATTGGTAGGTGCTTGTATGCTCAACAAGGTTGATTTGATTTCTATTTATCATCAAATTCATGTTAAACCAGGTGATATTTCAAAAATGGCTTTCATAATAAGATATGGTCACTATAATTACATTGTGATGTCGTTTTGCGTATCTAATAGACCAAGCGTTTTCATGGAATATATGAATAGAATTTTCCATCCATATCTGTATAAGTTTGTTGTGGTCTTTATTGATGATATCTTGATCTATTATAAATCAGAAGAGCATGCTGAGCATTTGCGAATGGTGTTGCAAGTGTTGAAAGAGAAGAAGTTGTATGCAAAATTGTTAAAATGTGAATTTTGGTTGAAAGAAGTGAGTTTTCTTGGCCATGAGATTTCAAATAGTGGAATTGTTGTTGATCCGTCAAAAGTTGATGTTGTGTTGCAATGGGAAACCCTGAAGTCTGCCACTGAGATCCAAAGCTTTTTTGGTTTGGCTGGTTATTATTGTGGGTTTATTGAAGGCTTCTCGAAGTTGGCATTACCTTTGACTCAGTTGACTCGAAAGGGTCAATCTTATGTATGGGATGTTAGGTGTGAAGAGATCTTTGTAGAACTAAAGAAGAAGTTGATGACTGCTCTACTATTGATTTTTCCTAATCCAAGTGAATCTTTTGTGGTATACTATGATGCGTCTAAGATGGGTCTTGGCGATGTAGTTGATGTATAAAGGTCAAGTTGTTGCTTATGCTTCCAGACAACTAAAAGTTTATGAAAGGAATTATCCTACATATGACTTAGAGTTGGAAGCCGTAGTTTTTGTGTTGAAATTTTGGAGACATTATCTGTTTAGCTCTAAATCCAAAGTGTTTAGTGATCATAAGAGTTTGAGGCAGAGAAGGTGGCTTAAACTTCTAAAAGATTGTGATTTGGATTTGAGTTACCATCCTGGTAAGGCAAATATTGTAGTTGATGCGTTGAGTAAGAAGTTCTTACATATGTTGATGCTTATGGTGCGAGAGTTTGAATGGATCGAGCAATTCAGAGATATGAGCTTGGTGTGTGAGGAAACTCCTAACAGTGTGAAGTTTAGAATGTTGAATCTAACCAGTGGTATTCTTGATGAGATCAGAAATGGTCAGAAATCTGATTCGAGCTTGGTTGACCGGTTTCTGCTAATTAACCAAGGTAGTGAAGGTGAATTATGAATTGATGAGAATGGTGTGATGAGGTTTGGAAATAGAGTGTTTGTTCCAAACATATCAGAACTTAATAAGAGTATTATTTATGAGGGACATCGAAGTGGTTTACGTATTTATCCTAATGCTACAAAGATGTATCAGGACTTGAAGACATTATTTTGGTGGTCCAATATTGTTGTACCCCAAAATTTGCCCTCTCATTTTATCAAGATTTCCCCTCACAAGACTCTTTGGATCCAAGACCAGATTAGGGTTTGCTCAGCTCAAGACATCTCCTTGCACTGATGACCTGAAATTAGGGTTTGAGTTTGCACAAAGATTTTTGGACTTCCAATGCCTCATGTGACTTTCATACTTCATGTTGGACTCCTAAGATTGCTCATACCAAGTTTCAAGCCTTGAATCAAATTTTTGCCCAGTCAATTGGACAGTTGACCGAGAAATCAATTGTATTGGGGAAAAGTCAATTATGGCCAATTTACAGTCAAACCTCATAATTTTTTATCCACATCAACATTATAGACTCATATGAACCATTTGATCAAGTTTGGACCACAACTCCTCAAGAAATTTGATCAGATCATCAAAAGGGCAAAATGGTCATTTTTAGGGTTTTGACTGCAAAAGGGTAATTTCTGATTTTTCACCTAGCCAATGGCAAATTGGGTTCAAGCAAGGTTTCAAGTACTCAATGGAACCATCTTGACCAAATCACAAGGTTCAAAAGATCTCAAAAGCATTGGAATGACAAATGAATTTTCCAGTCAACTGATCAAAAATCAATTGTACACTGAAAAGTCAAACTTTGACTTTTTGGTCAAAATCAAGTGCCAAGGGTCATTTTTCATAAAGATGTGTGAAAACATGAAACGTTTTCACCAAGAAACCTAATTTTGGAAATTAGGGTTTAAGATTGAAAATTTTCATAACTTAGAAATTTTCTAAGTTATGAAAATTTCTTATTTTTTCCCAACTTTTTCACCATGATGCAATTGGATTCAAAGAAAACTTCTAACATGAAAGTTGTAGTCCTCCACAAAATCTACAACTTTTATTCACAAAGTTTTCCCAAATGATGCTTGGATCTCAAGTTATGATTTTGTGAATAAGGGTCCATGAAACGTTTAACTTAGTGAAATTTTGCCCTAGTTTAGGCAGATTTTTGACCTATCTTCATGGCAAATTTTCACATAGTTCCATGTGGAATCTCAAAGTGAATTTCAAAGATGGATTGTAGAGCATGTTACAAGATTTCTAAAATGTCCAAGAACTCTCCAAGATCATCTATGGTTATGGAGAATCGAAGGAATGAAAATGGCAATTTCTCACTTTTGTCCAAGGCATTTTGCACCATGTTACAACTTGCAAATCAGTTTGAATCATGTTTGTACTTGCATTACAGGTTCTAATCCTTTTTACACTCCAAAATTTAATGAAAATGCAATGTTTAATGGCATTGTTTTGTTCTTTGAAGCTTTGTACAAAGGTTTAATCCAAAAATGGCATAAAGGTAACAATGTTACTTTGATAAAGTTAACTTTTACAAACTTTGTTTATCTTGAGCCATGGACCTGATTTCTTGTGACAAACTTTGCCTTTGTCAACTCACCTTTTGCTTCAAAAGCAAGTAAGCTTGCAAAAGGTCAATAAATTGTGCATATGTTAAAACCAAGCCTTGCTATCATTTCAAACAACCTCAGCATATTGTACCAAGCCAGAAACACGATTTGCCAAGCTCCCAAACACCCCAAAACACAAAATCACAAGTTCTTTCCCAAACAAGGCATCTTCTGCAGAACCACTTACAAAACATTTTCCACTCGTGCATTTTTCCTTGAACCACTTCAAACACATTCCCTACAACCCAGCTGAACTATCCAAGCACCTGTCCAGCAACTGTAACTTAATTTTCACACTTCACCATTTTCATTTTGAAGCTTTGCAAGTTGACTTCTACAAAGAGATTCAAGCCATTTCAAAGCAAGCTAAGCATTGGGAAAGGTTGAGGGAAGTTCAAGCAAGCTCACAAGTACTTCAGACCTCACCCAAAGTTGCTACATTGCCATATTCAACTTCAACTGAACAAGGTATTTGTCAACTTTCTATCTCCTTATTTAGACATCATTAGGCTTAGGTTTGTGAAGCAAAAATGTAGTCTTTAATGTGCTTGAGTTGTACATATGCATAGTTCTTATTTATATTAACTAAGCTAGGAGAATTTAGAGGATGAACATGCTGAAAAAACTAGGTTAGAATTTAGGGCCACTAAAATTCTCTCTGGTCTTTGAGAGTTAGATCAAGTTTTTTATATGGTTGGAATCGTGATTGAAAATGCTATAACTTTCATGTTGTAAATTTTTGATTTCATGCAAGCATGAGCAAGAAAAGATTTTGAAGTACAGGGTGCGCGCATTTTCTGTTTCTGGAGGACAGGGACGAAGTGAGAGTGGGTCTGGGCCTGGCTTAGTTCTGTTTGCACCCTCCATTGTGTTATTTGCACCCCCATGGCCCATTTTCTTTATTTTGTATATTTTCTCATTTCTTTTATATTTTCTGACTTTATTTATTTTTTCTAAATATTTAAAATCACAAAAAATATTCTCTTAATTTTTCACATTTTATTTTTTATTTTTATTATTTTCTTGGCATAAAAATAGTTTATTGAATAATATATACTTTATTTTCTTAAATAAAATTGTAAATAATATTAAAATACTTACATATTTTATTTTTATTATATTATACATATAAAATAATATTTTCTCACATATTTTATTTTTTAACATTTTTTGTATATATTTTTATTTATTTTCTTGTACATAAAAATGAATAAATAAATAATATAAAATATATCTTTTTTAAACGAAAATTAGGGTTTCTTCCCCCTTTCAAAAATAATCATTTTTATTTTCTTATTTTTAAGACTTGAATAAATTTATTTTACATACATAAAATAAATACAAAAACATTTTTGCTTATTTACATTTTATTCCATATTTAAATACTTGTTTATTTATTTATTGTTGTATAAATTCAATTGGGTTGTAATAGTTTTAGGGCTTTATTTTGAGCAATATCCCCCTATTCAAACTTGTACCCCCTTCCCATAATAATGTTGTAATAGTCTAGATTTTACTTTACGCATTTTAATGCTTTTATATGCATGCTTAGTAAAGATTAGGGTTTGTATGAGGAGACCAAAATCAAACAAATAGCATGACCTAATGCAAGACAAAAAATGCATGAAAAAAGACAACACCTTGCACACAAGCACCCCTAGGGTTTCATCCACTTTGTTGCCTTAAAATGGCCATGGTATGCATGCTAGGTATCTTGGCAAAACAAAACAAAACAAAAGATCATAGTCCCTCGATGATGCTATCTTGGTTGCCTAAACAAAAATGATCTTAAGTCCCTCAAAGCTTGCTAAGATACTTGGCACCATTACTATCATGGTCATACGATGATCCACGCCCGTCCCGTTTAACATCCAAAGATAGGGTTGTTTACCAAATACAATGGTAAAACAACATTGTCAAAGGGTTAAAAATGCACAAGAAAGACTTTTGATTAGGGTAGAAAACTCCCGTTTAACATCTTTGTATACATTCTTCAAACAAGAATCATTACAAAGATTGCCAAAACGATGGCCTCTTTTCAAAATACTTTCAAAACCACACAAAGCACCATTTCAAACAATTGAAAAAGCAAAGCAAGTGATCTAAACAAGTAACTAAGAGCCCATGGAAAACCATGGATGAAAAGGGTGCTAGCACCTTCCCTTTTCATAATCTACCCCCCCGAACCCAAGAAAACATCTCAAAGGTCTTTCCTGTTCCTTTTGACCTTTCCTTTGGATAAAATAAAAAGTCAGTGGCGACTCTTGCTAAACCGAAACATTTGCAAACACAAACGCAAAACCTCAAGTCAGTTCTCCCACCGTATCACGGAACTGGCGACTCTGCTAGGGATAATAAGAAAAGTGGGGTTACCTTAGGGTTTAGATCACCTTTACATGCTTATCTTGTTTGCTTTGATTGCTTTACATTTGGTTCTATTGTTTGGGTTTGAATCCTCTACCCGGATTCAGGAAATATTCATAGGTAAATAGCAATACGTTCTGGAAACTGTGCAGGGTATACCGACATGGTCTAAGCAATAGCTATATTAGTGCGACATATTTGTGGGTATCGGTAGCCTTTGAGTCAATCAAAGAGAATACGGGGCCGCTGAGTGATGTCATGAAGCACTAATGGACTTTTAGAACCTTTACTTGACCATCTTGGCCTTTTAGGATGTTGTGAGATGACCGACTTTGGTGCAGTCTGAAGTTGGTAGATACTCGATACTACACTCATTGAGGGTTGTTTTCTTGGAATATTTCAGTCGCCAGTAAAGTGGCTAACCTGAAACAATGAACACAGAAAACAGTCCAGTGATATTGAGCTCCTTAGAACCCGGTTACTATTTCTAGGACAGGTTGAGCCAACTAAAGTTCAAGAGAGTACTTACCTATGAAACCCCATGCAAGCCTAAACTAGGAACTTGTGTGATTTGCTTGTACATATATACTTGTGCATAACATCATGAACATCATGAAGCATCATTTGCATCCACTAACCATTTCAAGGATTTTGGATCTTCATCTTTGTTCCTGTTTTGTAGGTTATGGATTCACTTCGCAGGAAAACCATTCAGGTCAATCTTGTGAGAATTCCTCCACAACTCAAGGAGCTTGCTTCCAAGATTCCAGAGTATTCTCCATTCACTGAGAGACATGGTCGACTCCTTAACTTGGTCAACTCCAGCACAGAGGAAGACATGGTGAAAGTTCTCTTCCAGTTCTTTGACCCCCTACACCACTGCTTCACATTTCCTAATTACCAATTGGTGCCTACTTTGGAGGAATTTTCTCAACTCTTGAGGATTCCTACAGAAAGAGATCCAAACCCTGAAGATGTTGCTCAAGCCCTGCACTTGCAACCATCAGATGTCACAAGTCATTGGGAAACCAGAAGTGGTGTCAAGGGTTTCTTGGAAAAGTTCATGTTTGAGAAAGCTCAAGAATGTTGGAATTCTCTATACTTGGAAGCTTTTGAGGAGATTGTAGCTCTTCTCATCTATGGGTTGGTCTTGTTCCCAAACCCTGACCAGCTTATAGATGTCAATGCTATCAAAATCTTCATAGCCCGCAACTCGGTGCCTACTTTGCTTGGAGATATCTTGCACTCTTTTCACACTCGAACAATGAGGAAAAGAGGTGTTCTCATGTGCTGTACTCCTCTATTGGCAAGATGGTTTATTTCTCATCTTCCCCAATCAGTCTTGAGGAATCAGCAAGGTTTGAGGTGGTCACAATGGCTGATGACTCTTACAGATTCATATGTTCATTGGTGCTCTCAATCCAGAGAAAATGTTATCAGCATCGACCGTTGTGGAGAATTCCCTAATGTCCCTCTACTTGGAATTAAGGGAGGCATTACCTACAACCCCTGCTTGGCTCTAAGACAATTTGGGTATGCCCGAAGGGATGGCCCAATGACATGTTGATTCCAGACTTGGTTTTTGACTTCGACAACGACGATCAAGGATTTCGACAAAGGTTCATCCGAGCTTGGAGGATGCCAAACAAGGTAGACAGTAAGACCTTGGGACACAAGAATTCCATCCCCATTGAGCCTTACCTCAAGTGGGTACAAACCCGTTCCCATAGTCTTATGATGTCTTACCCCTAAATTCTCCTTGTGATTAGAGAGCATGTTATGGAAGGAGAGGTTCCATACACCCTCCTACATCCTGACATGCCAACATCACTTGAAGATCTGCAAAGGAGTTGGATACAGCTCAAGGGAGAACGCGATACGTTTGAAGCCCAATTCTACGCCAGTGAGAAGCAGGTTTTGGAACTTACTCGTCAACTTCACGAAGAGTTGACTCTCAACACCTACATTGCACCAAAGAGGATGTGCAACGTCTTTTTACCTTAGAATTTTGTATTATTTTGCCCATGGGGAATTGATGTACTAACAAATTCTATCTTATTAATATGACATGTGTTTCTTTTTTTTTAAAACAAATTTGAATTTATGAATCCTTGAATGCATTACATGAATACATATCATTCATCATATGCATAAACAGGTCTTCACACCAAGTTTCCTCATCTCTCTGGTGTTTATTTCAGCAAGATGGATATTGAACAAACGGTCAAAGACTTACAAGCTCAGAATTCACAATTCCAACAACTACTCATGATCTTGGCTAAGGGTCAGGAGGAGCTCAAAACCCTACTAGAAAAGGAAAAAGAGAAAAAGAAGAAGAAGAGAGTTGGTGTGGCTACCTTGGGCAGAAGATTTGAAGGTTAATCCAGAAGGGTCCTAGATTTTCCATCAACCTCTGAGGAAGGGGAAAGGAGAGGTAAAGAGACTACAGTGCCTTCAGATTCTGAGGCTGAAGAAGAGGAAGAAGAGGATTACTCTGAACAACAATACCCTCTGGCCGATGACAAATACAAAAATCTGGAAGAGCGTCTAGCAGCTATGGAGGTTCAGAGAGTGCCTGGGCTGGATTTTGAAGAGTTAGGGTTGGTTTCTGGAATTGTAATCCCTCCTAAATTCAAAGTGCCATTGTTTGCTAAATACGATGGGGTGTCTTGCCCAAAGATGCACCTACGATCTTATGTCAGGAAAATTCAACCACATTCTTTTGACAAAGACCTGTGGGTCCACTTCTTCCAGGACAGTTTGTCGGGGACGCAATTGGATTGGTTCTACCAGCTAGAGAGATCTGATGTGCACAATTGGGAGGATTTGGCTGTTGCCTTCTACAAGCAGTATCAGTATAATACGGACTTAGCACCAACTCGTACTCAATTACAGAGTATGGGCATGGTCTCAAATGAAGGCTTTAAGGAGTATGCCCAGAAATGGAGAGACTTGGCAGGACGAGTACAACCACCTCTATCTGAGAGGGAGCTAGTAGATATGTTCTTGGGGACTCTGTCAGGACCTTTTTTCAATCACCTGATAGGAAGCTCTTCTGCGGGGTTCACTGAGTTGATTCTAACTGGTGAGAGAGTTGAATCCAAATCAAGAGCGGGAAAATTCAAAAAGATGCATCTGCTTCCGCTGCCATCAAAAAGCCTTTTCCAGCAAAGAAAGAAGTCTCAGATGTCTACTCCCAAAGAGGTCAAGGAAGATTTTAGCGCCAGCCAGCGGTGGGGGCCGTAATGATTCAGAAGTCTGCAGCTGATCAACCCAGAAACAATCAATCCAGAACCAACCAAGCAAGGGTAGAAAGGCCTGTACGGCAATTCACCCAGATAAACATGACTCCCGCTCAGGTTCTACCCCATCTCTTGAAGTTAAACCTTGCCAGTCTGAAAGAGGCCCCGAAGAATCCGAATACAACTTCTCCTTTCTACCATTCGAACGCCAAGTGTGCTTATCATTCAGGGAGTATAGGGCACGACACCAACAATTGTTGGGCCCTCAAGAATAAGATTCAGGATTTGATAGACGCTAAAGAAGTGGAATTCGACGCCCCTGAAAAGCCTAATGTAATCTCTGCTCCAATGCCAAGGCATGGCCACAATGCCCATGCTATTGAAGAGGATCTTTTTGTTGCTACTGTTGATGATTTGATAACTCTGTTACCGATAATCAAGTTAAATTTGCTGAAGGCTGGGATTTTCTCAGGTTATGAAGAAGATTGCTGCCTTTGTTCATCCTTACCAACCGACTGTCCATTGTTGAAGTTAGGCATCCAACGCCTACTGGATAATCAAGAAATCCTTTTTGAGAAGACTCCTATTACACCAACTCCTGTCAATGATGTTTCAATAATAACCATATCCACCAATCTTTCCAAGGTCTCCAAAAGACCTGTTAAGATTACATCTGATCCGAAGATTGCACCTTTGAAGATAACCATGCCCGGGCCCGTCCCGTATAAGTCCGACAAATCAATACCGTGGAACTATGGTGGAGAAATCTACTACCACGGTATTAAACAAATTTAATCAACTGAAGAGAGTTCTAATGAAGAGACTTCTGACATTGGAAATATTGCTGGAACGAGTAAAATCACCCGTAGTGGAAGAATTTTCTCTCTAGAGATTTCCCCTCCAAAGGCAATCTTTGGACCCTCAGCTGCTCCTAAGGTTACCCCTATGTCGGTCAACATATCTGCAAGAACCCCAATTATTGAAGAAATTGTAACTCCTGTGGTTGTCCCCTTTGCTGCTGATGATGATAGAGGGAAAGGAATCCAAGAAGCGCCCGTCAGGACGAGGGCTCAGCCATTGGTCATCCCTGAGACCTCTCAAAAAGAAATGGAAGAGATTTTGAAAATAATCAAGAAAAGCGATTATGATGTTGTGGAACAACTGGGGTAAACCCCCTCAAAGATCTCTATGTTGGCCCTGCTGCTTTGTTCTGACGCTCATGCTAAAGCTCTGATAAGATTCTTGAAGACGGACCACGTGCCATAGGAAACCTCCACGGATCAGTTCCAGGAATGAGTATCTAGCTTAACAGCTAACAATGCTCTAGGATTCTCCGATGCCGATTTAACATCTAAAGGGAGAAAGCATAATGACGCTTTGCATGTCTCAGTGGAATGCAGAGGGACTACTCTAGCACACTTTCTGGTTGATATTGGGTCGTCTTTAAATGTCTTGCCGGAGAAAGCCTTGGATAGATTGGACTGTGAAGGCCTAACCCTGAAGCCCAGCAATATCATTGTCAGAGCCTTTGGTGGTTCTAAAAGGATGGTCCACGGGGAGGTGGACATCCCGATTAAAGTGGGAACTGAAACCTTCAACTCCACATTCTATGTGATGGACATCCATCCTTCCTATTCTTGCTTGTTGGGAAGACCCTGGATTCACAATGTTGGAGCCGTCACTTCCTCTCTGCATCAAATGCTCAACTACCCTGTCCAGGGGAAAATTATAATTGTTCATGGCAAAGAGGAATACATGATAATCCATCTAAATTCTTTCCGCTATGTAGAATTGGATGGTGAATTCATCGAAACCCCCTTTCAACATTTTGAAGAGGTAGCTCAGGAGATTGCAGCAACCAAGACAGTGTCTTCTGTGCCCATGATTACCAGACCTCTGCCTCGGATGTCGTCTCTGAAAGATGCAAAGGCTGTGATTGAAAAAGGAGGAAGCACAATCTGGGGTCAGCTACCAGACTTTCCTTTCAAATCAGATAAATTCGGTTTAGGGTTCACTGCTTCTGCTCAAAAGGTTGTACGCTGCACCCGTGCCGGGGGGGCGCCAGTGAAGATCACCCATCATGGAGTCAATGCTTTGTAGGATAGTGAAGAGGAGAGCAACCTGGAAGACTGGATTTTCCCTACTGTTGATGGAGGACTGTACAATTGGGAAGCAAAATACTTTGTTCCGATTACTTTCATACCACAGTAATTTATCTTTCAAACATTTCTGTTGGTTTGTAATAATTCTCAAACAATTCGTACACTTTTAACCTTGTGCCTTACCCGAGGCACATAGGTCCATTTGTAAGGGTTTGATTTTTCATCTTCATATGCCATTTTAATGAATCATGGACGTTTTCACATATAAATTTTTGTGTTCATTAATGTCTTTCTTTTTACATTTTATTTGTTTAAAGTTGGCTATCCCTTACACACACCCACACTCACAAATACCGGTACCCTTCCATTCCGAATTCCATGGGTAACAATTCTGCTATGGCCTTCAGTGACTCTGAAGATCTGGTCTACCATGCCGAATACGAAGGTGATGAAGATTGTGAGGTGCCGGGAGAATTGGCTAGGCTGCTACAACAGGAAGAAAGGGCTATTCTACCTCATGAGGAGCTGTTAGAGACAATCAACTTGGGTACTGATGAAGACAGAAAAGAAGTCAGAGTGGGTGCCAACCTAGAGCCAAGTATCAAAGAGCGCTTAGTTCAGCTGTTGAATGAATATGTTGAGATCTTCGCCTAGTCTTATGAAGACATGCCGGGACTCGATACAGATATTGTGGTTCACCGTCTGCCTACAAGGGAAGACTGTCCACCAGTTAAACAGAAAGTCCGCCGCATGAGGCCCGACATGTCTGAAAATATCAAAGCAGAAGTTATGAAGCAGTTCAATGCTGGGTTTCTTGCTGTTACTTCCTATCCATAATGGGTTGCTAACATTGTGCCTGTGCCTAAGAAGGATGGCAAAGTGAGAATGTGTATGGATTACAGAGACTTAAACAGGGCCAGCTCTAAAGATGACTTTCCACTACCACACATTGACATCTTGGTTGACAACATAACTAAGCACAATGTATTTTCTTTCATGGACGGATTTTCAGGTTACAACCAGATTAAAATGGCACCTGAAGACATGGAGAAAACTACTTTTATTACACAGTGGGGTACGTTCTTCTATAAAGTGATGCCATTCGGACTGAAGAATGTCGGGGCAACCTATCAGGGCGCCATGGTAGCTTTGTTTCATGATATGATACATCATGAGATAGAGGTCTACGTAGATGACATGATAGCCCGATCACAAACGGAAGAAGAACACCTCGACCATTTGCAAAAGTTGTTTGTCAGGTTGAAGGAGTACAAGCTCAGACTGAGCCCTAACAAGTGCACTTTCGGAGTCAGGTCCGGTAAACTCTTGGGTTTCACGCAACAAAGGTATCGAGGTTGATCCTGCCAAAGTCAAAGCTATACAAGAAATGCCTACTCCTCGCACTGAGAAGGAGGTCAGAGGTTTCTTGGGATGCCTAAACTACATTGCTAGGTTCATTTCTCACCTAACATCTACCTGTGAGCCAATCTTCAAGTTTTTGAAGAAAGATCGGGTAGTTAAATGGAATGATGATTGTCAAGTTGCTTTTGATAAAATCAAGGAGTATTTGCTAGAACCTCCTATTTTGATGCCACCCGTCGAAGGAAGACCGCTAATCATGTATCTGACTGTTTTGGATAACTCAATGGGGTGCGTACTAGGCCAACATGACGAGTCTGGCCGAAAAGAGCATGCCATTTGTTACCTTAGCAAAAAGTTTACTGACTGTGAGACCCGATACTCACTGCTCGAGAAAACTTGTTGCGCTTTGGTATGGGCTGCTCGCCGGCTGAGGCAGTATATGTTGACTCATACCACTTTGCTGATATCTAAGATGGATCCGATCAAGTACATCTTTGAGAAACCGGATTTATCAGGAAGAATAGCTAGATGGCAGATGATCCTCACGGAATACGATATCCAGTACATGACCCAAAAATCTATAAAGGGAAGTGTACTAGCTGACCATCTGGCTCATCAGGCTGTCGAAGATTACCAATCCATGAGGTTCGACTTCCCCGACGAAGACATTATGACCTTGGACAACATTGAAGATTTCAGACCGTATGACGTACCTGAACAAGGATCCCGATGGACCCTGTACTTTGATGGTGCCTCCAATGCACTTGGAAACGGTATCGGCGCGGTACTCATCTCCCCAGAAGGTTTCCATACACCTTTCACTGCTAGACTTTGCTTCAACTGCACCAACAACATGGCCGACTATGAAGCTTGTATCTTTGGTCTCAAGGCTGCAATTGACCTGGGAATCAAATCTTTGGTTGTGTTTGGAGACTCAGCTTTGGTCATCAGTCAGATCAAAGGAGAGTGGGATACTAAGCATCTCAACCTCATCCCTTACAAAGAACATGTCTTGACATCGCTACCATATTTCGAGCAGATTACCTTCGAGCACTTCCCGCGAGAAGAAAATCAGCTAGCAGATGCTCTAGCTACAATGTCATCCATGTTTAAAGTTAACTGGGATAATGAGGCTCCCCAAATCACCATTGAGCGGATGGATGAACCTGTACATTGTCACGAGATTAATACCGAAGAAGTAGTGGACCGACCTTGGTATCATGAAATCAAAAGGTATCTCGAGGCTCAAGAATATCCTGAAGGAGCTTCGGTCAACGACAAAAAGTTCTTAAGGAGGTTCTCAGCTAAGTTCTTCCTGAGCAATGGTATCATGTACAAGCGCAATCACGATTGCATTCTGCTCCATTGCATGGACAAGGTTGAAGCTGAGCAGATCATGGCTGAACTGCACAATGGTACCTTTGGCACTCACTCTAGCGGACATATGATGGCTAAGAAGATTCTACGGGCAGGCTATTACTAGTCTACCATGGAATCTGACTACTATCGACACTCCCGTACTTGCCATAAATTTCAAATCTACGCAGACAAGGTACATATACCTCCAGTTCCTCTCAATGTCTTAACAGCTCCTTGGCCATTCGCTATGTAGGGAATCGACATGATTGGAGAGATCAAGCCTACAGCATCCAATGGACACCGCTTTATTCTGGTGGCCATTGATTACTTTACCAAATGGGTTGAAGCAGCTTCCTTCGCATCCGTCACAAAGAATGTTGTTGCCCGCTTCATCAAGAAGAACCTCGTTTGTCGGTACGGCATCCCCGAAAGGATCATCACTGATAATGGTACAAATCTGAACAACACTATAATCACCGCCTTGTGCGAGCAGTTCCAGATTTAACATCACAATTCATCTCCCTATCGGCCAAAGATGAACGGTGTTGTCGAAGCTGCGAACAAAAATATCAAGAAGATCATACAAAAGATGACAGTCACCTACAAGGACTGGCATGAGATGTTACCGTTTGCTCTCCACGGGTACCGTACCACCGCACGTACATCAACTGGGGCAACACCCTATTCTTTGGTATACGGCATGGAAGCTGTTTTACCTATCGAGGTTCAGATTCTCTCCTTGAGAATCATGAAGTATGCTGGTTTGAGTGAAGATGATTGGATTCAGACCCGGCTTGATCAACTTAACTTGATTGACGAGAAGCGACTTACTGCTATTTTCCATGGTCAGACGTATCAAAAGCGGATGATCAAGGCTTTCAACAAGAAAGTCAGACGACAAGTGTATCAAGTTGGGGATCTTGTAATTAAGCGGATCATCTTGCCGCAAAGTGATCCCAGGGGCAAATGAACTCCTACCTACGAAGGACCATTTGTGATCAAAAACATCTTTTCTGGTGGGGCAATGATATTAACCACCATGGACGGCGACGACCTTCCGCACCCTGCAAACGCAGACATAGTCAAAAGATACTACGCATAAATGACCCGCTAGGTTAACACACCTAGGCAAAAAAAGGGGCATCCCGGTGAATAAAAAACCTGAAAGGGCGGTTCAGGCAAAAGTTAGGGATAAACAAAAAAAATTGTACACCCGGCAAGTTGAAAACCCGAAAGGGCAACTTGGGCAAAAAAGGGTTTCTCGGTGGATCGAAAACCCGAAAGGACGGTCCAGGAAAAAGCTAGGGAATTAAAGCGTATGACTATGTCTCGTCGGATCACTTTAAAGACAATCTCTTCACAGACAAGCTCCAGGCTTCTGATCAATCCAACCATCTTTAGGCAAAGCAACGAATGGACAAGATATTCAGAGTTACGAAGGCTATAGCAGAATGGGAACCCCACAGAATTTTCACACATAGCCATCTTTCTTTGTATAAATTTTTCTCATTTTTTATGACAACGTTCTCTTACTATGATGTCTGTCTCCTTTGTACAAAAATACTTACACAAAGTTAGTAGAAAGATACTTCAAAGTGCAGAAAACCATTTGCTTTTTCTTCTTTTTACACTCGTGTTTTATTTGAAAATGTCCAATGATTTATTAAATGAGCATATGCATTTGAATATAATCACTGTTTACAAATAAACGAAATGGGAAAGAATAATTACTGACAGGTTGAAAGTATAGGAAGACGTCTTTAGACTATTCCAGGAGAAATTCCCTACAGTACATCATCTAGATCCCTAGCGGAGCTAAAACCTTGAAATACATATCCCCAACGGAGCTAAATTTCAAATTCAAAATTCCCATCAGAGTTAGATTTTCAAACTGCCAATCACCAGCGGAGCCAAAACTTTGAACTACAGACCCTCAGCAAAGATGAAACCTTCTTCCCCAGCAGAGTCAAATTTCCAACTACCAATCCCCAGCGGGAACCATCCAGTTTTCCCCAATTTCCTCAGCAAGTTGTCTTGAAGCCTGGAAGTCAACCAGATAACAGTTAACTTTTGTCTTATCCCCAAACTAGGATAACTCCCCAGTAGAGTGGCATACAACCCAAACTCCTGAACATTTTCCAAACAGGAATAAGCTTTCCCCCAAAGTCTTGAACTTACTCTCCAGCAGGATAGCTACTCCCCAGCAGTATAGCTACTCCCCAGAGTTTTTCATCCCCCAACAGAATGAAGATTCTCATTCTTGATTCCCCAGTGAAGCTGCCAGAGTCTTCATTACTCCCCAGCATGAATTTGTCAGAATTTTTAATCCCCTGCAAATCGAAGGTTCTCATTTTTGACTCCCCAGCATGAAATCCCCAAGGATTCAAATTCCCCAGGAGATTGAAGATTCTCATTCTTAATTCCCCGCAGAAATCATCAGAATTTTCCCTATTTCCCAGCCGAGTAAGGATTCCCATTATTTAACCCCCAGTAGAAGTCTTCAAGGTGTTAGAACAAAGTTTGAATCTACTACCCTATATTTAAGTTTTGATGATAACAAAGTGAAAAGATATAGTATTTATAAGTTTCATGTATGAACTATCTGCTGCCTAAAAATATTATGTTCTGACTTGCAGATACTCTGATGGATATAAGCAAGATCACATCTATTCAGCATCAGAACTTGATTTCAGACACCAGCATCAGAAGTTGCTAGATCAGAACGTCAAAATCAGATGATCAACTCACGTACATGCTGAAGCCTGATGAACAAGACTGCGCTCAACACTCTGATACAGAAACACAATAGTTCATCAGCAGCGAAGCAGAGTCAGAATGAGCCAAGCCAGAACTTGCGTTAAGTAAGCAACGGTACTGTGCATTGAAAGCTAATTAATTCCAACGGCCTCATTCCAGACAAGATCTGCTCAATAAGGAAAGTTTGTAATTAGCATTGAATCAAGAATATTGCATCCAACGTTCATCATCTCAGTGCTATATAAACAAGGCTTTGAAGATTGAAATGGTCAATGCTCTCCAAATCTCTACACGCACAAAAGCTGAACCATAATCTTCGTTCTACCAGTTTTGCTAAACCACACACTCTGATATTCCATTACTGTTTAGCAATCTAGTTTCTAAGCTTCATTTTGTGTGTACATCACAGTTGTGATACAGTTTTGTAGAAAACATCCACACACATAGTTTTATCTCTTTGTAAGAAAGTGTTACCTTGACAAACCGGGTTGTGGTTTAAATCAAGAAGGCTTTAGCAGTTGTTAAAGCAGTCTGTAATATTCAGTTGAATATAGTGGATTAAGACCTCGTTGGAGAGAGGCGAAATCATCTTGACGGGTGGACTGGAGTAGTTTGAGATCAAACGAACCAGGATAAAAATATCTTGTTCATTGCTTTAGATTTCAGTTTTACAATTCAACCCCCCCCCCTTCTTGTGTTTTTCACCACTTCAATTGGCATCAGAGCGCCTGGTTCTGAGCTAAAACACTTAACCGTGTCAGTACAAGATCCAGCGTCAGAAAAACACAATGGCAGGAAACAATTCTCACATCAGCAATGACAACAATGAGGACAGAGACAGATTCAGTGGCAAACCTCCAGTCTTTGATGGAGAAAACTTTGATTACTGGAAAGACAGAATTGAAAGCTTCTTTCTAGCACATGATGCTGATCTGTGGGATATGGTGACAGATGGATACACGCACCCTGTGAATGCAAGTGGTCAGAAGATTGATAGAAAAACAATGTCTGATCAACAAAAGCGTGACTTCAAGAATCACCACAAGGCCAGAACCATCCTCCTCAGTGCCATCTCCTATACTGAGTATGAAAAGATCTCCAACAGAGACACAGCAAAAAATATCTTTGATTCTCTCAGAATGACGCATGAGGGCAACGTTCAGGTCAAAGAAACAAAAGCTCTGGCGCTCATTCAGAAGTATGAGGCGTTCAAAATGGAAGAATATGAATCCATTGAAACTATGTTCTCCAGATTCCAGATTCTGGTAGCTGGTCTCAAAGTTCTGGACAAAGGATACTCTACTGCTGACCATGTCAAGAAAATCGTCAGAAGTTTACCCAAGCAGTGGAGGCCTATGGTTACTGCTCTGAAGCTAGCTAAAGATCTCAACAAAATCACTCTGGAGGAACTTATCAGCTCCCTCAGAAGTCATGAGATAGAGCTAGAAGCTGATGAGCCTCAGAAGCAAGGTAAGCCTTTAGCATTAAAATCTAACAAAAAATTTGAGTCTAAAGTTTTGCAGGCAGTTGAAGAAACATCTGATGGATCCTCATCAGAAGAAGACGAACTTTCCCTTCTCTCCAGAAGAGTAAATCAACTGTGGAAGCAAAGACAAAGGAAGTTCAGGAATCCCAGAAGATCTGATCAGAACGAGTCGTCTTCCAGATACAGAAGGACAGATTCTTCCTCTGGATACAGAAGATCTGAAGGCTCCTCCAGTAGCAAAAAGCCAAACACCAAAGACATCATCTTCTATGAGTGCAATGAGCAAGGGCACTACAAGAGTGACTGCCCAAAGCTTCAGAGGGAAAAACCCAAAAAGAAGTTTGGAAGAGAGAAGAAGAAAAGTCTCATGGCTACATGGGATGACGCTGACTCTTCTGAAGCTGACTCAGAATCAGATGATGAAAGGGCAAACATAGCTCTCATGGCTAACATCTCAGAAGATAGTGAAGCTTCTGAATCAGACTCAGAATCAGATACTGAAGAGGTATTTCCTAACTTTGCTGTTAACTTTACAAAGGCTGAACTTGTTGAAAGCCTTAATGAGATTCTGGAACGTTATCAGCAAATTAGAGCTAAATTCAGAGACCTGAAAAGGAATCTTGAATCTGACTCTAATAAGTCTGAGAGTCTCAAATTGGAAAATTCTGAGCTGAGAAATAAGATTTCAAAATTAGAAAACACTTTACAAAACTCTCAGAAGGAACCAATTCCTGAAACTCCCAGCAACGCTGATGAGATCATCAAGGAGTATGATCACAGTTTCCAGAAGTTCCTAGCTAAAAGCATAGATAGAAGCAGAATGGCTTCAATGATCTATGGAGTTAGCAGAAACGGCAGGAAAGGAATAGGATACCAAGGTAAGGTTCCTACACCAAAGAATGTCATGGACTTAACCATTAAACACACTCCTCTGAATTCACACTTTGTGTATTGTCACACACATGATATCAAATATACTAGCAGTAAGCACTCTGTGAAACCAAAATTCAACCAGAGTTTTGGTAAAACTAACAAATCAGGACCCAAGAAAATCTGGGTACCTAAGGATAAAATAATACATGTTGCAGATATCTTTAGCAGCAAGTCAGAAACACCAGTCATGGTACCTGGACTCTGGCTGCTCACGACACATGACGGGAAGAAGGCATATGTTCCAAAGCCTGGAACTTAAGCCTGGAGGCCACGTTGGCTTTGGAGGCAAACAGAGGGGAAAGATAATTGGCTCTGGAACTGTAGGTAATGGAAATCTTCCCTCTATTAATAATGTTCTGCTAGTAGACGGATTGATGCATAATCTGTTATCCATAAGTCAATTAAGTGATAACGGTTATGATATAATCTTTAATCAAAAATCATGTAAAGCTGTTAGTCAGAAAGATGGGACTATCCTGTTTAATGGTAAGAGGAAAAACAACATTTACAAAATCAAACTTTCTGAACTAAAGAGTCAGAATGTAAAATGTCTTCTGTCTGTTAACAACGAGCAGTGGATCTGGCACAGAAGATTGGGGCATGTTAGTATGAGAAGAATATCTCAGATTAACAAACTCAATCTGGTCAGAGGACTTCCTAATTTGAAGTTCAATTCAGATGCTCTGTGTGAAGCATGTCAGAAAGGCAAATTTGCAAAACCTTCTTTTAAATCCAAAAATGTTGTTTCTACCTCTAAGCCATTAGAACTTCTGCACGTTGACTTATTTGGACCAGTTAAAACTGCTTCAGTCAGTGGTAAGAAGTATGGGTTAGTAATCGTAGATGACTATAGCAGATGGACATGGGTAAAGTTCTTAAGACACAAGGACGAGTCACACTCTGTGTTTGTTACCTTCTGTAACCAAGTTCAGAATGAAAAGGATCTTAGAGTCGTTAAAGTCAGAAGTGATCATGGTGGAGAATTTGAAAATAAAGATTTTGAGTCATTCTTTAATGACAGAGGCATTCTGCATGATTTCTCTTGTCCTAGAACTCCCCAACAAAATGGAGTTGTAGAACGAAAGAACAGAACATTGCAAGAAATGGCCAGAACCATGATCAATGAGACAAACGTTGCTAAGACCTTCTGGGCAGAGGCAATAAACACAGCGTGCTACATTCAGAATAGAATCTCAATAAGACCTATTCTGGAAAAGACTCCATATGAATTGTGGAAGAACAGAAAGCCCAACATTTCATATTTTCATCCATTTGGATGTACTTGCTTTATATTAAATACAAAGAATTATTTGAACAAGTTTGACTCTAAAGCACAGAAGTGTATTATGTTAGGATACTCTGAACGCTCAAGAGGGTACAGAGTATACAATACAGAAACACAGATTGTGGAAGAATCAATCAGTGTTCGTTTTGATGACAAGCTTGACTCTGAAAAGTCAAAGCAGAATGAAGTTTTTGCAGGTATAGAAATTGAATTTGCAGGTTCTGAAGACAAGTCATCAGAAGCTCTCAACACAGACATTCCTTCAACGTCTGAAAGGAGCACTGCTAGAAATCCTACAACAGCTGCTGATCAACCTCAGAAGAGATTACCCAGAAGCAGCTTGGATCACCCAGAAGAGATTATCCTAGGAAGAAAGGAAGATCCAATCAGAACAAGAGCAAGCTTCAGAAACTCTGAAGAAACACTTATGGGACTGGTGTCTCTGATTGAACCTTCTTCTATTGATGAAGCACTTCTGGATAATGACTGGATTCTGGCAATGCAAGAAGAGCTGAATCAATTCACCAGAAACGACGTATGGGATCTCGTTCCCAGACCAAAAGGATTCAACGTCATTGGAACAAGATGGGTGTTCAGAAACAAGCTCAATGAACAAGGTGAAGTCATCAGAAACAAGGCACGACTGGTTGCACAAGGTTATAGTCAGCAAGAGGGGATAGACTATACAGAAACCTTTGCCCCAGTCGCCAGGTTAGAATCTATCAGACTTTTAATTTCATTTGCTGTTAATAGAGGCATCACTCTGTATCAGATGGATGTCAAAAGTGCATTCTTAAATGGTTATATAGAAGAAGAAGTTTATGTTCACCAACCCCCAGGTTTTGAAAATACAAAACATCCAGAACATGTTTTCAAACTAAAGAAGTCACTGTATGGTCTGAAACAAGCTCCCAGAGCTTGGTATGAAAGGCTAAGTAATTTTCTGCTGGAAAATGAATTCACCAGAGGGAAAGTGGACACTACTCTATTCTGTAAATCAGTTAAGAATGACATCTTATTCTGTCAAATTTATGTTGATGATATTATTTTTGGTTCTACTAATCCTTCTCTTGGAAGAAAATTTGCTAAGTGTATGCAGGCAGAATTTGAGATGAGCCTCATGAGGGAACTGCAATTCTTTCTAGGAATTCAGATCAATCAAACTCCAGAAGGAACTTACATTCATCAGAGCAAATACATCAGAGATCTTCTGAAGAAATTTGACCTCTCAGAATGTAAGCCATCAAAGATTCCAATGCATCCCACGTGCATTCTGGAAAGAGAAGAGGTAAGCAAAAATGTAGAACAGAAAGTCTACAGAGGTATGATTGGTTCTCTCCTCTATCTGACTGCTTCAAGACCTGACATATTATTCAGTGTTTGTATCTGTGCTAGATTCCAATCAGATCCTAGAGAATCTCACTTAACAGCTGTTAAGCGAATTTTCAAGTATCTGAAAGGTACTACTAATCTGGGTTTGTTTTATACAAAATCTAGTGATTACAGCTTAGTAGGCTACTGTGATGCTGATTTTGCTGGAGACAGAGTGGAACGTAAAAGTACTTCTGGAAGCTGCCAGTTTCTGGGAGAAAATCTGATTTCTTGGTCCAGCAAAAGACAATCAACAATTGCTCTGTCAACAGCAGAAGCTGAGTACATAGCAGCAGCAGGATGTAGCACACAAATGCTCTAGATGAAAAGTCAGCTTGAAGACTTCCAGATTTTTGAGAGTAACATTCCTATACTTTGTGATAATACTTCTGCTATTTGCTTAAGTAAGAATCCTATTTTACATTCTAGAGCTAAGCATATAGAAATAAAACATCACTTCATTAGGGACTATATTCAGAAAGGTATTTTGAACTTAAAATTTATAGATACAGACCATCAATGGGCTGATATCTTTACTAAACCCCTTTCAGAAGATAGGTTTAACTTCATTCTGAAACATCTCAGCATGAAAGTGTGCCCAGAGTAAAAATGTTTTAATTCCATATATTTACCTTCAGAATGTAATTATTTTACTGTGAACTTCTGATCAATCTCCTTTCAGAAAGATAGAACATGCAGATTGTATCAGATGCAAGTCAAAAGATCTGAGAGTCTATGCTCAAAGACAGACGTGCTGATCACTACATCAAACAAGTGTCATCCAATCATCAGCATATCTCTGAAGCAGAACGCATGCACGCTTCTGAGAAGGCAAAGCGCTGATTGGGTGCATTGAGACACATGTCTGGTAACCGTTTTTAAGTATCTTTCTCAAATCCCCCAAAATCAGCAAGCATTTAATGAAAAGTAATCATGCTTTTAAATGGCAATCATGATTTTTCTCTCTCTTAAAAACGTTTATCTTTTCAAAATAGTTTTGAAAACTCTATTTAAGCACACTAATCTCTCATTCTTATTCTTTACGCTTTCTCACTAATACTCAAGCATTTTCTGCATATTTCTGTGTTCATCTCTTGCAACCTATTTTCATCAGTTCATTCTCAAAAACCCTTTTAGTGTGAACATGGCAACCTCCAGCAGCGTTTCTGCAGGTACTCAGAAGAAAGCATCATCTGAGCAATATCAAGTGCCACTCAGAACTCTCCTCACTCCGGTGAAGAACCTTGAAGTGCTTTCTGAGTTAATCATTGATTTTGAAAGCTTGAAGGAGAATGGTTTTGACCTAACTGAAGAAGTTAGGGCTCAAAAGTGGGAAAGGTGTTTCGATAGGTTGGTTGGACCAACATTCCCAGCGCTGGTCAAGGAATTTTGGATTCACGCCAAGGTTTCAACACATCTAGTCGTCTCTTCTGTTATGGGGAAGAAGATTGTGATTTCTGAAGATCTCATTGCAAGGCTAATCGGTCAAAGTGGTGGTGGTGTCCGTTGTGTGGACATGGCTGAAAGATATGCTGATATAGGTGTGGTAGCTAACAGGATTTTCACTCTTGGGATGCCCAGCAGTAAGATTAAGGATCTGAAGTATCATTTCAGAGTATGGGCGAAGATAATTCTGGGGTGCTTCAACCATAGGAAACCAACAAGTTCTCCTGATTACATAAATGTGGATCAGCAGTTTCTGATCTACTTTATTGATCAGAAGATAAAGATCAATCTGGCTCACTTCCTGTTCAACCACCTCAGAACCAGTGTGAAAGAAACAAGGGAAGAAGAAAGAACCAAGAGGGATTGGATACCTTTTGGAAGGTTGATATCAGATATTCTGACAGAGAATAGGCTGATTGAGCATCTGATATAAGCTCAGGAACTAAGCACTATTGAACCAACAATTGGGAAACCTCTGAATGCAAAGAACCTGAAAAAGATGAAGCTAATAGAGAATATTCAGAAGGAACCCAGAGCTACTTCCACTGCTGATATCTCCAGCAGAAGAGTGCCTCTGAGTGATTTTCCGTTATTTTCTGAAACTGAATCCAAACCAGAGGTGATTCTCAGGTACTTGGATGCGTACAAGGCAGATGGTACAGATCCAAAGCTGAATATCAGAGATCTGCATCAACCCCAACCAGAAGTGACTCTGAAGAAGACAAAGAAGAGGAAGGCGCCATCAGAAGGATCATCTCAGCAGACTCCAAAGAAAAGAGGTAATTCATCTGCTGCCCCTGTTTCAAATTCTTTTACTATTCCAGCATCTATCCCTCCTCAAACCTCTCATAGAATATCAATTCCCATCCCTACCATTGATGAAACCGTACAAGAAGAAGACCCTTATGAGGCATTAAAACTCAGAAGACCTAGAACCAAACACCCCAAACAACCAACAATTTCAACAACATCAGCACTTGACCAAGTGTTGTCTGATATTGATCAACATGCCTCTGATCAACCAAACCCTGAACCACAAAATGTTCCTCCTCCACAACCAGAACCAGAACCAGAACAACAACAACAACCACTCTCAGAAGAACCTCTGATCCCAGAGCAATCAGAGATTCCACCTCCCTCTCCCCAACCAGAAATAAATCCACCTTCATCACAAACAGAGTTTCACCACTCTGAAACTCCTTCCCCTCATCAATCTGAACCTCATTCACCTCAACCTTCACCACTGGCAATCCAGCTGCCATGTGGAACAACTGTTATCATGCCCCAGTTACCATCCTCATCAGAATCGACACCACCAAATACTCCCAAAACACCACCCACTCCAATCGAAATATCTGACTCTGATACCCCTTCTCCAAAACAAACAGCTTCTCAGAAAACCTCTGAAACCCCCAGCAGGACTTTCATTGACTTAACCAGTCTTGACCGTCTTGCTGATCTAAAACACAAAATTGCCATCCCAAAACCAAAGCAACCAGATGTTGGCTCTGGTATTTTGAATTTTGAAACAGGTGTGCTGCAATGGATTGCTTCTTTGAAGCAAGTCTGTCCGGGAATGATTGACCCAGCTGCTTCTGATCAGCTCTGGTCACAGTTCAGACTTTGGGTACGTGCTGAAGCCCTCAAGTTGCAGGATATTAACTATGAGCAGGCACAACAAAATTTCAGCAAGCTTCTGAATGAAGTTGGAAGTATGCTTCTGAAAGAGGACGTGCTCCCTCTGGACAGTGAACCTTGGTCTGAGAAACAGCAAGCTGCAAAGGTGCAATCATCAGAAGAAGACAAGACCATTCAAGCTGAAGAAAGTCAAGCAGAGGATGTTGCTGAAAGTTCTGAGAAGCCTCCTGCTTCTGATGCTTCTCAAGCTGCCTTGGACAGGCAGACTCTGGAAGAACTAAGGCTGAATGACATGCGTCTGCAGCAGCGGATGGATGAAAACGATCAGAAGATGAAAGAGAGAATGGATGTGCAGGACAACAAGATTGACACTGTTGTCAGCATGGTGCATAAGCAGAATGAGACTTCTGAAAAGATTCAAGCCATGCTGGAGAACCTGTTCACACGCTTGCCTCCTCAACCTTAATCTTTTTTCATGCATGACCTTTTTCATGTTTTCCTTGATTTTCTGATGTACTGTTTGATTATGTTTTGTAATATTTTCTTGTCTTGATTCTGAACTATCTTAATATGATTAGTTTTTCTGATCTTAATTGTTTTAAGCACATCACCAACACTTTTTGATTGCTGACAAAAAGGGGGAGAACAAGAATGATATTTAAATCAATAACGGCTAACTAGACAGAAATTCTCAAACATTCTAACTCTATTACTTGAAATGTTTTTTCTGTTTTGTTTAAAGTCTACAGGCACAAGGAAGCTCCTGGACACTCTGAAGACTAGAAGCTCTGATCAATATGAAGTTCTGAACGTCCTAATACTCTGATCCAAAGCAAAGCTCTGACAAGAAAAGCTCTGAAGCTCTGCTCTGACACAAAGCTTCTGATAAGTCAAAGACTCTAATGTTCAAAGAAAGGCAAAAAGATCTGATTCTGAAGAACACGTATAATCAAAGGGAAGTAATAAACTCAGGGGGAGTATCTCTCAACTCTGACATCTCCTTACTCCTTATCCTTTTACTTCTTATTCTGATACATATTCCAGATACCTTTTCACGTTATTTTCATTTAAAATATCTAGTTTTTGTCATCATCAAAAAGGGGGAGATTGTTAGAACAAAGTTTGAATCTACTACCCTATATTTAAGTTTTGATGATAACAAAGTGAAAAGATATAGTATTTATAAGTTTCATGTATGAACTATCTGCTGCCTAAAAATATTATGTTCTGACTTGCAGATACTCTGATGGATATAAGCAAGATCACATCTATTCAGCATCAGAACTTGATTTCAGACACCAGCATCAGAAGTTGCTAGATCAGAACGTCAAAATCAGATGATCAACTCACGTACATGCTGAAGCCTGATGAACAAGACTGCGCTCAACACTCTGATACAGAAACACAATAGTTCATCAGCAGCGAAGCAGAGTCAGAATGAGCCAAGCCAGAACTTGCGTTAAGTACGCAACGGTACTGTGCATTGAAAGCTAATTAATTCCAACAGCCTCATTCCAGACAAGATCTGCTCAATAAGGAAAGTTTGTAATTAGCATTGAATCAAGAATATTGCATCCAACGTTCATCATCTCAGTGCTATATAAACAAGGCTTTGAAGATTGAAATGGTCAATGCTCTCCAAATCTCTACACGCACAAAAGCTGAACCATAATCTTCGTTCTACCAGTTTTGCTAAACCACACACTCTGATATTCCATTACTGTTTAGCAATCTAGTTTCTAAGCTTCATTTTGTGTATACATCACAGTTGTGATACAGTTTTGTAGAAAACATCCACACACATAGTTTTATCTCTTTGTAAGAAAGTGTTACCTTGACAAACCGGGTTGTGGTTTGAATCAAGAAGGCTTTAGCAGTTGTTAAAGCAGTCTGTAATATTCAGTTGAATATAGTGGATTAAGACCTCGTTGGAGAGAGGTGAAATCACCTTGACGGGTGGACTGGAGTAGTTTGAGATCAAACGAACCAGGATAAAAATATCTTGTTCATTGCTTTAGATTTCAGTTTTACAATTCAACCCCCCCTTCTTGTGTTTTTCACCACTTCACAAGGTTCTCTGGATTTTCTCCAAGCAGATTTCTCAAGCAGTACATGGCATTACTTCGCCTAACAGAATGTTTATCATACTCCAACTCCAAAGACTTGAAGGATCCCTATATCCCCAGGAAAGTCGTGAAGGATTCTCCCATCCCCACAGAATTTGTCAAGGATCTTTAATCCCTAAGCAATCAGCAAGGATTTCTCATCCTCAGCAATCAAAGATTTTGAATCTCCAGCAGCGGTCAGGGGTTTATCTTCCCCGGCAGCAGTCAAAGATTTCATTATCCCCAGCTTTCAAGGATTTATTTTCCTCAACAAGACAACTAATCAGCTCACATGCGCATACATTACATTCATATATCATAAGCATTGATAAAGCACATTTATTGCATCATACATTACATGCAACATAATTTTGTGTTTCAACTAACATTTTACCCTTTTCAGGATAAGATTAAAAGCTATCTTTAACAAATATTCAAAGATTTCAGATACAATACAGATACACCCCAGACACGGAGGTCATTCTATTACTCATTCAGAATTCAAAGTCAAGATACGGTACAAATACGCTCCAGACATGGATGACATTCTGTCACTCATTCAAGACTTCAACAATCATGATACATATTAGATACGCTCCAGACACGAAAGTCATTCTATTTCTTATTCATATTCAACTACCAATTTTAAGTTCAGATACACTCCAGACACGGAAGTCATTCTGTCACTTATTTAGATCCCAGTTACAGTACGGATACACTCCAGACACGGAAGTCATTCTGCTACTCATACAGATCTCAAACTTCAGATACAGTCCAGATACGCTCCAGACACAGTTGCCATTCTATCACTTATTCTGACTTTTTCCCCTGCCCAGAGATGCTCCAGACACGGAAGTCATTCTGTCGCCTATTCAAGATACAGTCCATATACGCTCCAGACACGGAAGCCATTATGTCACTTATTTAGATTCAAATCTCCAGATACAATACAGATACACTCCATACGTGGAAGTCAGTCTGTTATTCACTCAAGTTCAAGTACAGTTACAGCTCGGATACGCTCTAGACACGGACGCCATTCCCTTGCTCATACAAACTCAGTCTCCAGATACAGTTCAGATGCATTCCAGACACGGATGCCATTCTGATACTCATTCTTCTGACCTACAACTTACAATTAAACAAACATTCTTGATGGCATCTACAAGCCCATCTCCGACAAGATTCTGTCACCTCTCTAAATGGCATCTTTAAGCCCATTCCCTCAACTACATTTTGACGAGTGCAAATTTACGGGCACTCTAGTGTCCAATCATCTTTTACCTTCGAGTCACGAACGACAAAACTCACCAATCTAACTCTTCAGGTTCAAGAAGATTGAACAGCGGCAGCTGTTGTACCCAAAAATTTGCCCTCTCATTTTATCAATATTTCCCCTCACAAGACTCTTTGGATCCAAGACCAGTTAGGGTTTGCTCAACTCAAGACATCTCATTGCATTGATGACCTGAAATTAGGGTTTGAGTTTTCACAAGGATTTTTGGACTTCCAATGCCTATTGTGACTTTCATACTTCATGTTGGACTCCTAAGATTGCTCATACCAAGTTTCAAGCCTTGAATCAAATTTTTGCCCAATCAATTGGACAGTTGACCTAGAAATCAACTATATTGGGTAAAAAGTCAACTATGGCCAATTTACAGTCAAACCTCATAATTTTTTATCCACATAAACATTATAGACTCATATGAACCATTTGATCAAGTTTGGACCACAACTCCTCAAGAAATTTGATCAGATCATCAAAAGGGTAAAATGGTCATTTTTAGGGTTTTGACTACAGAAGGGCAATTTCTGATTTTTCACCTAGACAATGGAAAATTGGGTTCAAGCAAGGTTTCAAGGACTCAATGGCACCATCTTGACAAAATCACAAGGTTCAAAAGATCTCAAAAGCATTGGATTGATAGATGAATTTTCCAGTCAACTGATCAAAAATCATTTGTACACTGAAAAGTCAAACTTTGACTTTTTAGTCAAAATCAAGTGCCAAGGGTCATTTTTCATCAATATGTGTCAAAACATGAAACTTTTTCACCAAGAAACCTAATTTTGGAAATTAGGGTTTAAGATTGAAAATTTTCATAACTTAGAAATTTTCTCTGTTATGAAAATTTCTTATTTTTTCCCAACTTTTTCACCATGATGCAATTGGATTCAAAGAAAACTTCCAACATGAAAGTTGTAGTACTCCACAAAATATACAACTTTGATACAAAAAGTTTTCCCAAATGATGCTTGGATCTCAAGTTATGATTTTGTGAATAAGGGTCCATGAAACTTTTAACTTAGTGAAATTTTGCCCTAGTTTAGGCAGATTTTTGACCTATCTTCATGGCAACTTTTCACATAGTTCCAAGTGGAATATCAAAATGCATTTTAAAGATGAATTGTAGAGCATGTTACAAGCTTTCCAAAATGTCAAAGAACTCTCCAAGATCATCTATGGTTAGGGAGAATCGAAGGAATGAAAATGGCAATTTCTCACTTTTGTCTAAGGCATTTTGCACCATGTTACAACTTGCAAATCAGTTTGAATCATGTTTGTACTTGAATTACAGGTTCTAATCCTTTTTACACTCCAAAATTTAATGCAAATACAATTGTTAATGGCATTGTTTTGTTCTTTGAAGCTTTGTACAAAGGTTTAATCCAAAAATGGCATAAAGGTAACAATGCTACTTTGATAAAGTTAGCTTTTACAAACTTTGTTTATCTTGAGCCATGGACCTGATTTCTTGTGGCAAACAAGATCCATAAACATCAGAAAAAGCTCACCAACTATGTACAGGCCTTAAGCTAGCAAGTACAGCCTTTTCCTTTATCAACTCACCTTTTGCTTCAAAAGCAAGTAAGCTTGTAAAAGGTCCATAACTTGTGCATCTGTTAAAACCAAGCCTTGCTATCATTTCAAACAACCTCAGCATATTGTACCAAGCCAGAAACACGATTTGCCAAGCTCTCAAACACCCCAAAACACAAAATCACAAGTTCTTGCCCAAACAGGGCATCTTCTGCAGAACCACTTCCAAAGCATTTTCCACTCGTGCGTTTTGCCTTGAACCACTTCAAACAAATTCCCTACAACCCACCTGAACTATCCAAGCACCTGTCCAGCAAATGTAACTTCATTTTCACACTTCACCATTTTCATTTTGAAGCTTTTCAGGTTAACTTCTACAAAGATATTCAAGCCATTTCAAAGCAAGCTAATCATTGGGAAAGGTTGAGGGAAGTTCAAGCAAGCTCACAAGTACTTTAGGCCTCACCCAAAGTTGCTACATTGCCATATTCAACTTCAACTGAACAAGGTATTTGTTAACTTTCTATCTCCTTATTTAGACATCCTTAGGCTTAGGTTTGGGAAGCAAAAATGTAGTCTTTAATGTGCTTGAGTTGTACATATGTATAGTTCTTATTTATATTAACTGAGCTAGGAGAATTTGGAGAATGAACATGCTGAAAAAATTAGGTTAGAATTTAGGGCCACTAAAATTCTCTCTGGTCTTTGAGAGTTAGATCAAGTTTTTATATGGTTGGAATCGTGATTGAAAATGCTATAACTTTCATGTTGTAAATTTTTGATTTCATGCAAGCATAAGCAAGAACAGATTTTGAAGTACAGGGCGCGCGCGTTTTCTGTTTCTGGAGGACAGGGATGAAGTGAGAGTGGGCCTGGGCCTGGCTTAGTTCTGTTTGCACCCTCCATTGTGTTATTTGCACCCCATTGGCCCATTTTCTTTATTTTTTATATTTTCTCATTTCTTTTATATTTTCTGACTTTATTTATTTTTTCTAAATATTTAAAATCACAAAAAATATTCTCTTAATTTTTCACATTTTATTTTATTATTTTTATTATTTTCTTGGCATAAAAATAGTTTATTGAATAATATATACTTTATTTTCTTAAATAAAATTGTAAATAATATTAAAATACTTACATATTTTATTTTTATTATATTATACATATAAAATAATATTTTCTCACATATTTTATTTTTTAACATTTTTTGTATATATTTTTATTTATTTTAATGTACATAAAAATGAATAAATAAATAATATAGAATATATCTTTTTTAAACAAAAATTAGGGTTTCTTCCCCCTTTCAAAAATAATCATTTTTATTTTCTTATTTTTAAGACTTGAATAAATTTATTTTACATACATAAAATAAATACAAAAACAGTTTTGCATATTTACATTTTATTCCATATTTAAATACTTGTTTATTTATTTATTGTTGTATAAATTCAATTGGGTTGTAATAGTTTTAGGGCTTTATTTTGAGCAATATCCCCCTATTCAAACTTTTACCCCCCTTCCCATAATAATGTTGTAATAGTCTAGATTTTACTTTACGCATTTTAATGCTTTTATATGCATGCTTAGTAAAGATTAGGGTTTGTATGATGAGACCAAAATTAAACAAATAGCATGACCTAATGCAAGACAAAAAATGCATGAAAAAAGACAACAACTTGCACACAAGCACCCCTAGGGTTTCATCCACTTTGTTGCCTTAAAATGGCCATGGTATGCATGCTAGGTATCTTGGCAAAACAAAACAAAAGATCATAGTCCCTCGATGACGCTATCTTGGTTTCCTAAACAAAAATGATCTTAAGTCCCTCAAAGCTTGCTAAGATACTTGGCACCATTACTATCATGGTCATACGATGACCCACGCCCGTCCCGTTTAACATCCAAAGATAGGGTTGTTTACCAAATACAATGGTAAAACAACAATGTCAAAGGGTTAAAAATGCACAAGAAATACTTTTGATTAGGGTAGACAACTCCTAGTTACTTGATCAATTTGCAAACCATCCTTTCTATTTTCAAACAAACACACACACAATTTCAAAACAATTTCCAAACAAACTTTCAAACATTGAAACATTTTTCAAAAGACAAATATCTTTGTATACATTATTCAAACAAGAATCGTTACAAAGATTGCCAAAACGATGGCCTCTTTTCAAAATACTTTCAAAACCATACAAAGCACCATTTTAAACAATTGAAAAAGCAAAGCAACTGATTTAAACAAGTAACTAAGAGCCCATGGAAAACTATGGATGAAAAGGGTGCTAGCACCTTCCCTTTTCATAATCTACCCCCCCGAACCCAAGAAAACATCTCAAAGGTCTTTCCTGTGATTTTTGACCTTTCCTTTGGATAAAATAAAAAGTCGGTGACGACTCTTGCTAAACCGAAACATTTGCGAACACAAACACAAAACCTCAAGTCAGTTCTCCCACCGTATCACAGATATGAAAAAGGAGATTATTGATTTTGGGTATGCTTGTTTGACTTGTCAGAAGTCAAAGATTGAACACCAAAATCCTTTGGGTATGATGGAACCGTTCGGTATTCAAAAGTGGAAATGGGGCAGTATTTCCATGGATTTTGTGTCGAGTTTGTCGAAGACCGCTAAGGGTAATGATTCAATTTGGATAATAGTGATAGATTTATTAAATCGGCTCATTTCTTTCTGATTAAGATTAATCATTCCATGGAGAAGTTAGTTGAGATGTATATTTAAGATATTATGAGATTGCATGGTATACCTTCGAGCATTGTGGCTGATAGAGATCTGAGGTTTACGTTAAAGTTCTGGGAATATTTGCAGAAAGCTTTTGGTACTAAATTGAGGTTGAGTTCTACATATCATCTGAAGATGGAGGATCAGACAGAGATGACTATCTAATTGTGGGAAGATTTATTGAAGGCTTGTGTGTTAGAACAAGGATGAGCTTGGGATAGCCATTTTATCATTAATTGAGTTTACATGCAACAATAGTTTCATTGCTAGTATTGGAATGGCACCATGTGAAGCATTGTATGGTAGGAGATGTTGGACTTTATTGTGTTGGTATGCGTTAGGCGAGAGTGTTGTAATCGGACTTGAGATTGTGCAGGAGATGACTGAAAATATTAAGACGATTCAAGAGAAGATAAAGGCTTCTCAAATTTGTTAGAAGAGTTATCGAGATAAGAGGAGAAAATCACTTGAGTTCCAAATGGGAGATCATGTGTTTTTGAGAGTTACTCTGGTAACTGGTGTGGGTAGAGCTTTGAAGTCACAAAAGCTTACGCCGCGTTTTGTTGGTTTATATTAGATTATACAGAGGATGTGAGATGTATCCTATCAGATTGCTTTGCCATTTCCACTTGCTAACCTTCATGATGTGTCTCATTTAAGGAGATACATTTCAGACCCGCCTCATGTGATCAAAGTGAATGATGTACATGTGAGTGATAACTTGATTGTTGAGACATCATCCATGTGGATTAAGGACCGAGAGGTGAAATATTTATGGGTTAAAGAGATTATCTTGGTGAAGGTAGTGTGGGGAGGACCAATTGGTGAGAGCATGACTTGGGAGCGAGAGGATCAGATAAGAGAGTCTTATCTGACTCTGTTTCTGTCAGATAATTTTCGGGGATGAAAATTCTTTAAGTGAGGGAGAGTTATAACACCCTAAAATTTAAAATTATTTATTTAATTAACTATTTGTGATTATTTGTGTAATGTGTGATGATATATGGTGAGGTATTAGTGAGAGATAGGCGATAATTAGAATTATTTAGATTTAAATAATTTAGTTTATATTATTTAGTTTTATAATAAAATAAAGAGAATATTAGGTGTAGAAGTGCTAAGGGCGGTATGGGAAAAATAATGATGATTAGTGAGGGTATGATGAGAAGATCATAGAAAAGGTCTAAGGGTTAAACAAGTAACACAAGGAAACCAGAATTCAATTTGTACGATCGTGGAATTTGTGAAGAACGGAAGAGAGGCTATGGCTTACAGAGAGAAAAGAAGGAGAACTCGGTAGACCGTGAAGGAAGAGAATCAAATCACTAGGAATCGAGGTAAGGGGTGTAGTCGGGTTTTTTATGATTGAAATCGGGTTAAGGTAGATATAGGATTTTAGTTCTCTTTTAGATGGGTGTCGATAATTGTAGAACAAAATTAAGTTTTGAGTCAATCCCATGTTTATGCCCCTGTTAAGGTTTTGAACGTTTTAGGTATAATGCAAAATCATGAAATTATTGAATAAGGATTGATGAATTGTGTGAAAATTGATGCATATATGTTGTGTTAATGATATGTGTGATACGGTGGGAGAACTGACTTGATGGTTTTGCGTTTTATCACAAATGTTGTGGTTAGCAAGAGTCGCCATCGACTTTTCTTTTATCCAAAAGGAAAGGTGAAAAAGCACATGAAAGACCTTTGAGATTGTTTCTTGAGTTCGGGGGGTAGATTATGAAAAGGTAAGGTGTTAGCACCCTTTTCATCCATGGTTTTCCATGGGCTCTTAGTTACTTGCTGTTGTACCCCGAAATTTGCCCTCCCATTTTCTCAATGATTTCTCATCACAAGACCCTTGGAGCTCAAGACCCAGTCAGGGTTTCCTCTGCTCAAGACTTCTCCTTGCACTGTTGACCCAAATTAGGGTTTGTGTTTGCACAAAGATGTTTTGACCTAAATGGCCTAAGATGACTTTCATGCTTCATATTGGACTCCCAAGTTTATCCATACCAAGTTTCAAGTCTTGATTCCAAGTTTTGCCCAGTCAATTGGACAGTTGACCTAGAAATCAGCTGTATTGGGGAAAAAGTCAACTGTGGCCAATTGACAGTCAAATCTCATGAAAATTGACCCACATCAACATTATGAACTCACATGGACCATTTGATCAAGTTGGGATCACAATTCCACAAGAAATTTGATCAGATCACTAAAAGGGCAAAATGGTCATTTTTAGGGTCTTGACTGCACAAAGGCAATTTTTGACTGTTTGACCTAGCCAATGGCAAACCAACTCTCATATCAACTAACCAGGCCTTAAGCAAACTTGTCAAGCATATTCTAAACATTCATCCTAAGCTGAAACACGACCCTAACATCTCCAATACCTCCCCATTTCCAGAATCACCCTCAAACTGCACAAAAACAGGGTCTGCTGCAGTTTGAGTTCCAACTCTCATCCCTTTCATGCATTCTTGCTAAAACCACATCAAACACACCCCACAACATCCCTTGAAGCTAATCCAAACCTCAAACACGACCTGTAACATTCCCAGGCAACACCACCATTTTCATTTTCTTGTTTTGCAGCTGAAGTTCCATAGCTCGATTCAAAAAGTTTCAAGACAAAGTAAAGCTTGGAATAGCATCCCTGGACATCAAGGAATTTGTACCAATCATCACCTTGCTCTGAAAGTACCTCCATCATCAGATACAACTTCAACTGAACAGGTATATTTTTGAACTTCTAACTCTTAATGTAGGCATTGTTAGCTCTAGGTTTGTGAATAAGAAGTGTTCTACTCATGCCCCTGAAATTGTACATACTTTTACTTTCCATTTATTTTGCCTGAGCTATGAGAATTTAAGGTCTTAATGTTGATAAAAAGTTAGGTTAGGATTTAGGAATGATAAAATTCTCTCTCATTTCTGAGAGTTAGGAGGAGCTCTTTACATATTCAGAATCGTGATTCAATGCTTAACATTTTTGGTGTTGTAAGTTTTTGTTAAAACTCAAGGAATCAGGATGTTTGAATTCATACACCAAGCGCGCGTTTT
Source organism: Vicia faba (assembly GCA_948472305.1). Lineage (NCBI taxonomy): Eukaryota > Viridiplantae > Streptophyta > Magnoliopsida > Fabales > Fabaceae > Vicia > Vicia faba. The sequence goes on from OX451738.1 coordinate 1,509,939,242, forward strand.
TGAACAAGAACTGTCTGGAGGTTGAAGAAGGTCTTCATGGGCTGGGCCTGATTTGCTATTGCTTTTTACACACTATTTTTGCCTTCACACCTCCTTAGCCCATTTTTGTTTGTTTTAATGATTTTTTGACTTTTCTTTTTTTATTATGACTTATTTATTTTTGCTAATAATATTAAAAACATAAAAAATATTTTTCACACCATTTTTATATTTTTTAGGCATTTATTTGTTTATATTGATAGTTGTGCATAAATAATATATAAATACTATTATTTAGAATAACTAGAAAAATAATGCAAACACATTTATTTTTTAATTTTTATTTTATTTTATCTTCTGAAAATATTTTATATAAAATACACTTTTTTTATAAATATTAAATATTATTATTTTGTATATATAGTATATATTTAGTAAATAATAAAGATATTTATATATATATATATTAGTATATTTAGGTTAAAATACAAAAATACATGCATTTTTCTTTTATTAATATTTGATCTCAAAAAATACCCTTTTTTATAAATATACTTCATTTTTATTTTATTTTGTATATAATAAATAAATACTTGTATATATTAAATAATTAATATATTTACTTAATAAATTAGGGTTTTGCCCTTAAAACACAAAAACTCCAAAAAAATAATATTTTTTTATTTTGATTATTTGACATATAAAAAATACCTTTTTCATACATATAAAAAACCTTTTGCATCTTGCATATTTATTTTATTTCCATTTAATTTGTGCAATCAATTATCTTGTAAATAATTCCAAATTGATGTAATAGCTAGGTTTAAATTCCTTGTCAAAAACCCCCATTTGAACATTTGTACCCCCCTTCCCATATGGTGTTGTAATAGCTTAGGAACTTTAATTTTCGCACTTTAATGCTTTCTAAATATACCATGCTAGAATTAGGGTTGTATGCAAATAAAAAGAACAAAAATAGTTTGACCTAATTTCAAGATAATCAAGCATGAAAATGGACAACACTAATCACACTTGCACCCCTAGGGTATTCCACTTGTTGTCTTTAATAAATGGGCCATATTGCATGTTAGGTTTCTTTGGGCAAAACAAAAACATTCAAATGATCATAGTCCCTCGATGACGCTTTCGAAAGTTTCCTAAAAAATGATCAAGTCCCTTAAAGGAAAATTGCCCAAAGATACTTGGCACCATTGCAATTATGGTCTAAACGATGACCCGCGCCCGTCCCTTTCACATCCTAACACAAGATTGACCACCAAATGCAATGGTGGAACAAAATTGTTAAAAGGGTTGAAACATAACAAAAATCTTTGAGAATTTTAGGGTAGATAGCTCTTAAGTACTTGTCAACTTGCAAAACAAAAACACTTGCCTATTTTTCAAACCACACTTTCAAAACAAACTTTCAAAAACCTTGAAACATCTTTTCAAAAAGACAAACACCTTTTGTAAAACATTTGAGTAAAGAATTGTTACAAGGGTAGCCTAGACAAGGCATCTTTTTCAAAACATTTTCAAAACCACACACAAAGCACCATTTCAAACAATTGAAAACCAAGGCAAGTTAATCTAAGCAAGTACCTAAGAGCCCATGGATAACCATGGATAGAAAGGGTGCTAATACCTTCCCTTTCTATAATCTACTCCCCGAACCCAAGAAAATATCTCAAAGGTTTTTGCTGTGCTTTTTAAACCTTTCCTTAGGATAAAATAAAAAGTCGGTGGCGACTCTTGCTCAACCGAAACATTTGCGAAAACAAACGCAAAACCATAGTCAGTTCTCCCACCGTATCACACTTGCTATATCACTTTCTTTTGTTTTGAAATAGTGCTTTGTGTGGTTTTGAAAGTATTTTGTAAAAGAGGCCATTGTTTAGGCAATCTTTGTAATGATTCTCGTTCGTAAGAATGTATACAAAGATGTTTGTCTTTTTGAAAATGTTTTCAATGTTTGTAAGATGTTTGGAAATGTGTGTGTTTGTTTTAAAAATAGCAAGGATAGTTGGTTTGAAATGGATCAAGTAACTAGAAGTAACCTACCTACTCAAATGTCTTTCTTGTTCATTTTATTTTCCTTTGGCATTGTTGTCTTACCATTGATTTGGTAAGCAACCCTATCTTTGGATGTAAACGGGACGTGCGCGGGTCATCGTATAACCATGATTAGCAATGTTGCAAAGTATCTTAGCATTTTTTAGGGACCAAGATCATTTTGTAAGGCAACTTTGAATAGCGTCATCGAGGGGCTATGATCTTATACTTGTTTGTTTTGCTAAGATACTTCACATACGTAATATGGCCATTTTTGTATAAGGCAACTAAGTGGAGTAACCATTGGGGTGTTTGTGTGCAAGTGTATTTATTTTCATGCTTGATTTTGTCTTGGATTAGGGTTTTCTATTTGATTGTTTTTATCTTGCCATACAAACCTTAATTACTAGCATGTTATGTAAAAGCGATAAATTGCATAATTTAAAGATTACTACACTATTACAACATTTTATGGGAGGGGGGGTATACAAATTATAAATGGGGATTTGCAATAATGTAAATCTAATTAAGCTATTACAACCAAATCAAATTTGTACAAATATTTGAATATACAATATAAATTAAATATGCAATGGTATGTATATGCAAGAAAAAAGATTTTTGTTTTGTTTTTTATATGAAAAAAGTTTTTGAACTAAACCTAATAATTTAAAAAAAGGAAGTTATTTTTAGAAATTGGTTAAACCTAATTTCTAATTTGTTAAAAGAAAATAAAGTTCTTTAAGTATTATTGTTGTGTACTTTTGTTTTAAGAAATAAAATAAAGTGTGAAGGAAATACTTTTGATGTTTGTTGATTAAGGGAATGGAGAGTGATAGAGAAAATAATAAAATAAAAAAAGGAAAAAAGAATCAGCGTGTTGCTGATAAAAATGAAGTCAGAAGTTCTGACCCTGGCACGCTGCAAAACAGAAACCTGTTAGTGAAAATGTATAAGCTCAGAGGTTCTGAACCCACTGGGAATACAGTAGTTTTCAGAAGTTCTGATATTAATGGTAACAAAACAGACTCCAGAAATGTTGGCGCCACTGACAGAACTTGGTCTCTCTCTATGCTAGTCAGAACATTTGTAATTTGGTTATTTCTCCACAGAACAGAAGACATGCATAGAACAGTTATAGCAGGTGTCATGGTGTTTCAGAAAATAAGAAATATCAGAACTATAAATCAGAGGTAAGCATGTATTTTCTAATCCTAACTCTGAGTTGTAGTTTCTTTAAGAAGTTCTGAACTGATTTATTCTCTACTTAAGCAGGCAGGTGCATGAAATCTCAGAATATATACAACATCATAAACATGATATCTACATTGTATTTTTGAGCATGTAAATCTGGTAATGCTTAAGTAATGTGGTGAGGGTCAGCAGAAACTTACCTTGCAGTTGGAAGAAGTTCTGTGAACTAGAGTTAACCTCAACTCTGATGATGCTCTGAACAGCTTCTTCACGTATTCAGTAAGATGGAAGTTTTAAACTTCTGGGGATGGCAAGGAGGTGATGTTCTGATTTCTTTGAGTGGATGGATGGAGAGTGTATAGTAGTATGAACACAGAAGTTTAGGCAATTTCCAACGTGTGGGTCAGAAACTGTGTGAATGGTTTTTAGTCAAGAAATATTTGAGAACAAGTGGAGTTTTGAATGCAAGGAATCAAAAGTTAACAAGGTTTTATGTTTTGTGTTTACAGTTCTTGGAACTCTTGGAATTTTGGCAGGGAATCAAGGCTTTTCTTTCTCAAATTTTTGACCTCTTTCACAAATTTTTCTGGACCCCTTCTCAGTGACCAATGGTGTTCTATTTATAGGCAAAGTTTTGTGGGTTTGAAATGTCAAGTTGCGCCAACATCATACGCTATATGCTGACTTGCTCTTGAAGCAAGTTCAAAAAAGGTGTGATAGTTGACAGTTTTTAGCTTAGGCTGGATTAGCAAGCAGGGATTAAGGAAAAGTGAACCCACAGCAAAAAGTAGCGCATGGACCCTTACCCAATTATGTACAAAAGTATTTCTACACTACACGTGGAGAGATCCTTTGGACAAAGACTCAAAAGTGGTTGTGAGCATTAATGGGCATTAAATGATGATGAGATTTGTCAAAGTCAGAAATCCTGTAATGTGAGATTTTGCATCATTGCTTAATTCTAGATCAGAAGTTCCATTTTAGCGTAGTCTAGAACAAAACACCCTACTTCTGATCTTAGTATCCTGTTGCCTTAGCATACTCTGAAGGATTCCCCAGGTTTTCCAGTAACCTTCTTTGATTTACCTTTGAAAACTCTGGATTAGAAGTTCTGCTTCAATGTAGCATCCAATCTTCTGATCCTCTTACCTTCTGGCTCCAGCATGTTCTGAAGGAGCTTTCAGGCTTCGTATTACAGTTTATTACCTTCTTTGCATTACCCTAGCAAACTCTGACTGAACTTGCGTAGATGCTGAAGAGCCATGTTCTGAATGAAGACTATGTGCTGAACCATGTTTACAACTTCTGACTGCACCTGCCTGGAGGCTGGCTCAGAAGTTTTGAAGTGTCATTTTTTCTTAAATACTTAGAAAAAATCCCAAGTATTTAGAAATTTGGCTTTTCCATAGTAAATTTGACTTTTGAACTTTTTGATGATACAAACTTCATATTCCAACATGTTTTGATGAAATATGATTTCAGAGATTTGATTCTGATCCAAAAGTCAAAGTTTGACCTTTTAAATGTGAAAATGAATATTTTACCCTTGCAGGCGACTTTCTTGAAAAATTTGTAATTCAAAGCTCGGGATTGGATGGAAGTAAACCTGAGGATCCAGGGCGATTTCTTGAGAAAATGAGAGGGAAAATTTTGGGGTACAACAACTGCCCCAGTTCGATCTTCTTTAACCTGAAGAGTTAGATTGGCGAGATTTTCCATTCGTGACTCGAAGGTGGAAGATGATTGGACACTAGAGTGCCCAAAAATTTGCACTCGGCGGCGATAAGAGGAATGGGCTTAAAGATGCCATTTAGAGAGGTGATAGAATCTTATTGGAGATGGGCTTGTAGATGCCATTCAAGAATGCTTGTTGAGATGTAATTTGTAAGTTGCACATCAGAATGGCGTCCGTGTCTGGAGCCTATTTGTATTGAGTCTGAATGAGTATCAGAATGGCTTCCATGTCTGAAGCGTATCTGAGATGTGTCAGGAGTTGAAACTTGAATGAGTATCTGAATGACTTGCAGGTCTGGAGAATATCTGAATTGTATCAAAAGTTGAATGAGTATCAGAATGGCTTCCAGGTCTGGAGCGTATCCGAACCGTATCAAAAGTTGAATGAGTATCAGAATGGCTTCCGGGTCTGGAGCGTATTTGAACTATATCAAAAGTTGAATGAGTATCAGAATGGCTTCTGGTTTTGGAGCGTATCTGGACTGTATCAAAAGTTGAATGAGTATCATAATGGCTTCCGGGTCTGGAGCGTATCCGAACTGTATCAGGAGTTGAATCTTGAATGAGTATCAGAATGGATTTCGTGTCTGGAGCATATCTGGACTGTATCAAAAGTTAAATCTGAATGAGTATCAAAATGGCTTCCGAGTCTGGAGCGTATCCGAACTGTATCAAAAGTTAAATGAGTATCAGAATGGCTTCCGGGTCTAGAGCGTATCTTAACTGTATCAAAAGTTGAATGAGTATCAGAATGGCTTTCAGGTCTGGAGCGTATCCGAACTGTATCAAAAATTGAATCTGAATGAGTATCAGAATGGCTTCTGGGTCTGGAGCGTATCCGAACTGTATCAAAAGTTGAATGAGTATCAGAATGGCTTCCGGGTCTGGAGCGTATCCGAACTGTATCAAAAGTTGAATGAGTATCAGAATGGCTTCCGGGTCTGGAGCGTATCTGAACTGTATCAGGAGTTGAATCTTGAATGAGTATCAGAATGGCTTTTGTGTCTGGAGCATATATGGACTGTATCAAAAGTTGAATTTGAATGAGTATCAGAATGGCTTCCAGGTCTGGAGCGTATCTAGACTGTATCAAAAGTTGAATCTGAATGAGTATCAGAATGGCTTCCGGGTCTGGAGTGTATCCGAACTGTATCAGGAGTTGAATCTTGAATGACTATCAGAATGGCTTCCGTGTCTGGAGCGTATCTGGACTGTATCAGGAGTTAAATGGTAGCTGTTAACCTTATCCTGAAAAGGGTAAAATGTTAGCTAGAATGCAAAGTCACGTTGTATGAAATGCATGGTGTAATGTATTTGTTTTATCAATGTTTATGATAAATGTATGCGATGGATGCGCATGTGAGCTGATTTGTTGTATTGCTGTCGGATTGAGGAAATTAAATCCCTGAATGATGTTGAGGATATGTGAATCTTCATGTCTTGAAGCTGAAGTATCGATGAACATTTGTCGAGAGAAGTAAATTCTGTAGTGAGGATAATTCCATGTACTGCTTGCAAGTTCTGCTTGGGGAATCTGGAGAAATTGGATGATTTCTACCGGGGATTGATAAACTGGAAGCTTTGTTCCACTGGGGAGTAGCTGGGAATTTTGTTTCGCTGGGGAGTTATTGAAAACTCTGCGGGGAGGGAATATGGAATGGTCTAGAGATATGTTCTTATCCTTTCGACCCATCAATAATTGCCTTTCTTATTTTGTTTATTTGTAACCAGTGATTATGTTCAAATGCATATGTTCAACAATGAATCATTAGACGTTTTTAAAAACAAAACACAAGTGTAAAGGAAAAGACAAATAGTTTTTGCACTTTCAAAAGGATATCTTTGTATTGACCTTGAATAAGTATTTTTGTACAAGGGGACAAACATTCTAGTAAGAGAATGTTGTCGTAAAAAAGAGAAATTTTGATATAAAGAAAAGACAGTTATGTGTATAAAACCCCATGGGGTTTCCATTCTGCTATAGCCTTCGTATCTCCGAGAATCTTGTCCATTTTTGCCTTGTCCGAAGTTGATTGAATTGATCAGAACCACTTAGTTTTTCAGTTGAAGTCAAAGGTTGTCCGTCAAATGATCCGATGGGACATAGTCATACGCTTTAATTCCCTAACTTTTTCCTGGACCGCCCTTTCGGGTTTTCAGTCCACCGGGAAACCCTTTTTTGCCCAAGTCGCCCTTTCGGGTTTTCAACTTGCCGGGTGTACAGATTTTTTTTATTTTATCCCTAATTTTTGCCCGAACTTTTGGTCCGCCAGGATGCCCTTGTTTTGCCTAGGTATGTCAACCTAGCGGGTCTCTTATGCGTAGTATCTTTTGACTATGTCTGGGTTCGCAGGGTGTGGCAGGTCGTCGCCATCCATGGTGGTCAAGATCATTTCCCCACCGGAGAAGATGTTTTTGATTACAAATGGTCCTTCATAGGTAGGAGTCCACTTGCCCCTGGGATTACTTTGTGGCAAGATGATACGTTTGATCACTAGATCCCCAGCTTGATAAACTTGGCGTTTAACTTTCTTGTTGAAAGCCTTGATCATCCGCTTTTGATACATTTGACCATGGCAAACAGCAGTAAGTCTCTTTTCATCACTCAAATTCAGTTAATCAAGTCGAGTCTGGATCCAATCATCTTCATTCAACCCTGCATCCTTCATAATTCTTAGAGAGGGGATCTGAACCTCAATAGGTAGGACAACTTCCATGCTGTAAACTAAAGAATAGGGTGTTGCCCCGGTTAATGTACGAGTTGTGGTACGATACCCGTGGAGAGCGAATGTAACATCTCATGCCAGTCCTTGTATGTGACTGTCATTTTTTGTATGATCTTCTTAATGTTTTTATTCACAGCTTCGACAGCACCATTCATCTTTGGCCAATAGGGAAAAGAATTGTGATGCTGGATCTTGAATTTCTCGCATAACACAATGATCATAGTGTTATTGAGATTTATACCATTGTCAGTGATGATCCTTTCCAGGATATCGTACCGGCAAATAAGGTTTTGTTTGATGAAGCAGGCAACAACATTCTTGGTAACGGAGGCGAAGGAAGCTGCTTCAACCCACTTTGTAAAATAGTCAATGACCACTAGGATGAAGCGGTGTCCATTGGAGGTTGTAGGCTTAATCTCTCCAATCATATCAATTCCCCATATAGCAAAGGGCCAAGGAGCCGTCAAGACATTCAGAGGAACCGGAGGTATGTGCACCTTGTCAGCATAAATTTGACACTTGTGACATGTTCGAGAATATTGATAGCAATCTGCTTCCATGGTAGACCAATAATAGCCTGCCCGTAGGATTTTATTTGCCATCGTATGCCCACTGGATGGGTGTCAAAACTACCTTCATGTAAATCAGCCATGATCTTTTTAGCTTCAACTTTATCCACACACCAAAGCAAAATAGAGTCATGATTGCTGTGATCGGTGGAAATAGAACTGACTGTTTTGAAATGCTGGTTCGCGAAATGTCGCGGTAAGCAAGAGTCGCCACCGTCTTATATGTTCTCCAACAAGGAAAGGACAAAAGCACAGCAAAATTCCTTTTCGATATGTTTCTCGGTTCGGGAGGTAGATTATAGAAAGGGAAGGTGTTAGCACCCTTTCTATCCGTGGTTATCCATGGGCTCTTAGGTACTTGCTCACTATGTTTTCAAAATGTTTTGCTTTTCTTGTGTTTGTGTGTTTTGAAAAAGTTTGTTTGAAAAACTTCTAGGTAACTCTTGTATCAGTCCTCAAGAGTGTATGAAGTGTTTGTTTGAAAAGAGTGTAAGTGCGAAAAGTTGTTTTGTTTTGAAAGAGCAAGTACCCAGGAGAAATCTACCTACTCAAAAGAAATTAAGTTGTGTAAATGTCCTTTAGACAGTACTATCCCACTATTGAGAAGTAGGTAGCACCGTTGTTGGAGTTATTCGGGTCAATTCGATTATAGGGACATGTGGTCACCAAAGCAATAGTAGGACGCCTTAGCGATAACCCTAATGTCCTAGATCCTTTTTATCCGAGGCAACCGTTTCGAGGTAACTTGGATCTTTAGACAGGAGGGCGACCTCTAAAACACCCTATACTCAATGACCACGTCGAGGCAACCAAGTGAGGCGTACCCTAGGAGTGGCATGTGCGAGTGTGTCAGGATTCAGTTTAAATTATCTTTGCACATGGATTATGGTGAGCTACGAGTTGATTTTATTTTTCAGGCAAGTCTTGTCATGCATAGTTAACAGTTAATAATTATGCGGAAAGTAAATTGCGGAAAGTGAATCTACGCTATTACAAGGCGTCGGGTATTTACATCGCCAAAAGCAACCCTTGAAAAGTAAATGCGAGAAAATAAAGAAAGCGGTAAAAAGAGGTCCTAATTGTCTATTACATTCTCGGAGCAGATACATAAATATGATCAAGAAATAATATGCGCGCGAAGAAATTAAATCAGAGAAGTCCTTAGGGTTTTGACCCTTTTTGAGAAAAAAAATGGAATTTTGGTCCTTTTTGCAATTAATTAAACCTAATTCTAATTAAATAATTAAAAGAAATAAGTATTTTTTATGTTTTTTATGTTTTAATGAAAATAAAATAAAAAGGATTAAAATTGTCAAAAGAAAAACCCTAATTCTAGATTGATTTTATTTATTGTGGAAAAAGTCAAAGTTAACCTAATTAACTGAATTAATTTATGTTAGAATTTATTTACAAAAATAATGAATTAATAGTGAAATTAATTAAATAATAATAGTAATAATAATATTTTAGTTTTCTGAATTTATTATGAAAATAATTAGTTAAGTTAATTAAATAATAATAATTAATAATAATAAACTAAATAAAAATAATATAAAGAAAGAAAGAAAAAGAACCAAGGGGGGTGTTGGCCCATCAAGGAGGTGAAGAAGCAATTTCTGGCCCATTAGTCTCAAGCCTTGTTTGACTTTCTTTGATTGTCCAGATACGCATTGATTAGGAACATGGTACTCATCATCTTTTGGCCACTGGATCTGCTTTGCCAGCCACTTGGCATGCTGAAGCGTGAGGTATATGATGTACATCTTGTTGGAAACCTGCACATGATCACGTTATGAAAAATATTATAAGAGTTTTGGGGGACCTGGGAATCGAACCCAGGTCCCAATGGTCACCAGCCAACGCATCATCCACCAAGCCACTTGCACGCGTTTGTATTTAGAATAACAAGCAATTATAATATAAAAAATCAACGCATATGCTGTAAAACAAAACACGCGCGCCTTTTTATTTGAATGAACCAATGATATATCAACAGCACATCATCTTCTTCCTTTGCCTGCATCAAAACATATTAGATGGCGGGGGTTTTTAACCCCCATAAACTGTAACAAGGAAAAATAGCGATTAGCCCTAGGATGAATATAAATATTTCGCGAGTACGGCTTTATGTTCGTCTTCTTCTGAAGGTTTTAACCATATGCCTTAGAGGTTCTATTTTTTCCTGAATAGCAAAGCCCCAAATTCAAAGCTTGGAAACCCTAGAAAAGGTTCATGGTGTCTTTGGATTCTGGGTGTTTTAATCCAATTAACCTATGCCAAAAGCTTCGTACAGTCCCTAGCAACACAAAACGATCACAAAAAGATGTTAAATATGCATGAATCAATGATTACGATTTTGGAAAAATGCTTCAAACCGTGGGTCTGTTCTTGACGATTTCTTGAGTTTTAGCACGTGAGTTTGATTGCTACACGTTTCTCACACCTCCAGCAATGTGTTTGAATCACTATAATGCTTTGAATTGGCCTGGAATATGAAAATCAGTTTTGACTTTTCTTTGAATTATCTTGAATTGGTTATGGCCTTTTTGCAGCTTCTTTCACGTGTGCATGAGTAGGATTAGCTTGTGTACTTATAGGAGAATGAAACTAGGTTAAATCTTTTCCAAGAAATCCATGGAATTGATGTTTGTATATTTGATTTGCAATCATATATTTTTGAATCTTTTTGACTGGAAAAACTTGCCAAACTTGGAGATTCTTGTCCCTTTGATTTGCACACGAATTTCCAGCATATCTTGAGCTTGTTTGCTTCACAAAAAGATTGAAAAAATCAAATCTTTGTATTTCCTACATTTTAAATTAATTAAATGAATTAAAATCAATTAAAAATCCAATTAATTAATAAAAAATAAGAAAATAAATTCAAATAGGCTTGATGGGTCATTCATAGGCCATGGATAAAGTTTCAAGAAGAAATTTGAGGCCCATTAGCAAAAACAAAGGGTTTTGAGCAAAGTTGACTTTTGCAAATTCATAAAAATTTCCCAACTTCTCCAATGCATATCTTGCTCAATTTTGATCATATGAACATGTTCTTGGACATTTTGGAAAGGTCTTGAAGTCCTCTAACCAATGCCTTTGGTCCCATGTAATTTGGATTTACCAATCTCAAGTTATGGCCTTTTACTCAAAAGGTACTTTTGTTGACTTTTGAATTTGACCTATAATGTAGAAATTGATAACTTTTTGTGAGAGCATTTCTTGGACTTGGAATGTGAAGATGGATTGTAGGAAATGTCATCCCCTTCAAAATTAGAATTGGATGGAGTTTTTCTGATGAACCATGAAAAAGTTATGCCTTGGTCAAGATACAGTTGACTTTTCTATTGTCCAAAAATAGTAACTTTTTGCATCTTGATGATTTTTGAGCCATTCTTGTGGAATCATGATCAAGACTTGATCAAATGATGATTGTGGACTCAAAATAAGATGTTGACCAAAAATTATGACTTTTGACTGCAAAATGACCATTTTGCCCTTGTAGTTGACTGTGGATCAAATGAGGCTTTTGACTGTGCAAATTGGCATTGTGAGTCTTGAAACTTGACATGTAGATGTTTGAGAATGTATATAGGCCTATGAGACTTGATTTACCCATTGAAAACCTCAAATTCCTTGAAAGAAACAAAATCCTAATGTTGACTGGCTTAGGAGGCATTTGGACTGTGCAACCCTTGAGAAATCTTGAACCATTTGAAGATGATTCTTGACAAATCTTGAAGAATATGGGAGGGCAAATTTTGGGGTACAACAATTGCCCCTGTTCAATCTTCTTAAACCTGAGGATGTAGATTGGCTTGCGTGCCTTTCGTGATTCGAAGGTGGAAGATGATTGAACACTAGAGTGCCCAGAAATTTGCACTCGCATAGTGTAGTATCAGCAATGTGATGTCGGGACTGGGCTTATAGATGCCATTTTGAAGGATAATGGATAAGAGGATGGGCTTACAGTTGCCATCTGGGGATGCGACAGAATCTTGTTGGGAATGGGCTTATGGGTGCCATTTGGAGATATGATGGATAGGAGGATGGGCTTATAGATGCCATCCGGAGATGTAATGGATAGTTGTGGAGATGGGCTTAAAGATGCCATTTGGAGATTGTTTGTTGAATTGTAACTTGGTAGGTTGAAAGAAGGAACCTGTGTAGGGTTTCCTGATGATGAGCTCGTGTAAAACTGCATCTGGAATTGAGAAGGAAACTTGTGTAGAGTTTCTTGATGACGAGTCCGTGTAAAACTGCATCTTGGAAGGAAAGAAACCTGTGTAGGGTTGACTGATGATGAGTCTGTGTGAAACTGCATCTTGAAGGAAGGAAACCGGTGTTGGATTGACTGATGATGAGCCTGTGTGAAACTGCATCTTGGAAGGAAAGAAACCTGTGTAGGGTTGACTGATGATGAGTCCGTGTGAAACTGCATCTTGGAAGGAAAGAAACCTGTGTAGGGTTGACTGATGATGAGTCCGTGTGAAACTATATCTTGGAATAAAGGAAACCTGTGTAGGGTTTCTTGATGACGAGTCTGTGTAAAACTTCATCTTTGGAAAGAGAGAACCTGTGTAGGGTTTCTTGGTGACGAGTCCGTGTAAAACTTCATCTTTGCAAAGAGAGAACATGTGTAGGGTTTCTTGGTGACGAGTCTCTGTAAAACTTCATCTGGAGTGGAGAAGGAACCGGTGTAAGGTTACTTCGGGATAAGTTCGTGTAAAACTTCCGGGTGAACCGGGGTAAGGTTATTTTGAGATAAGTTCGTGTGAAACTTCAGGAGGAACCGGGGTAAGGTTACTGTGAGATAAGTTCGTGTGAAACTTCAGGATGAACCGGGGTAAGGTTACTGTGAGATAAGTTCGTGTGAAACTTCAGGATGAACCGGGGTAAGGTTACTTTGAGATAAGTTCGTGTGAAACTTCGGGAGGAACCGGGGTAAGGTTGCTGTGAGATAAGTTCGTGTAGAACTTTGTCTTGGAACTGAGGAGGAACCGGTGTAGGGTTTCCTGAGGACGAGTTCGTGTAAAACTTCGTCTTGGAAGGGAGGAGGAACCTGTGTAGGGTTACTTTGATGATGAGTTCGTGTAAAACTTCATCTGAAATTGAGAAGGAACCGGTGTAGGGTTTCCTGATGATGAGTCCGTGTAAAACTTCATCTGAAATTGAGAAGGAACCGGTGTAGGGTTTCCTGAGGACGAGCCCGTGTAAAACTTCGTCTTGAAAGGGAGGATAAAACGGTGTAGGGTTTCTTGATGATGAGTCCGTGTAAAACTTCATCTTGGAATTGAGAAGGAACCGGTGTAGGGTTACTTGACGATGAGTCCGTGTAAAACTTCATCTGAAAGGAAGGAACCGGTGTAGGGTTGTATGAGGATGAGTCCGTGTAAAACTTCATCTTGGAAATGAGAAGGAACCGGTGTAGGGTCGCCTGATGATGAGTTCGTGTAAAACTGCATCTGAATGGGAGAAGGAACCGGTGTAGGGTTGCTTCATGATGAGTCCGTGTAAAACTTCATCTGAAAGGAAGGAACCGGTGTAGGGTTGCTTCATGATGATCAAGTAGATAATTGTCCTGTCTGGTTTCAGGTATTAACCCATGATCAGTCGTCCACAGAATTTTCCTGGCTTGTTACAGGTGTTGATCTGGAACTGCAAAGGTAGATGGTAATCATCTTTTGATTGACCTTTTCCTGGAAAGGCAAAGTATTAGTTGTATGTAATGTCATGATGTATGAAATGCATGATGTCATGATGTTCTCAAAACGAGATCGTGTCGTATGCACTTTATCATGTATGTAAATAGGAGATATGAAATGTGAAATGTTTATGAATGTATTTTCATCCGGGAAAATAAATCCTTGACGAATGTCGGGAGCTTGTTAAATCCTGGGCTGATATTGAAGAGTAGAGTTCTTCGTCTCCGTTGGGGATGATGAACGAAGATGATTGCAAGAATAAACCTGTAGGAGAAGATGACTCCGTCGGGGAATAAACCTGATGGAGAGATTACTCTGCGGGGAATTACTCTATGGGAAGAGATACTTTGCTGAGATTTTGATGATACCTCCGCTGGGGATTCCGTTGATAAGCTCTGTTGAGGAATTTTGATGAACTCCACTGGGGGTAGGAAGAACTTTGCCGAGGACGATCTTTTCATTGCAATTTGCTGAGGATAACCCAGTTAGACTCTGGTGGGGGATAATCCTTTGAATATGGTCGGGGAGAGATTTTTTGTACCCTGCAGGGAATAAGCTTCCAGAATCTACTGGGGAAATGATTCAACTCTCCTGGGGAAACTTTTGAGGAAATGGCTCCACTGGGGGGGGATCTTGTATTCCGCCGGGGAACAATCTTATATTTCTGTCGAGGAATATTAAGACTGTTGGGGATGCTTGCTGAGGAATATCTGTATACCCCGCTGGGGAATATTAAGATCTTCTGGGGATACCCAACTTTTCCAGGACTGATGGTAGACCAACTCTGCTCGGGGGAGAGTATTGCTGACTTTCTAGGGATACTGTGCCTTTTTGGGGATGATGGGAGACCAACTCTGCTTGGGGAGAGCATGGTTGATTCTTGTCTTACTCTGCGGGAGATGAAAGTATCTTGGTCATACTCTTCAGCTGAACTTACCTTGGTACCTTGGTTGGCAGAGCAGTTTGTACAGTTCGGACAATTCCTATTGCCCCAGTTTCTACGGGAGAAGAAGGTACCTGTGGAGGTGCTTGACCACTGCCGATTGACAAATCTTCTTCTAGTAGGCAAGTGACGAGATGACGGGACATAGTCGTACACTTTTGATCCCTAACTTTTGCCTGGACCGCCCTTTCGGGTTTTCAGTCCATCGGGATACCCCTTTTTTCCCAAGCCGCCTTTTCAGGTTTTCGACTTGTCGGGTGTACATATTTTTTCATTTTCGTCCCTTATTTTTGCCCGAACCCTTTTGGTTCACCGGGAAGCCCTTATTTTTGCCTAGGTCCGTCGACCTAGCGGGTCTTTGATTATGCGTAGTATTTTTTTTCGACTATGTCCGTGCTCTCAGGATGTAGGGAGTTGTCACTGTCAGTAGTGTTGTGTTGTCATATTACCAGAAGATGTTTGATCGTACCAGATTTGTCGCTGGAATTCATGTCCAATGCCCCAAGTGATTCAGATGGAGATCTGCCCCTGGCTATTTGGCATTTTGAGAGATTCCTTGAATCTTGACTGGACTGCCCCAGATGATAGACCATGATCATGTCGTTCCCCTTGATTGGAAGTGTTTTTCCATTTGATGTGACCCTTGAGAAGATTTTGTTCACTAGATATTCGTCGTGCGAATTTCTCTGCTGTTGAACAAATAGTCATATGCAAACAATATTATTTCAAGAATGCAAAGCTTATGTCTGTCTTGAAGTTTTTGAAAATGCAGTTTTCAATAAACAAGTGATTTTTTTTTTGTAAACTGTGATGTCAACTCAAGATTTTACAGCAAGCCCTACAGGAGTCAGGATACCTTTGGTAACAATATGCTTTCGAACTAACCCATGCTTCAGCTAGAACTTTTAAGGGTTGTAACCTGGCCTGGTTCACGGTTTAATAAACAAAGGATAAAGGCTCAAATTTTATTTGTACCCACCCGTTCTTCGTGATGTTCTTCGATCCTAAACTCAGCTAATCGGGCATTTAGATCCTGTTTGAGTCTTTGCTCTGATATACCAGTGATGGTTCGGATAATGATAGTTTATTTTGAATAGGCAGTCATTTCCTTTTCTTTTTTTTTTGTTGAGGGTTTGCAGGACCTCTTTCTTTTTTATTTCGGTATCCCTGTTTTTTTTTTGAACTATTTCTTTTTGTGATTACAGTCAGCGGGATGTCCCAGTTTTTGTAAGTCTCCTTCATAGGTTTTAACTTATTAGGCTTTTGTTTTTGAGAGATAATGACTGCCTGTCTTGACGACTATAGGGAACCATTACTGTCTTTTGTTTCGGAAGGACTTCTTTGGTACCATTCATTGTGCACCTGGATCAACTGAGAGAACTACCCTGCCCTAGGTTATGATTAAGGGTTTTAATTTTCGAAAAGAAAAACTCCAACTTCTTTGGCTCAAAGGGGTTGACGAGGGATTATCTTCCTTATAACTCCACTGTTTAGGATTTGAAACAATGCCTGTACCTCATCAGCGGGGTCTGTTCAAAAGCATACTGTAAAGATCGTGGTATCGTTTTCGTCATCCTCCCTCAAAAGGCTTAGAAAAAAATTTTAATCGAGAGTTGATCATCACAAAATGAAAGCAATTTTAAACATAGTGAAAACAATTACTTCAAAACAGACACGTGTAATGCATTAATGAAATAAAAGAGTTTGACATGATAATTGTTTGAATAAGCAAAGAAAAATACAACTTCAGAATTTAAATGAACAAAAGTCTCTCAATCCTAGCCATGTTTTGGCAAGGGAGCAGTGATCACATTGGGAGTCTCAGAAGGCTCGAATTCGATCTCCTTAGCATCAATCATATTTTGGATCTTGTATTTCAGCGCCCAACAATCGTCAGTATCGTGCCCTGGGCTACCAGAATGATAAACACACCTCGCATCTAGGTTGTAGTTTGGAGAAGAAGTCTTAGGATTCGCAGGAGGGTTTATCACCGCAATCAAATTCATCTTCAACATGTGCTGCAATGCTTGTGACAATGGCATGTTGATGTTGGTGAACTGTCTTTTAGGCTCGTCCGGCCTTCGTTGATTTCCCTTTTGCTGTTGTCGGCATGACGCAGAACCAGAGATCAAGAATGCCCCTACGTGTTGGTCACGACGACTCTTTTGACTGTACGCAGCATTGGACTCTTTCTTCCCACTGTAAGGTTTTTTCTGAGTGTCAGAAGGTGTAGCTTCTTGAATCTTCCCAGCCTTGATACCAGCTTCAACTCTCTCACCAGTCAAGATAAGGTTTGTAAACCCAGCAGAAGAATTTCCAATCAGATGGTTGAAGAACGGACCAGACAGGGTCCCCAAGAACATGTCGACAAGTTCCCGATCAGTTAAGGGTGGTTGTACCCTTCCAGCAAGGTCTCTCCACTTTTGAGCATATTCTTTAAATCCTTCACCCGTCCCTAGTGACATACCCTGGAGTTGGGTACGCGTAGGAGCAAGGTCGGAATTATACTGATATTGCTTATAAATCGCCGTGGCCAAATCCTCCCAGTTACGAACACTGGCTCCATCCAGCTGATAGAACCACTCGAGTTGAGTCCCTGAAAGACTATCCTGGAAGAAATGGATCCACAAATTCTTGTCAGTGGTGTAAGGTTGGATCTTCCTTACATACAATCGGAGGTGCAGCTTTGGACAGGAAGCTCCGTCATACTTTGCAAAAGCAGGTGCCTTGAACTTATGGGGAATCACCACCCCAGAGGATAAGCCTAGGTCTCCAAAGTCCAGGCCGGGAACCTTCTGTATTTCCATGGCGCTCAAATGGTCTTCCAGCTATTTGTACTTATCCTCAGCAGGAGGGTATTGTTCTTCATTATAATCTGTCTCGTTGTCGGAGCCCACGGGACTAGGGACCCTTCTCTCTTGGGGACTGTCCTTTCCCACAGATGAGGTAGTCAGCTCAACCTCATTCTGTAATCCATTCCCAGATCTGCGTCTAGTGTTGAACAAAACAGTCCTCTTCTTCTTCTTCTTCCTCTCTTTCAGAATCAGAGTCTTCAAATCCTGTTGACCCTGGGCTAGGCTCATAACCAACTCTTGGAACTGGGTGTTGTACCCCAAAATTTGCCCTCCCATATTCATCAAGAACTGTCAAAGTCAAGGTCACAAAAGTCCCCAAGGGTTGTGCAGCTCAACTGTCTCCTAGACAGTCAAAACTAGGGTTTGAGTTCTGGTCAAGCAAATGAACTTCTCAAAGGCCCAATCAAGTCTCATATGCCTACAAATGTGGTCAAGCATCCTCATGTCAAGTTCCAAGGCATTCAGCTCAAAATTGCACAGTCAAAACCCTAAATTGCACTACAGTCAACTGTAGGGGCAAAATGGTCATTTGACAGTCAAAAGTTCAAATTTTTGGTCAACATATCATTTTGAAGCCACAAACATCATTTGATCAATGCTTGATCATGATTCTCAAAATTTGGCTCAGAAATCATCAAAGATGCAAAAGTTGCTATATTTGGACAGCTGAAAAAGTCAACTGAAATTGACCAGGGCATAACTTTCACATGGATTATCAGAAAAATTCCATCCAAAGCTCATTTTGAAGAGAAAGACATTTCCTACAATTCATCTTCATGTTCCAAGTCCAAGAAATGCTCTCACAAAAAGTTATCAATCTCAACATTATAGGTCATTTTCAAAAGTCAACAAAAAGTGACTTTAAGTCAAAAGCCATAACTTGAGATTGGTAAATCAAAATGACATGGGACCAAAGGCATTGGTTAAAGGACTCAAAGACCTTTCCAAAATGTCCAAGAACATGTGAAAAGCTTAAAAATTGACCAAGTTATGCCTTGTGGAAGTTGGGAAATTTTTAGAAATTTTTGAAAGTCAACATTGATGCAAAAGGCCTAAAAATGCAAATGGGCCCAATTTTCTTCCAAATTTCTTCATGCCAAGCCTATGCACGACCACTAGGCCCAAAGGGAAGTATTCTCATATTTTTTAATTATTTATTTGAATTAATATTAATTTATATTCATTTAAATGATTTTAATTCATGAAAAATATAAACCTTAACCTAAAAAATCTTTTTATGCACATTATAATGTCAATATTTCGTGCACATGCTGATTAGGGAGAATTGGATTGAATTGGATATGATTTGCACAAAAACCATGTGAAAAAGATTGAAAAAAATAATGGAAGAAAATCAAATCTTCAATTCATAATTGCAAGAGATTTTTGTGGAAATTGTTGACCTAACATGCTCCATATATGATCAGAATATAACCCTAATGAGAAAAGGACTGAAAGCTGCGCATACTCAAGCATTGGCAAATTGAAAAATTCTCATAAAAAGTCAAACACTGAAATCTAGCTTTTAGGACGATTCAAGCTTGGATCTTTGTTGCAATAGCTTCCTTGGACCATTCAGAACCTTTTCCAATCATTAACAACAGCAAAAACCTCAAGAATTGGTAGATTACGTTCAAACTGCACCACGATTTTTTTGAAATCATAGATCATCATTAACGCATTTTCTTGCATTTTTATTTGTGGATTGTTGTTCATTGCAATGTTTCTAAACTAATCATCATGTTTAATTGTGTTTTCGCTGACCATACACGATAATGCCATGGATGAAAGTTAGGGTTGCAGGGTTCATGAATTAGGGCTTTTGGCATGGAGTAAAATTAAGCCTCGAGACTGGGATAACCATACTCAGTATGCTCCAACGAGCAAGAAACTATAATCGCGCCCAATTTATATTTGCCATATCTCTAATCGCTATTTTCCCTTTGCTTGCCTAAAGCCACGCTGCAAAAACCGTGGCCCATTAGTTTGTTTTACAGGGAAGAAGAAAGAGACGAAGACGTGTCCATTAGTGACAGGTCTATTTGAATTTCGCGCGGAATTCTAAAAGCATTAGCGTTTTCTTATTATATTATTTATGTATTATTATACGTTAATTGAAAGCGAATAGCTCAGCTGGCAAGGACTAAGGCATGTGACTTCCAAGACCTGGGTTCAAGTCCCAGGTCTGTACGTTTGCTATATTATTTTTCAAAACTAATTCACATGCAGGCTTAACGTTAAGGTTCACCATGCACATTCAGCAATCATTAGCCACGCGTCCATGATGATCAAATCAATGTCCAGGCTTCATGGTACACCCCAGGCATGAGTCAGACGCGTAGCATGAGATTCAAAAGGTCAACCAAGTTCCAACGTTATTGGGCCAGGCCTCTCAAATTCATACCTCCATAAGGGGACAGCAAACCCCCCCTGGTTCTATCTTTTTTCTAACTTTCTATCTTTTATTATTTTTAATTGTTTATTTGTTTATTTATTTTCTGATTTAAATTAAATATCCTTTTTTTTACAAAAAATACAGAAAAACATCATAAAAAATAAAATGTCCAAATAAAAATAGAATTTTTAATTTTAATTATTTTCATAATAAATACTTATAAATAAATTAGTGTAATTAGGTTTTAATTCTAATTCCTTTTTTAATAAAAATCCAAAAACATGTAGAATTAGGTTTAATATCTTTGTTGATTTTCTTTTTTTTAATTTTTATTTCTAACAATAATAATTACTTATTTATTTATTTTCATAATTTAAATTGTACATAATAAATCTTAGGTTTAATTTAGATCTTAATTTAAATCTTTCATAACAAATCAAAATACTAGATTTAGGGTTTGCCGTCTAATCTAATTTCAATTAATTCCCTTTGTTCACATTAAATTAAAAATACAAAATACCAAAAAACAATTTAATCATTTAATTTCCTTTTTTTTATTATTTAATTTTTAATTCCCGTTAACTTTTAATTATTTGCAAAAGGGTCCAACGCCCGTCATTAATCATTTAATTCGCGCATTTATCTTTTATCGTTTATATAATCATGTAATTGCCCCAAAGCGTTGTAATTTATTTTTCGCACTTTATTTTCTTCGCATTATTTATTTTTCTGCTAAATCGGGTCCGGTTTAATTTTGGCGATGTGGACCCGCGCCTTTGTAATAGTCTTAGATTTATTTCCTCGCAAATTTTATATCTCTTAATATGCATGCAAGAATGAATGGACTTAAATTAAAATCAAGCGTAGAACACGACAAACATGACAAGACAAATAAATGAAACATGACACACGAATCGCACACACCACCCCTAGGGTACGCCTCACTGTTGCCTTTCGAAAGGTGATCGTCGAGTAGAGGACGTCTTAGTAAGTCCTCATGATCCGGGAACCTGGCATGAGGGTAGCTTCTAAGGTGTCTTCCCATTGCTCTGGTGATCACCATGTCCCTTAAAATCGAATTGACCCGAACACCTCCAACGGTGGTGCTACCTACCTCTCAATGGTGGGATGGCACTACTTTAAAGGATATTTACACAGACGAATTCCTTAGGGTAGGTAGGTTCTCAAGGATACTTGCTCTAACCTCAAAACAAACTCAAAAAGACTTTTCACACTGACACTTTTCAAAAGCTTTCAAAGCAAACTTTTCAAACACTCTGACGTATGAGTCGAACTGAAATTTTTCAAAAGAAACTTTTAAACCCACATTGAAAAGCAAAACAATTTTGAAAACACAAAGTGAGCAAGTATCTAAGAGCCCATGGATAACCATGGATAGAAAGGGTGCTAACACCTTCCCTTTCTATAATCTACCTCCCGAACCGAGAGCAATCTCTTTAAGGAATTTTTCTGTGCTTTTGTCCTTTCCATTTGGAGAAAATAAAAGACGGTGGCGACTCTTGCTTCCGCGACATCTTCGCGAACCAGCTTTAAACAGTCAGTTCCAGATCCACCGATCACAGAACTGGCGACTCTGCTGGGGACACTTATAAAGTGAGGTGTACCTTAGGGCTAGGTCATAACTGTGTTTTCACTTGTACTGTTTTGCTTGCTTTACTATTGTGGGTTGCATCGGAGATACATAGATCCTAACCCGGATCTGGGGATACCCTGTTTAGGTAGCATAAGCTGTGAGGGACCTGTCCGGCGTAGACCGACACAGGTGAAGCAGTGGCTACGTTGGTGTGACACCTTAGTCTGTACCGATATCCCTTGTGTCGCAACGAGGAGAATATGGGTCTTCTAAGGAGTCATTAAGCACCAACAACCTTAGAACCTTAATTGACACAACTTGGCCTTTAGAACAGTAGCAGTATGCTACGCCCATTGAGGCTAAACTCTCGTGATGGTTCTGGCCGCAAGAAAAGATTGCGATGCTGGAGTTATGACCGATTGAGGGTAGTCAATGATATTGGGATCCTCTAAGAACCCGGTTACTTTTGATTAGGACAGGTATGAACCAACAAACTGAAAGAGGGTAGTACCTAGACCTCATGCTGGCCTAAACTTTAGGGGCTTGCCTTGTGTGACTTGTGTGCCTTACTATGTTTGCCTTTGTATCTGTATGTGGTGTGTTTTATCATAACATCATAGCATCATGAACATTGCATGCATCCTGACCATTTCAAAGACAAGAGGGTTTCATCTTTGCTCTGTTTTGTAGGACATTATGATGCCTGTGCGAAGGAATACTATCCGGTTCAACTTTGTTCGTTCACCTGAGTTAATTGATGAGTTGGTTAGCAGAATTCCAAACACCACTTCCTTCATTCAGAGGCATGGTTCTCTTCTCAGTTTAGTCACTGCAAAGCGGGATCAACAGTTGATGAGTGTTCTGACCCAGTTCTATGACCCTCAGTACCAGTGCTTTACATTTCAAGACTTCCAGCTGGTCCCTACCCTGGAAGAGTTCTCTAATCTGCTTGGTATCCCTATCTTGGATCAGGTTCCCTTTACTGGTTGGGAAAAGACCCTCAGGCTTGAGGATATTGCTGCAGCTCTTCCTTTGACCCATCAAGAGGTAACAGACAACTGGGTAACTAGAAGCGGAGTTAAGGGTTTCTTGGCCAAGTTTCTGATTGGTAAAGCTAACAGCTTCTGGAATGACTTGGACTTTAGGGCATATGAAGACACCTTGGCTCTCCTAATCTATGGGTTAGTCCTGTTTCCTAATCCTGACAACTTCATCAATGTCACTTCCATTAGGATCTTTATGTCTCAGAACCCGGTGCCCACTCTCTTGGGTGACATCTTGCAGCAACTTCATGCCCGTACTACCCGAAGACGAGGAACCCTATGGTGTTGTATCCCTTTGTTGGTGAGGTGGTTTATTTCGCACCTCCCTAAGTTCGTACTGAAGAACCAAGAAGGAAGAGGTTGGGCTCACAGGTTAATGTCTCTCACCGATAAAGACATCATTTGGACTTGCAGAGGTTTGGATGAGATAGCTATTATTGATCGATGCGGGGAGTATCCTAATGTTCCTCTGATTGGTACTCAAGGAGGGATCTCGTACAATCCATGTCTAGCACTCCGTCAGTTTGGAAGAGCAAGAAGAGCAGGCCCCCATGAGATGTTGGTGCCTCACATCAGTTTCGAGTTTCAGGTGGATAGTGACGAGCTGCGTCGTAAGTTCATCAAGGCTTGGGAGAAGGTCCATAAAGCTGACCCACAAGAGCTAGGGCCAAAGACTTCTCTACCTATGGAAGCCTACTACAAATGGGTCCGCATCCGTGCTCAGAAGTTAGGTATGCCGTATGAAGCTGTCAGACCCGTCATTCTTGAGTGTCCTGATAAAGATGGTGTTCCTCCAACTGTCCTTCCTCCTCAGATACCTACTGATTATGAGACATTGAAGAGATCTTGGTCGCAACTGCAAGAAGAACGGGATTCTTACCGGGAAAAGTTCAACGAGCAGGAATCAAAGATCCAGAAGTTGACAAAGCAGTTGGAGAATGAGAGAGCCCTGAATGCCTACCTCCGTACTGAGAAGAGGAGACCATGGGATCAATGAGGAATTCTGATTGTGCCTTTACAGTTTTATTTCCTTTCCAGTTGTTTCATTTCATGTAAACGCCTAAGGGCAACTTGTTGAATAATTTCAGTTACAAAGTTGAATCTAATGAAGTGTGTTCCTTTTTGTTTACAAAGTTGATTCCCGATTGTCTTTGAAAACATAATTCATACGCATTTCATACATCATGTGCATAGCAGGTTTTTCCCCTTTTCAGGTTGCTTACCGTTCTTCGCTGTTTATTTCAGCATCATGAATTCCGGATCTGAATCAACTGAGACTTCAATCAAGGCTCTCCAGGCGCAAAATGCGCAGTTTCAAGAGCTAATCCTGGGGCTAGCTAAGGGCCAAGAGGAATTGAAGACTATGCTCCTGAAGAAGGAGAGGAAGAAGAAAAGAAGAACTGTTCTATTCAACTCGGGCCGAAGGTTGGGTAATACTCTGCACCAAGAAGAGGTTGTTTCTTCTGTTGGCAAGAGTCCTTCACAGGCAGAAGTCAAGGTTCCTACTCCAGAGGTCTCCGACAACGAGACAGATTTTGATGAAGAGCAGTACCCTCCTGAAGACAACAAGTACAAACAACTGGAAGACAGGTTGAAGGCCATGGAAATTCAACAGGTACCTGGGCTGGACTTCGGAGATCTGGGTTTGTCCACTGGTGTGATCATTCCACATAAATTCAAAGCTCCCACCTTCTCCAAGTATGACGGGGCATCTTGTCCCAAGCTGCATTTGAGGTCTTATGTTCGAAAGATTCAGCCGTACTCTGCGGACAAGAATCTATGGATCCACTTCTTCCAGGAGAGTCTTTCAGGGACTCACCTCGAATGGTTCTATCAGCTGGATGGGACCAAAGTTCGTAACTGGGAGGAGCTGGCTACTGCTTTCTACAAGCAGTATCAGTATAATGCCGACCTTGCCCCCACGCGTACCCAACTCCAGGGTATGTCGTTGGGCGTAAGCGAAGGTTTTAAAGAGTACGCGCAGAAGTGGAGAGACTTGGCTGGCAGGGTGCAGCCACCTTTGACTGATCGAGAGTTAGTGGACATGTTCTTGGGGACCCTATCTGGGCCGTTCTTTAATCATCTCATTGGGAATTCTTCTGCTGGTTTCACTGATTTGATCTTAACTGGAGAGAGAATTGAAGCTGGGTTGAAATCTGGGAAGATTGCAAAGGCTGCATCATCATCTGGGTCAGACAAGAAACCGTTTAAAAAGGAGTCTAGTGCTGTGTATGGCTCCAGAAAATCAGAAAGACCTGATCGCCGCCAATCTGTCAGTGCGGTCATGATCGCTACGCCTGCTGCCGCTCCCCGGCCAAACAATCCTCAAAGGGCTGATAGACCCCGGAGAGAGTTCACTCGGTTAAGCATGACCCTGTCGCAAATCCTGCCGCAGTTACTATCCACCAATTTGGTGACTGTCAAGGAGGCGCCAAAGTTCTCAAACACTACCTCTCCGAAGTACAACCCGAATGCCCGTTGTGCTTACCATTCAGATAGCCCGGGGCATGCCACTGACGATTGTTGGGCACTAAGGAACAAGCTGCAGGACCTCATTGACGCTAAGGAGGTACAGTTCGAGGCATCTGACAAGCCCAATGTGGTGACAGCTCCCCTGCCTGCTCATGGAGTTAATGCTATTGGTGATGAAGAGGAAGTTGATGAAGCTGAGTTCGATAGCTGGATATACCCGGTTGCTGATGGTGGACTTAACAATTGGAGCGCCAAGGACAATCTCTCTGTTTCTTTTGACACTAAGTAATAAATTTCTTTGTTTCATCTTGTAATAAACTATGATAAACTCTATGGCCCGGTGTCTTACCCGAGGCACCGTGGTTCTACTTGTGAGGGCATACAAACTGTCATTTCAAACATCATGAATGAAAATCTTGGACTTTTTCGCATTACAAATATTGTGTTCCTTTTTTATCTTTCATTTCCTTTACATAATTTTCAAAACAGCTGTATTTACACACACACTCACTCATACAGGTTCCAATCCACTCTGGATCTTTCTGATAACAGCTCTGCTAATGCCGATTATGACTTCAAAAATCCGATCAACTTAGCCGAAGACGAAGGTGAAGATGATTGTGAAGTGCCTGGCGAGCTTGCAAGACTGTTGCTTCAGGAAGAGAGGGCAATTCAACCCCATGAAGAGCCAGTGGAAACAATAAACCTGGGTACTGAGGCAGACAGAAAAGAGGTAAAGATTGGTGCTAACCTAGAGCTCAGCGTGAAGCAACGGTTAACCAAGATGTTACATGACTATATGGAGATCTTTGCCTGGTCCTACGAAGACATGCCAGGGTTGGATACCGATATTGTTGTCCATCATTTGCCGACTAGAGAAGACTGCCCTCCAGTTAAACAAAAGGTTCGTCGGATGCGTCCAGAGATGTCAGAAAAGATTAAGGCCGAGGTCATGAAACAGTTTGATGCCGGGTTCCTTGCAGTGACTTCTTACCCTCAGTGGGTTGCTAATGTGGTGCCGGTACCTAAAAAGGACGGCAAGGTCAGAATGTGTGTCGATTACAGGGATCTGAACAGGGCCAGCCCCAAAGATGACTTCCCCTTACCACACATTGATGTCCTTGTGGATAATACAGCTCAACACAAGGTATTCTCTTTCATGGATGGCTTTTCAGGTTACAATCAGATCAAGATGGCACCTGAAGACATGGAAAAGACTACATTTGTTACTCAGTGGGGCACCTTCTGTTACAAGGTCATGCCGTTCGGATTAAAGAATGCTGGGGCAACCTACCAGCGTGCCATGGTTGCCTTATTTCATGATATGATCCATCACGAGATAGAAGTGTATGTGGACGACATGATCGCTAGGTCCCAGACTGAGGAAGAGCATCTAGATCATCTACAGAAGTTGTTTGACCGTTTGAAACTGTACAAGCTGAGATTGAACCCGAACAAGTGCACCTTCGGGGTAAGATCTGGGAAGTTGCTAGGCTTCGTGGTCAGTGATAAAGGTATTCAAGTGGACCCTGCTAAGGTCAAAGCTATTCAAGAGATGCCAGTCCCTAAGACAGAGAAGGAAGTCAGAGGCTTTTTAGGACGCCTGAATTACATCGCTCGATTCATCTCTCATCTGACTGCTACCTGTGAGCCAATCTTCAAGCTGCTGAAGAAAGATCAGGTAGTACGTTGGAACGATGAATGTCAGGTTGCTTTCGACAAAATCAAAGAGTATCTCCAAGAACCACCCATCCTTATGCCACCGGTTGAAGGGAGACCTCTGATCCTATATCTAACAGTACTAGACAACTCAATGGGGTGTGTGCTGGGGCAGCATGACGAGTCTGGCCGAAAAGAGCATGCCATTTACTACCTTAGCAAAAAGTTTACCGACTGTGAGACCCGATACTCACTGCTTGAGAAAACTTGTTGCGCTTTGGTATGGGCTGCTCGCCGGCTGAGACAGTATATGCTGACTCACACTACCTTGTTGATCTCAAAGATGGATCCGATAAAATACATATTCGAAAAGCCTGCTCTGTCTGGGAGAATTGCAAGATGGCAGATGATCTTGACGGAATACGACATTCAGTATACAACCCAGAAAGCCATCAAGGGAAGTGTACTGGCAGACCACTTAGCTCATCAAGCTGTAGATGACTACCAATCAATGAACTTCGAGTTTCCGGATGAAAGCATTATGATTGTAACTGACTGTGAAGTACCTGGACCGGATGAAGGACCTGAACCAGGATCCCGATGGTCTATGCACTTTGACGGAGCCTCCAATGCTTTGGGAAATGGTATCGGCGCCATAATCATATCTCCACAAGGTACTCATACTCCACTCACTGCCCGGCTATGTTTCAACTGTACCAACAACATGGCGGAGTACGAGGCGTGTATCATGGGTCTTCAAGCTGCGATCGACTTAAGGATCAAATTCCTGAGTGTTTTCGGAGATTCCGCTCTTGTGATCAATCAGATCAATGGAGAGTGGGATACGAAACATCCAAACTTGATTCCTTACAGAGAATGTGTGTTGACCATGATTCCCCACTTTACAGAGATAACCTTTGAGCACTTTCCAAGAGAAGAGAATCAGTTAGCGGACGCGTTAGCTACAATGTCTTCAATGTTCAAGGTTAAATGGGATAACGAAGCTCCTCAGATCACCATCTGGAAACTGGACGAACCGGCATACTGTTGTGATCTCGAAGCTGAATTGGTAACTGAGAAGCCTTGGTACCATGAAGTGAAGAGATATCTGGAAGCTCAGGAATACCCTGAAGGTGCATCTGTCAACGATAAGAAATTCCTGAGGAGGTTCGCAGCCAAGTTCTTCCTAAGCAACGGCATCTTGTACAAGAGAAACCATGATTCAACCTTACTGCGTTGTGTGGACAAGACTGAAGCGGAAAGAATCATGGAAGAGCTACACGAAGGGACCTTTGGTACGCATTCCAGTGGGCATACTATGGCTAAGAAGATCCTACGGGCAGGATATTACTGGTCCACCATGGAAGCTGATTGCTACCAACATTCTAGGACATGCCACAAGTGCCAGATCTATGCAGATAAGGTGCATGTTCCTCCGGTTCCCCTGAATGTTCTGACTGCGCCTTGGCCGTTTGCAATGTGGGGCATAGACATGATCGGCGAGATAAGACCTACGGCATCCAATGGACATCGCTTCATCCTAGTGGCGATTGACTATTTTACGAAGTGGGTTGAAGCAGCATCCTATGCTACAGTAACCAAGACTGTTGTGGCACGGTTTATTCGGCACAATCTGATCTGTCGATATGGCGTCCCTGAACGGATCATTACAGACAACGGTACCAATCTGAACAATAAGATGATTGCCGAGCTTTGCGAACAATTCAAGATACAGCACCACAATTCTTCTCCTTACAGACCGAAGATGAATGGGGCTGTAGAAGCAGCAAATAAGAACATCAAAAAGATCGTGCAAAAGATGACAGTAACATACAAAGATTGGCACGAGATGTTACCGTTCGCTCTGCATGGGTACCGTACCTCAGCTAGGACGTCAACCGGGGCAACTCCCTTCTCTCTGGTTTATGGTATGGAGGCAGTCTTGCCGATCGAAGTACAAATTCCCTCTCTCCGGATAATGAAGGATGCAAACCCGAACGAAGATGATTGGATCCAGACACGACTTGACCAACTCAATCTCATTGACGAAAAAAGACTTGCTGCTATCTGTCATGGTCAGACGTATCAGAAACGGATGATCAGGGCATTTAACAAGAAAGTCAGGCCGCAGGAATATCAAGTCGGGGACCTGGTTATCAAGAGAATCATCCTTCCTCAAAGTGATCCAAGGGGCAAATGGACCCCTACGTACGAAGGGCCATTTGTGGTTAAGCATGTGTTCTCAGGAGGAGCAATGATATTAACCAACATGGATGGTGACGACCTTCCTCACCCCGCCAATGCAGACATAGTTAAAAAATACTACGCATGAAAAAAGACCCGCTAGGCTGACATGCCTAGGCAAAAATTAGGGCTTCCCGTCGAACCAAAAGGGTTCGGGCAAAATGTAGGGATGAAAATGAAAAAATCTGTACACCCGGCAAGTCGAAAACCTGAAAGGGCGGCTTGGGCAAAAATGGGTATCCCGGTGGACTGAAAACCCGAAAGGGCGGTCCAGGCAAAAATTAGGGATAAAGCGTAAAACTATGTCTCATTGGTCACTGTGCATCCAGAATCCGGTATCGGCATCAAGTTCAAAACGGCATCGATCAGTCAGCTTCACCTTCAACCAAGGTCATCAAGTGATGAGACGCTCGGAGTTATAATGGCAATAGCAGAGTTGAAACCCAGTGGATCATTCATCTTTCACACAGCTGTTTTATTTTTCTTTTTTACAAAACTTGTATAAACTCTTTTGATCGGCGACGTACCTCTTACTAGGACGTCAGCCTCTTGTACACAAAACGCCTATTTTCAGGCCATTCAAAAATCAATAAAAATATATTTTCAGTTAAACGTGCCAAGTATTTTTCCTTTCTCTGTTTTTGTTTTGCGAAGAACGTCCAAGGTTCAATTTGTGATGTATGCATTGACAATAATTTGCTAACTCATAAATATTTGCATACGAAACAAAGGAATTCGTTGCAGGTGACACTAGAAACAGGGGCAATAAAAGAGTTGTCTGAGCAGTCTAATTGTTCTATCCTCCAAGGTACTAAGGTAGGTTCAGCTAAGAATACGGCCAAGTGTATCTTAATTCCCCAGAGAATAGTTCAGTAAAGCAGTACATCTCTCTCCAAGCAAAATTATCAAGTCCCGAGGAAATTGAGTATCCTCCCGTAGATCTCAAAACTTCCCCAGCAGCACGCATTCTTAACAAGTATCCCCGGCAGTCTTGGCCTAAAGATTGTTCTCCGGCGGTATCTCAACATCCAAAGGAATCACTCCCCCGCAATTCAAACCTCCCCCAGAAGAGTCCAATCCAGCTTCACCAGCAAAGTTGGAACTCATATCTCCCCAAGCAGCAAGCTTATCCCCAGTAGATTCTGGAAGCTTATCCCTCTCAGAGCACGAACGCGTCGTCCCGGCTTGATTTAAAGAGTTATTTCCGTAACAGGATATAACTGGGTTATCCTCAGCCAAAAGCCACGGAAAGAGCGTCCCCGGCAAAGTATCTTCCTACCCCCAGCGAAGTCTATCAACACTTCCAGCACAACAACGGTATCCCCAGCGGAGTTATCTTCATCAAACCAGCAAAGCATCGCTATCCCCACAGAGTAGCACTCCCCAGCATGATCGCTAGAGTATCTTTTCTCCCGCAGAATTATTTGCCAAGTTTATTCCTCAACGGAGTTATCTTCTCCTATCGGTATTCTTGCAACAATCATCCACAGCGGAAGCACAATCTCTCAACATCAGCCCAGGATATGGCTTCCCGGCACCCGTCAAGGATTCATTTTCCTAGACAAAAACATACATGAATCATCACATACATCATTATAGCATGCATAACGTATTGCATCATACAAGTCTCCTTTATATTGATAACATCATTACTTGATCCATATCATGCATCGCATATAACTGACCTTTACCTTTCAGGAAAGATGCAGTTGAAATTCTCAAACATATTTCAAGGATTTCTCTAGTCCAGTTAAATCGACTCCAAACAGATTTTTCTGATAAAGACTCAGTAGAAGTTATGGTCCCCTCTCCAACGGCGTGTGAGGTGGTAATTCCTTCTTCAAGATGTTCTCCTCTCCGGCATGAGCGTGAGGTGATATTCTCTTATGGTCCCCTCTCCGACGGTGAGCGTGAGGTGGTAATTCCTTTTTCAAGATGTTTTCCTCTCCGACGATGAGCGTGAGGTGATATTCTTTTGTGGTCCCCTCTCCGACGGTGAGCGTGAGGTGGTAATTCCTTTTTCAAGATGTTTTCCTCTCCGACGATGAGCGTGAGGTGATAGTCTTTTGTGGTTCCCTCTCCAACGGCGTGTGAGGTGGTAATTCCTTTTTCAGATGTTTCCCTCTCCGGCATGAGCGTGAGGTGATATTCTCTTATGGTCCCCTCTCCAACGGCGTGTGAGGTGGTAATTCCTTCTTCAAATGTTTCCCTCTCCGGCATGAGCGTGAGGTGACATTTCCTTCCAGATTATAATTTCCTATAGTTCCCTCTCCAACGTGAGTGAGGTAACTCCCCTTGAGATTATAATGTCCTTTGGTTCTCTTCCCGACACTACAAAGATGGTAATTCTCACCAAGATTTTTCTCAACGAGCGTTGTTGAAGTTAAAATCACCCAAGGTTCACTTATCATTCAGGCTAAGGCAGTAACCATCCCTGGTTCATTCATCAACGTTTGAAGCTCCAGATCCAGCTCCTGTAACCAATCAGGACATATCTATGTCAAGCATCTAAAATCAGCCCCTGCGACGTGTCAGGTACTCATTTTTTCTGTTTTGCAGGTATGCAGGTTCTCGCTAAGGGATCTCCTATGCGATCAACATCCAGATGGCATCTATAAGCCCATCATCCTATCCAGCAATCTCTAAATGGCATCTATAAGCCCATTCCCTCATCATCACTGTCACTATATGAGCGCAAATTTCTGGGCACTTTAGTGTTCAATCATCTTCTACCCTCGGATTACGAAAGGCACGTCAGCCAATCTGCATCCTCAGGTCTAAGAAGATTGAACAGGGGCAACTGTTGTACCCCAAAATTTTCCCTCCCATATTCATCAAGAACTGTCAAAGTCAAGGTCACAAAAGTCCCCAAGGGTTGTGCAGCTCAACTGTCTCCTAGACAGTCAAAACTAGGGTTTGAGTTCTGGTCAAGCAAATGAACTTCTCAAAGGCCCAATCAAGTCTCATATGCCTACAAATGTGGTCAAGCATCCTCATGTCAAGTTCCAAGGCATTCAGCTCAAAATTGCACAGTCAAAACCCTAAATTGCACTACAGTCAACTGTAGGGGCAAAATGGTCATTTGACAGTCAAAAGTTCAAATTTTTGGTCAACATATCATTTTGAAGCCACAAACATCATTTGATCAATGCTTGATCATGATTCTCAAAATTTGGCTCAGAAATCATCAAAGATGCAAAAGTTGCTATATTTGGACAGCTGAAAAAGTCAACTGAAATTGACCAGGGCATAACTTTCACATGGATTATCAGAAAAATTCCATCCAAAGCTCATTTTGAAGAGAAAGACATTTCCTACAATTCATCTTCATGTTCCAAGTCCAAGAAATGCTCTCACAAAAAGTTATCAATCTCAACATTATAGGTCATTTTCAAAAGTCAACAAAAAGTGACTTTAAGTCAAAAGCCATAACTTGAGATTGGTAAATCAAAATGACATGGGACCAAAGGCATTGGTTAAAGGACTCAAAGACCTTTCCAAAATGTCCAAGAACATGTGAAAAGCTTAAAAATTGACCAAGTTATGCCTTGTGGAAGTTGGGAAATTTTTAGAAATTTTTGAAAGTCAACATTGATGCAAAAGGCCTAAAAATGCAAATGGGCCCAATTTTCTTCCAAATTTCTTCATGCCAAGCCTATGCACGACCACTAGGCCCAAAGGGAAGTATTCTCATATTTTTTAATTATTTATTTGAATTAATATTAATTTATATTCATTTAAATGATTTTAATTCATGAAAAATATAAACCTTAACCTAAAAAATCTTTTTATGCACATTATAATGTCAATATTTCGTGCACATGCTGATTAGGGAGAATTGGATTGAATTGGATATGATTTGCACAAAAACCATGTGAAAAAGATTGAAAAAAATAATGGAAGAAAATCAAATCTTCAATTCATAATTGCAAGAGATTTTTGTGGAAATTGTTGACCTAACATGCTCCATATATGATCAGAATATAACCCTAATGAGAAAAGGACTGAAAGCTGCGCATACTCAAGCATTGGCAAATTGAAAAATTCTCATAAAAAGTCAAACACTGAAATCTAGCTTTTAGGACGATTCAAGCTTGGATCTTTGTTGCAATAGCTTCCTTGGACCATTCAGAACCTTTTCCAATCATTAACAACAGCAAAAACCTCAAGAATTGGTAGATTACGTTCAAACTGCACCACGATTTTTTTGAAATCATAGATCATCATTAACGCATTTTCTTGCATTTTTATTTGTGGATTGTTGTTCATTGCAATGTTTCTAAACTAATCATCATGTTTAATTGTGTTTTCGCTGACCATACACGATAATGCCATGGATGAAAGTTAGGGTTGCAGGGTTCATGAATTAGGGCTTTTGGCATGGAGTAAAATTAAGCCTCGAGACTGGGATAACCATACTCAGTATGCTCCAACGAGCAAGAAACTATAATCGCGCCCAATTTATATTTGCCATATCTCTAATCGCTATTTTCCCTTTGCTTGCCTAAAGCCACGCTGCAAAAACCGTGGCCCATTAGTTTGTTTTACAGGGAAGAAGAAAGAGACGAAGACGTGTCCATTAGTGACAGGTCTATTTGAATTTCGCGCGGAATTCTAAAAGCATTAGCGTTTTCTTATTATATTATTTATGTATTATTATACGTTAATTGAAAGCGAATAGCTCAGCTGGCAAGGACTAAGGCATGTGACTTCCAAGACCTGGGTTCAAGTCCCAGGTCTGTACGTTTGCTATATTATTTTTCAAAACTAATTCACATGCAGGCTTAACGTTAAGGTTCACCATGCACATTCAGCAATCATTAGCCACGCGTCCATGATGATCAAATCAATGTCCAGGCTTCATGGTACACCCCAGGCATGAGTCAGACGCGTAGCATGAGATTCAAAAGGTCAACCAAGTTCCAACGTTATTGGGCCAGGCCTCTCAAATTCATACCTCCATAAGGGGACAGCAAACCCCCCCTGGTTCTATCTTTTTTCTAACTTTCTATCTTTTATTATTTTTAATTGTTTATTTGTTTATTTATTTTCTGATTTAAATTAAATATCCTTTTTTTTACAAAAAATACAGAAAAACATCATAAAAAATAAAATGTCCAAATAAAAATAGAATTTTTAATTTTAATTATTTTCATAATAAATACTTATAAATAAATTAGTGTAATTAGGTTTTAATTCTAATTCCTTTTTTAATAAAAATCCAAAAACATGTAGAATTAGGTTTAATATCTTTGTTGATTTTCTTTTTTTTAATTTTTATTTCTAACAATAATAATTACTTATTTATTTATTTTCATAATTTAAATTGTACATAATAAATCTTAGGTTTAATTTAGATCTTAATTTAAATCTTTCATAACAAATCAAAATACTAGATTTAGGGTTTGCCGTCTAATCTAATTTCAATTAATTCCCTTTGTTCACATTAAATTAAAAATACAAAATACCAAAAAACAATTTAATCATTTAATTTCCTTTTTTTTATTATTTAATTTTTAATTCCCGTTAACTTTTAATTATTTGCAAAAGGGTCCAACGCCCGTCATTAATCATTTAATTCGCGCATTTATCTTTTATCGTTTATATAATCATGTAATTGCCCCAAAGCGTTGTAATTTATTTTTCGCACTTTATTTTCTTCGCATTATTTATTTTTCTGCTAAATCGGGTCCGGTTTAATTTTGGCGATGTGGACCCGCGCCTTTGTAATAGTCTTAGATTTATTTCCTCGCAAATTTTATATCTCTTAATATGCATGCAAGAATGAATGGACTTAAATTAAAATCAAGCGTAGAACACGACAAACATGACAAGACAAATAAATGAAACATGACACACGAATCGCACACACCACCCCTAGGGTACGCCTCACTGTTGCCTTTCGAAAGGTGATCGTCGAGTAGAGGACGTCTTAGTAAGTCCTCATGATCCGGGAACCTGGCATGAGGGTAGCTTCTAAGGTGTCTTCCCATTGCTCTGGTGATCACCATGTCCCTTAAAATCGAATTGACCCGAACACCTCCAACGGTGGTGCTACCTACCTCTCAATGGTGGGATGGCACTACTTTAAAGGATATTTACACAGACGAATTCCTTAGGGTAGGTAGGTTCTCAAGGATACTTGCTCTAACCTCAAAACAAACTCAAAAAGACTTTTCACACTGACACTTTTCAAAAGCTTTCAAAGCAAACTTTTCAAACACTCTGACGTATGAGTCGAACTGAAATTTTTCAAAAGAAACTTTTAAACCCACATTGAAAAGCAAAACAATTTTGAAAACACAAAGTGAGCAAGTATCTAAGAGCCCATGGATAACCATGGATAGAAAGGGTGCTAACACCTTCCCTTTCTATAATCTACCTCCCGAACCGAGAGCAATCTCTTTAAGGAATTTTTCTGTGCTTTTGTCCTTTCCATTTGGAGAAAATAAAAGACGGTGGCGACTCTTGCTTCCGCGACATCTTCGCGAACCAGCTTTAAACAGTCAGTTCCAGATCCACCGATCACACTGGGCATTCTGGGCCTGGAGGGCCTTGATAGCTTCTTCAGCGGAAGGTTCAGTAGACATGATGATTGCTGAAATAAACAGCGAAGAAGATAAGTGACCTGTAAAAAGTGTACCTGTAATGCAATGATATGTATGATATGCATGCAATGTTTTCAAGGATCTCGCGGGGTAAACCAAGAAACTTGTTAGAATTTGAATCTGGTAGCTTGATTGAAGGAACTTCACATTGTTGAGAGTCCTTCTTCAACAGTCAAAGCTCACCATATCGAGTGGGTCATAGCCCCTAACTCAAGTTATTGTGTTTTGATCTCCAACAACCTTGGCTAGAGGAAAATAAATCCCCTTTGCCCCTTGCTAGACAGTTGGTTCATCATGACCTGCATCACAAACCCTTGGGATCCTTGAAATGGGTTAGTCCTTATGCAGGATGTATGCAATGGTATGATGGTATGATGTTATGTTATGCTTAGAGTGATGTAAGTAAACCCTGTTATAAGCCCAGATTAAGGATTGTAAACAAAACCTACAAGGAACTCATGTTGTCAGATAACAAGAATGTGCAAGTAGTTCAAGTTTGAAGGCACACAAGTCACACAAAGAGAGCCCTTAGAGTTCAGGCCAGCATGAGGTTTAGGTACTACCCTCTTTCAGTTTCATTGGTTAAGACCTGTCCTAGAAAATAGTAACCGGGTTCTAGAGGATCTCAATATCACTGACTACCCTAAATCGGTCATAACTCCAGCTTCACAATCTTTTCTTGCAGCCAGAACCATCGCGAGAGTTTAGCCTCAATGAGTGTAGCATACTGCTACTGTTCTATGGCCAAGTTGGGTCAATTTATGGTTCTAAGGTCAGTTGGTGCTTAATGACTCCTCAGAAGACCCATATTCTCCTCGTTCCAACACAAGGGATATCGGTACAGACCAAGGTGTCACACCAACGTAGCTACTGCTTCACCCGTGTCGGTCTACGCCGGATAGGTCCCTCACAGCTTATTGCTACCTAAAGGGTATTCCCCAGATCCGGGTTAGGATCTATGAAACTCTGATGCAAGCCCACAATATTAAATCAAACAAGGCATACAATTAAAAACATAAGAGTGGTCTAATCCTAAGGTACACCTCACTTATTAAAATATCCCCAGCAGAGTCGCCAGTTCTGTGATCGGTGGAAATAGAACTGACTGTTTTGAAATGCTGGTTTGCGAAATGTCGCGGTAAGCAAGAGTCGCCACCGTCTTTTATGTTCTCCAACAAGGAAAGGACAAAAGCACATCAAAATTCCTTTTCGAGATGTTTCTCGGTTCGGGAGGTAGATTATAGAAAGGGAAGGTGTTAGCACCCTTTCTATCTGTGGTTATCCACGGGCTCTTAGGTACTTGCTCACTATTTTTTCAAAATGTTTTGCTTTTCTTGTGTTTGTGGGTTTTGAAAAAGTTTGTTTGAAAAACTTCTAGGTAACTCTTGTATCAGTCCTCAAGAGTGTATGAAGTGTTTGTTTGAAAACTTTTGTTTGAAAAGAGTGTAAGTGAAAAAAGTTATTTTGTTTTGAAAGAGCAAGTACCCAGGAGAAATCTACCTACTCAAAAGAAATTAAGTTGTGTAAATGTCCTTTAGATAGTACTATCCCACTATTGAGAAGTAGGTAGCACCGTCGTTGGAGTTATTCGGGTCAATTCGATTATAGGGACATGTGGTCACCAAAGCAATAGTAGGACGCCTTAGCGGTAACCCTAATGTCCTAGATCCTTTTTATCCGAGGCAACCGTTTCGAGGCAACTTGGATCTTTAGACAGGAGGGCGACCTCTAAAACACCCTATACTCAATGACCACGTCGAGGCAACCAAGTGAGGCGTACCCTAGGAGTGGCATGTGCGAGTGTGTCAGGATTCAGTTTAAATTATCTTTGCACATGGATTATGGTGAGCTACGAGTTGATTTTATTTTTCAGGCAAGTCTTGTCATGCATAGTTAACAGTTAATAATTGTGCGGAAAGTAAATTGCGGAAAGTGAATCTACGCTATTACAAGGCGTCGGGTATTTACATCGCCAAAAGCAACCCTTGAAAAGTAAATGCGAGAAAATAAAGAAAGCGGTAAAAAGAGGTCCAAACTGTCTATTACATTCTCGGAGCAGATACATAAATATGATCAAGAAATAATATGCGCGCGAAGAAATTAAATCAGAGAAGTCCTTAGGGTTTTGACCCTTTTTGAGAAAAAAATGGAATTTTGGTCCTTTTTGCAATTAATTAAACCTAATTCTAATTAAATAATTAAAAGAAAAAAGTATTTTTTATGTTTTTTATGTTTTAATGAACTAAAATAAAAAGGATTAAAATTGTCAAAAGAAAAACCCTAATTCTAGATTGATTTTATTTATTGTGAAAAAAGTCAAAGTTAACCTAATTAACTAAATTAATTTATGTTAGAATTTATTTACAAAAATAATGAATTAATAGTAAAATTAATTAAATAATAATAGTAATAATAATATTTTAGTTTTCTGAATTTGTTATGAAAATAATTAGTTAAGTTAATTAAATAATAATAATAATAATTAATAATAATAAACTAAATAAAAATAATATAAAGAAAGAAAGAAAAAGAACCCAGGGGGTGTTGGCCCATCAAGGAGGTGAAGAAGCAATTTCTGGCCCATTAGTCTCAAGCCTTGTTTGACTTTCTTTGATTGTCCAGATACGCATTGACTGGGAACATGGTACTCATCATCTTTTGGCCACTAGATCTGCTTTGCCAGCCACTTGGCATGCTGAAGCGTGAGGTATATGATGTACATCTTGTTGGAAACCTGCACATGATCATGTTATGAAAAATATTATAAGAATTTTGGGGGACCTAGGAATCGAACCCAGGTCCCAATGGTCACCAGCCAATGCATCATCCACCAAGCCACTTGCACGCGTTTGTATTTAGAATAACAAGCAATTATAATATAAAAAATCAACGCATATGCTGTAAAACAAAACACGCGTGCCTTTTTAATTGAATGAACCAATGATATATCTAAAGCACATCATCTTCTTCCTTTGCCTGCATCAAAACATATTAGATAGCGGGGGTTTTTAACCCCCAGAAATTGTAACAAGGAAAAATAGCGATTATCCCTAGGATGAATATAAATATTTCGCGAGTACGGCTTTATGTTCGTCTTCTTCTGACGGTTTCAACCATATGCCTTAGAGGTTCTAATTTTTCCTAAATAGCAAAGCCCCAAATTCAAAGCTTGGAAACCCTAGAAAAGGTTCATGGTGTCTTTGGATTCTAGGTGTTTTAATCCAATTAACCTATGCCAAAAGCTTCGTACAGTCCCTAGCAACACAAAACGATCACAAAAAGATGTTAAATATGCATGAATCAATGATTACGATTTTGGAAAAATGCTTCAAACCGTGGGTCTGTTCTTGACGATTTCTTGA
Source organism: Vicia faba (assembly GCA_948472305.1). Lineage (NCBI taxonomy): Eukaryota > Viridiplantae > Streptophyta > Magnoliopsida > Fabales > Fabaceae > Vicia > Vicia faba. Next base: position 1,509,978,376 of record OX451738.1, read on the forward strand.
GTTTTAGCACGTGAATTTGATTGCTACACGTTCCTCACACCTCCAGCAATGTGTTTGAATCACTATAATGCTTTGAATTGGCCTGGAATATGAAAATCAGTTTTGACTTTTCTTTGAATTTTCTTGAATTGGTTATGGCCTTTTTGCAGCTTCTTTCACGTGTGCATGAGTAGGATTAGCTTGTGTACTTATAGGAGAATGAAACTAGGTTAAATCTTTGCCAAGAAATCCATGGAATTGATGTTTGTATATTTGATTTGCAATCATATATTTTTGAATCTTTTTTATTGGAAAAACTTACCAAACTTGGAGATTCTTGTCCCTTTGATTTGCACACGAATTGCCAGCATATCTTGAGCTTGTTTGCTTCACAAAAAGATTGAAAAAATCAAATCTTTGTATTTCCTACATTTTAAATTAATTAAATGAATTAAAATCAATTAAAAATCCAATTAATTAATAAAAAATAAGAAAATAAATTCAAATAGGCTTGATGGGTCGTTCATAGGCCATGGATAAAGTTTCAAGAAGAAATTTGAGGCCCATTAGCAAAAACAAAGTGTTTTGAGCAAAGTTGACTTTTGCAAATTCATAAATATTTCCCAACTTCTCCAATGCATATCTTGCTCAATTTTGATCATATGAACATGTTCTTGGACATTTTGGAAAGCTCTTGAAGTCCTCTAACCAATTCCTTTGGTCCCATGTAATTTGGATTTACCAATCTCAAGTTATGGCCTTTGACTCAAAAGGTACTTTTGTTGACTTTTGAATTTGACCTATAATGTAGAAATTGATAACTTTTTGTGAGAGCATTTCTTGGACTTGGAATGTGAAGATGTATTGTAGGAAATGTCATCCCCTTCAAAATGAGCATTGGATGGAATTTTCTGATGAACCATGAAAAAGTTATGCCTTGGTCAAGATATAGTTGACTTTTCTGTTGTCCAAAAATAGTAACTTTTTGCATCTTGATGATTTTTGAGCCATTCTTGTGGAATCATGATCAAGACTTGATCAAATGATGATTGTGGACTCAAAATAAGTTGTTGACCAAAAATTATGACTTTTGACTGCAAAATGACCATTTTGCCCTTGCAATTGACTGTGGATCAAATGAGGCTTTTGACTGTGCAAATTGGCATTGTGAGTCTTGAAACTTGACATGTAGATGTTTGAGAATGTATATAGGCCTATGAGACTTGATTGACCCATTGAAAACCTCAAATTCCTTGAAAGAAACAAAACCCTAATTTTGACTGGCTTAGGAGGCATTTGGAATGTGCAACCCTTGAGAAATCTTGAACCATTTGAAGATGATTCTTGACAAATCTTGAAGAATATGGGAGGGAAAATTTTAGGGTACAACAATTGCGTTTGTACAGAATGCCATTACTAAGGAAGAATTTAGTAGAGAATCTCCTTAAGAACTTTTTATCATTGATTGAAGCTCCTTCTGGATATTCTTGAGCCTCGAGATACCTCTTGACTTCATGAAACCAAGGTTGGTCCACTACTTCTTCAGTATTAATCTCGTGACAGTTTGCTAGTTCATCCATTCGTTCGATGGTGATCTGGGGACCCCGTTATCCCAATTAAGTTTAAACATAGATGACATTGTGGCTAGAGCGTCTGCTAGTTGGTTTTCTTCTCGCGGGAAATGCTCAAAGGTAATCTTCTCAAAATGTGGTAGCAATGTCAAAACATGTTCTTTGTAAGGGATAAGGTTTGGGTGCTTAGTGTCTCATTCCCCTTTGATCTGACTGATGACTAAAGCTGAATCTCCAAACACATCTAAAGATTTGATTCCCAAGTCTATGGCAGCCCTGAGACCAAAGATGCACGCTTTGTACTCTGCCATGTTGTTTGTACAGTTGAAGCAAAGTCTGGCGGTAAAGGGAGTATGACACCCTTCTGGAGATATGAGTACAACGCCGATGCCATTACCAAATGCATTGGATGCTCCATCAAAGAACAGGGTCCATTGGGAACCTTGTTCAGGTCCGTCATATGTTCTAATTTCTTCACAGTTGTCTAATGCCATGATGTCTTCATCCGGGAATTCAAACTTCATGGACTGATAGTCTTCTACAGCTTCGTGAGCAAGATGGTCAGCCAATACACTGCCCTTTATTGCTTTTTGGGTAGTATACTGTATGTCGTACTCTGTTAGGATCATCTGCCATCTAGCTATTCTCCCAGAAAGAGTAGGCTTTTTGAAGATGTATTTTATCGGATCCATCTTAGATATCAGCAAGGTAGTATGAGTCAGCATATACTATCTTAGCCGGCGAGTAGCCCATGCCAGAGCGCGGCAAGTTTGAAGTAGTGAAAAACACAAGAAGGGGGGGTTGAATTGTAAAACTGAAATCTAATGCAATGAACAAGATATTTTTATCCTGGTTCGTTTGATCTCAAACTACTCCAGTCCACCCGTCAAGGTGATTTCGCCTCTCTCCAACGAGGTCTTAATCCACTATATTCAACTGAATATTACAGACTACTTTAACAACTGCTAAAGCCTTCTTGATGCAAACCACAACCCGGTTTGTCAAGGAAACACTTTCTTACAAAGAAGATAAATCTAAGTGTGTGAATGTTTTCTACAAAACTGTATCACAACTGTGATGTATACACAACTTAAAGCTTAGAAACTAGATTGCTAAACAATGATAGAATATCAGAATGTGTAGTGTTTAGCAAAACTGAGAGAAGGAAGATTTTGATCAGCTTTTATGCGTGTAGATTTGGAGAGCATTAGCCAATTCAATCTTCAAAGTCTTGTTTATATAGCACTGAGATGATGAACGTTGGAGCAATATTCTTGATTCAATGCTAATAACAAACTTTCCTTATCGAGCAGATCTTGTCTGGAATGAGGCCGTTGGTATTAATTTGCTTTCAATGCACAGTACCGTTGCTTGCTTAATGCAAGTTCTGGCTTGGCTCGTTCTGACTCTGCTTAGCTGCTGATGAACTGTTGTGTTTCTTTATCAGAGTGTTGAGTGCAGTTCTGTTCATCAGACTTCAGCATATACGTGAGTTGATCATCTGATTCTGATATTCTGATATGGCAACTTCTGATGCTGATGTCAGGAACCAAATTATGATGCTGATTAGGTGTTATCTTGCTTATACAAATCAGAGTATCTGCAAATCAGAATGTAATAATTTAGGCAGCAGATAGTTCATACATGAATCACATAAATGATATATCTTTTCACATTGTTATCATCAAAACTTAAATATAGGGTAGTAGATTCAAACTTTGTTCTAACAATCTCCCCCTTTTTGATGATGACAAAAACTAGATATTTTTTAAATGAAAATAACGTGAAAAGGTATCAGAGAGATGCATCAGAGTAAGAGTTTATCAAAGATGAGAGATAAAAAGATATCAGAGTTGAGAGATACTCCCCCTGAGTTTATTACTTCCCTTTGATTACAAGTGTTCTTCAGGATCAGATCTTTTTGCCTTTCTTTGAACATCAGAGTATCAGAGTCTTTGACTATCAGAAGCTTTAGATCAGCATATCAGAGCAGAGCTTGAGATCAGCGTATCAGAGCTTTTCTTGTCAGAGCTTTGCTTTGGATCAGAGTATCAGAGCGGATCAGAGCTTCATATCTTTTAGTCTTCAGAGTGTCCAGGAGCTTCCTTGTACCTGTAGACTTTAAGCAAAACAGAAAAAATTTCAAGTATAATAGAGTTAGAATGTTTGAGAATTTCTGTCTTAGTTAACCGTTATTGTTTAAAATATCATTCTTGTTCTCCCCCTTTTTGTCAGCAATCAAAAAGTGTAGGTGAGTGCTAAAACAATTTAAGATCAGAAAAACTTGTCATATTAAAAGGGTTCAGAATCAGAACATGAAAATAGTACAAAACATATTCAAATAGTACATCAGAAAATCAAAGAAAACATGAAAAAGACATGAATGAAAAAACTAAGGTTGAGGAGGCAAGCGTGTGAACAGGTTCTCCAGCATGGCTTTGATCTGATCAGCAGTCTCATTCTGCTTGTGCACCATGCTGACAATAGTGTCAATCTTGCTATCCTGCACATCCATTCTTTCTTTCATCTTCTGGTCGTTTTCATCCATCCTCTGCTGCAGACGCATGTCATTCAGCTTCAGCTCTTCCAGAGTCTGCCTGTCCAAGGCAGCTTGAGAAGCATCAGAAGCAGGAAGCTTCTGAGAGCTTTCTGCAACATCTTCTGCTTGACTTTCTTCAGCTTGAATGGTCTTGTCTTCTTCTGGTTGCACCTTTGAAGCTTGTTGTTTCTCAGACCAAGGTTCACTATCCAGAGGGAGCACAGCTTCCTGAGGCAGCATACTGTCAACTTCCTTCAGCAGCTTGCTGAAGTTCTGTTGTGCCTGCTCATAGTTGATATCCTGCAACTTGAGGGCTTCAGCACGTACCCAAAGTCTGAATTGTGACCAGAGCTGATCAGAAGCAGCTGGGTCAATCATTCCAGGACAGACTTGCTTCAAAGAAGCAATCCATTGCTGCACACCTGTTTCAAAATTCATAATACCAGAGCCAACATCTGGTTGTTTTGGTTTAGGGATGGCTATTTTATCTTTCATATCAGCAAGACGGTCAAGACTGGTTAAGTCTATGAAGGTCCTGCTGGGGTTTTCGGTGGTTTGCTTGGGAGCTGTTTGTTTTGGAGATGGAGTGGGAGAATCAGAGATTATGATTGGACTGCTTGGTGTTTTGGGAGTATTTGGTGGTGTAGATTCTGGTGAGGATGGCAACTGTGCCAAGGTGATTGTTGTTCCACCTGGCAGCTGGATTGCCAGAGGTGATGGTTGTGGTGAATGAGGTTCAGATGGTTGAGGAGAAGGAGTTTCAGAGTGATGAAACTCAGGTTGAGGTGATGGTGGATGAATTTCTGGTTGAGGAGAGGGAGAATGAATTGCTGGTTGAGGAGAAGTTGTTGGAATTTCTGGTTGTTCAGGGATAAGGGGTTCTTCAGGAATTGATGAGAGAGGTTGTTGTTGTTCTGGTTCTTCAGCAGATTGTTGTTGTTCTGGTTGTGGAGGAGGGACAATTTGTGGTTCAGAGTTTGGATTGGTGGAGTGATCAGAAGTGTGTTGATCAATGTCAGACAGCACTTTGTCAATTGTTGATGTTGTTGAGATTGGTTTGGGATGTTTGGTTCTGGGTCTTCTGAGTTTTAATGCCTCAGAAGGGTCATCTTCTGGTATAGTTTCATCTATTGTTGGGATGGGGATTGAGATTCTATGAGAGGTTTGAGGAGGAATAGATGCTGGAATAGTAGAAGAATTTAAAACAGAAGCAGCAGATAAATTACCTCTTTTCTTGGGTGTCTGCTGGGATGATCCTTCAGAAGGTGCCTTCCTCTTCTTCGTCTTCTTCAGAGTCACTTCTTGCTGAGGTTGATGCAGAGCTTTGATAATCAGATTTGGATCTGTACCATCTGCCTTGCATGCATCCAAGTATCTGAGAACCACCTCCGGTTTAGATTCTATCTCAGAAAATAAAGGAAAGTCACTCAGAGGAACTCTTCTGCTGGTGATATCAGCAATAGGAGTAGCTCTGGGTTCCTTTTGGATATTCTCTATCAACTTCATTTTCTTCAAGTTCTTTGCGTTCAGAGGTTTCCCAACTGTTAGTTCAATGGTGCTTAGCTCTTGAGCTTCTATCAGATGCTCTATCAGCCTATTCTCTGTCAGAATATCTGATATCAACCTTCCAAAGGGTATCCAATCCCTCTTGGTTCTTTCTTCTTCCCTGGTTTCCTTCACACTTGTTCCGAGGTGGTTGAACAGAAAATGAGCCAAGTTGATTTTTACCTTCTGATCAATAAAGTAGATCAGAAACTACTGATCCACATTTATGTAATCAGGTGAACTAGTTGGCTTCCTATGGTTGAAGCACCCCAGAATTATCTTAGCCCAAACTCTGTAATGATCCTTCAGATCTTTGATCTTGCTGCTGGGCACCCCATGGGTGAAAATCCTTGCAGCTATCACGCCCACGCCAGCACATCTCTCAGCCATGTCCACACAGCGGACGCCACCGCCACTGTAACCGATTAACCTTGCAATGTGATCCTCAATGATCACAATCTTCTTCCCCATAACGAAGGAGGTGACTAGATGTGTTGAAGCCTTGGCATGAATCCAGAATTCCTTGACTAACATAGGGAATGTTGGTCCAACCAACCTGTCAAAATACCTTTCCCATTTCTGTGCCCTAACTTCTTCAGTTAGGTCAAAACCGTTCTCCTTCAAGCTTCCAAAATCAATGATCAATTCAGATAACACTTCAAGATTCTTCACAGGAGTGAGGAGTGTTCTGAATGGCACTTGATACTGCTCAGATGATGCTTTCTTCTGAGGACCTGCAGAAGCACTGCTGGAGGTTGCCATGTTCACACTAAAAGATTTTGAGAAGAAACTGAGAGAAAAAAAAAGGTTTTGCAAGAGATGAACACAGAAATATGCAGAGAATGCTTGAGTATTAGTGAGAAACTGTAAAGAATTGGAATGAGAGGTTAATGTGTTTAAATAGAGTTTCAGAATATTTTGAAAAAATAAACGTTTTTAAGAAAGAGAAAAATCATGATTGCATTTTAAAAGCATGATTACTTTTTATTAAATGCTTGCTGATTTTGGTGGATTTGAGAAAGATACTTAAAAACGGTTACCAGACATGTGTCTCAATGCACCCAATCAGCGTTTTGCCTTCTCAGAAGCGTGCACGCGTTCTGCTTCAGAGATTTGCTGATGATTGGATGCCACTTGTTTGATGTAGTGATCAGCACGTCTGTCTTTAAGCATAGACTCTCAGATCTTTAGACTTGCATCTGATACAATCTGCATGTTCTATCTTTCTGAAGGAAGATTGATCAGAATTTCACAGTAAAACAATTACATTCTAAAGGTAAATATATGGAATTAAAACATTTTCACTCTGGACAGACTTTCATGCTGAGATGTTTCAGAATGAAATTAAACCTATCTTCTGAAAGGGGTTTAGTAAAGATATCAGCCCATTGATGGTCTGTATCTATAAATTTTAAGTTCAAAATTCCTTTCTGAATATAGTCCCTAATGAAGTGATGTTTTATTTCTATATGCTTAGCTCTAGAATGTAAAATGGGATTCTTACTTAAGCAAATAGCAGAAGTATTATCACAGAGTATATGAATGTTACTCTCAAAAATCTGGAAGTCTTCAAGCTGACTTTTCATCCAGAGCATTTGTGTGCTACATCCTGCTGCTGCTATGTACTCAGCTTCTGCTGTTGATAGTGCAATTATTGATTTCCTTTTGCTGGACCAAGAGATCAGATTTTCTCCCAGAAACTGGCAGCTTCCAGAAGTACTTTTTCGTTCCACTCTGTCTCCAACAAAATCAGCATCGCAGTAGCCTACTAAGCTGTAATCACTAGATTTTCTATAAAACAAACCCAGATTAGTAGTACCTTTCAGATACTTGAAAATTCACTTAACAACTGTTAAGTGAGATTCTCTAGGATCTTATTGGAATCTAGCACATATACAAACACTGAATAATATGTCAGGTCTTGAAGCAGTTAGATAGAGGAGAGAACCAATCATACCTTTATAGACTTTCTGTTCTACATTTTTGCTTACCTCTTCTCTTTCCAGAATGCACGTGGGATGCATTGGAATCTTTGATGGCTTACATTCTGAGAGTTCAAATTTCTTCAGAAGATCTCTGATGTATTTGCTCTGATGAATGTAAGTTCCCTCTGGAGTTTGATTGATCTGAATTCCTAGAAAGAATTTCAGTTCCCCCATGAGGCTCATCTCAAATTCTGCCTGCATACACTTAGCAAATTTTCTTCCAAGAGAAGGATTAGTAGAACCAAAAATAATATCATCAACATAAATTTGACAGACTAAGATGTCATTCTTAACTGATTTACAGAATAGAGTGGTGTCCACTTTCCCTCTGGTGAATTCATTTTCTAATAGAAAGTTACTTAGCCTTTCATACCAAGCTCTGGGAGCTTGTTTCAGACCATATAGTGACTTCTTTAGTTTGAAAACATGTTCTGGATGTTTTGTATTTTCAAAACCAGGGGGTTGGTGTACATAGACTTCTTCTTCTATATAACCATTTAAGAATGCACTTTTGACATCCATCTGATACAGAGTGATGCCTCTATTAACAGCAAATGAAATTAAAAGTCTGATAGATTCTAACCTGGAGACTGGGGCAAAGGTTTCTGTATAGTCTATCCCCTCTTGCTGACTATAACCTTGTGCAACCAGTCGTGCCTTGTTTCTGATGACTTCACCTTGTTCATTTAGCTTGTTTCTGAACACCCATCTTGTTCCAATGACGTTGAAACCTTTTGGTCTGGGAACGAGATCCCACACGTCGTTTCTGGTGAATTGATTCAGCTCTTCTTACATTGCCAGAATCCAGTCATTATCCAGAAGTGCTTCATCAATAGAAGAAGGTTCAATCAGAGACACAAGTCCCATGAGAGTTTCTTCAGAGTTTCTGAAGCTTGCTCTTGTTCTGATTGGATCTTCCTTTCTTCCTAAGATAGTCTCTTCTGGGTGATCCAAGCTGCTTCTGGGTAATCTCTTCTGAGGTTGATCAGCAGCTGTTGTAGGATTGCTAGCAGTGCTCCTTTCAGACGTTGAAGGAGTGTCTGTGTTGAGAGCTTCTGATGACTTGTCTTCAGAACCTGTAAATTCAATTTCCATACCTGCAAAAACTTCATTCTGCTTTGACTTTTCAGAGTCAAGCTTATCATCAAAACGAACACTGATTGATTCTTCCACAATCTGTGTTTATGTATTGTATACTCTGTACCCTCTTGAGCGTTCAGAGTATCCTAACATAATACACTTCTGTGCTTTAGAGTCAAACTTGTTCAAATAATTCTTTGTATTTAATATAAAGCAAGTACATCCAAATGGATGAAAATATGAAATGTTGGGCTTTCTGTTCTTCCACAACTCATATGGAGTCTTTTCCAGAATAGGTCTTATTGAGATTCTATTCTGAATGTAGCACGCTGTGTTTATTGCCTCTGCCTAGAAGGTCTTAGCAACGTTTGTCTCATTGATCATGGTTCTGGCCATTTCTTGCAATGTTCTGTTCTTTCGTTCTATAACTCCATTTTGTTAGGGAGTTCTAGGACAAGAGAAATCATGCAGAATGCCTCTGTCATTAAAGAATGACTCAAAATCTTTGTTTTCAAATTCTCCACCATGATCACTTCTGACTTTAACGATTCTAAGATCCTTTTCATTCTGAACTTGGTTACAGAAGGTAACAAACACAGAGTGTGACTCGTCCTTGTGTCTTAAGAACTTTACCCATGTCCATCTGCTATAGTCATCTACGATTACTAACCCATACTTCTTACCACTGACTGAAGCAGTTTTAACTGGTCCAAATAAGTCAATGTGCAGAAGTTCTAATGGCTTAGAGGTAGAAACAACATTTTTGGATTTAAAAGAAGGTTTTGCAAACTTGCCTTTCTGACATGCTTCACACAGAGCATCTGAATTGAACTTCAAATTAGGAAGTCCTCTGACCAGATTGAGTTTGTTAATCTGAGATATTCTTCTCATACTAACATGCCCCAATCTTCTGTGCCAGATCCACTGCTCGTTGTTAAGAGACAGAAGGCATTTTACATTCTGACTCTTTAGTTCAGAAAGTTTGATTTTGTAAATGTTGTTTTTCCTCTTACCATTAAACAGGATAGTCCCATCTTTCTGACTAACAGCTTTACATGATTTTTGATTAAAGATTATATCATAACCGTTATCACTTAATTGACTTATGGATAACAGATTATGCATCAATCCATCTACTAGCAGAACATTATTAATAGAGGGAAGATTTCCATTACCTACAGTTCCAGAGCCAATTATCTTTCCCCTCTGATTGCCTCCAAAGCCAACGTGGCCTCCTGGCTTAAGTTCCAGGCTTTGGAACATATGCCTTCTTCCCGTCATGTGTCGTGAGCAGCCAGAGTCCTGGTACCATGACTGGTGTTTCTGACTTGCTGCTAAAGATATCTGCAACATGTATTATTTTATCCTTAGGTACCCAGATTTTCTTGGGTCCTGATTTGTTAGTTTTACCAAAACTCTGGTTGAATTTTGGTTTCACAGAGTGCTTACTGCTAGTGTATTTAATATCATGTGTGTGACCATACACAAAATGTGAATTCAGAGGAGTGTGTTTAATTGTTAGGTCCATGACATTCTTTGGTGTAGGAACCTTACCTTGGTATCCTATTCCTTTCCTACCGTTTCTGCTAACTCCATAGATCATTGAAGCCATTCTGCTTCTATCTATGCTTTTAGAGAGGAACTTCTGGAAACTCTGATCATACTCCTTGATGATCTCATCAGCGTTGCTGGGAGTTTCAGAAATTGGTTCCTTCTGAGAGTTTTGTAAAGTGTTTTCTAATTTTGAAATCTTATTTCTCAGCTCAGAATTCTCCAATTTGAGACTCTCAGTCTTATTGGAGTCAGATTCAAGATTCCTTTTCAGGTCTCTGAATTTAACTCTAATTTGCTGATACCGTTCCAGAATCTCATTAAGGCTTTCAGCAAGTTCAGCCTTTGTAAAGTTAACAGCAAAGTTAGGAAATACCTCTTCAGTATCTGATTCTGAGTCTGATTCAGAAGCTTCACTATCTTCTGAGATGTTAGCCATGAGAGCTATGTTTGCCCTCTCATCATCTGATTCTGAGTCAGCTTCAGACGAGTCAGAGTCATCCCGTGTGGCCATGAGACTTTTCTTCTTCTCTCTTCCAAACTTCTTTTTGGGCTTTTCCCTCTGAAGCTTTGGGCAGTCACTCTTATAGTGTCCTTTCTCATTGCACTCATAGCAGATGATGTCTTTGGTGTTTGGCTTTTTGCTACTGGAGGAGCCTTCAGATCTTCTGTATCCAGAGGAAGAATCTGTCCTTCTGTATCTGGAAGAAGACTCGTTCTGATCAGATCTTCTGGGATTCCTGAACTTCCTTTGTCTTTGCTTCCACAGTTGATTTACTCTTCTAGAGAGTAGGGAGAGTTCGTCTTCTTCTGATGAGGATCCATCAGATGTTTCTTCAACTGCCTGCAAAACTTTAGACTCAAATTTTTTGTTAGATTTTAATGCTAAAGGCTTACCTTGCTTCTGAGGCTCGTCATCTTCTAGCTCTATCTCATGACTTCTGAGGGAGCTGATAAGTTCCTCCAGAGTGATTTTGTTGAGATCTTTAGCTAGCTTCAGAGCTGTAACCATAGGTCTCCACTGCTTAGGTAAACTTCTGATGATTTTCTTGACATGGTCAGCAGTAGAGTATCCTTTGTCCAGAACCTTGAGACCAGCTACCAGAATCTGGAATCTTGAGAACATTGTTTCAATGGATTCAGATTCTTCCATTTTGAACGCCTCATACTTCTGAATGAGCGCCAGAGCTTTAGTTTCTTTGACCTGAACGTTGCCCTCATGCGTCATTCTGAGTGAGTCAAAAATATTCTTTGATGTGTCTCTGTTGGAGATCTTTTCATACTCAGTATAGGAGATGGCGCTGAGGAGGATGATTCTGGCCTTGTGGTGATTCTTGAAGTCATGCTTTTGTTGGTCAGACATTGTTTTTCTATCAATCTTCTGACCGCTTGCATTCACAGGGTGCGTGTATCCATCTGTCACCATATCCCACAGATCAGCATCATGTGCCAGAAAGAAGCTTTCAATTCTGTCTTTCCAGTAATCAAAGTTTTCTCCATCAAAGACTGGAGGTTTTCCGCTGAATCTGTCTCTGTCCTCATTGTTGTCATTGCTGGTGTGAGAATTGTTTCCTGCCATTGTGTTTTTCTGACGCTGGATCTTGTACTGACACGGTTAAGTGTTTTAGCTCAGAACCAGGCGCTCTGATGCCAATTGAAGTAGTGAAAAACACAAGAAGGGGGGGTTGAATTGTAAAACTGAAATCTAATGCAATGAACAAGATATTTTTATCCTGGTTCGTTTGATCTCAAACTACTCCAGTCCACCCGTCAAGGTGATTTCGCCTCTCTCCAACGAGGTCTTAATCCACTATATTCAACTGAATATTACAGACTACTTTAACAACTGCTAAAGCCTTCTTGATGCAAACCACAACCCGGTTTGTCAAGGAAACACTTTCTTACAAAGAAGATAAATCTAAGTGTGTGAATGTTTTCTACAAAACTGTATCACAACTGTGATGTATACACAACTTAAAGCTTAGAAACTAGATTGCTAAACAATGATAGAATATCAGAATGTGTAGTGTTTAGCAAAACTGAGAGAAGGAAGATTTTGATCAACTTTTATGCGTGTAGATTTGGAGAGCATTAGCCAATTCAATCTTCAAAGTCTTGTTTATATAGCACTGAGATGATGAACGTTGGAGCAATATTCTTGATTCAATGCTAATAACAAACTTTCCTTATCGAGCAGATCTTGTCTGGAATGAGGTCGTTGGTATTAATTTGCTTTCAATGCACAGTACCGTTGCTTACTTAATGCAAGTTCTGGCTTGGCTCATTCTGACTCTGCTTAGCTGCTGATGAACTGTTGTGTTTCTTTATCAGAGTGTTGAGCGCAGTTCTGTTCATCAGACTTCAGCATATATGTGAGTTGATCATCTGATTCTGATATTCTGATATGGCAACTTCTGATGCTGATGTCAGGAACCAAATTCTGATGCTGATTAGGTGTTATCTTGCTTATACAAATCAGAGTATCTGCAAATCAGAATGTAATAATTTAGGCAGCAGATAGTTCATACATGAATCACATAAATGATATATCTTTTCACATTGTTATCATCAAAACTTAAATATAGGGTAGTAGATTCAAACTTTATTCTAACAATGTTTTCTCGAGCAGTGAATATCGGGTTTCACAGTCGGTAAACTTTTTGCTCAGGTAGTAAATAGCGTACTCTTTTCGGATATACTCGTCATGCTGCCCCAATACACACCCCATTGAGTTTTCTAAAACAGTCAGATACATGATCAACGGTCTTCCCTCGACTGGTGGCATCAATACAGTAGGTTCTTGTAAGTACTCTTTGATTTTTTTCAAAAGCAACTTGGCATTCATCATTCCATTTGACTACTTGATCTTTCTTCAATAGTTTATAGATTGGATCACAAGTAGCTGTTAGGTGAGAAATGAAACTGGAAATATAGTTCAAGCGTCCCAAGAATCCTCTGACTTCCTTCTCAGTATGAGGAGCAGGCATCTCTTTTATTGCTTTAACCTTGGCAAGATCGACCTCAATACCTTTGTTACTAACGACAAAGCCTAGGAGTTTACTGGACCATACTCCAAATGTGCACTTGTTTGGATTCAACCTTAGTTTGTACTTCTTCAACCTCTCAAACAACTTTTGTAAGTGATCAAGGTGTTATTCTTCCGTTTGTGATCTGGCTATCATATCGTCTACGTAGACCTCTATTTCATGATGTATCATGTCGTGAAATAAAGCTACCATCACACGTTGATAGGTTACCACAGCATTCTTCAATCCGAATGGCATTACCTTGTAGCAGAATGTGCCCCACTGTGTGACAAATGTTGTTTTCTCCATGTCCTCAGGTGCCATTTTGATTTGGTTATAACCTGAGAATCCGTCCATGAAGGAAAACACTATGTGCTGTGTCGTATTGTCCACTAGGATATCAATGTGGGGGAAGTGGAAAATCATCTTTAGGGCTCGCCCTATTCGAATCTCTGTAGTCCATACACATCCGTACTTTGCCGTCTTTTTTAGGTACGGGAACAATGTTGGAAACCCATTGAGGGTAGGAAGTGACAGCCAAGAATCCAGCATCGAATTGCTTCATGACCTTTGCTTTAATCTTTTCTGACATATCAGGCCTCATGCGACAGACCTTTTGCTTCACTGGCAGGAAATCTTCTCTTGTAGGTAGACGATGTACCACGATGTCTGTATCAAGTCTTGGCATGTCTTCGTATGACCAGGCAAAGATTTCAACATAATCATGCAACAGCTGAATCAGACGCTCCTTGACACTGGGTTCCAGATTGGCACCCACCTTGACCTCTTTTTTATCCTCCCCGGTACCCAGGTTGATCGTATCCACAGGTTCCTCGTGAGGCTGAATGGTTCTTTCCTCTTGTTGTAGCAGTCTGGAAAGCTCCCCTGGTACTTCACAATCTTCCTCACCTTCGTCTTCGGCTTGGTAGATCAGATCTTCAGAGTCACAAAATGCCATAGCAGTATCGTTACCCATGCGATTCAGAATGGAGGGGTACTTGCATTTGTGAGTGTGGGTGTGTGTAAGGGTATAGCCATCTTTTAAAAGAAAATAAAATGTAAAAGAAAAAACAATGAGCACAAAAGTTTGTATGCGAAAAACGTCCATGATTCATTGAATGTCATATGAAGATGAAATAATAACCCTTACAAATGGACCATTATGCCTCGAGCAAGACACAAGGTTTTTAAGAGTGCGAATTGTTTTTGCATATTACAGATCCAACAAAATGTAAAGATAAATTACTGAGGGATGAAAGTTATTGGGACAAAGTCTCTGGCTTCCCAGTTGCGGAGTCCTCCATCGACAGTCGGAAAGATCCAATCCTCCAAGCTGCAACGCTCCTCACCATCTTCTACCGCGTTGACCTCTCGATTGCTAATCTTCAAGGGTAGTCCTCCAGCACGGGCATGGCGTACAGCCTTTTGAGAAATTGAAGTGAAACCTAAGCCAAACTTGTCAGACTTATACGGGATATCCGGGAGTTTCCCCCAGATGGTGCATCCACCTTCCTCTACTACTGCTTTGGCGTCCTTCAGAGATGACATCTGGAGTGGAGGTCTTGTAATCTTGGGAATCTGGGACACAGTCTTGGTCACTGCTACCTCTTAGGGGACCTCTTCGAACTGTTGAAAAGGAGTTTCAATGAACTTGCCGTCCAATTCCACATACCTGAAGGAATTGAGATGGCTAATCATGTATTATTCCTCTCCATGGACAGTGATAATATTTCCTTGAACCGGATATTTCAACATCTGGTGCAATGTAGAGGTGACAGCGCCAGCATTATGGATCCATGGCTGTCCTAGCAGACAGGAGTAAGAGGGGCGGATGTCCATTACATAAAAGGTTTAATTGAAAGTTTGAGTCCCAACCTTTATGTGGATATCCACCTCCCCATGTACCATCCTCTTCGAGCCATCGAATGCCCTCACGACTATGTTACTTGGCTTTAGCGTCAGTCCTTCGTAGTCAAGTCTGTCAAGAGCTTTCTTTGGTAAAACATTCAAAGATGAGCCAGTGTCCACCAAAACATGGGCCAGAGTCATGCCTCTACATTCTACAGAGACATGTAATGCCTCGTTGTGATTTCTTCACCTTGGTGTCAGATCAGCATCCGAGAAGCCTAGGCCTTTATCCGCTGTCAAACTGGCCACACAATCTTGAAATTGATCAGCAGATGTCTCTTGAGGCACATGGGCTATTTTTAGGAATTTCACCAAGGATTTCGCATGAGCCTCAGAACACAGCAGTAATGCCAGCATGGAGATCTTGGAGGGAGTCTGCCCCAATTGTTCAATTACATCGTAGTCGCTCTTCTTGATAATTTTTAAGATCTCCTCCATTTCTTTCTTGGAAGTCTCGGGAATAGTCAGTGACTGAGCCTTTGTCCGGACAGGCTCTACTGGAATACTTTTTCCTCGGGTTTCAGCAGTAGGAGCGTTGGTAGGAATGACAATAGGGGTTGTAACGGCTTCGTCAATAAGAGCACTTGCAGAGATGATTATGGGTACAGAAGTAACCTTTGGAGCAGCCACGGGTCCAAAAACTTCCTTTGGGGGGGCAATTTCTGGAGAAAAGATCCTACCGCTTTGGGTAATTTTACTAGTTCCGACAATATTGCTGATGTCGGAATCTTCTTCTTCGGAGTTTATCACTTCGGCGGCCAGCCCATCTTGTTTGATGCCATGGTAATAAATGTCTCCACCGTAATTCCACGGCACAGTTTTATCTGATTCATATGGGACTGGCCCAGGCCTTGTGATTATTAGAGGAGTAGTTTTCGGAACCGATGTAATTATAACGGGTCTTTTGGGGACCCTGGAAGAATTGGCGGAGATGGTAATGATTGAAACATCTTCAACAGGAACAGGTGAAACAAGAGTACTTTCAAATAGAATCTCTTTGTTGTCTATCAAGCGTTGATGCTTGTTTTCAACAAAGGGCAATCAATTGGTGAGGATAAGCAGAGGTGGCAGTCTTCATTACAACCCGAGAATACACTGGCTTTCAACAAGTTTATCTTAATGATTGGGAGTGGAGTCACGAGTTCATCAACTATGGTAACAAACAAATCTTCTTCAATAGCATTGGTGTTGTGACCATGTCTAGGCATAGGAGCAGAAATGACGTTTGGCTTCTCGGGCGCATCAAACTCAATTTCTTTTGCTTCAATGAGGTCCTTTATTTTGTTCATTAAGGCCCAACAGTTATTAGTATTGTGACCAGGACTTTCTGAATGATATGCTCAACGGGCATTGGGGTGATAATAAGGAGATGTTGTATTGGGATTTTTTGGAGGTTCTTTTAAGGTTGCCAAGTTGGATCTCAGAAGATGCGGTAATACTTGAGACAGAGTCATGTCAATTCTAGTGAATTTCCTGACTGGCCTCTCCATCCTTGGTTGATTATTTCTTTGTTGATTAGGCATAGGCTTTGGAATCATAACAGCTCCCACCATTGGTCGGTGTTCGGATCTCCCTCGGTTTCTTTGTGGATGTACAACATCTACCTCTTTCTTCTCAACAAAAGGCTTCCTTACAGCTGTAGAAGAAGATGAATCCTTCTGAATATTTCCACTTTTTATACCGGCTTCTACCCTCTCTCTGGTTAATATTAGTTCAGTAAAGCCTGCAGATGAGCTTCCGATCAGATGGTTGAAAAAGGGACCAGACAAAGTGCTTAAGAACATGTCCACCAATTCCCTTTCAGACAGAGGGGGTTGAACTCTTCCAGCCAAATCTCTCCATTTTTGCGCGTAATCCTTGAAACCATCATTGGAAACCATGGCCATACTCTGGAGTTGAGTACGGGTAGGCGCCAAGTTGGCGTTGTATTGATATTGCTTGTAGAAAGTTGCGGCAAGATCTTCCCAATTATGGACGTTGGCTCCTTCTAGTTGGTAAAACCAATCGAGTTGTGTTCTAGACAGACTATCCTGGAAAAAGTGCACCCATAAGTCTTTATTGGCAGTGTGAGGTTGGATTTTTCTTACATATGAGCGGAGATGCATCTTAGGGCATGACACTCCATCATATTTGGAAAATGTAGGCGCTTTGAATTTCAGAGGAATCACAATCCCCAACACTAGTCCCAATTCTTCAAAGTCTAAGCCTGGCACCTTTTGTACTTCCATCACGCTCAATCGTTCTTCAAGATGTCTATACTTGTCATTCGCTGGAGGATAATGTTCCTCATAGTAGTCTTCCTCTTCTTCCTCCTCTTCAGATTCTGACGGGACCGCTGTTTCCTTTCCTTTCCCCTCTCCTTCACCGGATGTTGTTGCAAAATTCAAGGTTCTTCTAGTCTGCCCATGAAATCTTCTCCCCATGTTTAGGACCTTGATGACCTTCTTTGTTTTCTTTTTCCTCTCTTCAGCCAGCAGAGTCTTCAACTCTTCTTGCCCCTTGGCTAGGGTCATGAGCAACTGTTGAAACTGCGTGTTCTGAGTCTGGAGATCTTTCACTATCTGTTCGAGATCCATCTTATTGAAATAAACAGTAGAGAGATGAGGAAACTTCATTGAAAAAGACCTGTTTATGTTATGATGAATAATATGTGCATATGCAATGTTTTCATGGATTTCGAAGATTCAAGTTTGTTTTAGACAAAGAGAAAGACACGTTATATTAATAAGATAAAGTTTTGGTACATCAATGCCTTTTGGACAAAATAATACAAAACTCTAAGATAAAAAAGTAGTGCACATCCTCTTTGGTGCAATGTAGGAATTTAGAGTTCTCTCCTCCTGAAGTAGCCTAGTAAGTTCCAAAACCTTCTTCTAGATTGCGTAGAATTGGGCTTCGAATGTATCTCTCTCTCCTTTGAGTTGGATCCAATACCTTTGTAGGTCTTCAAGAGATGTGGGCATGTCAGGATGTAGGATAGTGTATGGAACTTCTCCCTTTTTAACAGGCTCAATGATCACCGGAAGGATGGAAGGATAAGGCATCATAAGACTTTGAGCGCGGGCTCGTACCCATTTGAGGTAAGGCTCAAGAGGGATGGACTTCTTGTGCCCCAAAGTCTTGCTATCCACCTTGTTTTGCATCCTCCAAGCTCGGATGAATCTCTGGCGAAGACCTTGATCGTTGTTGTCGTAGTCGAATACCAAACCTTGAATCAGCATCTCGTGTGGGCCATCCCTTCGGGCATAACCAAATTGTCTTAAAGCTAAGCAGGGGTTATAGGTGATGCCTCCCCTAATTCCAAGTAGAGGTACATTAGGGAATTCCCCATAACGGTCAACAATGATAACATTCTCTTTGGATCGGGAGCACCAATGAATATCTGAATGTTTGAGCGTCATTAATTTTTATGACCACCTTGAACCTTGCTCATTCTTTAAGACTAATTGGGGAAGATGAGAAATAAACCATCTTTCCAGGAGAGGAGTGCAACACATAAGGACACCTCTTTTCCTCATTGTGCGGGTGTGAAAAGAGTGTAGGATATCTCCAAGCAATGTAGGCACCGAGTTGACATGAAGATTTTGACGGTGCTCACATCTATGAGTTGGTCAGGATTGGGGAATAATACCATCCCAGAAATAAGAAGAGACACAATTTCCTCAAAGGCTTGCAAGTCTAAGGAATTCCAACAGCTTTGGGCTTTCTCAAACAGGAACTTTGCTAAGAAGCCTTTGACACCACTTCTAGTTTCCCAATGAGTTGTGACATCAGATGAGTGCAAGTGTAGAGCTTGAGCAATCTCTTCTGGCTTTAGGTATCTTTCCGTACCGTTGAAAGGTAGTTGATTTAGAATTGGAATCCTCAAGAGTTGGGATAACGAGAACCCTTACAAAACGAGAACCATTACAAAGTTCGCCTAAACGAAGGTGCCTTTTCAATAATACTTTCAAAACCACCACAAAGCATATTTTCAAACAAAGCAAGTGATCTAGCAAGCAACTAAGATCCCATAGATGACTATGGATGAAAATGGTGCTAACGCCTTCCCTTTTCATAATCTACCCCCCGAACTCAATAAATAATCTCAAAGGCCTTTCCTGTTTTTTTCACCCTTTCCTTTATTTGGATAAAAGAAAAGTCGGTGGCGACTCTTGCTAACCGCAATAATTTCAATCAAACGCAAAACATCCCAAGTCAGTTCTCCCAGCGTATTATAATGATGTTGTTAATAACTACTAATCTTTTATTATATCTTTTATAATGAATTATGATTACTCATCCTTTCTGTTTGAATGTTGCCTCCACGTGGGTAACACGTAGGTGACCGAGATTAATTGTAGAAGCGTTGAAGATAGTTTCAGAGTGTTTTATTAGTTTTTATTAATAAGAGGTGTCTTACTCTGATATGTAACATCGGGTTGAGAATGTTATATTTTGTGAATGTTGCTCCATTTTTGTTAACATGTTTCATGAGATTTTTGGATATTATAGTGGTTTTAATTCCAACTTTTGATGAGACTAAATTACTATGAGTATTGTTTTATGAAGAAGTTTATTATGACGATGATTCTGCTGCGATGTTTGAATGATTTGTGAAGTGGAATAAAATAATATGAAGATGCATGTTATGAATTATTATTGTTATTGTGGTTATAACTTGTGTTACAGAGCATGATATATGTATGATGATGTTTTTATGACGATGTGACACCCTTGGGTGGTGATTTTTATTTGAATTATTTGTAATTTTTATGTGGATTTAGAAGGGTGTTAGATTAGTGGTACCAGATAAAGTCGATTCGTTCGACTAAGTCGTCTAATATTGTTTGTTCCTTAGTACATGACATGTGTTTGGAACACTGTCGGAGCTTGCTTGCTTTTCTAATCATTTGTCTGCATGAGTGGGATTAAAGTTAGTGGAGGAGAAGCTTTTACTTCTGTAATATGTTTCAATTATGGAATTTTGGTTCGGTGTGCTACTGATTGCAAGGGTGCAAAGTGTTGTTGGAGTTGTGTTGTTTCTCGAACCAGAAGAGAGCGTGGAATCGAGATTCTTGTCTGCTGGTCAAGTTGAGATGTCTTTGAGGGAGAATGGTCAGGTATTATTGATGTTTGCTTCTTGTAGAATAAAGAGAAATATGAAGGGTAGTGATATGTCGGTGATGTGTATTTCTGGATGGTTTTCCTGAAGATATCTGTGACTCGCCTCTAGAGAGTGAATCTGAGTTTGGTTACATTGGAGGACTGACGCTTTTATCTGCTAAGCAAGTAGATGAGTTTGTGAAGGATGAAGTGATGGTTTTTATGGTGTTGCTTTGTTGGATAATAAGAGAAAAGGGGGTAGTTAGTGAGTTGGTTGTTGTATGTGAATTCTAAGATGTATTTCCAGATGACATTAGTGACTTGCCTCTGGAGCGTGAGGTTGAATTTTCTATAGATTTGCTACCCGATACTACTCTAGTGTCTGTGGCTCCTTATAGCATGTCAACTTCAGAGTTAGGTGAGTTGAAGAAACAATTAGAAGGATTATTGGAAAAGGAGTTTGTCCAACCAATTGTTTCTCTTTGGGATACTCTTGTGTTATTGGTTAAGAAGAAGGATGGTAGTATGAGGTTATACATAGATTACAGACAATTGAATAAGGTGACTATGAAGAATAAGTATCCACTCCCGAGGAATGATGATTTGGTGGATAAATTGGTAGGTGCTTGTGTGCTCAACAAGGTTGATTTGATTTCTATTTATCATCAAATTCATGTTAAACCAGGTGATATTTCAAAAATGGCTTTCATAATAAGATATGGTCACTATAATTACATTGTGATGTCGTTTTGCGTATCTAATAGACCAAGCGTTTTCATGGAATATATGAATAGAATTTTCCATCCATATCTGTATAAGTTTGTTGTGGTCTTTATTGATGATATCTTGATCTATTATAAATCAGAAGAGCATGCTGAGCATTTGCGAATGGTGTTGCAAGTGTTGAAAGAGAAGAAGTTGTATGCAAAATTGTTAAAATGTGAATTTTGGTTGAAAGAAGTGAGTTTTCTTGGCCATGTGATTTCAAGTAGTGGAATTGTTGTTGATCCGTCAAAAGTTGATGTTGTGTTGCAATGGGAAACCCCAAAGTCTGCCACTGAGATACAAAGCTTTTTTGGTTTGGCTGGTTATTATTGTGGGTTTATTGAAGGCTTCTCGAAGTTGGCATTACCTTTGACTCGTTGACTCGAAAGGGTCAATCTTATGTATGGGATGTTAGGTGTGAAGAGATCTTTGTAGAACTAAAGAAGAAGTTGATGACTGCTCTACTATTGATTTTGCCTAATCCAAGTGAATCTTTTGTGGTATACTATGATGCGTCTAAGATGGGTCTTGGCGATGTAGTTGATGTATAAAGGTCAAGTTGTTGCTTATGCTTCCAGACAACTAAAAGTTTATGAAAGGAATTATCCTACATATGACTTAGAGTTAGAAGTCGTGGTTTTTATGTTGAAATTTTGGAGACATTATCTGTTTAGCTCTAAATCCAAAGTGTTTAGTGATCATAAGAGTTTGAAGTATTTGTTTGATCAGAAATATTTGAATATGAGGCAGAGAAGGTGGCTTAAACTTCTAAAAGATTGTGATTTGGATTTGAGTTACCATCCTGGTAAGGCAGATATTGTAGTTGATGCGTTGAGTAAGAAGTTTTTACATATGTTGATGCTTATGGTGCGAGAGTTTGAATGGATCGAGAAATTCAGAGATATGAGCTTGGTGTGTGAGGAAACTCCTAACAGTGTGAAGTTTAGAATGTTGAATCTAACCAGTGTTATTCTTGATGAGATCAGAAATGGTCAGAAATCTGATTCGAGCTTGGTTGATCGGTTGCTGCTAATTAACCAAGGTAGTGAAGGTGAATTATGAATTGATGAGAATGGTGTGATGAGGTTTGGAAATAGAGTGTATGTTCCAAACATATCAGAACTTAAGAAGAGTATTCTTTAGGAGGGACATCGAAGTGGTTTACGTATTTATCCTAATGCAACAAAGATGTATCAGGACTTGAAGACATTATTTTGGTGGTCCGATATTATTGTACCCCAAAATTTTCCCTCTCATTTTATCAAGATTTCCCCTCACAAGACTCTTTGGATCCAAGACCAGATTAGGGTTTGCTCAGCTCAAGACATCTCCTTGCACTGATGACCTGAAATTAGGGTTTGAGTTTGCACAAGGATTTTTGGACTTCCAATGCCTCATGTGACTTTCATACTTCATGTTGGACTCCTAAGATTGCTCATACCAAGTTTCAAGCCTTGAATCAAATTTTTGCCCAGCCAATTGGACAGTTGACCTAGAAATCAGCTGTATTAGGGAAAAAGTCAACTATGGCCAATTTACAGTCAAACCTCATAATTTTTTATCCACATCAACATTACAGACTCATATGAACCATTTGATCAAGTTTGGACCACAACTCCTCAAGAAATTTGATCAGATCATCAAAAGGGCAAAATGGTCATTTTTAGGGTTTTGACTGCAGAAGGGCAATTTCTGATTTTTCACCTAGACAATGGCAAATTTGGTTCAAGCAAGGTTTCAAGGAATCAATGGCACCATCTTGACCAAATCACAAGGTTCAAAAGATCTCAAAAGCATTGGAAAGACAGATGAATTTTCCAGTCAACTGATCAAAAATCAACTGTACACTGAAAAGTCAAACTTTGACTTTTTGGTCAAAATCAAGTGCCAAGGGTCATTTTTCATCAAGATGTGTCAAAACATGAAACTTTTTCACCAAGAAACCTAATTTTGGAAATTAGGGTTTAAGATTGAAAATTTTCATAACTTAGAAATTTTCTAAGTTATGAAAATTTATTATTTTTTCCCAACTTTTTCACCATAATGCAATTGGATTCAAAGAAAACTTCCAACATGAAAGTTGTATTCCTCCACAAAATCTACAACTTTGATTCACAAAGTTTTCTCAAATGATGCTTGGATCTCAAGTTATGATTTTGTGAATAAGGGTCCATGAAACTTTTAACTTAGTGAAATTTTGCCCTAGTTTAGGCAGATTTTATACCTATCTTCATGGCAACTTTTCACATAGTTCCAAGTGGAATCTCAAAATGAATTTCAAAGATGGATTGTAGAGCATGTTAAAATATTTCCAAAATGTCCAAGAACTCTCCAAGATCATCTATGGTTGAGTTCCAAATGGGAGATCATGTGTTTTTGAGAGTTACTCTGGTAACTGGTGTGGGAAGAGCTTTGAAGTCACAAAAGCTTACATCGCATTTTGTTGGTTTATATCAGATTATGCAGAGGATGTGAGATGTATCCTATCAGATTTCTTTGCCATTGCCACTTGCTAACCTTCGTGATGTGTTTCATGTGTCTCATTTAAGGAGATACATTTCAGACCCGCCTCATGTGATCAAAGTGAATGATGTACATGTGAGTGATAACCTGATTTTTGAGACATCATCCTTGTGGATTAAGGATCGAGAGGTGAAATATTTATGGGGTAGAGAGATTATCTTGGTGAAGGTAGTGTGGGGAGGACCAATTGGTGAGAGCATGACTTGGGAGCGAGAGGATCAGATAAGAGAGTCTTATCTGACTCTATTTCTGTCAGATAATTTTTGGGGATGAAAATTCTTTAAGTGAGGGAGAGTTATAATACCCTAAAATTTAAAATTATTTATTTAATTAACTATTTGTGATTATTTGTGTAATGTGTGATGATATGTGGTGAGGCATTAGTAAGAGATAGGCGATAATTAGAATTATTTAGATTTAAATAATTTAGTTTATATTATTTAGTTTTATAAGAAAATAAAGAGAATATTAGGTGTAGAAGTGCTAAGGGAAGTATGGTAAAAATAATGATGATTAGTGAGGGTATAATGAGAAGATCATAGAAAGGGTCTAAGGGTTAAACAAGTAACACAAGGAAAAGAGAAATCAATTTGTACGATCGTGGAATTTGTGAAGAACGGAAGAGAGGCTAGGGCTTACATAGAGAAAAGAAGGAGAACTCGGTAGACCGTGAAGGAAGAGAATCAAATCACTAGGAATCGAGGTAAGGGGTGTAGTCGAGTTTATTATGATTGAAATCGGGTTAAGATAGATATAGGATTTTAGTTCTCTTTTAGATGGGTGTCTATAATTGTAGAATAAAATTAAGTTTTGAGTCAATCCCATGTTTATGCCCCTGTTAAGGTTTTGAAGATTTTAGGTATAATGCAAAATCATGAAATTATTGAATAAGGATTGATGAATTATGTGAAAATTGATGCATATATGTTGTGTTAATGATATGTGCGATACGGTGGGAGAACTGACTTGAGGGTTTTGCGTTTTATTGCAAATGTTGCGATTAGCAAGAGTCGCCACCGACTTTTCTTTTATCCAAAATAAAAGGTGAAAAAGCACATGAAAGACCTTTCATATTGTTTCTTGAGTTCAGGGGGGAGATTATGAAAAGGGAAGGTGTTAGCACCCTTTTTATCCATGGTTTTCCATGGGTTTTAGTTACTTGCTATATCACTTGCTTTTGTTTTGAAATTGTGCTTTGTGTGGTTTTGAAAGTATTTTATAAAAGAGGCCATTGTTTAGGCAATCTTTGTAATGATTCTCGTTCGTAAGAATGTATGCAAAGATGTTTGTCTTTTTGAAAATGTTTTCAATGTTTGTAAGATGTTTGGAAATGTGTGTGTTTGTTTTAAAAATAGCAAGGATAGTTGTTTTGAAATGGAGCAAGTAACTAGAAGTAACCTACCTACTCAAATGTATTTCTTGTTCATTTTCTTTTCCTTTGACATTGTTGTCTTACCATTGATTTGGTAAGCAACCCTATCTTTGGATGTAAGCGGGACGGGCGCGGGTCATCGTATAACCATGATTAGAAATGTTGAAAAGTATCTTAGCATTTTTGAGGGACCAAGATCATTTTGTGAGGCAACTTTGAATAGCGTCATCGAGGGGCTATGATCTTATACTTGTTTGTTTTGCTAAGATACTTCACATGTGTAATATGGCCATTTTTGTATAATGCAACTAAGTGGAGTAACCCTAAGGGTGTTTGTGTGCAAGTGTATTGATTTTCATGCTTGATTTTATCTTGGATTAGGGTTTTCTATTTGATTGTTTTTATCTTGCCATACAAAACCTAATTACTAGCATGTTATGTAAAAGCGATAAATTGCATAATTTAAAGATTACTACACTATTACAACATTTTATGGGAGGGGGTATGCAAATTATAAATGGGGATTTGCAATAATGTAAATCTAATTAAGTTATTACAACCAAATCGAATTTGTACAAATATTTGAATATACAATATAAATTAAATATGCAATGTTATGTATATGCAAGAAAAAAGTTTTTTGTTTTGTTTTTTATATGAAAAAAAAGTTTTTGAACTAAACCTAATAATTTAAGAAAAGGAAGTTATTTTTAGAAGGTTAACCCAAATTTCTAATTTGTTAAAAGAAAATAAAGTTCTTTAAGTATTATTATTGTGTACTTTTGTTTTAAGAAATAAAATAAAGTGTGAAGGAAATACTTTTGATGTTTGTTGATTAATGGAATGGAGAGTGATAGCGAAAATATAAATAAATAAAAAAGGAAAAAAGAATCAGCGTGTTGCTGATAAAAATGAAGTCAGAGGTTCTGACCCTGGCACGCTGCAAAACAGAAACCTGTTAGTGAAAATGTATAAGGTCAGAGGTTCTGAACCCACTGGGAACACAGTAGTTTTCAGAAGTTCTGATATTATTGGTAACAAAACAGATTCCAGAAATGCTGGCGCCACTGACAGAACTTGGTCTCTCTCTCTCTCTCTATGCTAGTCAGAACATCTGTAATTTGGTTATTTCTCCACAGAATAGAAGACACGCATAGAACAGTTATAGCAGGTGTCATGGTGTTTCAGAAAATAAGAAATATCATAACTATAAATCAGAGGCAAGCATGTATTTTCTAATCCTAACTATGAGTTCTAGTTTCTTTAAGAAGTTCTGAACTGATTTATTCTCTACTTAAGCAGGCAGGTGCATGAAATCTTAGAATATGTACAACATAATAAACATGATATCTACATTGTATTTTTGAGCATGTAAATTTGGTAATGCTTAAATAATGTGGTGAGGGTCAGCAGAAAATTACCTTGCAACTGGAAGAAGTTCTGTGAATTGGAGTTAACCTCAACTCTGATGATGCTCTGAACAGCTTCTTCATGTATTCAGTAAGCTGGAAGTTTTCAACTTCTGGGGATGGCAAGGAGGTGATGTTCTGATTTCTTTGAGTGGGTGGATGGAGAGTGTATAGTAGTATGAACACAGAAGTTTAGGCAATTTCCAATGTGTGGGTCAGAAACTGTGTGAATGGTTTTTAGTCAAGAAATATTTGAGAACAAGTGGAGTTTTGAATGCAAGGAATCAAAAGTTAACAAGGTTTTATGTGTTGTGTTTACAGTTCTTGGAACTCTTGGAATTTTGGCAGGGATTCAAGGCTTTTCTTTCTCAAATTTTTGACCTCTTTCACAAATTTTTTTGGACCCCTTCTCAGTGACCAATGGTGTTCTATTTATAGGCAGTGTTTTGTGGGTTTGAAATGTCAAGTAGCGCCAACATCATACGCTAGATGCTGACTTGCTCTTGAAGGAAGTTCAAAAAAAGGTGTGATAGTTGACAGTTTTTAGCTTAGGCTGGATTAGCAAGCAGGGATTAAGGAAAAGTGAACCCACAGCAAAAAGTAGCGCATGAACCTTACCCAATTCTATACAAAAGTATTTCTACACTACACGTGGAGAGATCCTTTTGACAAAGTCTCAAAAGTGGTTGTGAGCATTAATGAGCATTAAATGATGATGAGATTTTTCAAAATCAGAAATCCTGTAATGTGAGATTTTGCATCATTGCTTAATTCTGGATCAGAAGTTCTATTTCAGCATAGTCTAGAACAAAACACCCTACTTCTGATCTTAGTATCCTGTTGCCTTAGCATACTCTGAAGGATTCCCCAGGTTTTCCAGTAACCTTCTTTAATTTACCTTTGAAAACTCTAGATTAGAAGTTCTGCTTCAGCGTAGCATCCAATCTTCTGATCCTCTTACCTTCTAGCTCCAGCATGTTCTGAAGGAGCTTTCAGGCTTTGTATTACGCTTTATTACCTTCTTTGCATTACCCTAGCAAACTCTGACTGAACTTGCGTAGATGCTGAAGAGCCATGTTCTGACTGAAGACTATGTGTTGAACCATGTTTACAACTTCTGACTGCACCTGCCTGGAGGCTGGCTCAGAAGTTCTGAAGTGTCATTTTTTATTAAATACTTAGAAAAAATCCCAAGTATTTAGAAATTTGGCTTTTCCATAGTAAATTTGACTATTAAACTTTTTGATGATTAAAACTTCATATTCCAACATGTTTTGATGAAATATGATTTCAGAGATTTGATTCTGATCCAAAATTCAAAGTTTGACCTTTTAAATGTGAAAATGACTATTTTGCCCTTGCAAGCGACTTTCTTGAAAAAATTGTAATTCAAAGCTCGGGATTGGATGGAAGTAAACCTGAGGATCCAGGGCGATTTCTTGAGAAAATGAGAGGGCAAATTTTGGGGTACAACAATATGTAATGTTGGATTGTTGATATAAGAGGTTTGAGTATGTTGGGACATGTTTGAAAGAGTTTTAGAATAAAGAAAACTGAGCATTTTTGTCATAGGTTATGTGGTAATCGATTACCACTTATTGGTAATCGATTACCAACTTAAAATTTAAGCTTTTTATTTTATTTTTCTGAGGTGGTAATCGATTGCCAAGAATCGGTAATCAATTACTGCAGTCTAACATCGAATTTTTTTTGAAGCAAAACTAAAAATGCCATAACTTTTGAACCGTAAGTCCTAATCGAGAAATGTTTGAAGTGTTGGAAAACTAATAAATAGAGATATAACATTTTATATGTAAGAGAATTGTTATCCGAGTATTTTTATGTCTAATATGTTTGGGAATTTGATTATGTATATGTTCTATTAATGAATTGTTGTACTGTTGCGCTAATTATGTACCATGATGATCTGTTATGATGATGAAACTTGACGTTATTGCTATGATGTGGGTGACGTATATGTGACAATGTTTTAATTATGTACATGTTTAAATATGTAAACATTCTATGTGAAGATGATTATATGATGTTATGTGAATGATGATGCAATTGACTAGCAGCAGTCGAATTTTTATGTGACATCGTTGTGTATCATGCATTCATAGCATTTTGGGACGGTGGTCCACTATTTTTGGACGGTGGTCTGCTTGTGATGATCCTCAATCCCATTGTTTGGATTGAGTGTGTTGTGATGTGATTTTGGTTTCAAGAGGGAATCGATCTTATGGTAAGGATCATAGAGGATGATGAACTAGATGTTCATAAATTTGGTACCACATGTATTGAGTCAATGTTGTTGCATACTATGTGGCATTACATGAATTTTTAATGAGTTGTGATGCGATGATAATTGTGAACTATGTGATCATATGATGTTTTGATGAATTAAAGATGTATATGTGTTATTTTGATGTATCAGTGAGTGTGAAATATTAATGAATGAATGGGTTGATTATATGATGATGTTGTTAATAACTACTAATATTTTCCTTATATCTTTTATAATGAATTATGATTACTCACCCTTTCTGTTTGAATATTGCCTCAATGTGGGTAACACGTAAGTGACCGGGAATAGTCGTAGAAGCATTGAAGATAGCTTCAAAGTGTTTTATTATTTTCCGTTTATTAGAGGTGTCTTGATCTGATATGTAACATTGGGTTGGGAACGCTATATTTTACGAATGTTGCTCCATTTTTGTTAACATGATTCATGAGATTTTTGGATGTTAGAGTGGTTTTAATTCCAACTTTTGATGAGACTAAATTACTATGAGTTTTGTTTTATGAAGAAGTTTATTATGACGATGATTCTACTGCGATGTTTGACTTATTTGTGAAGTGAAATAAAATAATGTGAAGATGCATGTTATGAATTATTATTATTATTATGGTTATAACTCGTGTTACAGAGCAGGATATATGTAAGATGATATTTTTATGACGATGCGACACCCTTGGATGGTGATGTTTATTTAAATTATTCGTAAATTTTATGCGGGTTTAGAACGATGGTAGATAAAGGTTCCCTCATGTTGACCCACCTAAATTGCCCCAATAAATGGTATTATGAGCCTTTGGTTCCAGTGAAGGGTCCGACTTACTTGTATTGAAATTCCTATAGGAGGTGTCCCGATGAAAGAGTGTCAACAGTGGTACACAGTGAAAGAGTGTCAACAATGATACAAGTGTACGTGGATAAAAAAAGCTTCCACTTGATGGAGAATTGTGGATAAACTCACACTTGAGGGTGAGTGTTGAAAAAAAGAATTACAAGTGTGAGTGGTGTGAGAAAGTCCCACACTGGTTAGGAATGAAGAGACTTGAGAATTTATAAGTGAGAGAACCTACACTCCTATCACCTTAAGGTTTTGGGTGAGTATATGGTGTGTCTCTCATATAGGTGTTTAGCTCAAAAAGAAAGCCCCCAAAGTGTAAAGCTCCCTCTGGTTGGTCTCCCTGAATTGCCCAAACATTTTGGTCCTTTTGTTGCTAATAAATTTTTTATTCTAAACTCAAGAGAATCTCATATTGTTGAATCACATATATCTATATCTTCATCGTTGTCATTAGCATTATCGATATTTTCAACATCAACATTTTAAGTATATAAATTATTATTTTTCAGTAGAATTAATATTAGCATTTTCCTCCATATTTTAAATATTTCTAACATCAACATTCTGATTTTCAATATAAATTTGTGGTTCTTTTATAATAAATTTATTAAGAGTTTCTAATTGAGATTGAGTTAACTCATCAAGTCTTTTCTTTTTCCTACGCTTCTCATATCTAGAATCAAACTTTCTAATCTTTAGGCGCATAGAGGAATAATAAAAATAAATTTAGAACTTGAAATTAAAGTTTGTCGATTCCTGCAACGTTGAAGTTTAACCAATACAACTTACAGCGTTGACGTTGAACTGATGATTTCGACAGCATTGAAATTGAACAAATAAATAAAAAATAGGTTTTCCACTTTACCAAAAAAAATAGAATTACACAAAAATTTAACTTCAAAAGAATAAAAACAAAATCCTCAAGTTAATAAAAAAGAGAATTACATAAAAGTTAACTTAGAAAGAATAAAAAATTCAAAATAAAAAACAAGGCTACCGCCCCTTTTGAATTTGTACTCATGAAAACAAAATCCACTAAAATCTTTCTTTTTACACGTTTCACTTTCAGAAAGAACTAACACCAACTCAAAATAACAACACCAACTCAAAACTTTCTCTCCCACTCTCAAAACAATAACACCAACTCAAAATTTTCTTTTTCACTCTCAAAACAACAACACCAACTCAAAAAGAAAATTGAAAAAATCACTTATTCTTCTCTCTTATAAAACAAAAACTAGCAATAATAATGGATCAGAAACAAGACAAAAAATGAAACAAAGTTATGAATCAATCGAAGTAAAACGCGAAGAGGAAAAGATGAGGACTACCTATCGAGCGCGGCGGTGGATACAATGATTTTCACATAGTGGCGGTGGTGCAGAGCGGTGGCTTAAGGATGGAGCGTGGTGGGAGGTAAATTGGTGAATCATTGAACAAAGCGCTAAAATAGAAATACTAAAAACATGAGATTGAGATGAAGAAAACGTGAAGAATCACAGTTGGCGTGGGTGTAATTTTTTTGGTTGAGCTAATTTTTATTTGTTTGGCCTATTATTGATTGGGACTATTACTTATTTTGTTTGAACTGACTTATACAACTACCTAAAAAAATTAGGACCTTATTTTTTGGAGGCCCTAGGTTGTGGGACTGGTTTTCCGGGCCTATGACCAATCATGCTCCCACCCTAACTGGTGGAGAAGCACCCTAAAGAAATTCAAAAATTCCCTTGAAAACCTGTAAATGTATGTTCAGACACACCTATTGCACACCAAATACATGCGCAAATGAACCACATATTTTTCACCACAAATTGATATGGAGGTATACTTATGTATTAACCTTATGCGCGTGTCATGTATTCCTAAATGAAATATGCCAATTTTTCCTTAAGTTTATCTAGAGATATACTTCTTTATTAACCATATGTGCACCTCATGTATTCCTAACTAAGATACACTCATTTTTCCTTAAATTGATACAGAGATACACATTCGTATTCCCCCTGACAATAAAATTTGACTTTTTATTTTATGAAATTCACCAATGTAATATACCATCTATTTAAATTATACTTTCATGATAAGTTTTTTATAAATTAAACCATACCACAAGGTAAAAATGTCATATATGAATAAATCAATCCATAACACAATCACAATAACAAAGCAATGTGAGATTAACAACCCAAATTTGTGCACAACAATCTCTTCTTCAAGTGTGAGTCCATCCATTATGCTCTCCCTCAATCAAAAGCTATTTCATCCACATATATGTACCATCGTTGCAGGCACTTCAATGGGACACACCACCTAACAACTACCATGTCAGAAAGACTTTTGATAGAAATGGACAATCCCTTAATTGAACCGTTGGCTCTGATACCACTGTTGGGCTATTATGAGGTGCATTCATATTGGGTCAAGAGTAACACACAAGTGAAATAGACATCACATATTCACCCACTACCCACTCTGATGGGAAATAAACACACAATAACATACCAATATGCAACAAATATAAAATTTCTCAAACTTGTAGGAACATTGAGGATCAACAACAAATATATGATGACAAATAGCGAATAAGGGCACAAGAGAGCACCAATATTTTAACGTGAAAACTCCTTAATATGAGAGTAAAAGCCACGAGTAATCTAGACCAAGGAAATAACTCCACTATAATCAAATAAGGGTACAACTAATTCTAACAATCTCAAATCACAAGGAAAACTAACTTACAAATAAGAATCAAGAAGCTAAAAAATTATCCAAATCTATAGCTTCAGTGTGAAACAGATATCTCTCGGCTTTGACTTTTTTTTGAAGATCTGAATGGTCAAATGGTAGATACATGTGTAGTGAACCTGCCCTCCAAATTTGAGCTTGATCCGACAATTAAAGATTTCGAAATCGCCGATTTAGTGAGACTGGTTTCAAAAAAATAGGAATAGGGTTCTCTTCTCTTTTCTCTCTTTTGAAGCCTTATTTTTTCTCTATCTATCAAACTTCTACACAATAATATCTTCCTCAAATGTGAGTCCATCCACTATAATATTCCTCAAGTGGAAGCTCTTTCATCCATATACTTGTATCGCTGTTAGAGGCACTTCAATGGGACACGTCGCTTGACCACTACCATGTTAGGAAGAAATTTAGATACAAGGAGGTGGTCCCTTAATTGACCATCAACTATGATACCACTATTGAGTCATCATGAGAAGCACCTACATTGGATCTGTTAAATTGCAATTCCTGTGTGTCGAAACTATGTGTGTCGAAGGGAAGTAGTTACCGAAGCAGGTTGCTCGATGAAAACCCTTGACCTATCGAAGAGCTTGTGTATCGAAGAAGGCTGCACACATATTTGATTTGGTTTTAGATTTAGATTTAGATATAAAATAGATAGATTTGATTTAGTTCTAAAATAGGTATTTTGGGATTTCATAGTTTTGGGTTTTGGCTTAGGGAGCAAGCTAACCTAAATCTATAAATAGAGGGAGTAACCCCTATTTTTGTAATTAACCCATTGTATTCAAAGAATTTGCAGTTGCAAGTGAATAATAAAGTTTCCCACAGTTTGTGGGTAGAGAGAAGGTGAAAGAGGTGAGGTTACAAACTCACAAAAGAATGTATGAACTGCTTCAGATGAAAGATCGTGAGAGCATATCTGATTTCTTCACTAGGGTTACGAAACTAGTGAATCAAATCAAGACTTATGGAGAGACGTTAACAACAAGAGCAGTTGTTTCAAAGATCTTAAGATCTTTGACTCCTAAATTCGATCATGTGGTAGTTGCCATAGAAGAATCAAAGGACATGTCAACTTTGTCGAAGGAACAGATTCAAGATATGTTTGAATCTCATGAACAAAGAATGATTGAAAGAGTTGAAAGCAAGTCTAAGAGTAACATGGCTCTGCAGGCTCAGTCAGCAAAAGATAAGAAAATAAAAGGAAAGTGGTTCGACAATAAAGGTATAGGGGGCTACAAAAATTCAACTGGTAGAGGAAACCACCACGGATAAAATGTGTCGAATTAGAGAAAACAATACCAAGGCAACCAAAGAGGTAGTGCTAGAGGTAGAGGGAGAGGTGGTGGTTGAAAGCCTGGTGTGATACGGTGGGAGAACTGACTTGGGTGTTTTGCGTTTGATCAAAAATGTTGCGGTTAGCAAGAGTCGCCACCGAATTTTCTTTTACCCAAAAGGAAAGGTGAAAAAGCACAGGAAAGACCTTTGAGATTGTTTCTTGAGTTCGGGGGGTAGATTATTAAAAGGGAAGGTATTAGCACCCTTTTCATCCATGGTTTTCCATGGGCTCTTAGTTACTTGCTAGATCACTTGCTTTTTTGTTTGAAAATATGCTTTGTGTGGTTTTTGAAAGTATTTTGTAAAGGCGTCATCGTTTAGGCAAACTTTGTAATGATTCTCGTTCGTAAGAATGTATACAAAATGTTTGATCTTTTGAAAATGTTTTCAAGTTTGAAAGATGTTTTTTTTTAAAGTGTTGGTGATTGTTTTTGAAAATAGGAAGTATGTTTTGGTTTTGAATTTGAGCAAGTAACTAGGAACATTCTATCTACTCAAAAGTCTTTCATGTTCATTTCCTTTTTTCCTTTGACATTGTTATCTTACCATTGATTTGGTAAGTAACCCTATCTTTGGATGTAAAAGGGACGGGCGTGGGTCATTGTATAACCATGATTAGAAATGTTGTAGGATATCTTAGTATTTTTCTTTAGGGACTAAGATCATTTTGAAAGGAAGCATAGATAGCGTCATCGAGGGACTATGATCTTGTATTTTTTATTGTTTTTGCTAAGACATCTCACATGCATAATATGGCCATTTTTGTAAGGCAACCAAGTGGATTTACCCTAGGGGTGTTTGTGTGCAAGTGTATTGATTTTCATGCTTGATTTGTCTTTAATTAGGGTTTTCTATTGATTGGTTTTAGTCTTTCCATACAAAACCCTAATTACTAGCATTTTGTATATAAAACGATAAATTGCGGAATTTAAAATTACTACCCTATTACATCATTTAGGGGGGTATATAAATTTAAAATGGGGAATATTGCAAGAATTTAAATATAAATAAATATTACAACCATATTGAAATTTGAATAAATATACAAAAATAAAGATAAGAATACAAGAATGTAAATGTAAAGAAACATGACTTTTTTTGTTTGTTTTTTATGAAAAGGGTTTTTTAACCTAATTAATTAAAATAAAATAATTAACTAAAAAAAGAAAATTAAGATTAAGTTAGTAGAATAAATTAATTTAAAGAAAACAAGTTTTTTTAGGGTTTTTGTGTGAATTTAATTAAATTAGTAAATAAAAATAATTAAATAAAAATCCTAAATTCTAAATTGATTTTAATTTACAAGAAAAATAAGTGATGTAATATAATAATAATTAAAATTAAATTATCTAAGTAAAAAAAAGGTAAATTTAATTATTAAAAAAAATGTAAAAGAAATGTTTTTATTCTTTTGTTTTTGTGAAGAAAAATAAAATATAAAAATGTGAAAATAATAAATAAAAATATTTTTGGGTTTTTATTACTAATAATAAAAATTAATATTAATAATAATACTAATAATGAAAATAAAAAATAAAAAGAAAATAAAATGGGCCAGGATGTATAAACAGCAAGGCAGGGGGGTTTGATCATAGCAAAAAATAAGGCCCAACAAGAGGAGGCCCAGGTGCTGCAAAAAGAGTAAAAAATGTGAGAAAAATGTAAAAAGGTCACACTGGGGCTTGAATCCAGGACCTCATGGTGACAGGCGCGCGCTTTAACCATTGGAGTGGTGATACATCTATTAACTTATGTCAAACCATAATATAACACAAATCTTGCCCTAAATATACTTCATCTTCAACCTCTAGCCAGAAGCCCTGCAACTTGTTCATTTCTCAACCATTTGCAAAAATGTAAACATGGAAGTTGCTCCGTTTTTTCATATGAATCCAACCATATAAATATCATGAACTATAAATCAAAGATGAATGAGAATTTTTGAAAGTACCAAATTCTGACCTAATTATTTTCAGATATTAAATCCTAAAATTCTCCTAGCTTAATCAATATAAATGAAATATATGGACATGTACAGCTTCAGGGTAATGATGTCTATATTTTATCTTCACAAATACAAGCCTAACAATGCCTAAGTAATGAGATAGCAGTTCAAGGAAAATACCTCAAAACTGGAAATTGTGAAATGTAAATGAGCTTGATTCAAGGTGCTGCAATGATCAGGTTAGCTTCCTCAAGTTCCCAGGAAGCTAATGTAATGGTTTGCTTGAGCAATGGATGGCTAGAATGGCTTGGAGAAGTTAATGTGCAATGCTCTATTTTTGGTTATGGAGGATATGGTAAATGATGTTACAGTAATGAAACAGGGACAGGGATAGGTTACACTTGATGTAAGGAAGCTTTAAAAACTAAAAGGCCAAGAAACGCACAAGGGAACTATGAGTTCAATGTTCAAGGTTAGAAATTATGCAACAATGGTGTTTTTGGACAATTTCTGATTTGAGAGAGTTTTGGTGTGTTTTAGGGTGCTTAAGCTCGTCCTTTAGCTCACAAATAGTGCCTCTATTTATAAGCAACAAGTATGGAGGCTTGTATCTGATCAGAATTCAAAATCACATGTTTAAGATCAACATGTGATTTTTTTAGAAATGAAGTTTCAAAGCTTTGTATATTGGCTAAGGTAGAGTGGTTATGCTTTAAACACACTTGCTTATGACTTTGTAGATGGAGTGTGATCAGAGGGAACAAGTTAGAGGCTCAAGAATTGACTTTGCACATAAAGCTTGCTTTTCTAAAATGGAAGTGTTCACTTTGTGCCATTAATGGAAATGTGGATTGGATAAAGCTTAAACTACTTGGATTAAAGCTCAAAAGTTTGTATAATCCATTAATGATGGATAGATACACAAGTTAGAAGGCCTGCAAAGCAAGATTATGCAGCCTAACATTGAAATTGCATTTTTGTTCATCATGGAAATGACCTA
This sequence comes from Vicia faba, assembly GCA_948472305.1. Lineage (NCBI taxonomy): Eukaryota > Viridiplantae > Streptophyta > Magnoliopsida > Fabales > Fabaceae > Vicia > Vicia faba. The sequence goes on from OX451738.1 coordinate 1,510,014,885, forward strand.
TAATTTTAGTTTGAAACCCTAACTTCCTCTCTTCGATTCTCCCTGCTCAAGAATGATCTCAAGGAGTTCTTGGACATTTTAGAAATCTTATCATGTTCTATACAACCCCTATTTGAATCACTTTTGAAAATTCCCCTTGGAACTATATGAAAAAGTTCCATGAAGTTATGTCAAATTCCTGCCTAAACTAGGGCAAAATTTCACTAAGTGTTTAATTTCAAGACCATGACTTTATGAATTAATAACTTGAGATACAAGCATTTCTAGGATAATTTGTACAAAGCAATCTTTTAGATCTCATGGATATCTACAACTTTCATGCTGAAAGTTTCTTTTGAATCATCTTGCATCATGGTGAAAAATTTGCTCAAAGTTGTGAAAAAACATGAAGTTTTCAACACTTAGAAAAATTTCTAAGTTTGAAAACTTTGACTTTTCAAAATGAAATCTTGAATTTTTGATTTCTTGATGAATAATTTTCATATTTTGACATGATTTGATGAATTGTGATCTTTGACACTTGATTTTGACCAAAAAGTCAAAGTTTGACTTTTCAGTGTACAGTTGACTTTTGATTAGTTGACTAAAAATTCAGTATCCATCCAATTGATCTTGAGCAATGTTTTGGGTCATGAATTAAGTCAAAATTATGAAATTGAACTCTTGAGATCATGCCTCAAACCAATTAACCATTTTCTAGGTCAAAAATCAGAGATTACCCTTTCTCAGTCAAAACCCTAATTTTGACCATTTTGCCCTTTTGATGATTTGATCAAATTTCTTGAGGAATTGTGGTCCAAAATTTATCAAATGATACATATGAGTTTATAGTGTTGATGTGGATCAAAAATTATGAAGTTTGACTCTAAATTGGTCACAATTGACTTTTTCCCTAATACAGCTGATTTTTAGGTCAACTGCTTAATTGACAGCAAAAAATATGATTCAAAGCTTGAAACTTGACATGAGCAATCTTGGGGGTCCATAATGATCCATGAAAGCCATATGAGGCATTGGAAGTTCAATTATCCTTGTGCAATCTCAAACCCTAATTTGAGTCATCAGTGCTTAAGAAGGTGTCTTGAGATGATCAAACCTTGTGCAGTCTTGAACCAAATGAGATCTTGTGAGAAAATATTTAATAAATGAGAGGGCAAATTTTGGGGTACAACAGCTTCCCCTATTCAATCTTCTTAAACCTGAAGAGTTAGATTGGCGGATTTTCCATTCGTGACTTAAAGGTGGAAGATGATTGGACACTAGAGTGCCCAGAAATTTGCACTCGAGGATGTGATGGTTGATGGTGTAGGGAATGGGATTAAAGATGCCATTTGAAGAGGTTATGAAAAGTTGTTGGAGATGGGCTTGTAGATGCCATACAAAATTATTGCTGGTAGGAATAGAAGAAGTGTCAGAATAAATCTCTGGTTGATTTACACTGGAATAGTGGATGTGTTGGGTTGAGTACTAGAATAATATCCATAAATGGATTGTATTTGACTTGATTCTGAAAGTTGGATTTGAATGGGTATCAGAATGGCGTCCGTGTCTGGAGCGTATCTGAATTGTATCTAAAAGTTGAATCTGGATGAGTATCAGAATGGCGTTCATGTTTGGAGCGTATCTAAACTATATCTGACAATTTAATCTGAATGAGTACCAGAATGGCATCCGTATCTGGAGCGTATCTGAACTGTATTTGAAGGGGAATCTGAATGAGTATCAGGATGGCATCTGAATCTGGAGCGTATCTGAACTATATTTGAGAGTTGAATATGAATGAGTATCATAATGGCATCCGTATCTGGAGTGTATCTGAACTGTATCTGAGAGCTGAATCTGAATGAGTATCAGAATGGCATCTGTGTCTAGAGCGTATTTGAACTGTATCTGAGAGCTGAATCTGAATGAGTATCAGAATGGCATCCGTGTCTGGAGCGTAACTGAACTGTATCTGAGAGCTGGATCTGAATGAGTATCAAAATGGCGTCCGTGTCTGGAGCGTATCTAAACTATATCTGAATGCTGAATCTGAATGAGTATCAAAATGGCGTCCGTGTCTGGAGCGTATCTGAACTGTATCTGAATGTTGAATCTGAATGAGTATCAGAATAGCATCCGTGTCTGGAGCATATCTGAAATGTATTTAAATGTCCAGTTGGTCGTGTAGATAATTGTCCTAGATTGTTTTCAGGTATCAATCTCTGACCTTTTGCAAATTGTTGATGATAGCCATCTGTTGACTGATCTTTCCTGAATAGATGAAAGATTAGTTGTATGGAATGTCATGATGTATCAAATGCTTTGTACAATGATGTTCTCAATAAAATGAATGAGATTATGTTGTATGCATTTGTGTCATAGATGTTTATGACGTATGGATGTGATGTATGGGTATGTAAGTTGTGCTGCTGTAATATTGTTGGATTAGGGAAAATAATTCCCTGACTGCTGCTGGGGACGTGGAGTGTAAGTCTTTCTGTTTTGAAGTGCTGATGAGTTGATGAGCTTCTATTTGTTAGAGAAATAAACTTTGTTGTAAGGGAAACGCCATGTATTGCTTGTGAAATCCTGTTGGGGAATCCTGAGAAATTGGGCGACTTTTACTGGGGAGTGATAACTGGAAGTTTTGTTCTGTCGGGGATGTGAGATAGCTTGATATAATTAAGCTGCACACTGTGGAGGATTTTATGGAATAGTCTAAAGATGTTATCCTATTTCTTAAAGCCATTAGTGATTGTCTTTCTATTTTTTTGTTCATTTGTAAACAGTAGTTACGTTCAAATGCACATGTTCAAAAATAAATCGTTGGACGCTTTTGTAAATAAAGCAGCTGAAATAAAGAAAAAACAAATAGCTTTGTACTTTCAAAGGGGTATCTTTGTATTAACTTGAATAAGTATTTTTTTGTACAATGAGACGAACATTCTAGTAGGAGAATGTCATCGTAAAAAATGAAAATTTGATACAAAGAAAAGATAGCTATGTGCAAAAATCCCATGGGGTTCCCATTCTGCTATAGCCTTCGTGTCTCTGAGCGTCTTGTCCACTTGCTGCCTTGTCCGAAGTTGATTGGATTGATTAGAACAATTGAGTTTGTTAGTTGAAGCCAAAAGTTTTCTGCAAGGTGATCCAACGGGACATAGTCATACGCTTTAATTCCCTAACTTTTGCCTGGACCGCCTTTTCGGGTTTTCAGTCCACCGGGATACCCTTTTTTGCTCAAGTCTCCCTTTCGGGTTTTCGACTTGCTGGGTGTACAAATTTTTTTGTTTTATCCCTAATTTTTTCCTGAACCTTTTTGGTTCTCCAGGATGCCCTTGTTTTGCCTAGGTGTGTCAACCTAGCGGGTCTCTTATACGTAGTATCTTTTTGACTACATCCACATTCACAGGGTGCGGCAGGTCGTCTCCATCCATAGTGGTTAAGAGCATTGCTCCACCAGAGAATATGCTTTTGATCACAAGCGGTCCTTCGTAGGTAGGAGTCCATTTTCCCCTGGGATCACCTTGCGGCAGTATGATGCGCTTGATCACCAAATCCCCGACTTGATACACTTGGTGTCTGACCTTTTTGTTGAAAGCCTTGATCATCCGTTTTGATACATTTGACTGTGACAGACAGCAGTAAGCCTTTTCTCATCAATCAAGTTCAGTTGATCAAGTCAATTTTGGATCCATTCATCTTTATTCAACCATTCATCCTTCATGATTCTCAGAGAAGGGATCTGGACCTTAATAGGCAAGACAGCCTCCATGTCGTATACCAGAGAGTAAGGTGTTACCCCGATTGATGTGCGCGCCGTGGCACGGTAACCTTGGAGAGTTAATGGTAACATCTCATGCCAGTCTTTGTATGTGACTTTCATTTTCTGTATGATCTTTTTGATGTTTTTATTTGCGGCTTCGACAGCGCCATTCATCTTTGGCCGGTAAGGAGAAGAATTATGGTGTTGGATCTTGAATTGCATGCATAGTGCGGTGATCATGGTATTGTTGAGATTCATACCATTGTCTATGATTATCCTCTTCGGGATATCGTAATGACAGATGAGATTCTGTTTGATGAACCGGGCGACAACATTCTTGGTAACGGAAGCGAAAGAAGCTGCCTCAACCCACTTTGTGAAATAGTCAATGGCCACCAAGATGAAGCAGTGTCCATTAGAGGTTGTGGGCTTGATTTCTCCAATCATGTCAATTCCCCACATCGCGAATGGCCAGGGAGCAGTCAGGATATTCAGAGGAACTGGTGGTAGATGCACTTTGTCAGCATAGATCTGACACTTATGACAAGTTCGAGAGTGTTGATAGCAATTTGCTTCCATGGTAGACCAGTAATAACCTGTACATAAGATCTTCTTTGCCATCGTATGCCCAATGGAATAGGTTCCAAAAGTGCCTTCATGTAGATCAGCCATGATCTTTTCTGCCTCAACCTTGTCTATGCAACGAAGCAATACAGAGTCGTGGTTGAGTTTGTAGAGGATGCCATTACTGATAAAGAACTTAGCAGAGAATCTCCTTAAGAACTTCTTATCGTTGACTGAAGATCCTTCCGGATATTCTTGAGCCTCGAGATACCTCTTGACTTCATGGAACCAAGGCTGGTCCACTACTTCTTCAATATTGATCTCGTGACAATGAGCTGGTTCATCCATCCGTTCAATGGTGATCTGGAGAGCCTCGTTATCCCATTTGAGTTTAAACATGGATGACATTGTGGCTAGCACGTCCGTTAGTTGATTTTCCTCTCGTGGAAAATGCTCAAAGGCAATCTCCTCAAAATGTGGGATTAATTTCAACACATGTTCTTTGTAGGGGGTGAGGTTTGGGTGCTTCGTGTCCCATTCTCCTTTGATCTGATTGATGACCAATGCTGAATCTTTGAATACACTTAAGGAATTGATCCCCAAATCTATGGAAGCTTTGAGGCCAAAAATACACGCTTCATATTCTGCCATGTTATTTGTACAGTTGAAGCAGAGTCTTACAGTGAAGGGAGTGTGACATCCTTCATGGGATATGAGTATAGCACCAATGCCATTGTCGAGTGCGTTGGACGCCCCATTAAAAACCAGGGTCCATCGGGATCCTTGTTCAGGTCCGTCATATGGTATGAGTTCTTCACAGTTGTTTACCATCATGATGTCTTCATCTGGGAATTCGAACTTCATGGACTGGTAGTCATCCACAGCTTGATGAGCCAGGTGATCGGCTAGCATACTTCCCTTTATTGCTTTCTGGGTAGTGTACTGAATGTCATATTCCATCAGGATCATCTGCCATCTCGCTATTCTCCCAGAGAGGGCAGGCTTCTCGAATATGTATTTTATTGGATCCATCTTGGATATCAATAAGGTAGTATGGGTCAGCATATTCTATCTTAGCCGGCGAGCAGCCCATGCCAGAGCGCGTCAAGTTTTCTCGAGAAGTGAATATCTTGTTTCATAGTCGGTAAAATTTTTGCTCATGTAATAAATAGCATGCTCTTTTCGGCCAGACTCGTCATGCTGCCCCAATACACACCCCATTGAATTTTCCAAAACAGTTAGATAAATGATCAAGGGTCTTCCCTCGACTGGTGGCATTAAAACAGAAGGCTCTTGCAGGTACTCTTTGATCTTGTCGAAGGCAGTTTGGCATTCATCATTCCAATTGACCACTTGATCTTTCTTCAATAATTTGAAGATTGGTTCACAAGTGGCTGTTAAGTGAGAAATGAATCAGGAAATGTAATTTAGCCGTCCTAAGAATCCTCTGACTTCCTTCTCAGTACGAGGAGCAGGCATTTCTTGTATTACTTTCACCTTGGCAGGATCCGCTTTGATACCTTTACTGCTGACGACAAAGCCTATGAGTTTACCGGACCTTACCTCAAATGTGCATTTATTCGGGTTCAACCTCAGCTTGTACTTCTTTAACCTCTCAAACAGTTTCTGTAAATGGTCAAGATGTTCCTCTTCAGTTTGATATATGGCTATCATGTCGTCCACATAGACCTCTATTTCATGATGTATCATTTCGTGAAATAGAGCTACCATGGAACGCTGATAGGTTGCCCCAGCGTTCTTCAACCCGAATGGCATAACCTTGTAGCAGAATATGCCCCACTGTGTGACGAAGGTTGTTTTATCCATGTCCTCGTGCGCCATTTTGATCTGGTTGTAGCCTGAGAAACCATCCATAAATGAGAACACTTTATGATGCGCGGTATTGTCGACCAAAATATCGACATGGGAAGTGGGAAATCATCCTTAGGGCTTGCCCTATTCAAATCTCTGTAGTCCACGTACATGCGTACTTTGATGTCCTTTTTAGGCATGGGAACAACATTGGCAACCCATTGTGGATAGGAGGTGACGACCAAGAATCCGGCATTGAATTGTTTCATGACTTCGGCTTTTATCTTCTCTGACATGTCTGGTCGCATGCAACAGGCCTTTTGTTTTACCGAAAGGCAGTCTTCTTTTGTTGGTAGACGATGTACTATGATATCAGCATCAAGTCCTGGCATGTCTTCATACGACCAGGAAAAGACCTCAACATAATCATGTAGCAACTAAATCAGACGCTTCTTGACACTAGGTTCCAGATTAGCACCCACCTTGACTTCTTTCTTATCCTCTTCGGTACCTAGGTTAACTGTGTCCACTGGTTCTTCGTGGGGCTGTATGGTCCTTTCTTCTTGTTGTAATAACCTGGCAAGTTCCCATGGCACTTCACAATCTTCCTCACCTTCGTCTTCGACTCAGTAGATTAGATTTTCAGAGTCACAAAAGGCCATAGCAGAATTGTTACCCATGGGATCCCGAATGGATGTAGATCTGCATTTTGAATGTGAGTGTGTGTAAGAGTATAACTATCTTTGAAAGAAAATAAAAATGTAAAAAGAAAAACAAAGAGCACAAATTTTGTATGCAAAAACTTCCATGATTCATTGATGACATATGAAAATGAGGTAACAACCCTTACAAATGGACCGCTGTGCCTCGAGTAAGACACAAGGTTTTAAAAGTCTGAATTGTTTAATTATTACAGGTCCAACAAAACTTAAAGACAATTATTGTTGGATAAAAGTAATTGGGACAAAATCTTTAGCTTCCCAGTTGCTGAGTCCTCCATTGACAGTTGGGAAAATCCATTCCTCCAAATCATAGCTATCCTCATCATCATCCCTCACTGCGTTTACTCTATGGTTGCTGATCTTCAAGGGTGGTCCCCCGACACGAGCACGGCGCACAGCTTTCTGGGCTCCTTAGTGAAACCCAAACCAAATTTGTCAGATTTGTATGGGATATCCTGGAGTTGGCCCCAAATAGTACACCCACCTTCTTCGATCACTGCCTTGGAATCTTTCAGAGAAGACATCTTTAGCGGAGGTCTTGTAAGCTTTGGGACTTGGGAAACAGCCTTGGTTACTACCACGGTTTGTGGGACTTCCTCGAAATGCTGAAATGGAGTTTCAATGAATTCACCATCCAATTCCACGTATCTAAAGGAGTTTAACTGACTGACCATATATTCCTCTTCTCCATGGACAATAATGATTTTCCCCCGGTCGGATATTTCAGCATTTGATGTAATGTAGAGGTAACGGCGCCAGTGTTGTGAATCCATGGTCGGCCTAATAAGAAAGAGTAGGAAGGACGAATGTCCATCACGTAAAAAGTTGAATCAAAGGTTTGGGTTCCAACTTTTATGGGGATGTCCACCTCCCCATGCACCATTCTCTTTGAATCGTCGAAGGCCCTTACCACTATATTGCTGGGTTTTAAGGTCAAACCTTCACAGTCGAGTCTATCAAGAGCCTTCTTAGGCAGCACATTCAAAGACGAACCGGTTTCAACCAAGACATGGGCCAAAGTTGTGCCCTTGCATTCGACAGATACATGCAATGCCTTGTTGTGCTTCCTCCCCCTAGGTGTCGGGTCAGCATCAGAAAAGCCTAAACCATTATCTGCGGTCAAGCTGCCACACAGTCTTGGAACTGATCAGCAGAGGTTTCTTGTGGTACATGGGAAGTTTTAAGGAATTTCACCAAGGCCTTCGCATGAGCCTAGGAGCATAACAATAAAGCCAACATGGAAATCTTTGACGAAGTCTGCCCTAGCTGTTCGACTACGTTGTAGTCGCTTCTCTTTATAATTTTCAGAATTTCTTCCATCTCCTTTTGGGAGGCCTCAGGGATATATATTGATTGTGCCTTCATTCGGACAGGCTCAACCAGAATGTCTTTGCCTCGAGTCTCGGTCGACTCGGTGGTAGGAGTATCAACAGGTATAACTATATGGATTGTAGTAGTAGTAGTGTCAACAGGAATAGAAACATGGATGATCACAGAACCGGTAACAGTCTTTAGAGGAGAAATCTCTGGGGAGAATACTCTACCACTTTGAGTTATCTTGTTGGTTCCCGCAATGTTGCTGATGTCGGGGTCATCCTTCTCAGAAATTGAGTCTTCAACAGCCAGCCAATCCTGCTTGACGCTGTGATAGTAGACATTGCCATCATAATTACATGGGACAGTTTTGTCTGATGAGTATGGGATTGGTCCAGGCATAATAATTATTAGTGGAGATACTTTGGGAACTGATGTAATCCTAACGGGTCTTTTGGTGGAGACCCTGGAAGAATTGGCGGAAATGGTTAATATTGAAACATCATTGTAAGAAATGGTTGGAACGGGAGTCTTCTCAAACAGAATCTCTTTATCGTCCATTAGGCGTTGAACACCTGCTTTCAATAAATGACAGCCAGTTGGTAGGGATAAGCAAAGGTGGCAGCTTTCGCCACAGCCCGGAAATAAACTGGCATTAAACAGGTTCCTCTAGATAGTCAGGAGAGGAGTAACAATTTCATCAACAAAAGTAACAAACATATCATCTTCAACAGCATTAACATCACGGCCATGCTTGGGCATAGAAGCAGTGATAACATTTGGGATTTCATAAGCATCGAATTTAATTTCTTTGGCTACAAGAAGGTCTTGCACCTTGTTTTTTAAAGCCCAACGGTTGTTAGTATCATGGCCTAGACTTTCTGAATGGTATGCACAGCGAGCATTAGGATGGTAGTGAAGATGTTGTGTTAGGATTCTTTGGAGCTTCTTTGAAAGTTACCAGATTAGATCTCAACAAATGTGTCAAGACTTGAGATAATGTCATATTAATCCAAGTAAATTATCTTACTGGTCTTTCTGTTCTAGGTTGGTTGCTTATTTGTTGAGTAGGTGCAGGCTTAGGGATCATGACAGCCCCTACCATTGGTCGACATTCAGTTCTATATTGATTCCTTTGAGGATACACAACAACAACTTCTTTCTTCCCAATAAATGGTTTTCTTACAGCAGTAGAGGATGCTTCTTTTTGAATCTTCCCACTCTTAATCCCAGCTTCCACTCTTTCTTCGGTCAAGATTAATTCTGTAAAGCTTGCTGAGGAGCTTCCAATTAAATGATTGAAGAAAGGACCAGACAGGGTGCTCAGAAACATGTCTACTAGTTCTCTTTCAGAAATGGGAGGCTGGACTCTTCCTGCTAAGTCCCTCCATTTCTGAGCGTAGTCTTTGAAACCTTCACTTGAAACCATAGCCATACTCTGGATTTGAGTACGGGTGGGGGCGAGATCTGCGTTGTACTTATACTGTTTATAAAAAGCAACGGCAATGTCTTCCCAATTACGGATATTGGCCCTTTCCAGTTGATAAAATAAATCTAGTTGAGTTCCAGATAGACTGTCTTGAAAGAAGTGGACCCACAAATCTCTGTCAGTGGTGTGAGGTTGTATCTTCCTCACATAAGATCGGAGATGCATCTTGAGACACGAGACCCCATCGTATTTAGATAACATTGGTGCCTTGAATTTTGGTGGAATAACAATCCTATATACCTAACCCATCTCCTCAAAGTCCAGCCCAGGCACTTTCTGAATTTCCATTGCACTTAGATGTTCTTCCAGATGTTTGTATTTGTCGTCGATCGGGGGATACTGCTCTTCAGAGTAGTCTTCTTCTTCTTCCTCTTCAGATTCTAGATGGGCAACCGCTTCCTTGCCTTTCACTTCTTGATTATCCTTTTCACCAGATGACGTTGCAAAGTCTAGGGTCCGTCTGGCTTATCCTTGGAACCTTCTTCCCATATTCAGAATTCCGGTTATTTTCTTTGCTTTCTTCTTCTTTTCTTCAACCAGCAAAGTCTTCAAATCCTCTTGTCCTTTGGCTAGAGTTAAGAACATCTGTTAAAACTGAGCATTTTGTGCCTAGAGGTCTTTTACTGTCTGCTCGAGATCCATCTTACTGAAATAAATAGTAGAAAGATGAGGAGACTTGTTGTAAGAAACCTGCTTATGTTATGATGAATGGTAAATGCATATGCAATGATTTCAAGGAAATTAGAGATTTAAATTTGCTTTAGACAAAAAAGGAACACATGTTATATTAATAAATCAAAGCTTGAGTACATCATGCCTCTTTTGGGCTTATAAAGAAATACAAAAACTCTAAGATAAAAAAGTTGTACGCATCATCTTTGATGCGATGCAGGCGTTCAGGTTCCGCTCCTCATGAAGTTGCTTGGTGAGTTCCAAAACCTTCTTCTCGCTGGAGAGAATTGGGCCTCGAGAGTGTCTCGCTCCCCCTTAAGCTGTATCCAATCCCTTTGTAAATCTTCAAGAGAGGTGGGCATGTCAGGATGCAGGATAGTGTATGGAACATCTCCTTCCACAACAAGCTCTATGATAACCGAGAGAATGGAGGGGTAAGGCATTATAAGACTTTGAGCACGATCTCGTACCTGTTGTACCCCAAAATTTGCCCTCCCTTTTCTCAAAGATTCATCATGGACTCTCAGTTTTGCTTCTATCAAGTTCCAAGTCTTGAATCATCACTTTTCAAGGAAATCATCCATAAGGGCAAAATGGTCAAAAGCACACTGAAAAAGTCAAACTTTGACTTTTAAATCAAAATCAAGTTCCAAGAATCATATTTCATTAATGCATGAAATTGGTTCATCAAAAATCAGAAGTCAGAAGTTACTTTGAAAAAATCAAATTTTCTAAACATTTAAGTGTCTAGAGAATATGATACTTCAGAACTTCTGAGCCATCCTCTATGCAAGTGTCGTCAGAAGTTGCAAACACAGTCCAGAATATGACCCTTCAATCAGAACATGCATAAGCCCTGCTCTTTGGTCAGGACATAACGCTTCAATTAGAACATTCAGAAGCATTGCTCTTTGGTCAGAACATAATGCTTCAGTCAGAACATGATTCTTCAGCATATGGAGGCTATGTTCAACGCTCTGGTCAGAAGATGCCCCTTCAGCATTTGGAGGTTACGTTTCTGATCTTCTGCAATTAGAACATCACCAAATCCCAAACCCTTGTTTAAGTAACATGCTGCCCTACTATGGCACAGTTCTGCAACCAGCTGCCACAACGCTCCAAATTGCTGCTGACCCAGTCCACGCCTGCACTTTCTCAAACCCCATATTTGCATCAAATTGGCATACTAAAACTGTGACTAAAAAGCAATGGAACAGTATACCAAAAAGGTTTGAAACCCTTTTGCTTTTCCCCTCAAAACCACAACAAACCCATCTATAAATACTTTGCTCCATCACACGTTCGAGGGGCTGGATTTTGAAGAGAGAGAATCACCAAAAGAAAGATAAAAGCCTTGAATCCCTACAAAAATTCCAAGAATCAAAAAGTTGTAAACACCAAAATACAAAACCTTAGCATTTGATTCTAGCATAAAAACTCCATTGTTCCTTGACTAAAACCATCCCCACAGTTGCTGGTTCACGTATTAGAAGTTATTCTAACTTCTGTATTCATACTTCCATACACTCTCCATTCACCTCCACCTCAAAGAAGTCATAACATCACCCTTAGGCTGTTCCAAAAATTAAAAACTTCCATCTTACTGAGTACGTGAAGAAGTGGCTCAGAACATCACCAAAGTGCAGGACCAACCTCCAGTTCACAGAATCTTTTCAGCTGCAAGGTAAGCTTCTGCTGACTCTTATCGCGTTACTTAAGCATTACCAGATTTGCATGTTCAAAAATACAATGTAGACATCATGTTTCTGATGTTGTACATATTCTGAGGCTTCACGTATTTATCTTCCTAAGTATGGAATAAATCAGTTCAAAACTTCTAGAAGAAATTAGAACTCAGAATTAGGATTAGCAAATTCACGCTTGCCTCTGATTTATAGTTCTGATATTTCTTGTTTCTGAAATGCTATGAAACCTATCATAACTGTTATATGTGCAACTTCTGTTCTATTGAAAAATGACTAAGTTGCAGATGTTCTGACTAGCACGGAGAGAGAGAGAGAGACAAAGTTCTGTCAGTTGGCATCAGAACTTCTGAAGACTTTTGTGTTCGCAGCAGACCCAGAACTTCTAACTTTCCCTCTTTCTATTAACGTTTGTTTCTGTTTGTGAAGCACGTCAGAGTTAGAACTTCTGACCTCTTCTGTTTCAGCACTTACGCTGATTCTATTTTCTTTCCTTCTATCATTTTTCGCCATCTCTTTTATTTTTCATCAATCATAAAAGACCAAAAAATATTTTCTTAAACAAAACTTATTTCTTTTCTTAAATAAATAAGCAATTTATGTTTCTTGCACATTCTGATCCATTTCGATATGGTTGTAATAGTAACTTAGGATTTAATTTTACTTGCAACCCTCATTCATAAATATGTACCCCCATCCCCCTAATGATTGTAATAGCGTAGGATGTTTACTTTCCGCACTTTTATTGCTTTCATATATTGTTAGTAATTAGGGTGTGTATGGCAAGATAAAAATAACAAATAGAAAACCCTAAGCAAGACTAAATGCATGCAATCAAACAGACTTGCACACTAGCACCCTTAGGGTAATCTCACTTATTGCCTATCAAAAAATAGTCATGTCCCTCGAACATGGGACGTTTTAGAAAAGACCCTCGATAAAAGATCGTAGTCCCTCGATGACCCTCGATGTTGCCTTTGATAAACGATCTAGTCCCTAAAACGACATTGCTAAAATGTTCCATGGGTTGCCTTCTATGACTATACAAACGTCCCAACACCCATCCCTTCACATCCAACGATGGGGCTTCTTACCAAATCAATGGTAAGATAGCCACATCTAAAGGAGAAGGAAAAGCACATTTAAGACCTTTCGAGTAGGTAGATTCTCTCTTAGTTACTTGATTGCTCACCACAAAAACATTCTATACACCAACACTCTCACTTTGAAATATTTTCGAAAGACAAACACTTTGTACGCGTTCTTATAGAAACGAGAGCCATTACAAATAAAACACCTTTTCAAAATCATTTTCAAAAACACATTCAACAAACACTTTCTTGAAAATATTTTCGAAACAACACTTTGTACGCGTTCTTATAGAAACGAGAACCATTACAAAGTCACATTCTCAAAATACTTTCAAAACCCATATCACAAGCACACATTCAAACAAAATTAAGTGATCTAGAGAGTAACTAAGAGCCCATGGAAAACCATGGATGAAAAGGGTGCTAATACATTCCCTTTTCATAATCTACCTGTTGTACCCCAAAATTTTCCCTCTCATTTTATCAAGATTTCCCCTTACAAGACTCTTTGGACTCCAGACAGGATTAGGGTTTGCACAGCTCAAGACATCTCCTTGCACTGATGACCTTAAATTAGGGTTTGAGTTTGAACAAGGATTTTTGGACTTCTAATGCCTCATGTGACTTTCATACTTCATGTTGGACCACTAATATTTCCCACACCAAGTTTCAAGCCTTGAATCAAATTTTTGCCCAGTCAATTGGACAGTTGACCTAAAAATCAACTGTATTGGGGAAAAAGTCAACCATGACAAATTTACAGTCAAACCTCATAATTTTTTATCCACATCAACATTATAGAATCATATGAACCATTTGATCAAGTTTGGACCACAACTCCTCAAGAAATTTGATCAGATCATCAAAAGGGCAAATGGTCAAAATTAGGGTTTTGACTGTAGAAGGACAATTTCTGATTTTTAACCTAGCCAATGGAAAATTGGGTTCAAGCATGGTTTCAAGGACTCAATGGCATCATCTTGACCTAATCACAAGGTTCAAAAGATCTCAAATGCATTGGATTGACAGATGAATTTTCCATTCAACTGATCAAAAATCAATTGTACACTGAAAAGTCAAACTTTGACTTTTTGGTCAAAATAAAGTGCCAAGGGTCATTTTTCATCAAGATGTGTCAAAACATGAAACTTGTTGACCAAGAAACCTAATTTTGGAAATTAGGGTTTAAGATTGAAAATTTTCATAACTTAGAAATTTTCTAAGTTATGAAAATTTCTTATTTTTCCCAACTTTTCCCAACTTTTTCACCATGATGCAATTGGATTCAAAGAAAACTTACAACATGAACGTTTTAGTCCTCCACAAAATCTACAACTTTGATTCACAAAGTTTTCCCAAAAGATGCTTGGATCTCAAGTTATGATTTTGTGAATAGGGGTCCATGAAACTTTTAACTTAGTGAAATTTTGCCCTAGTTTAGGCAGATTTTTGACCTAACTTCATGGCAACTTTTCACATAGTTCCAAGTGGAATATCAAAATGCATTTCAAAGATAGATTGTAGATCATGTTTCAAGATTTCCAAAATGTCCAAGAACTCTCCAAGATCATTTATGGTTAGGGAGAATCGAAGGAATGAAAATGGTCATTTCTCACTTTTGTCCAAGGCATTTTGCACCATGTTACAACTTGCAAATCAGTTTGAATCATGCTTGTACTTGCATTACAGGTTCTAATACTTTTTACACTCCAAAATTGAATGCAAATACATTGGAAAATGGCATTGTTTTGATCTTTGAAGCTTTGTACAAGGGTTTAATCCAAAAATGGCAAAAAGGCTACAATGTTACTTTGATAAAGGTCACTTTTAGCAACTTTGTTTATCTTGAGCCATGGACCTAACCAACTTCCGCAAACAAAGTCCACACATACCAGGCAATTTGTACCAACTCTCCTCAGGCCTTGAGCTAGCCTGTACAGGCTTTGGCATTGTCACTTCCCACCTTTTCTTCAAAAACAAGAAAGCTTGCAAAAAGTCCACAACTCTTGTATCTGTTAAAACCAAGTTTAAGCATTATTCTACACAAGTTCAGCATATTGTACCAAGCCAAAAACACAAATTGCCAAGCTCTCAAACACCCTAAAACACAAAATCACAAGTTCTTGTCCAAACAGGGCATCATTTGCAGAACCACTTCCAAAACAAAATTGGCTCGTGTGTTTTGCCTTGAACCACTTCAAACACATTCCCTACAACCCACCTGAACTATCCAAGCACCTGTCCAGCAACTGTAACCTCATTTTCACACTTCACCATTTTCATTTTGAAGCTTTGCAGGTTGACTTCTACAGGGACATTCAGGCAAGTTCAAAGCAAGCTAAGCATTGGGAAAGGTTAAGACAACTTCAGGCAAGCTAACACGACCTTCAGGCCTCACTCACAACTCCTACATTGCCATATCCAAACTTAACTGAAACAAGTATTTCTCAAAATTCTAACTTCTTATTTAGGTATCATTAGGCTTAGGTTTGTGAAGAAAAAATGTAGTCTGTAATGTGCTTGAGCTGTACATATGCGTAGATTTCATTTA
This sequence comes from Vicia faba, assembly GCA_948472305.1. NCBI lineage: Eukaryota > Viridiplantae > Streptophyta > Magnoliopsida > Fabales > Fabaceae > Vicia > Vicia faba. The sequence continues at coordinate 1,510,030,551 of OX451738.1, forward strand.
TATTAACTGAGCTAGGAGAATTTGGATGTTGAACATGCTGAAAATTTTAGGTCAGAAATTAGGGGTGACAAAATTCTCTCTATCCTTTGAGAGTTAGGTCAAAAAATGGATATGGTTGGAATCGTGATTGAAAATGATATAACTTTCATGTTGTAAATTTTTGATTTCATGCAAGCAATAGAGAGAACAGGATTGGCGTGGCAGAAGCACGCGCGTGGCTGTCTCAAGGTCAGGGATGAAGTGAAGTGGGCCTGGCGCTTTGGGCTTGGTTCTATTTGCACCCCCCCCCCCCCCCCCCCTATTTTGTTATTTGCACCCCCTTGGCCCATTTTCCATATTTTACATATTTTCCATTTTCTTTTTATATTTTCTGACTTTATTTATTTTTTCTAAATATTTAAAATCACAAAAAATATTCTTTTAATTTTCCACATTTTATTTTATTATTTTTATTATTTTCTTGGCATAAAAATAGTTTGTTAAATAATATATACTTTATTTTCTTAAATAAAATTGTAAATAATATTAAAATACTTAAATATTTTATTTTATTATATTATACATATAAAATATTATTTTCTCACATATTTCAATTTTTAACATTTTTGTACATATTATTATTATTTTTCTTGAATAAAATAGACTTTTGATTAGGTAGATGCTCCTAGTTACTTGATCAATTTGCAAACCATCCTTGCTATTTTCAAACAAACACACACAATTTCAAAACATTTCCAAAACAAACTTTCAAACATTGAAACATTTTTCAAAAGACAAACATCTTTGTATACATTCTTCAAACAAGAATCATTACAAAGATTTCCAAAACGATGGTCTCTTTTCAAAATACATTCAAAACCACACAAAGCACCATATCAAACAATTGGAAAAGCAAAGCAAGTGATCTAAACAAGTAACTAAGAGCCCATGGATAACTATGGATGAAAAGGGTGCTAGCACCTTCCCTTTTCATAATCTACCCCCCGAACCCAAGAAAACATCTCAAAGGTATTTCCTGTGCTTTTTGACCTTTCCTTTGGATAAAATAAAAATTCGGTGGCGACTCTTGCTAAACCGAAACATTTGCGAACACAAACGCAAAACCTCAAGTCAGTTCTCCCACCGTATCACAGAACTGGCGACTTCACTGGGGAAGATAAATCTAAAAGTGGGGTTACCTTATGGTTTTAGATCACCTTTACATGCTTATCTTGCTTGACTTGTTTGCTTTACACTTTGGTTCTATTGTTTGGGTTTGAATCCTCCACCCGGATTTGGGAAACATTCATAGGTAAATAGCAATATGTTGTGGAAATTGTATGGGGTATACCGACATGGTCTAAGCAATAGCTATATTAGTGCGACATATTTGTGGGTATCGATAGCCTTTGAGTCAATCAAAGAGAATATGGGGCCGCTAAGTGATGTCATGAAGCACTAATGGACTTTTAGAACCTTTACTTGACCAACTTGGCCTTTTAATATGAAGTGAGATGATCGGCTTTGGTGCAGTCCGAAGTTGGTAGATACTCGATAATACACTCATTGAGGGTTGTTTTCTTGGAATATTTCGGTCGCCAGTAAAGTGGCTAAACTGAAACAATGAACACAGAAAATAATCCAGTGATATTGAGCTCCTTAGAACCTGGTTACTATTTATAGGACAGGTTGAGCCAACTAAACTTCAAGAGGGTACTTACCTATGAAACCCCATGCAAGCCTAAACTAGGAACTTGTGTGGTTTGCTTGTACATATACTTGTGCATAAGATCATGAACATCATGAAGCATCATTTGCATCCACTAACCCTTTCAAGGATTTTAGATTTTCATCTTTGTTCCTGTTTTGTAGGTTATGGAATCACTTCGCAGGAAAACTATTCAGGTCAATCTTGTGAGAATTCCTCCACAACTGAAGGAGCTTACTTCCAAGATTCCAGAGTATTCTCCATTCACTGAGAGACATGGTCGACTCCTCAACTTGGTCAACTCCAACACAGAGGAAGACATGGTGAAAGTTCTCTTCCAGTTCTTTGACCCCCTACACCACTGCTTCACATTTCCTGATTACCGGTTGGTGCCTACTTTGGAGGAATTTTCTCAACTCTTGATGATTCCTATTCTCCATCAACTACCTTTCAACGGTACGGAAAGAGATCCAAAGCCTGAAGATGTTGCTCAAGCCCTGAACTTGCAACCATCAGATGTCAAAGGTCATTGGGAAACCAGAAGTGGTGTCAAGGGTTTCTTGGCAAAGTTCTTGTTTGAGAAAGCTCAAGAATGCTGGAATTCTCTAGACCTGCAAGCTTTTGAGGAGATTGTAGCTCTTCTCATCTATGGGTTGGTCTTATTCCCAAACCCTGACCAGCTTGTAGATGTCAATGCTGTCAAAATCTTCATGGCTCGCAACCCGGTGCCTACTTTGCTTGGAGATATCTTGCACTCTTTTCACACTCGAATAATGAGGAAAAGAGGTTTTCTCATGTGATGTACTCCTCTACTGGCAAGATGGTTTATTTCTAATCTTCCCCAATAAGTCTTGAAGAATGAGCAAAGTTTGAGGTGGTCACAATGATTGATGACTCTTACACATTCAGATGTTCATTGGTGTTCTCGATCCAAAGAAAATGTTATCATCATCGATCGTTGTGGGGAATTACCTAATGTCCCTCTACTTGGCATTAGGGGAGGCATCACCTATAACCCCTATTTAGCTCTGAGACAATTTGGGTATGCCCGAAGGGATGGCCCATATGACATGCTGATTCCAGACTTAGTTTTTGACTTAGACAATGACGATCAAGGACTTCGACAAAGGTTCATCCGAGCCTGGAGGATGCCAAACAAGGTAGACAGTAAAACCTTGGGACACAAGAATTCTATCCCCCTTGAGCCTTACCTCAAGTGGGTACGAACCCGCGCCCAACGTCTTATGATGCCTTACCCCTTTGTTCTCCCTGTGATTAGAGAGCCTGTTATGGAAGGAGAGGTTCCATACACCCTCCTACATCCTGACATGCCAATATCACTCGAAGATCTGCAAAGGAGTTGGATACAGCTCAAGGGAGAACGCGATACGTTTGAAGCCCAATTATATGCCAGTGAGAAGAAGGTTTTAGAACTTACTCGTCAACTTCACGAAGAGCAGACTCTCAACACCTGCATTGCACCAAATAGGATGCGCAACATCTTTTTACATTAGAATTTTGTATTATTTTGCCCATAGGGCATTGATGTACTAACAATTCTATCTTATTAATATGACGTGTGTTTCTTTTTTGTTTAAAACAAATTTGAATTTCTGAATCCTTGAATGCATTACATGAATACATATCATTCATCATATGCATAAACAGGTCTTCACACCAAGTTTCCTCATCTCTCTGCTGTTTATTTCAGCAAGATGGATATTGAACAAACGGTCAAAGACTTACAAGCTCAGAATTCACAATTCCAACAGCTACTCATGACCTTGGCTAAGGGTCAGGAGGAGCTCAAGACTCTACTAGAGAAGGAAAAAGAGAAAAAGAAGAAGAAGAGAGTTGGTGTGGCTACCTTGGGCAGAAGGTTTGAAGGTCAAGCCAGAAGGGTTTTGGATTTCCCATCAACATCTGAAGAGGGTGAAGCAAAGGGTAAAGGAGTTGCAGTACCTTCTGATTCTGAAGCTAAAGAAGAGGAAGATGAGGATTACTCAGAACAACAGTATCCTCCTGCAGATGAAAAATACAAAAACTTGGAAGAACGTCTGGCAGCCATGGAGATTCAGAGAGTGCCTGGGCTGGACTTTGAAGAGTTAGGGTTGGTTTCTGGAATTGTAATCCCTCCCAAATTTAAGGTGTCACTGTTTGCTAAGTACGATGGGGTGTCTTGCCCAAAGATTCACCTACGATCTTATGTCAGGAAAATTCCACCACATTCTTCTAACAAAGACATGTGGGTCCACTTCTTCCAGGACAGTTTGTCGGGGATACAGTTAGATTGGTTCTACCAGCTAGAGAGGTCTGACGTGCATAATTGGGAGGATTTGGCTTCTGCCTTCTACAAGCAGTATCAGTACAATACGGACTTAGCACTAACCCGTACTCAATTACAGAGTATGGGCATGGTCTCAAATGAAGGTTTCAAAGAGTATGCCCAAAATGGAGAGACTTGGCGCGACGAGTACAACCACCTCTATCTGAGAGAGAGCTAGTAGACATGTTCTTGGGAACTCTGTCTGGGCCTTTCTTCAATCACCTGATAGGAAGCTCTTCTGCGGGGTTCACCGAGTTAATTCTAACTGGTGAAAGAGTTTAAGCCAGAATTAAGAGCAGGAAAATTCAAAAAGATGCATCTGCTTCTGCTGCCATCAAAAAGCCTTTTCCAGCAAAGAAAGAAGTCTCAGTTGTCTACTCCCAAAGAGGTCAAGGAAGAGTTGAGCGCCGGCCAGCGGTGGGGGCCGTAATGATTCAGAAGTCTACAGCTGATCAGCCCAGAAACAATCAACCCAGAACCAACCAAGCAAGGGTGGAAAGGCCTGTACGGTAATTCACCTAGATAAACATGACTCCTGCTCAGGTTCTACCCCATCTCTTGAAGTTAAACCTTGCCAGTCTGAAAGAGGCCTCGAAGAATCTGAATACAACTTCTCCTTTCTACCATTCGAACGCCAAGTGTGCTTATCACTCAAGGAGTATAGGGCACGACACCAACAATTGTTGGGCCCTGAAGAATAAGATTCAGGATTTGATAGATGCTAAAGAAGTTGAATTTGATGCCCCTGAAAAGCCAAATGTGTTCTCTGCTCCAATGCCAAGGCATGGCCATAATTCCCATGTTGTTGAAGAGGATCTTTTTGTTGCTACTGTTGATGATTTGATAACTCCGCTACCAATAATCAAATTGAATTTGCTGAAGGCTGGGATTTTCCCAGGTTGTGAAGAAGATTGATGCCTTTGTTCATCCTTACCAACCGACTGTCCATTGTTGAAGTTAGGCATCCAGCGCCTAATGGATAACCAAGAAATCCTTTTTGAAAAGACTCCTGTTACACCGACTCCTGTCAATGATGTTTCAATAATAACCATATCCGCCAATCTTTCTAAGGTCTCCAAAAGACCTGTTAAGATTACATTCACTCCGAAGATTGCACCTTTGAAGATAACCATGCCCGGGCCCATCCCGTACAAGTCCGACAAATCAATACCGTGGAACTATGGTGGAGAGATCTACTATCACGGTATTAAACAAATTGAATCAACTAAAGAGAGTTCTGATGAAGAGACTTCCGACATTGGAAACATTGCTGGAACGAGCAAAATCACCCGTAGTGGAAGGATTTTCTCTCCAGAGATTGCCCCTCCAAAGGTAATCTTTGGACCCTCAAATGCTCCTAAGGTTACCCCTGTGCCGGTCAACATATCTGTGAGAACTCCAATCATTGAATAAGTTGTAACTCCTGTGGTTGTCCCTTCTGCTGCTGCTAATGATAGAGGGAAAGGGATCCAAGAAGCGCCCGTCAGGACGAGGGCTCAGCCATTAGTCATCCCTGAGACCTCTTAAAAAGAAATGGAAGAGATTTTGAAAATAATCAAGAAAAGCGATTATGATGTTGTGGAACAACTGGGGCAAACCCCCTCAAAGATCTCTATGTTGGCCCTGCTGCTTTGTTCCGAAGCTCATGCTAAAGCTCTGATCAGATTTTTGAAGATGGCCCATGTGCCACAGGAAACCTCCGCGGATCAGTTCCAGGAATGTGTAGCTAGCTTAACAGCAGATAGTGGTCTAGGATTCTCTGATGCATATTTAACTTCAAAAGGGAGAAAACATAATGACGCGCTACATGTCTCGGTGGAGTGTAGGGGAACCACCCTAGCTCATGTTTTGGTTGATATTGGGTCGTCTCTAAATGTCTTGCTGAAGAAAGCCTTGGATAGACTGGATTATGAAGGCCTAACCCTGAAACCCAGCAATATAATTGTCAGAGCCTTTGACGGTTCTAAAAGGATGGTCCACGGGGAGGTGGACATCCCGATTAAAGTAGGAACTGAAACCTTCAACTCCACATTCTATGTGATGGACATCCGTCCTTCCTATTCTTGCTTGTTAGGAAGACCCTGGATTCATCATGCTGGAGCCGTCACTTCTGCTCTGCATCAAATACTCAAGTACCATGTCCATGGGAAAATTATAACTGTTCATGGCGAAGAGGAATACATGATAAGCCATATAAATTCTTTCCGCTATGTAGAATTGGATGGTGAATTCATCGAAACCCCTTTCCAGCATTTCGAAGAGGTAGCTCAGGAGATTACGGCAACCAAGACAGTGGCTTCTATACCCATGATTACAAGACCTGTGCCTCGAATGTAATCTCTCAAGGATGCTAAGGCTGTGATTGAAGAAGGAGGAAGCACAATCTGGGGGCAACTTCTAGACTTTCCTTACAAATCAGATAAATTCAGCTTGGAGTTCACTGCTTCTGCTCAAAAGGTTGTACGCCACACCTGGGCTGGGAGGCCACCAGTGAAGATCACCCATCATGGAGTCAATGCTTTGGAGGATAGTGAAGAGGAAGGCAACCTAGAAGGCTGGATTTTCCCTACTATTGATGGAGGATTGTGCAACTGGGAAGCAAAAGACTTTGTTCCGATTACTTTCATACCGTAGTAATTTATCTTTCAAACATTTCTGTTGGTTTGTAATAATTCTCAAACAATTCGTACACTTTTAACCTTGTGCCTTACCCGAGGCACATAGGTCCATTTGTAAGGGTTTGATTTTTCATCTTCATATGCCATTTTAATGAATCATGGACGTTTTCACATATAAACTTTTGTGCTCATTGTCTGTCTTTTTACATTTTATTTGTTTAAAGGTGGCTATCCCTTACACACACCCACACTCACAAATGCAGGTACCCTTCCATTCTGGATTCCATGTGTAACAATTCTATATATGGCCTTCAATGACTCTGAAGATCTAGTCTACCATGCCGAATACGAAGGTGAGGAAGATTGTGAGGTGCCGGGAGAATTGGCTAGGCTGCTACAATAGGAAGAAAGAGAAATTCTACCTCATGAGGAGCTGTTAGAGACAATCAACTTGGGTACTGAGGAAGACAGGAAAGAAGTCAGAGTGGGTGCCAACCTAGAGCCAAGTGTCAAAGAGCGCCTAATTCAGCTGTTACATGAATATGTTATCTTCGCCTGGTCATACGAAGACATGCCGGGACTCGATACAGATATTGTGGTTCACCGTCTACCCACAAGAGAAGATTGTCCACCAGCTAAACAGAAAGTCCGCCGCATGAGGCCCGACACGTCTGAAAAGATCAAAGCAGAAGTTATGAAGCAGTTCAATGCTGGATTTCTTGCTGTTACTTCCTATCCACAATGGGTTGCTAACATTGTGCCCGTGCCTAAGAAGGACGGCAAAGTCAGAATGTGTGTGGATTATAGAGACTTAAATAGGGCTAGCCCTAAAGATGACTTTCCACTACCGCACATTGACATCTTGGTTGACAATACAGCTCAGCACAAGGTATTTTCTTTCATGGACGGATTTTCAGGTGACAACCAGATCAAAATGGCACCTGAAGACATGGAGAAAACTACTTTTGTTACACAGTGGGGTACGTTCTTCTACAAAGTGATGCCATTCGGACTGAAGAATGCCGGGGAAACCTATCAACGCGCCATGGTAGCTTTGTTTCATGATATGATACATCATGAGATAGAGGTCTACGTGGATGACATGATAGCCTGATCACAGACAGAAGAAGAACACCTTGACCATTTACAAAAGTTGTTTGTCAGGTTGAAGGAGTACAAGCTCTGATTAAACCCTAACAAGTGCACTTTCGGAGTCAGGTCCGGTAAACTCTTGGGTTTCATTGTCAGCAACAAAGGCATCGAGGTTGATTCTGCCAAAGTCAAAGCTATACAAGAAATGACTGCCCCTCGCACTGAGAAGGAGGTTAAAGGTTTCTTGGGACGCCTAAACTACATTGCAAGGTTCATTTCTCACCTAACATCTACCTGTGAGCCAATCTTCAAGCTGTTGAAGAAAGATCAGGTGGTTAAATGGAATGATGACTGTCAAGTTGCTTTCGATAAAATCAAGGAGTATCTGCTAGAACCTCCTATCTTGATGCCACCCGTCGAAGGAAGACCGCTGATCATGTATCTGGCCGTCTTGGATAATTCAATGGGGTGCGTACTAGGCCAACATGACGAGTCTGGCCGAAAAGAGCATGCCATTTATTACCTTAGAAAAAAGTTTACCGACTGTGAGACCCGATACTCACTGCTCGAGAAAACTTGTTGTGCTTTGGTATGGGCTGCTCGCCGGCTAAGGCAGTATATGTTGACTCATACCACTCTGTTGATATCTAAGATGGATCTGATCAAGTACATCTTTGAGAAGCCTGCTTTGTCTGGAAGAATAGCTAGATGGCAGATGATCCTGACCGAATACGATATCCAGTACACGACCCAAAAAGCTATAAAGGGGAGTGTGCTAGCTGACCATCTGGCTCATCAAGTTGTCAAAGATTACCAATCCATGAAGTTCGACTTCCCCGACAAAGACATTATGACATTGGACAACATTGAAGACTTCAGACCATATGACGGACCTGGACAAGGATCCCGATGGACCTTGTACTTTGATGGTGCCTCTAATGCACTTGGCAACGGTATCGGTGCAGTACTCATCTCCCTAGAAGGTTGCCATACACCTTTCACAGCCAGACTTTGCTTTAACTGCACCAACAACATGGCCGAGTATGAAGCTTGTATCTTTGGTCTCAAGGCTGCAATAGACCTGGGAATCAAATCCTTTATTGTGTTTGGAGACTCAGCTTTGGTCATCAGTCAGATCAAAGGAGAGTGGGACACTAAACATCCCAACCTCATCCCTTACAAAGAACATGTCTTGACATTGCTACCTCATTTCGAGCAGATTACCTTCGAGCACTTCCCGCGAGAACAAAATTAGCTAGTAGATGCGCTAGCTTCAATGTCATCCATGTTTAAACTTAACTGGGATAATGAGGCTCCCCAAATCACCATCGAGCGGATGGACGAACCTGCACATTGTCACGAGATTAATACCGAAGAAGTAGTGGACCGACCTTGGTTTCACGAAGTCAAAAGGTATCTCGAGGCTTAGGAATACCCTGAAGGAGCTTCAGTCAACGACAAAAAGTTCTTAAGGAGATTCTCTGCCAAGTTCTTCCTGAGCAATGGTATCCTGTACAAGCGCAATCATGATTGCATTCTGCTCCGTTGTGTGGACAAGGTTGAAGCTGAGCAGATCATGGATGAACTGCACAATGGTACCTTTGGCACTCACTCTAGCGGACATACGATGGATAAGAAGATCCTACGGGCAGGCTATTACTGGTCTACCATATAAGCTGACTGCTATCAACATTCCCGTACTTATCACAAATGTCAAATCTATGCGGACAAGGTACATATACCTCCAGTTCCTCTCAATATCTTAACAGCTCCTTGGTCATTCTCTATGTGGGGAATCAACATGATTGGAGAGATCAAGCCTACAACATCCAATGGACACCACTTCATTCTGGTGGCCATTGATTACTTTACCAAATGGGTCGAAGCAGCTTCCTTCGCATCCGTCACAAAGAATGTGGTTGCCCGCTTCATCAAGCAGAACCTCATTTGCCGGTACGGCATCCCCGAAAGGATCATCACCGACAACGGAACAAACCTTAACAACACTATGATCACCTCTCTGTGCGAGCAGTTCTAGATTCAACATCACAATTCATCTCCCTATTGGCCAAAGATGAATGATGTTGTCGAAGCTGCGAACAAAAATATTAAGAAGATAATACAAAAGATGATAGTCACCTACAAGGACTGGCATGAGATGTTACCGTTTTGTCTCCACGGGTACCGTACCACGGCGCGTACATCAACTGGGGCAACACCCTATTCTTTGGTATACGGCATGGAAGCTGTTTTTCCTATTGAGGTTCAGATTCCCTCCTTGAGAATCATGAAGGATGCTGGTTTAAGTGAAGAAGATTGGATTCAGACCCGACTTGATCAACTTAACTTGATTGACGAAAAGCGACTTACTGCTGTTTGCCATGGTCAGGCGTATCAAAAACGAATGATCAGGGCTTTCAACAAGAAAGTCAGACGCCAGGTATATCAAGTCGGGGATCTTGTAATCAAGCGCATCATCTTGCCGCAAAGTGATCCCAGGGGCAAATGGGCTCCTACCTACGAAGGACCATTTGTGATCAAAAACATCTTTTCTGGTGGGGCAATGATCTTAACCATCATGGACGGCGACGACTTGCTGCACCCTGCGAATGCAGACATAGTCAAAAGATACTATGCATAAACGACCCGCTTGGTTGATACACCTAGGCAAAAAAAGGGCATCCTGGTGAATCGAAAACTCGAAAGGGAGGTTCAGGAAAAAATTAGGGATAAACAAAAAAATTTGTACACCCGACAAGTTGAAAACCCGAAAGGGCGACTTGGGTAAAAAAGGGTTTCCTGGTGGATCGAAAACCCGAAAGGGCGGTCCAGGCAAAAGTTAGGGAATTAAAGCATATGACTATGTCTCGTAGGATCACTTTAAGTACAATCTCTTCACAGACAAGCTCCAGGCTTCTGATCAACTTGATCATCTTCGGACGAAGCAATGAATGGACAAGATATTCAGAGTTACGAAGGCTATAGCAGAATGGGAACCCCATTGAATTTTTACACATAGCCATCTTTCTTTGTATAAATTTTTCTCATTTTTATGACAACGTTCTCTTACTAGGATATTTGTTTCCTTTGTACAAAATACTTACATAAAGTTAATACAAAGATACTTCAAAGTGCAGAAAACTATTTTATTTTTCCTTTTTACACTTGTGTTTTATTTGAAAACGTCCAATGATTTATTAATGAGCATATGCATTTGAATATAATCGCTGTTTACAAATAAACGAAATGGGAAAAAACAATTACTAACAGGTTGAAAGTATAGGAAAACGTCTTTAGGCTATCCCAAGAGAAATCCCATGCAGTACATCATCTAGGTCCTCAGCGGAGCTAAAACCTTGAAATACATATCCCCAATGGAGTTATAATTTCAAATCCTATTTCCCATCAAAGTTAAAACTTCAAACTCCCATATCCCCAGCGGAGTTATAATTTCAAATCCTCAATTACCATCAGAGTTAGGTTTTCAAACTCCCATTCCCCAGTGAAGCTAAAACTTTGAACTACAGACCCTCAGCGAAGATGAAACCTTCTTCCCCAGTCGAGTCAAATTTCTAATCCCCAGCGGAAACCATTCAGTTCCCCAGATTCCCCAGTAGATTGGCATACAACCCAAACTCCTGAACTTTTTCCAAATAGGAATAAGCTTTTCCCCAGAGTCCTGAACTTACTCTCCAGCAGGATAGCTACTCCCCAGCAGTATAGCTACTCCCCAGAGTTTTTCATCCCCTAGCAGATTGAAGATTCTCATTCTCATTTCCCCAGTAAAGTTGCCAGAGCCTTCTTTACTCCCCAGCATGAAGTTGCCAAAGTTTTCACTTTTCGTCAACAGAATGAAGATTCTCATTCTTAATTCCCCGCAGAAATCATCAGAATTTTCCCTATTCACCAGCCGAGTAAGGATTCCCATTATTTAACCCCCAATAGAAGTCTTCAAAGTTCTCTGGATTCTCCAAGCTGATTTCTCAAGCAGTTTGGCATTACTCTCACAACAGATTTTGTCAATACTCCAACTTCAAGACATGAAGGATTCTCACATCCCCACAGGAGTTGTCAAGGATCTTTAATCCCCAAGCAGTCAGCAAGGATTTCTCATCCTCAGCGATCAAAGATTTTGAATCTCCAGCAGCACTCAAGGATTTATTTTCCCTGGAAGAAGTCAAGGATTTCATTATCCCTAGCTATCAAGGATTTATTTTCCTCAGCGATACAACAAATCAGCTTACATGCGCATACATTACATTCATATATCATAAACATTGATAAAACACATTTTATTGCATCATACATTTCATGCAACATAACTTTGTGTTTCAGCTAACATTTTACCCTTTTTCAGGATAAGATTAACAGCTATCTTTAACAAATATTCAAAGATTTCATATACAGTACGGATACACTCCAGACATGGAAGTCATTTTGTTACTCATTCAGATCTCTTATTCAGGTACAGTGCGAATACACCCCAGACACAGAGGTCATTCCATTACTCATTCAGAATCCAAAGTCAAGATATAGTACGAATACGCTCCATACACGGATGCCATTTTGTCACTCATTCAGACTTCAACAATCAGATACATATTAGATACGCTCCAGACACGGAAGCCATTCTATTTCTCATTCAGATTCAACTCAATTTCAAGTTCAGATACACTCCAGACACGGAAGTCATTCTGTCATTTATTCAGATCCCAGTTACATTTCAGATACACTCCAGACACGGAAGTCATTCTGCTACTCATATGGATCTCAACTTCAGATACAATCCAGATAAGCTCTAGACACGGTTGCCATTCTGTCACTCATTCAAATTTTTCCCCAGCTCAGATACACTCCTGACACGGAAGTCATTCTGCCACCTATTCAAGATACAACCTAGAGATGCTCCAGACACGGATGCCATTTTGTCGCCCATTTAGATTTCAAGATTCAGATACAATACAGATACACTCCAGACGCGGAAGTCATTCTATTATTCATTCATATTCAAATACAGTTATAGCTCGGATACGCTCCAGGCACGGATTTCATTCCATTTCTCATACAGACTCGGTCTCCAGATATAGATCAGATACGTTCCAGACGCGGATACCATTCTGATACTCATTCTTTTGACTTACAACATGCAGTTCAACAAACATTCTCGGATGGCATCTTTAAGCCCATCTCCGACAAGATTCTATCACCTTTCCAAATGGCATCTTTAAGCCCATTCCCTCAACTATACTTTGACGAGTGCAAATTTACGGGCACTCTAGTGTCCGATCATCTTTTACCTTCGAGTCACGAACGGAAAACTCGCCAATCTAACTCTTTAGGTTCAAGAAGATTGAACAGAGGCAGTTGTTGTACCCCAAAATTTTCCCTCTCATTTTATCAAGATTTCCCCTCACAAGACTCTTTGGACTCCAGACAGGATTAGGGTTTGCACAGCTCAAGACATCTCCTTGCACTGATGACCTGAAATTAGGGTTTGAATTTGCACAAGGATTTTTTGACTTCTAATGCCTCATGTTACTTTCATACTTCATGTTGGACCTCTAAGATTTCCCATACCAAGTTTCAAGCCTTGAATCAAATTTTTGCCCAGTCAATTGGACAGTTGACCTAAATATCAACTATATTGGGGAAAAAGTCAACCATGGCCAATTTACAGTCAAACCTCATAATTTTTTATCCACATCAACATTATAGACTCATATGAACCATTTGATCAAGTTTGGACCACAACTCCTCAAGAAATTTGATCAGATCATCAAAAGGGCAAAATGGTCAAAATTAGGGTTTTGACTGTAGAAGGACAATTTCTGATTTTTAACCTAGCCAATGGCAAATTGGGTTCAAGCATAGTTTCAAGGAATCAATGGAATCATCTTGACCTAATCACAAGGTTCAAAAGATCTCAAATGCATTGGATTGACAGATGAATTTTCCAGTCAACTAATCAAAAATCAATTGTACAGTGAAAAGTCAAACTTTGACTTTTTGGTCAAAATCAAGTGCCAAGGGTCATTTTTCATAAAGATGTGTCAAAACATGAAACTTGTTGACCAAGAAACCTAATTTTGGAAATTAGGGTTTAAGATTGAAAATTTTCATAACTTAGAAATTTTCTAAGTTATGAAAATTTCTTATTTTTTCCCAACTTTTCCCAACTTTTTCACCATGATGCAATTGGATTAAAAGAAAACTTCCAACATGAAAGTTGTAGTACTCCACAAAATCTACAACTTTGTTTCACAAATTTTTCCCAAAAGATGCTTGGATCTTAAGTTATGATTTTGTGAATAGGGGTCTATGAAACTTTTAACTTAGTGAAATTTTGCCCTAGTTTAGGCAGATTTTTGACCTAACTTCATGGCAATGTTTCACATAGTTCCAAGTGTAATCTCAAAATGCATTTTAAAGATGGATTGTAGATCATGTTTCAAGATTTCCAAAATGTCCAAGAACTCTCCAAGATCATTTATGGTTAGGGAGAATCGAAGGAATGAAAATGGCCATTTCACACTTTTGTCCAAGGCATTTTGCACCATGTTACAACTTGCAAATAAGTTTGAATCATGCTTGTACTTGCATTACAGGTTCTAATCCTTTTTACACTCCAAAATTGAATGCAAATACATTGGACAATGGCATTGTTTTGATCTTTGAAGCTTTGTACAAGGGTTTAATCCAAAAATGGCAAAAAGGTTACAATGCTACTTTGATAAAGTTCACTTTTAGCAACTTTGTTTATCTTGAGCCATGGACCTAACCAACTTCCGCAAACAAAGTCCACATATACCAGGCAATTTGTACCTACTCTCCTCAGACCTTGAGCTAGCCTGTACAGGCTTTGGCATTGTCACTTCCCACCTTTTCTTTAAAAACAAGAAAGCTTGCAAAAAGTCCACAACTCTTGTATCTGTTAAAACCAAGTCTAAGCATTATTCTACACAAGTTCAGCATATTGTACCAAGACAAAAACACGAATTTCCAAGCTCTCAAACACCCTAAAACACAAAATCACAAGTTCTTGCCCAAACAGCGCATCATCTGCAGAACCACTTCCAAAACAAAATTGGCTCGTGCGTTTTGCCTTGAACCACTTCAAACACATTCCCTACAACCCACCTGAACTATCCAAGCACCTTTCCAGCAACTGTAACCTCATTTTCACACTTCACCATTTTCATTTTGAAGCTTTGCAGGTTGACTTCTACAGGGACATTCAGGCAAGTTCAAAGCAAGCTAAGCATTGGGAAAGGTTGAGACAACTTCAGGCAAGCTAACACGACCTTCAGGCCTCACTCACAACTCCTACATTGCCATATCCAAACTTAACTGAAACAGGTATTTGTCAAGATTATAACTCCTTATTTAGGCATCATTAGGCTTAGGTTTGTGAAGCAAAAATGTAGTCTGTAATGTGCTTGAGCTGTACATATGCGTAGATTTCATTTATATTAACTGAGCTAGGAGAATTTGGATGTTGAACATGCTGAAAATTTTAGGTCAGAAATTAGGGGTGACAAAATTCTCTCTATCCTTTGAGAGTTAGGTCACAAAATGGATATGGTTGGAATCGTGATTGAAAATGTTATAACTTTCATATTGTAAATTTTTGATTTCATGCAAGCAATAGAGAGAACAGGATTGGCATGGTAGAAGCACGCGCGTGGCTGTCCCAAGGTCAGGGATGAAGTGAAGTGGGCCTGGCGCTTTGGGCTTGGTTCTATTTGCACCCCCTTGGTCCATTTTCCATATTTTACATATTTTCCATTTTCTTTTTATATTTTCTGACTTTATTTATTTTTTCTAAATATTTAAAATCACAAAAAATATTCTTTTAATTTTCCATATTTTATTTTATTATTTTTATTATTTTCTTGGCATAAAAATAGTTTGTTAAATAATATATACTTTATTTTCTTAAATAAAATTGTAAATAATATTAAAATACTTAAATATTTTATTTTATTATATTATACATATAAAATATTATTTTCTCACATATTTCAATTTTTAACATTTTTGTACATATTATTATTATTTTTCTTGAATAAAAAAATAAATAATATAAAGCATAATTTTTATTAAAGAAAACTAGGGTTTCCACCCTTTCAAAAATAACCATTTTATTTTCTTATTTTTAAGACATCAAATAAATTCATTTTTACATACATAAAAACAAATACAAAAACATTTGTGCATATTTACATTTTATTGTACATTTAAATAAATTGTTCATTTATTTATTGTATAAATTCAATTTGGCTGTAATAGTTTTAGGGCTTTATTTTGTGCAATATCCCCCTATTCAAACTTGTACCCCCTCCCCATAATAATGTTGTAATAGTTTAGATTTACTTTACGCATTTTATCGCTTTCATATGCCATGATAGTAAATTAGGGTTTTGTATGCAAAAGACCAAAAATCAAACAAATAGCATGACTAAATACAAGACAAAAATGCATGAAAATGACAACATAATGCACACAAGCACCCCTAGAGTTTCATCCACTTTGTTGCCTTAAAATGGCCATGGTATGCATGCTTGGTATCTTGGCAGAATCAAACAAAAACAAAAGATCATAGTCCCTCGATGACGCTATCTTGGTTGCTAAACAAAAATGATCTTAAGTCCCTCAAAAACTTGCTAAGATACTTGGCACCATTGCTATCATGGTCATACGATGACCTACGCCCGTCCCGTTTAACATCCAAAGATAAGTTTGTTTACCAAATACAATGGTAAAACAACAATGTCAAAGGGTTAAAAATGTGTAGGAAAGACTTTTGATTAGGTAGATGCTCTAGTTACTTGATCAATTTGCAAACCATCCTTGCTATTTTCAAACAAACACACACAATTTCAAAACATTTCCAAAACAAACTTTCAAACATTGAAACATTTTTCAAAAGACAAACATCTTTGTATACATTCTTCAAACAAGAATCATTACAAAGATTGCCAAAACGATGACCTCTTTTCAAAATACTTTCAAAACCACACAAAGCACCATTTCAAACAATTGGAAAAGCAAATCAAGTGATCTAAATAAGTAACTAAGAGCCCATGGATAACCATGGATGAAAAGGGTTCTAGCACCTTCCCTTTTCATAATCTACCCCCCAAACCCAAGAAAACATCTCAAAGGTCTTTCCTGTGCTTTTTGACCTTTCCTTTGGATAAAATAAAAAGTCGGTGGCGACTCTTGCTAAATCGAAACATTTGCGAACACAAACGCGAAACCTCAAGTCAGTTCTCCCAACGTATCACACTACCCCCTGAACTCAAGAAAACATCTCTAAATGTATTTCCTGTGCTTTTTCACCTTTCCTTTTGGATAAAAGAAAAGTCGGTGGCGACTCTTTCTAAACTGCAACATTTGTGAACACAAACACAAAACAATCAAGTCAGTTCGCGCACCGTATCACAGAACTGGCGACTCTGCTGGGGAATTAAAACTTAAAAATGGGGTTACCTTAGGGTTAGATCACCTTTACTTGCTTTCATTGTTTGATTTGTATGCTTTACATTTTGTTCTTTGTTTGGGTTTGCTTTGATCCTCCACCCGGATCTGGGACACCTTTTTTAGGTAAATAGCAATAGATTATGGAAATTGTACGGTGTAGACCGATATGGTTGAAGCAATGGATATGTTAGTGTGACGCATTTGTGGGTACCAGTATCCCTCGTGGTGAATCGAGGAGAATACGGGGCCGCTGAGTGGCGTCATGAAACACTAACTGACTTTAGAACCCTAATTGAACAAAATTGGCCATTAGGACGTAGTGAGATAACTGATTTTGGTGTAGAGCTGAAAATTGGTTGATACTCGATGCTACACTCATTAAGGCTAGACTTTTGGGATATCTCGGCCGCAAGAAAAGATTGATTACGCTGAGACAACGCCTAAGAGAAAGGTCGGTGATATTGAGATCCTTTAGAACCCAGTCACTATTACTAGGACAGGTTGAGCCAACCAAACTTCAAGAGGGTACTTACCTATAAAACCCCATGCAAGCCTAAAACATAGGGATTTGTTTGCTTTGTGTGTATATATTTGTACATAACATCATAAACATCATAAGCATCGTGAGCATGCTCACTAACCATTTCAAGGATTTTAGAAGTTTATCTTTGTTTTTGTTTTGTAGGTCATGAATTACGTCCGAAGGAACACCATCCGTATCAACTTTGTAAAAGCACACCCTTAGCTTCAAGAGTTAGCCTCAAGAATGCCCGGGGATTCTCCTTTTACCAAGAAATACGGTCGACTCCTCAGTTTGGCTACATCCAGTTTCCAAGAAGAAATGATGTGTGTATTATTCCAATTCTTTGATCTCGTACATCATTGTTTCACTTTCCCGGACTATCAATTGGTACCTACACTGGAAGAGTTCTCTTTACTCTTAGGGGTGCCCATGCTTGATCAGATACCATTCATCGGTCTAGAGGGGATTCCAAAACCTGAAGTCATCGCCGAAGCTTTGCATCTGAAGAGAGCCGACATCATAGCCAATTGGGAGACAAGAAACGGGGTCAAAGGTTTCCTAGTCAAGTTTCTATTGGAGAAGGCTCGTTCATTCTGGGACGACATGGATTTCCAAGCTTTTGAAGACATCCTGGATCTTCTCATTTATGGTTTGGTTTTGTTCCCTAACTCGGACCAATTCATAGATGTTAACTTCATCAAAGTATTTCTCTCTCGTAATCCCATACCTACTTTACTGGGAGACATCTTGCATTGCCTTCATACTCGCACCATGAAGAAAAAAGGTGCTCTTTTGTGTTGTATTCCCCTACTTGCTAAGGGATTC
This sequence comes from Vicia faba, assembly GCA_948472305.1. Lineage (NCBI taxonomy): Eukaryota > Viridiplantae > Streptophyta > Magnoliopsida > Fabales > Fabaceae > Vicia > Vicia faba. The sequence continues at coordinate 1,510,049,105 of OX451738.1, forward strand.
ACTTCACACCTACCCCAATCAGCATTAAAGAACGAGCAAAGACTGACAAGGTCCCAAAGGATGATGTCCCTCACCCACTCTGATATCCGTTGGTGTTTGAGATCTTTGGAAGATGTCTCTATTATTGACCGCTGTGGGGAATTCCCTAACGTACCTCTGCTTGGTATTAGGGGAGGTATCACCTACAATCCATGTTTAGCTCTTCGACAATTTGGATATGCCCAAAGAGATGGTCCTCACGAGATGCTCATCCAAGGTTTGGTGTTTGATTACGACAAAGAAGACCAAGGTTACCGCCAGAGGTTTACACGAGCTTGGAGAATGGTGAACAAGGTGGACAATAGAACTTTGGGACACAAAAACTCTATCCCTCTCGAGCCTTACCTTAGGTGGGTGCAAGCTCATGCTCAGAGTTTCGTGATGCCTTACCCTTCCATCCACCCTGTTATCATAGAGCCTGTTGTTGAAAGAGACGTCCCATACACCGTCCTTCATCCTGACATGCCTACCTCTCTTAAGACTTGCATAAAGCTTGGGTTCAGTTGAAGGAAGAGCGAGACACCTTTGAAGCCCAGTTTTACGCCAGTGAGAAGAAGGCTCTGGAGCTCACCAAGCTACTTCATGAAGAGAAAAACCTGAATGCCTACATTGCTCCAAAGAGGATGCGTTCAACCTTCTTGTCTTAGGAGTTTTTGTTGTATTCTGTTTCTTTCATTGTAAGCCTGAAGAGGCATGATGTATTCAAACTTGGATTTAATATAACGTGTGTTATTTTGGTTTGAACAAATTTAAATCTCTAATTTCCTTGAAATCATTTGCATATTGCATATTCATTCATCATAACATCACACAGATTTCTCATAACAGGTCTCCTTATCCTTCTACTGTTTATTTCAGTGAGATGGATATTGAACAGACAGTGAAAGATCTTCAGGCACAGAACGTCCAATTTCAATAAATGCTATTGACTCTGACAAAAGGACAAGAGGAGTTGAAAACTCTACTGGCCAAAGAGAAGAAGAAGAAAGCGAAGAAACCAATTGGTATTGTGATCATGGGAAGAAGGTTCAAAGGATAAGCCAGGCGGACTTTGGACTTTGCAACATCATCGGGTGAAGGAGATAATCAAGGAGACGGGACCCAGGAAGTGAACAACGACCCAACATCCGAGGAAGAGGAAGAACCTGATTACTCTGAGGAATAATATCCTCCTGCTGATGATAAATACAAACAGTTAGAGGATCGTTTGAATGCTATGGAGATTCAGAGGGTACCCAGATTAGATTTTGAAGAATTAGGACTTGTCTCAGGGGTTGTCATCCCACAGAAATTCAAGGTCCCCACTTTCTCTAAATATGATGGTGTCTCTTGCCCAAAGCTACATCTAAGGTCATACGTCAGAAAGATTCAACCCCATACGGCTGATAAGAATCTGTGGGTGCATTTCTTCCAAGAGAGCTTGTCAGGGACGCAGTTGGATTGGTTTTATCAATTGGAAGGGACCAATGTTCGCAATTGGGAAGATTTCTACAAACAATATCAGTACAATGCTGATTTAGCTCCAACTCGGACGCAATTGCAAGGCATGTCTATGGGAACAGGTGAAGGTTTCAAAACCTATGCTCAGAAATGGAGGGATCTCGCAGGCAGAGTCCAGCCCCCTCTATCCGACAGAGAATTAGTGGATATATTCCTAGGCACCTCATCAGGTCCATTTTTCAACCACCTGATCGGAAGTTCTTCAGCTGGATTTACTGAACTGATCATGACTGGTGAGTGGGTCGAAGCCGGTATAAAAAATGGCAAAATTCAAAAATATGCATCTTCGAGCACAATGAAGAAACCATTCACTGGTAAGAAGGAGGCCAGTGCCATTTATAACCCGAGATATCGAAGAAGAGCGGGATACCATCCAACAGTAAGTGTTGTAATAATACCTAGGCCTGCGGTTTCCCCACAATGTAACAATCAGCAAAGGGTAGAAAGACCACAAAGACAATTCACCCGGATCAACATGACATTGATAGAGGTTTTACCCCATTTGTTGAGATCCAACTTGGCAACTTTAAAAAAGGCTCCCAAGAATCCTAATACCTCTTCTCCTCATTACAATTTGAACACTAGGTGCACCTATCATTCTGGGAGTCCTGGTATGACACAAATGATTGTTGGACTCTAAGAAATAAGGTACAAGACCTGATTGAAGCTAAGGAGATTGAGTTCGACGCTCCAGAGAAGCCCAATGTCATAACTGCTCCCATGCCTAAGCACAACCATGGAGTTAACTCCATTGATACTAATCTATTTGTAACCTCGGTGGACGAAGTTTCCACTCCTCTTATGATTGTTAAGAAGAATTTGTTGTTGGCCGGTTTATTTTCGGGTTGTGGTGAAGGTTGCCACATGTGTTCATTCCTACCTTCTGGTTTCCATTTGCTGAAGTTAGGTGTTCAACGCCTGATGGACAGTAAAGAAATTTTGTTCGAGAAAACTCTGGTTCCCGTTATTCCATCTTAAGACATTGCTATTATAACCATTTCCGCCAGTCCTTCCAAGGACTCCTCGAGAAGACCTGTTAGAATTACACCCACTACGAGAATTGCTCCGCTGATAATCACATGTCCTGGTCCTATCCCGTATGCCTCGGACAAAGTCGTCCCTTGGTATTATGGCGCCAATATTTACTATCATGGCGTTAAACAAAACTTTAAGGCCGAAGAAGTTGATCGTGATGTCGGTAACATTGTCGGGACCAGCAAGATTACTAGAAGTGGAAGGGTTTTATCTCCTGAGATTTCCCCTAAGACTGTCAACAAGCCTATTATCATTCCATCTATTGTTCCTGCTAGCACATCAACTATTATTCCTGTTCTCACTCTAGCTGTCCCCCCTGCCGATAAGTCATCTGGGACTCGCGACAAAGAAGTTGTAGGTGAGCCTTCCCAGACGGAGGCACCTAGAAAGATTGTTATGGAAGCCTCTAAGCAAGAGATAGAGAAATTTTGAAAATAATCAAAAAAAGTGACTACAATATGGTCGAACAGTTGGGGCATACCCCCTCAAAGATATCCATGTTATCCATGTTGTTGTGCTCTAAGGCCCATGCGAAGGCTTTGATTGCATTCCTTAAAACTGCGCATGTGCCGCAAGAGACTTCAGCTGATCAATTTAAAGATTGCGTGGCTAGCCTGACTGCCAATAATGGGTTGGGTTTCTCAGATGTTGACTTGACACCGACGGGAAGAAAGCATAATGATGCTCTGCATGTCTCGATTGAATTCAGAGGCACCACTATGGCTCATGTGCTGATAGATACTGGGTCTTCACTGAATGTTCTGCCAAAGAAAGCGTTGGACCGGTTGGATTGCAAGGGTTTGCCTTTAAAGCCTAGTAACATTATGGTAAGGGCTTTTGACAGATCAAAGAGAATGGTGCATGGGGAGGTGAACATCCCTGTCAAAGTAGGCTCTCAGACGTTCGAGTCCACCTTCTATGTGATGGACATCAGGCCATCATACTCCTGTTTGTTGGGTCGTCCTTGGATCCACGAAGTTGGGGCTGTTACTTCCACACTTCACCAAATGCTGAAGTATCCGGTGAAAGGAAAGATTGTCATAGTACGGGGTGAAGAAGAATACATGGTGAGCCACCTCAATTCCTTCCGCTACGTAGAGATGGATGGAGAATTTATAGAGACTCCTTGTCAAAACTTTGAAGAGGTTCCCCAGATTTTGGCGTCAACTGAGACCACTACCAGTACCAAATCTCCTCTGAAGATGGCTTCTCTTAGGGACGAAAGAGCAATAGTTGAAGAAGGCAGGAATACCAATTGGGGACAGCTTCCTGAGTTTATTCACAAAACTAACAAGTTTGGCTTGGGCTTTACTTTAGGAGCTCGGAGGGTTATTCGACGCACTCGAGTTGGAGGACCTCCCCTACGCATCAGCAATCGAGAGGTCAATGCTATTGAAGACAATGAAGAAGACTCTGATTTCGACAGTTGGATTTACCCGACTACCAACGGTGGACCGAGTAATTGGACGACCAGAGATTTCATGCCAGTTTCTTTTATTCCGCAGGCATGATGGCTCTATATGTGAGGGTGTTGTACCCCAAATTTTGACCTAAGATACCACCTCCCATCTGCATTATTACCTTGCAAGCGTTCACAGGCGATTTGACCTATTTTTATCAAGTTTAAAGCAAATTTTAAAAATTCATAACTTCTTCAAATTTCAATATTTTTGAGCGGTTGTCTTTGCACATGATTTTTCTTGACATCATCTATGATTTTTCTTTACAAGTCAAGGGCAAATTATGCATTGAAAAGCCACGAAAAATTGTTGACGATTAGAAGTCGTTTCACGAATTTGATTTTAATTTTGGACTATGTTTTTTGTCCGATCATGCATTTTACACTGTCTTTTCTCTTTTTTATTTCCTGAAAAATCCTTAAAATAAAATTACTTTTAGTTCATGTCATTTTCATTTTATTTACATTTTTATTCAAAGAAGTAGTCTCTTTAAATTTTATTTAGATTTTTTTGTATCCTTCATACCAAGATTACTAGGGGGGTCATGGTATTACAAGAACACAATTACGACATTAAAGTAAGAAATGAAGGGTAAAGGATTCATCAATTCCTCAGTCTTTGAACTAGAGTCTTGAATTGGTGAGGTACGGAATTATTCAAGCTTTTTTTCAAGATAAGATTGAAGATTTAATTTCCATTTAATTTTTGGCCAAGCAATGTTCATGTCCACATCCATGTGTATTCATCATATCATTTTCATTTAAATGTTATCAAGACATGTTCATGAAGGCAAGGCGTGGTAATGCATACATCCAAGAGTTTGAGATTTGAATTCAATAAGAAGAATAGAGTTTTGTTGAATAAATGAGAGTTGTTTTATTTAAGGAACTACAAATTAACAAGTACATAATTCTGAATTTTTCTAACCTATGCTACACTACCCTTAAGTCTCATGACTTTTCTGTACCACTTCAAGCCCTTTTACAAACACTTTCTTTAATCCTCAAAACTAGTCATGTAAAATGTTCAAGAATAGTATTTTGAATGCTTGCTTCAAATGCTCTCATTCGGAATGGACAGTAGGCCATGCTTCATGCTTTCAATGCAGGAAATTAAGGACAAAACTGTTGTGCTGCCTGCTGTACCTGTTAACTGGCCAAATAATAAAATAGGAATTTCATTTGGCAGCATATGGAAGACAAGTCCAAATCAACCCTGCTGCAAGATGCCAAAACCTGTCAAGCTAGGAGATTGCACAAAAAATGAAAAAACCAAAAGAACAAAAAGGAGTTTTTTACTCAAGTGGAGCAACGGGCATTTTTCTTTCAGTACCTCTAAGCCCTTCATCATATATATTCCCTGCGTCTTCAAAACCTAAAAATGAAAAAACCAACAACCTCAACCCTGTCAACCCTTACCGGCATCAAACCAGATGAACACTAAACCTGCCTAAGCTTGTCAAACTCAGAACCCGCGGTAACATGGAAATAAACAAAAATTGATGCACCGCTGTACCTGTAAGTAACCGATACAAATGGATTTCAACAGTATCTCAGTGATGACAACTACACCCACAGAACAGAAGCAAGAGAAGAGAGAACCAGATACCTTACCTGAGATGTATTCCCGGAAAAATCTCCTCTCCAACGGTAATCGTTCTCTTGATTCCTCCTACTTTCAAATTGTTTTCGTACTGTTTTGTTTCTGCTATTTCAATGTTGATTAAGGTGCCATCGTGTTTGAAACTTTGTTGCCCTTTTGCGATTATTTGATATGTTTCATGTTGCCTTGCTTCTTTATGCCTTCATTACTTAAATCTGGAACACAGAGACACACAAAAAACAAATAGAGTTAAAACTCTATAAAAGAAGTAACCTCTAACGCATCGACACAAAACCACCACCGATTAACCTCACCAAACCTTCATTTCCGCGATTTAAAAATCAAACTGTAGCCAACAATTTCAACATGCATCAGTTTCCAACAGCCCTGTCTTACCCATAAATCGAGTCTAAAACACTTCAACGCATAGAGATCGGCAAGCCAACAACACATTTCAAAGAATCCAAAGTCAAAAGAGAGCGAGGTGTCTGTAACAAATCATACACAAGGAATCAGAAACATAGCGGGTACCTAAAAAGAGGAAAAGAAAGACACATCCCACAACAACAAACGCCCTTGTCTCTCCGACCGAACCACCACTTCCTTTTCCTTCGACCTCTCCAAGCTAACCTTCGCCGATGACGAAAACGGCCCAATCAACCGAACCGTGAGCCACCGTCTCGTCGCCCGCAAACGATTTCGTTGTGGTTCCAGATTTGTTTCCGGCCAGAGTGGCGAGCGGAGTGCTACACGACATTGTTGTTCCGTCGAGGCTTCTGCTGCTTAGGAGTTTGCTTTTCTTTTTCGTTTGGCTTCTGGGTTTGGTTCGAGTGGGGAGGTTTTTTTTTTGGAAATAGGGACGCGAATTGGGCATTCCGATATGAACGAAGCCAAGAAGAAGAGGGATATTGAGAGAGGGAGATGAACATTTTTGTTGGGAAGAGAGTGTTTCGTTTCTTTAGTTCACGGTACAGCATAAGATAAAAGGGTTATTAACACTAATAATAATTAACTTATTTTTTGTTTTCTCTTTCCAAGAACCACAGCCACCAGCGGCGGCACACCATTAGTCCCTAGGGTTTCTCTTTGAATTTTGTCACAGTGAGATTTAATTGGGCCTTGTCCTAACGTATATTCACACCCCATCTTTTTATTTGCTCTTTAGTTTAATTCTATTCATTTTCCTAGCTAAACTTATTTAATTTAGATTAGTTAGTTTCTTAGAAATAAACATATAGTTTTAATTAGACAATTTTTAATATTTTACCCAAATCTTATTTAGTTTAAGTTTAGGTTTATTTAATAACTTTAGTCTCCCTTATTTCTAATTAGATTTAAATTCATGACTTGTAAGTTTTATTTAGTTTGAAAATATTTAATATCTCTAAAAAACATATGAAAGTACAAATGAGAAAACTAAAAGACATGCTATTTTTCTTTAATTTATTCCCCTCATTTTGGTTAAATACCAATATAAAAAAGGACATAGAAAATAGAAACATATAAAAACCTTAAAAAACATTTCTATTAATTCTCATTACCTTTTATCTATGTTAAAATGCGTAACAAATTAAAACATTTTTCTCTTCATATTAAACTAAAATCTAAAAAATGCATGTTCGCACACTCAGTCTCTTATTTAATTTGTTGTATATCGTTTATCTCATAATTTTCTGTTTTAATATCTCGCTCTTACTTGATTATTCTGTTTGTGCCAATCCAAAGGGAATTGTCTAATTTTTGTTGACTTCATGTCCTCAAAAACGATTGAGCGAATACTCTCATTCATTAAAAGCTTAGGGTAATTTTTCCTCAAATATTCAATCTCTTTCGAAGCTTATACCATTTTAAGCAAAAACTTCGACATTAGGTCGTCGCAACTTCAAAAAAAACCGTCTGTATCCTGTTTCGGCCAAAACGATTTATTTTCAATCAAGCAATCAATTTTAAATAAAACAGGTATTTCAAAAGGTTCCTATAGAGTACTATAGATGCATTGGGTGCTAATACCTTCCCATTGTATAACCAACCCCCGAACCATAAGATCTCTTTTTTTTCAAAAACGCTTTGTATTTTATTATTATTTACATTGCATATTTAGGGTTTTATTTCGCTCTTTTCCCTTTTCCTTTGGAAATAATAAAGCGCGGTGGCGACTCTTGCTTTTGTGAGACGAATTAATTAATAATTCGATCTCCGATTTACCCCGCTACATTTTCTATCGCTACTGAATTGGCGACTCTGCTGGGGACAGATTAACCTCTTGCTGGTCCATCCCTAAGTGGGTTAAGCCTAACTTGTCTTATCTGTTTTACTATTATTTGATTTGCTTGATTATATGTTTAAATTGGGGTGTTTGGGTTTTTTTTGCAAAGGACGAATCCTATACCCGGATTAAGTAACACTTAAGGAATAGGACGGGCGGTATAGTCATGTTAACTTTGAGGGAGTAATCCCGAAGAAGGAGGCATGAGATCCCCCACTCAATGGAAGGCCCTCTTGAACTTAATATTTGTTTACCGAGTAATCGGGAAGACATTATTATTTTCGACCTAGGAGCCCGAGAAGTTGAGGACCGTAGAACCCTAACCCATCTTGGCCTTTTTAGGTGTAGCGCGGAGACTATAACGGAGTAATTCGGAAGTAGTTGTTACGCGATGCTACGCTCGGATGAGTTTCTCTTGAGAATATTGCTAATTATCGAGTAATCAAGACGTTGGCAATATCCGAAGGAGGAATGCAGACTCTGGGAACTCTTAGAACATTGTCTTACAGGTGCGATTGAACCACTAGTACATACCTTTGGGTGGGCTTTACCCTTGACTCCATGCTGAAACGTTAAACCTTTAAACCCCCATGTTTGTGACCTTGCTTGTGGTTGTTGCATAGCCATGCATTCATGCATCCATAAAACCCTTTTCCCTTGACTTTCAAGGAATTTGGAGGTCTTTCTTTGTAAACATCACAAGTTTCGTCAAGCTCAATGGATCTTGGGTGTTGATAGGGTGAAAACCCTAATCCACTAAAATGGATGATTGATCTTGATGATAACTTGATCGACGCTTTGATCCAATTCAAAATTCCTCTTCTATCTTCACACTTTGATGTTTACAACTTAATATCTTGAGTTCCGTGAAAGTCAAATAAAAACTCTCTGTTGCATATCATGCATCATCCAACACTTCACATGTTTTCTAAAACTGGATTTTTTAACGCATGGAGTGGCTTGCCAGAACTGGATTGCTGTTGATGTTCCTGCTGTGATGCACATTTCCGAGTAATGTTTTGTTTATTTTCCTTTGAAAAAATTCGCTCTGCCCAAGGCGAAACGTATTTTGTGTCGGGCTATGAAAAATAATTCCTTTTGCTCTGCCCAAGGCAAAAGAGAGATGTTTGGGCTCTTTGTTTCAAGTATTTCCCTTTAATGAATAAAAATGTTATTTTGTCCACTGCTGTTTTTATTTTTCACTTTTTCTGGGAAATAGCAATGAAAATTAATTAAGAACCTTTTGTTTTATTTACACAAATCGATTTCTAAAATAAAGCATAATCATATGTGCAGATTAATCCATGACTTAACCATCGAAAACAATGATCCTATGCCCTCTCCCAACTTTGAATTCCCGGTGTTCAGAGTCGAAGAGGAGGATGAGGAAGAGATCCCTGTTGAGATTTCCCGTTTGCTCGAGCATGATGAGAAGATCATTCAACCATTTGAAGAACCTTTAGAGTCGGTCAACTTGGGTGATGAAGAAGTTAGAAAGGAAGTCAAAGTCGGAGCTTTGCTTATCCCGGAGGTTAAGGAGAAAATGTTGGAGCTTCTCAAAGAGTATGTTGACGTGTTTGCTTGGTCCTACCAAGATATGCCAGGTTTGGACAACGACATTGTGGAGCATCGTTTACCGTTGAGACCCGAGTGTCCGCCGATCAAGCAGAGGTTGAGAAGGACTCGTCCTGACATGGCTGACAAGATTAAAGAGGAGGTTCAGAAACAGATCAATGCAGGTTTCCTTGTTACATCGGTCTATCCTCAATGGTTAGCCAATATAGTGCCTGTTGCAAAGAAAGATGGCAAGGTTCGGATGTGTGTAGACTACAGAGATCTGAATAGAGCTAGTCCGAAGGATGACTTCCCATTACCTCATATTGACGTATTGGTCGACAGTACTGCCAAGTTCAAAGTCTTTTCTTTCATGGACGGTTTCTCTGGTTACAATCAAATCAAGATGGCGCCGGAAGATATGGAGAAGACCGCGTTCATTACACCTTGGGGAACATTTTGTTATCGAGTTATGCCGTTTGGTTTGAGGAATGCTGGCGCAACATACCAAAGGGCCATGACTGCTTTGTTCCATGACATGATGCATAAGGAGATAGAAGTGTATGTGGATGACATGATTGCCAAATCACAGACTGAGGAAGATCACTTGGAACATTTGTCGAAGTTATTCCAGCGTTTGAGAAAGTACAAACTTCGTCTGAATCCCAACAAGTGCACTTTTGGCGTTCGTTCTGGAAGACTTCTGGGTTTCATTGTCAGTCAGAAAGGTATTGAAGTAGATCCTGATAAAGTCAAAGCCATTCGAGAAATGCCCGCACCCAAGACGGAAAAACAAGTAAGAGGATTCCTTGGGAGACTGAATTATATTTCTAGATTTATATCTCATATGACTGCTACCTGTGGGCCGATTTTCAAGCTTCTCCGAAAGAACCAAGGATGTGTGTGGACAGAAGATTGTCAGAAAGCTTTTGATAGTATCAAAGAATATTTGCTTGAACCTCCCATTTTGATTCCTCCAGTGGAAGGAAGACCTTTGATTATGTACCTGACTATATTGGAAGACTTCATGGGATGTGTGCTTGGTCAACAAGATGAGACTGGAAGGAAGGAACATGCTGTATACTATTTGAGTAAGAAATTCACAGACTGTGAGTCTCGATACTCATTGCTTGAGAAGACCTGTTGTGCTTTAGCCTGGGCTGCTCGCCGTCTGCGCCAGTATATGATTAATCACACTACTTGGTTGATCTCCAAAATGGACCCGATTAAGTATATCTTTGAGAAGCCCGCCTTATCTGGAAGGATAGCCCGTTGGCAGATGTTGTTATCTGAATATGACATTGAGTATCACACTCAGAAAGCGATCAAATGGAGTATTTTAGCCTATCATTTGGCTCACCAACCAATTGAAGATTATCAATCCATCAAGTTTGATTTCCCAGATGAAGATGTTATGTACTTGAAAGCTAAAGACTGTGAAGAGCCGTTACCTGAAGAAGGACCTGATCCTGAATCCCGTTGGGGTTTGATTTTTGACGGAGCTGTGAATTCCTATGGAAATGGAATTGGGGCAATCATCGTTACTCCCCGAGGTACTCATATCTCGTTCACGGCAAGACTGAAGTTTGACTGCACGAACAACATGGCGGAATATGAGGCATGTATTATGGGTCTCGAAGAGGCAGTGGATCTAAGGATTAAGATTCTTGATATTTATGGAGATTCGGCATTGGTGATTAATCAAATCAAAGGAGAATGGGAGACTCGTCATCCTGGTTTGATCCCTTACAGAGACTATGCTAGAAGGTTGTTAACTTTCTTTAGCAAGGTGGAATTACATCATATCCCTAGAGACGAGAATCAAATGGCTGATGCTTTAGCTACTTTGTCTTCAATGTTTCAAGTGAATGATTGGAACGACGTGCCTACAATCCGAGTTATGCGCCTCGACAGACCTGCTCATGTGTTCTCAATGGAAGAGGTCACCGACGACAAACCGTGGTTCTATGACATTAAACGAGTCCTTCAGACTCAAGAGTACCCGCCTGGGGCGTCCAATAAAGATAGGAAGACGTTGAGAAGATTAGCAGGCAGTTTCTTTCTCAATGAAGAAGTGTTGTATAAGAGGAATTACGACATGGTCTTGCTCAGATGTGTAGACAGACGTGAAGCAGACATGCTGATGCAAGAAGTGCGTGAAGGATCCTTTGGCACTCATGCCAATGGGCATGCAATGGCTAGAAAGATGTTGAGAGCTGGTTACTATTGGATGACGATAGAATCTGACTGCTGCAAGTATGTGAAGAAGTGTCATAAGTGCCAGATTTATGCGGACAAGATGCACGTGCCGCCGACTCTCCTCAATGTTATATCTTCACCTTGGCCTTTCTCTATGTGGGGCATTGATATGATTGGGATGATTGAACCCAAAGCTTCAAATGGTCATCGTTTCATCTTGGTAGCGATTGATTATTTTACTAAATGGGTGGAAGCAGCATCCTATGCTAATGTAACCAGACAGGTGGTAGTCAGATTTATCAAGAATCAGATCATTTGTCGATACGGTGTCCCGAGCAAGATCATCACTGATAATGGTTCGAATTTGAATAACAAGATGATGAGAGAGCTTTGTGAAGAGTTCAAGATCGAACATCATAATTCTTCTCCTTACAGACCGAAGATGAATGGGGCTGTTGAAGCTGCTAACAAGAACATCAAGAAGATTGTCCAGAAGATGGTGGTAACTTATAAGGATTGGCATGAAATGCTTCCGTTTGCTTTACACGGGTACCGTACTTCAGTTCGAACTTCAACGGGCGTGACCCCATTTTCCCTGGTTTATGGTATGGAAGCAGTACTCCCCGTGGAGGTTGAGATTCCGTCTCTGAGAGTGTTGATGGAAGCTAAACTTTCTGAGGCTGAATGGTGTCAAAGTAGATACGATCAGTTGAATTTAATCGAAGAAAAGAGATTGACAGCGTTATGTCACGGTCAGTTGTACCAGCAAAGGATGAAGAAGGCTTTTGATAAGAAGGTTCGACCGCGCGAGTTCAGAGAAGGTGACCTTGTACTCAAGAAGATATTATCTTTCCAACCTGATTCTAGGGGCAAGTGGGCTCCGAATTATGAAGGACCGTATGTTGTTAAGAAAGTTTTCTCTGGAGGTGCCATGATTCTCACCAATATGGATGGTGAAGAACTCCCACGTCCCTTGAACGCCGATGCAGTCAAGAAATATTTCGCTTAGGCAAATTTCTGGTCAAATCAGTTTCAGCATCTGAACACATTCTGGAATTCAAAGTTGTTAGGGAGAATAGCGATCATCGTTTTTGTATGACCTGTTATTTCATGTGTTATTTCCCCAAGCTTTTGTAAATCGTTGGAGTCGCATTGTTAGCGAACAACCTCTTATTAATGAAATTTGAGCATTTAACTTTTGTGGGCAAAATTTTAATTTTTACGGAAATATTTGAAACAAAGTATTCTTATTCTTTTTTTTTATGTGTCGCGAATAATGAAAGGAATATTAACAGTTGTTCCGAGGACGGTCAAGGCATGAAATGCAAAGCAGTACAGTAGTTTATCCTTGCATGATGAGCATGTTTTATTTTATTCGCCATGAGGTGTTGGTTGTGTAAACTTGTGTTTCTCGGGGTACTAAGTTTGGTGATTCCCCAGCTGTTCCAGTTGAACATTGTTTTGGCTATCTCTATCTGGGCGATTTCTGAAGTGTGGTACATTTTGTCTCATACCGTGATCTATTGGTGTTAGAAGATTGGATTTGATTGCTTTTCTCCTCAGAAGATTTGGATCTTGTAGCGTGATACCCTTCGACGTTGCTGTGTGTTTCCAGTTCCGTTTATCTTCCGTCTTTTCAAGATTGGCCGAGTATCTATTATGCTGTGACATCTTATTATCTCCAAGATATTCCATCTGTCTGTTTTGTCAGCATAACATTCATTTATTCATTTACACTCATATCAGCATGCATATCCACATTCGCCGTTGATTTTGGGTCGTACTCTGTTTGTTCGAACAATGTACATTTTTCTTTCCAAATAGAAAGTTAGCTTAGGCAGAAAACGTGCTTCCTTTCTAAATTCCCCCAACTGAGCTAATCCTCATGGATGATTTTTGGTTTAGCCTACCTTGTCCATGTCTGGATAGGAAGAATCCCCAATTGAGTTACTTTCTCATTGGGTGGAGTCTTGTTTGACTGTTTTCTCTCTAGTTTATCCCTGGATGAAGTTGTTGCCTCTTGCATAGGCTATCTTATTGATTTTCCCCAGTGAGTTTGCGACCTAGACAGTTGGTGCATTTATTTGGCACATTTAAGTATATGACCTCCTCGGGAAGGATTGATTCAGGGTTCTCTTTGACGAGGATTTTATTCTCTGCCAATATCATCGCAATTTCCTTCTGTTTGTTTTTTGGGAAAACGACAAGCGGCAGCTCTTCATGAGCAACTTGTACGTTATAGACACCGTTGGAAAACGACAAGCGGCAGCTCTTCATGAGCAACTTGTACGTTACTTGTTGAAAGCGCCGAGCAGCAGTTCTTCATGAGCTACTAGGGCGTCATTTTATCTTTTCTGAAGCGCCGAGCAGCAGTTCTTCATGAGCTACTAGTGCGTCATTTTTTCTTTTCGAAAGCGCCGAGCAGCAGTTCTTCATGAGCTACTAGTGCGTCATTTTTTCTTTTCGAAAGCGCCGAGCAGCAGTTCTTCATGAGCTACTAGTGCGTCATTTTTTCTTTTCGAAAGCGCCGAGCAGCAGTTCTTCATGAGCTACTAGTGCGTCATTTTTTTTTCTTTTCGAAAGCGCCGAGCAGCAGTTCTTCATGAGCTACTAGTGCGTCATTTTTTTTTCTTTTCGAAAGCGCCGAGCAGCAGTTCTTCATGAGCTACTAGTGCGTCATTTTTTTCTTTTCGAAAGCGCCGAGCAGCAGTTCTTCATGAGCTACCAGTGCGTCATTTTGTCTTTTCGAAAGCGACAAGCAGCAGCTCTTCACGAGTTACCAGTACGTTAGTATTTTCTTTGGACAACGGCAAGTGGCGGCCTCTTTATTTGAGCAACTTGTATGCTATCGGTATTTTCTTTGGACGACAGCAAGCGGTAGCTTCTTTATTTGAGCAGCTTGTATGTTATCGGTATTTTCTTTGGACGACAGCAAGCGGCAACTTCTTTATTTGAGCAGCTTGTATGTTATCGGTATTTTCTTTGGACGACAGCAAGCGGCAGCTTCTTTATTTGAGCAGCTTATATGTTATCGGTATTTTCTTTGGACGACAACAAGCGGCAGCTTCTTTATTTGAGCAGTTTGTGTGTTATTGGTATTTTCTTTAGGCAACAACAAACGACAGTTTTCTTTATTTGAACAACCTTCGTATCTACAGTCTCATTACCTCAGCATTAATGAGTATACCTCTGAAAATCTAGCAGAGAAGTCTGTTACGAATCTATACCTCCAGAAGTCGGTAATCAGTTACCAGCAATTTGATACTCTCTGCCTACCATCGACCTTGAGTTGCGAACTCACTGTTTTGGGGTCAATAATCTGTTATGGCCTATGCAAGATGCCCTTTTTGTTAGGGTTAGAGGTCGTATTCCCTCAATTTTATTCGCTGTCAGGAGTCTGTCGTTTGAAGTCGATAGCTCGTTTCCCCGGTAGTGTATAATCCATGTCTTTGTGTTTTGCTGGTGTTTGATTTCTCCAGCATTGTCTTGTCTCATACAATATCTTTCTCTGTGAATTCAATCACTGCATTCATATCAAACATAATGGCGGTATCTTAGAGAAAAATTTGCGTATTATGTATTTAAGTACCTTCAATCTCGTCGACACGAAGATTTTAATCTTCATATCTCCGGATAGAAGAAACTTAAATAGGGGCAGCTGTTGTACCCCAAATTTTGACCTAAGATACCACCTCCCATCTGCATTATTACCTTGCAAGCGTTCACAGGCGATTTGACCTATTTTTATCAAGTTTAAAGCAAATTTTAAAAATTCATAACTTCTTCAAATTTCAATATTTTTGAGCGGTTGTCTTTGCACATGATTTTTCTTGACATCATCTATGATTTTTCTTTACAAGTCAAGGGCAAATTATGCATTGAAAAGCCACGAAAAATTGTTGACGATTAGAAGTCGTTTCACGAATTTGATTTTAATTTTGGACTATGTTTTTTGCCCGATCATGCATTTTACACTGTATTTTCTCTTTTTTATTTCCTGAAAAATCCTTAAAATAAAATTACTTTTAGTTCATGTCATTTTCATTTTATTTACATTTTTATTCAAAGAAGTAGTCTCTTTAAATTTTATTTAGATTTTTTTGTATCCTTCATACCAAGATTACTAGGGGGTCATGGTATTACAAGAACACAATTACGACATTAAAGTAAGAAATGAAGGGTAAAGGATTCATCAATTCCTCAGTCTTTGAACTAGAGTCTTGAATTGGTGAGGTACGGAATTATTCAAGCTTTTTTTCAAGATAAGATTGAAGATTTAATTTCCATTTAATTTTTGGCCAAGCAATGTTCATGTCCACATCCATGTGTATTCATCATATCATTTTCATTTAAATGTTATCAAGACATGTTCATGAAGGCAAGGCGTGGTAATGCATACATCCAAGAGTTTGAGATTTGAATTCAATAAGAAGAATAGAGTTTTGTTGAATAAATGAGAGTTGTTTTATTTAAGGAACTACAAATTAACAAGTACATAATTCTGAATTTTTCTAACCTATGCTACACTACCCTTAAGTCTCATGACTTTTCTGTACCACTTCAAGCCCTTTTACAAACACTTTCTTTAATCCTCAAAACTAGTCATGTAAAATGTTCAAGAATAGTATTTTGAATGCTTGCTTCAAATGCTCTCATTCGGAATGGACAGTAGGCCATGCTTCATGCTTTCAATGCAGGAAATTAAGGACAAAACTGTTGTGCTGCCTGCTGTACCTGTTAACTGGCCAAATAATAAAATAG
The DNA here is from genome assembly GCA_948472305.1 of Vicia faba. Lineage (NCBI taxonomy): Eukaryota > Viridiplantae > Streptophyta > Magnoliopsida > Fabales > Fabaceae > Vicia > Vicia faba. The sequence continues at coordinate 1,510,065,521 of OX451738.1, forward strand.
GAATTTCATTTGGCAGCATATGGAAGACAAGTCCAAATCAACCCTGCTGCAAGATGCCAAAACCTGTCAAGCTAGGAGATTGCACAAAAAATGAAAAAACCAAAAGAACAAAAAGGAGTTTTTTACTCAAGTGGAGCAACGGGCATTTTTCTTTCAGTACCTCTAAGCCCTTCATCATATATATTCCCTGCGTCTTCAAAACCTAAAAATGAAAAAACCAACAACCTCAACCCTGTCAACCCTTACCGGCATCAAACCAGATGAACACTAAACCTGCCTAAGCTTGCCAAACTCAGAACCCGCTGTAACATGGAAATAAACAAAAATTGATGCACCGCTGTACCTGTAAGTAACCGATACAAATGGATTTCAACAGTATCTCAGTGATGACAACTACACCCACAGAACAGAAGCAAGAGAAGAGAGAACCAGATACCTTACCTGAGATGTATTCCCGGAAAAATCTCCTCTCCAACGGTAATCGTTCTCTTGATTCCTCCTACTTTCAAATTGTTTTCGTACTGTTTTGTTTCTGCTATTTCAATGTTGATTAAGGTGCCATCGTGTTTGAAACTTTGTTGCCCTTTTGCGATTATTTGATATGTTTCATGTTGCCTTGCTTCTTTATGCCTTCATTACTTAAATCTGGAACACAGAGACACACAAAAAACAAATAGAGTTAAAACTCTGTAAAAGAAGTAACCTCTAACGCATCGACACAAAACCACCACCGATTAACCTCACCAAACCTTCATTTCTGCGATTTAAAAATCAAACTGTAGCCAACAATTTCAACATGCATCAGTTTCCAACAGCCCTGTCTTACCCATAAATCGAGTCTAAAACACTTCAACGCATAGAGATCGGCAAGCCAACAACACATTTCAAAGAATCCAAAGTCAAAAGAGAGCGAGGTGTCTGTAACAAATCATACACAAGGAATCAGAAACATAGCGGGTACCTAAAAAGAGGAAAAGAAAGACACATCCCACAACAACAAACGCCCTTGTCTCTCCGACCGAACCACCACTTCCTTTTCCTTCGACCTCTCCAAGCTAACCTTCGTCGATGACGAAAACGGCCCAATCAACCGAACCGTGAGCCACCGTCTCGTCGCCCGCAAACGATTTCGTTGTGGTTCCAGATCTGTTTCCGGCCGGAGTGGCGAGCAGAGTGCTACACGACATTGTTGTTCCGTCGAGGCTTCTGCTGCTTAGGAGTTTGCTTTTCTTTTTCGTTTGGCTTCTGGGTTTGGTTCGAGTGGGGAGGTTTTTTTTTTGGAAATAGGGACGCGAATTGGGCATTCTGATATGAACGAAGCCAAGAAGAAGAGGGATATTGAGAGAGGGAGATGAACATTTTTGTTGGGAAGAGAGTGTTTCGTTTCTTTAGTTCACGGTACAGCATAAGATAAAAGGGTTATTAACACTAATAATAATTAACTTATTTTTTGTTTTCTCTTTCCAAGAACCACAGCCACCAGCGGCGGCACACCATTAGTCCCTAGGGTTTCTCTTTGAATTTTGTCACAGTGAGATTTAATTGGGCCTTGTCCTAACGTATATTCACACCCCATCTTTTTATTTGCTCTTTAGTTTAATTCTATTCATTTTCCTAGCTAAACTTATTTAATTTAGATTAGTTAGTTTCTTAGAAATAAACATATAGTTTTAATTAGACAATTTTTAATATTTTACCCAAATCTTATTTAGTTTAAGTTTAGGTTTATTTAATAACTTTAGTCTCCCTTATTTCTAATTAGATTTAAATTCATGACTTGTAAGTTTTATTTAGTTTGAAAATATTTAATATCTCTAAAAAACATATGAAAGTACAAATGAGAAAACTAAAAGACATGCTATTTTTCTTTAATTTATTCCCCTCATTTTGGTTAAATACCAATATAAAAAAGGACATAGAAAATAGAAACATATAAAAACCTTAAAAAACATTTCTATTAATTCTCATTACCTTTTATCTATGTTAAAATGCGTAACAAATTAAAACATTTTTCTCTTCATATTAAACTAAAATCTAAAAAATGCATGTTCGCACACTCAGTCTCTTATTTAATTTGTTGTATATCGTTTATCTCATAATTTTCTGTTTTAATATCTCGCTCTTACTTGATTATTCTGTTTGTGCCAATCCAAAGGGAATTGTCTAATTTTTGTTGACTTCATGTCCTCAAAAACGATTGAGCGAATACTCTCATTCATTAAAAGCTTAGGGTAATTTTTCCTCAAATATTCAATCTCTTTCGAAGCTTATACCATTTTAAGCAAAAACTTCGACATTAGGTCGTCGCAACTTCAAAAAAAACCGTCTGTATCCTGTTTCGGCCAAAACGATTTATTTTCAATCAAGCAATCAATTTTAAATAAAACAGATATTTCAAAAGGTTCCTATAGAGTACTATAGATGCATTGGGTGCTAATACCTTCCCATTGTATAACCAACCCCCGAACCATAAGATCTCTTTTTTTTCAAAAACGCTTTGTATTTTATTATTATTTACATTGCATATTTAGGGTTTTATTTTGCTCTTTTCCCTTTTCCTTTGGAAATAATAAAGCGCGGTGGCGACTCTTGCTTTTGTGAGACGAATTAATTAATAATTCGATCTCCGATTTACCCCGCTACATTTTCTATCGCTACTGAGGGTTATTATATGTCATCTCATATATCATCAATGAAACATTGGACTTTCTTTGCATGCAAATTTTGCACTCTCTATTTTTATTTTTTACCTTTGCTTTATCAATACAACTATGCTCTTACACACACTCACATATCAAACTGCAGATCCATATCCACTCTGGATCCCATTGATAACAATCCTGCTATTTCCAGTTATAACTTCGAAAATCTGATCAATCAAGTCGAGGACGAATATGAGGACGATTGTGAGGTACCTGGAGAACTTGCTAGACTGCTACAGTAGGAAGAGAGGGCTATACAGCCTCATGAAGAGCCAGTTGAGACAATAAACTTGGGTACAAAAATAGACATAAAAGAGGTTAAAATAGGTGCAAATCTAGAGCTTAGCAGAGGTTGATACAAATGTTGCACGACTACGTTGAGATATTCGCTTGGTCCTATGAAGACATGCCTGGTTTGGACACTGATATTGTGGTACATCGCCTGCCGACTAAGGAAGACTTCCTGCCAGTTAAATAGAAGGTCTGCCGTATGTGCCCTGAAATGTTAGAGAAAATTAAGGCAGAGGTTATGAAGCAGTTCGACGCGGGATTCTTAGCTGTCACTTTCTATCCGCAGTGGGTTGCTAACGTCGTTTCGGTGCCTAAGAAGGACGGCAAGGTACAGATGTGTGTGGATTACAGAGATCTTAACAGGGAAAGCCCCAAGGATGACTTCCCGCTTCCTCACATTGACGTTCTGGTCGACAACACCGCGCAACACAAAATCTTTTCCTTCATGGATGGTTTCTCTGGCTACAACCAGATCAAGATGGCTCCTGAAGATATGGAGAAAACAACCTTCGTCACACAATGGGGCACCTTATGTTACAAGGTGATGCCTTTTGGGTTGAAGAACATCGGGGCAACCTATCAACGAGCCATGGTCGCTTTGTTCCACAATATGATTCACCACGAGATCGAAGTCTATGTTGATGACATGATAGACAGGTCTGAGACTGAGGAAGAGCACATTAATCATCTCCAAAAGTTGTTCGACATGTAAAAGATATACAAGCTAAGGTTGAATCCGAACAAGTTCACCTTCGGGGTAAGGTCTGGAAAGCTTCTGGGTTTCATCGTCAGTGACAAAGGTATTCATGTAGACCCTGTGAAGGTAAAGGCCATACAGGGGATGTCGGCTCCCCAAACAGAGAAGGAAGTTAGGGGTTTCTTGGGACGTTTGAATTATATCGCTAGGTTCATTTCACATCTGACTGCTACTTGTGAGCCAATCTTTAAGCTTCTAAAGAAAGATCAAGTGGTAAAGTGGAATGATGAATGCCAGACTACTTTTGAAAGAATCAAGGAATACCTTCAAAAACCACCAGTTATGATGCCTCCAGTTGAAGGAAGACTTTTGATATTATACTTGACAGTACTAGACAATTCAATGGGGTGTGTGTTGGGGCAGCATGACGAGTTTGGTCGAAAAGAGCACGCCATTTATTACCTTAGCAAAAAGTTTACCGACTGTGAGATACGATACTCATTGCTCGAGAAAACTTGTTGCGCTTTGGCATGGGCTGCTCACCGACTGAGACAGTATATGTTGACTCACACTACCTTGTTGATATCAAAGATGGATCCGATCAAGTACATTTTCGAGAAGCCTGCTCCCTCCGGAAGGATAGCAAGGTGGCAAATGATCTTAACTGAATACGATATACAATATACAACCCAGAAAGTAATCAAGGGGAGTGTATTGGCTGATCATTTGGCTCACCAGGCCATGGATGACTATCAATCCATGAATTTTGAGTTCCCGGATGAGAACATTATGCTGGTGACTAACTACGAAGGACATGGACCGGATGAAGGACCTGAGGAAGGATCCCGATGGTCTATGTATTTTGATGGAGCCTCAAACGCACTGGGCAACAACATTGGCGTTGTAATCATATCTCCCGAGGGCTGTCATACTTCATTCACCGCCCGTTTATGTTTCAACTGCACCAACAACATGGCGGAGTATGAAGCATGTATCATGGGTCTTCGAGCTGCTATTGACTTGAGGATCAAGTTCTTGAATGTATTCGGGGATTCCGCTTTGGTGATAAGTCAGATCAAAGGCGAGTGGGATACGAAGCACCCGAATCTCATCCCATACAAAGAGTACGTACTGACATTGCTCCCATACTTTGAGGAGGTAATTTTTAAACATTTCCCACGAGAGGAGAATCAGTTGGCGGACGCGCTAGCTACCATGTCTTCCATGTTCAAATTTAAGTGGGACAATGAAGCTCCCCAAATCACCATTGAAAGGTTGGATGAGTCGGTACACTGCTGTGAAATCGATACCAAAGAGGTAACAGACAAACCATGGTTTCACAAAGTCAAAAGGTATCTCGAGGCTCAAGAGTACCCCGAAGGGGCATCTGTCAATGATAAGAAGTTTCTGAGAAGATTCACTGCAAAGTTCTTCCTCAATAATGGAATACTCTATAAACGCAACCATGACTCTACCTTACTGTGGTTTGTAGACAAGGGTGAAGCAGAGAGGATCATGACAGATCTACATGAAGGTACCTTCGGAATCCATTCCAGTGGACACACCATGGCTAAGAAGATCCTACGAGCAGGATACTACTGGTCCACCATGGAAGCCGATTGTTATCAGTACTCTCGAACTTGCCATAAGTGCCAAATCTATGATGATAAGGTGCATGTGCCTCTGGTCTCCTTGAACGTCTTGACAGCTCTGTGGCCCTTTGCAATGTGTGGAATTGATATGATCGGAGAAATCAGGCCCACCGCCTCTAATGGGCATCGCTTCATCCTAGTAGCCATTGATTACTTCACGAAGTGGGTTGGAGCAGCCTCTTTTGCCACAGTAGCCAAGAACATGGTGGCGCGGTTTGTCCGACATAATCTGATATGTCGATATGGTATGCCAGAGAGGATCATTACTAACAATAGTACGAATCTCAACAACACAATGATCACCAAGCTCTGTAAACAATTCAAGATACAACATCATAACTCTTCTCCCTACCGACCGAAGATGAATGGCGTTGTTGAAGCAACTAACAAGAACATCAAGAAGATTGTACAGAAGATGACGGTGGCATACAAAGATTTTCATGAGATGCTACGATTCGCTCTTCATGGGTACCATACCTCAGCACGGACATCGACAGGGGCAACACCCTACTCTCTGGTATATGGCATGGAGGCAGTCCTACCCATTGAGGTTTAGATTCCTTCCCTAAGGATTATGAGAGATACAGGCCTAAACAAAGACGACTGGATCCAAACCCGACTTGATCAGTTAAATCTAATCGATGAAAAGAGACTTACTGCTATCTGCCATGGTCAGACGTATCAAAAAAGCGAATGATCAAGGCTTTTAACAAGAAAGTTAGGCGTCAAGAATATCGAGTCGGAGATCTAGTGATCAAGCGCATCATACTTCTGCAAGGTGTCCCCAGTGGAAAATGGACTCCCACATACGAAGGGCCATTTGTGGTTAAAAACATTTTCTCAGGCGGAGCCATGATTCTGACCACCATGGACGGTGACGACCTTCCTCACCCTGTCAATGCAGACATAGTGAAAAGATACTATGCATGATAAAAGACCCGCTAGGTTGACTGGCCTAGGCAAAAATAAGGGCTTCTCGGCGAACCAAAAGGGTTCGGGCAAAAATAAGGGATGAAAATGAAAAATTTGTACACCCGGCAAGTCGAAAACCTGAAAAGACGACTTGGGCAAAAAAGGGTATACGGTGGACTGAAAACCCGAAAGGGCGGTCCAGGCAAAAGTTAGGGATGAAAAACGTATCACTATGTCCCGTTGGATCACCCTGCGATCTGACCTCAGTATCAACTATCAAGCTCGAACGACATCAATCAAATCTAATCAGCTTTGGGCAAGCAGCAAAGTAAGGAGATGCCCGAAGGCATAGTGGCAATAGCAGATTTGAAACCCAATGGGATTGTTGCACATAGCTGTTTTCTTTCTGTTGTACACAATATTGTATATCCTTCATTTTTATGGCGGTGTTCTCTTACTAGAGCGTCAGCTTCCTTGTACAAAAGCGCCTATTATAGGCCAACTTCAAAATTAATACAAGTCATTTTTACAAAACTATTTGTTTTTCTTTTTCTGTTTTGTTTTTGCAAGAATGTCTAATGATTTGTTCTTGACATATGCATTTGAATATAATTGTTGTTCACAAATATTTGCATAAAGAAACCAAAGACAATTACTCATAACTCCATAAACAGGGGGCAAAAATAGGAAATGTTAAACCCGACAGTTACTCTGTCCAAGTAGGTACCGAGAGGGACAACTTTGGAGCACAATCATCAGTACATGTGACCTTGCAACATCTATATTCCCCACGGAGTAGAGGTAATCAAAGCATTGATATCAAAATAGAGAACTTGGAGATACGCTACCAAAAGTCATCAGCACTTCCAGGAAGCCATACCCAATCCTTGCACAAGCCAAAGCTGTCACCCAGAGAACACCTCCACCCTCAGAACTACAGATCGAATCACCTCTGTTTGGTAAAAAAAATCTAATCTCAAACTCATTTTTAAATTCATTTTGATTGCATATTCATATTATTACTGCTGTTTGTGAATGATTTAATGTGCTACATATAAGCTACAGCGCAGAGATGAGATTGTGCCATTGCTTGGGCACAATCTGAGTTTCTCCTTCGAATCCCAGGATAAAACAAACCCAGACCCAGATTCAGCAGGTGCGAATAAAAGGGGAGATTCGAACCAGGGGGTAAAATCCCCCCTGGACCTTTAACATGTGTTTCGTTTTTGAAGGAAATATATTCTCAGGATCCTGTTCAGAGTTTCGAAGCTCAGCAGCTTAGCTTTGAACTGGACCCAGGACTTCCAGATCGAAGGATAACATATCCAGATCGAACACCCCCAGAGTGCAGCCCCTCATGCACCTTCGATCAAGACTCTTCACTGGGTCGAAAGACAGCCTGCACCTCTTTCGACCCAGGCCTCCAGAATTATATTTTTTCTTGTTTTGCTGCCTGACCCATTTGTACTTTGTTTACTTTGTTTTTGTTTATTTCTTTTAGTTTGTTTTTTTTAATAAACATAAAAATCATAAAAATAAATAACTTCGAATTAGGATTTAATTTAGTTAATTATTTTAACTTATTTTCTTCAATTTTAAAATCAGTAGACTTAGGATTTATTTGAATTCAATCCTTTTCATAAACAAAAAATGCAAAAATTATTAGGTTTGTTTTAGAGTTAATTTTAATTAGAATTTTTAATTAATTAAATTTGACTTAATTGAACATTTAACATTTTTCCCAAAAAAAAAATAAAACAACAAAAAGATTATATGCTTAGGATTTTTAAGATTCACGCGCGTTTATTTTATTGTAACTGCTTATTATTCCCCCAATTTTGGACATGTAAATAATTCCCCTCCCCTAAGCCTTGTAATAGCGTAGGATTTACAACTTACGCACTTTAAATTCCTGTATATATATATTAACTGCTTAGATGTATGCTAACTAGGATTTTATGACAAGATCTAAAAACAAATGGTAGAACACCTAAAAATACAAAGATAATATATACTGAAAATTGACACACTTGCACATGCCACTCATAGGGTATACCTCACTTGGTTGCCTCGAACGTGGTCATTGAGTGTAGGATGTTTTAGAGGTCGCCCTTTTGTCCCAAAGATCATAAAGTTGCCTCGAAACGGTTGCCTCGATAAAAATGATCTAAGACATTAGGGTTATCGCTAAAGCATCCTAATATTACTTTAGTGACCACACGTCCCTTAAATCGAATTGACCCGAAAACTCCAACGACGATGCTAGCTACTCCTCAATAGTGGGATAGCATTGTCTAAAGGATATTAGCACAATTTAATTCCTTTTTGAGTAGGTAGAGGTTCTTAAGTACTTTCTCCTTTAAAAAACAAAATAAAACTTTTCGCACTTACACTTTCTTCGAAAACAAAACAAAACTCTTTTCAAAACCCACAAACACAAAGAAAAGCAAACTTTTGAAAACATAGTGAGAAAGTACCTAAGAGCCCGTGGATAACCACGGATAGAAAGGGTGATAATACCTTCCCTTTCTATAATCTACCTCCCGAACCCGAGAAAAATCTCGAAAAGGAATTTTTCTGTGCTTTTGTCCTTTCCTTGTTGGATAAAATAAAAGACGGTGGCGACTCTTGCTTACTGCGACACTTTGCGAAAACAAATGCAAACGCGAACCAGCATTCCAAAAACAGTCAGTTCTATTCCCACCAATCACAGAACTGGCGACTCTGCTGGGGACACTAATAAGTGGGATATACCTTAGGATTAGTTCATCATATTTGCTTCTATTGATTTATCTGATTGCTTTATCTTTGTTCTATTGTTTGGGTTTGAAATCCTCCACCCGGATTTGGGAAACATTCATAGATAGCAATATGTTGTGGAAATTGTGCGGGGTATACCGACACGGTTGAAGCAATAGTTATATTAGTGCGACATATTTGTGAGTACCGGTAGCCTTTGAGTCAATCAAAGAGAATACGGGGCCGCTGAGTGATGTCACTAAGCACTAATGACCTAGAACCTTACTTGACCATCTTGGCCTTTTTTAGGGGTAGTGAGATGACCGACTTTGGTGCAGTCCGAAGTTGGTAGATACTCGATACTACACTCATTGAGGATTGTTTTCTTAGAATATTTTGGTCGCCAGTTAAGTGGCTAAACCGAAACGATGAACATAGAAAACAATCCAATGATATTGAGCTCCTTAGAACCCGGTTACTATTTATAGGACAGGTTTTGAGCCAACTAAACTCAAGAGGGTACTTACCTATGAAACCTCCTGCAAGCCTGAAACTAGGGTTTTTGTGTGACTTGCTTGTACATGTGTTTTTTCATACATCATAAAGCATCATATGCATCTGCTAACCATTTCAAGGGTTTAGATCTTCATCTTTGTTCTTGTTTTGCAGGACATGGAGTCTCTCCGTAGGAAAACAATTCAAGTCAATCTTGTAAGGATCCCTCCTCAACTCAAGGATCTTACATCCAGGATTCCCGAGAATTCTCTCTTCAGTGAAAGACATGGTAGACTCCTCAGCTTGGTCAACATCAACATTGAAGAAGACATGATGAAAGTTATCTTCCAGTTCTTTGACCCCCTACACCACTGTTTCACATTCCCTGATTATCAATTGGTGCCTACTTTGGAGGAATTTTCTCAACTCCTGAGAATTCCTATTCTTAGTCAACTACCCTACAACGGTACGGAAAAGGAACCAAAACTTGAAGATGTTGCTCAAGCACTACGCTTACAACCATCCGACATCAAGGGGCATTGGGAAACCAAAAGTGGTATCAAAGGATTCTTGGCAAAGTTTCTGTTTGAGAAGGCACGAGAATGCTGGAATTCTCTTGATCTACAAGACTTTGAAGAGATTGTGGCACTCCTTATCTATGGGTTGGTTTTGTTCCCAAATCCTGATCAACTTATAGATGTGAATGCTGTCAAGATTTTCATATCCAGGAATCCCATACCTACATTGCTTGGGGACATCCTCCACTCATTTTACACACGAACAATGAGGAAAAGAGGTGTTCTCATGTGTTGTACTCATATCCTAGCAAGGTGGTTTATTTCTCACCTTCCACAATCAGTTTTGAAGAATGAGCAGGGTTTAAGGTGGTCACAACGATTGATGACCCTCACACATTCTGATGTACATTGGTGTTCTCGGTCCGGAGAAAATTTCACCATCATTAATCGTTGTGGAGAATTTCCTAATGTTCCATTACTTGGAATTAGGGGAGGCATTACCTACAACCCTTGTCTAGCTTTGAGACAATTTGGATATGCTCGGAGGGATGGTCCTCATGACATGCTGATTCCTGACCTAGTTTTTGACTTCGACAACGATACGCAAGGACTTCGACAAAGGTTCATCAGAGCTTGGAGGATGCCTAATAAGGTGGATAGTAAGACACTGGGGCACAAGAATTCCATTCCCCTTGAGCCTTACCTCAAGTGGGTACGAACCCGCTCCCAGAATCTTATGATGCCATATCCTCACATTCTCCCCTTGATCAAAGAGCCTGTTATGGAAGGAGAGGTTCCATACGCCATCCTACATCCTGACATGCCAACATCATGGGAAGAAATGCAAAAGAGTTGGATCCAACTAAAGGAAGAGCGGAATACTTTTGAAGCCAGCTTATATGCCAATGAAAAGAAGGTTTTGGAGCTTACCCGCTGACTTCACAAGGAGGAGACCCTCAACACTTACATCGCTCCAAAAAGGATGCGCAGTGTCTTTTTACATTAAGAATTTTGTAATATTTCGCCCATGGGGCATTTATGTGCTAAATTTCTTCTTAATGTGACGTGTGTTCTTTTTTGTCTGCAACAAATTTGAATTTTTGAACCCTTGAATGCATTACATAAATAGCATACCATTCATCATATGCATAACAGGTACCCTTTTACAGGTCTCTTATCTTCTTCGCTGTTTATTTCAGCATTCATCGTGTCTGCTGAACCTTCCACTGAGCAAGCTATCAAGGCCCTCCAGGCCCAAAATGCCCAATTTCAAGAGTTGGTCATGAGCCTAACTAAGGGTCAGCAGGACCTGAAGACCCTGATCCTGAAAGAGAGGAAGAAGAACAAGAAGAGGACCATCCTGTTCAACATCGGACGCAGGTTTGGAAACGGGCTGCAGAATGAAATTGATCTGGCCACCCCGTCTGAAGAGAAAGACAGTCCACAAGAAAGGAGGGCTCCCAGCCCTATGGTCTCCGACAACGAGACGGACTATGATGAAGAACAGTATCCTCCTGCTGAGGATAAGTACAAACAGCTGGAGGACCGTTTAAACGCTATGGAAGTACAGAAGGTGCCCGGTCTGGACTTCAGAGATCTAGGTTTATCATCTGGGGTGGTGATTCCCCATAAGTTCAAGGCACCTGCCTTTGCCAAGTATGACGGAGCTTCCTGTCCAAAGTTGCACCTCCGGTCATATGTGAGGAAGATCCAACCTTACACTACTGATAAGAACTTATGGATCCATTTCTTTCAAGACAGTCTCTCACGGACTCAGCTTGAGTGGTTCTATCAGTTGGACGGAGCCAGTATCCGCAGCTGGGAGGATTTGGCTGCTGCATTCTTTAGGCATTATCAGTATAATTCTGACCTTGCTCCTACGTGTACCCAACTCCAGGGTATGTCAATAGGGACGTGTGAAGGATTTAAAGAGTATGCTCAAAGATGGAGAGACCTTGCCGAAAGGGTGCAACCGCCTTTAGCTGATCGTGAACTTGTTGATATGTTTTTGGGGACCCTGTCCGGTCCATTCTTTAACCATTTGATTGGAATCTCTTCAGCCGGGTTTACAGACCTTATCTTGACTGGTGAGAGGATTGAAGCTGGTATTAAGGCTGGGAAGATACAGAAGGGTGCCTCGTCGAGCACCGAGAAGTGACCTTTTAAGAAAGAGTCCAATGTTGTCTACAGTTCAAGAAGACAAAACAGACCTGAACACCGCCAAGCTGTCAATGCAATTGTCATCTCAAAACCTGCCGGTGCTCCTCAGCATCACAACCAACGAAGGGACGAGAGACCTCAAAGGAAATTCACTCGTCTCAGCATGACCTTGTCTCAGATTCTGCCACAATTGTTGAAGACCAATCTGGTGACCCTAAAAGAAGCTCCAAAGAATCCAAATACAATGTCACCAAGGTATAACCCTAATGCCCGTTGCGCTTTTCACTCTGATAGCCCGGGGCATAATACAGACGATTGTTGGGTTTTGAAGAACAAGGTGCAGGACTTAATTGATGCAAAGGAGATTGAGTTCAAGGTGCATGAGAGGCCTAATGTTGTAACTGCTCCCATGCCCAGGCATGGAGTGAATGCTGTAGAGGAAGACTTGTTTGTAGTTTCTATGGATGCTGTTGTTACCCCTCTAATGACTATCAAGAAGAACCTGTTGCTAGCCGGTTTATTTCCGGGTTGTGGTGAAGGTTGCCCTATGTGTTCTACTTTACCTACTGGTTGCCCATCTCTGAAGTCAGGTATCCAGAACCTGATGGATAGTAAAGAGATTCTTTTTGAGAAGGCTGCTGTTCCACCCGTTCATTCTGAAGAAGTTTCTATCATTACCATTTTCGACAATTCTTCCAAGGCTCCCTCGAGGACGCCTGTTAGAATTACATCTGTTCCGAAGACCACGCCTATAATCATCACTGTTCTAAAGCCCATCCCCTATACATCTGACAAAGTTGTCCCTTGGCACTATGGGGCAGATGTTTATGTTCTTGGAGTTAAGCAAGAGTTTGGTGCTGATACCGGCGTCAGCAACATTACTGGGCCTTCTAAAGTCACCTGCAGTGGTAGACTTTTCTCACCTGATATTGCTCCGCCAGTTGTCCGAAGACCTGTTGTCATTAAGCCTGCAAGTGTACCTGCTGCCATTCCTGATCAAGTCCCTGTTCCTACCCCTGTCTCCGAGTCATCTAACGCTCGGGGCAAAGGGATCACCACTGATATGCCTGCCCAGACGGAGGCACCAAAGACAATCACTGTTGAAGCTTCCAAACAGGAGATGGAAGAGATTCTGAAGATTATTAAGAAGAGTGATTTTAATGTAGTTGAGCAACTGGGGCAAACCCCATCCAAGATTTCTATGTTATCACTATTGTTGTGTTCAGAGGCCCATGCCAAGGCTCTGATTACCTTCCTGAAGATGGCCCACGTGCCACAAGAGACATCAGCTGATCAATTTACTGATTGTGTGGCCAATTTAACTGCTGATAATGGTTTAGGTTTCTCTGACGCTGATCTGACTGCTAAAGGGAAGAACCATAACGATGCCCTGCATGTATCCATTGAATGCAGGGGAACTACTCTTGCACATGTGTTGGTTGACACTGGTTCCTCGCTGAACGTCTTGCCCAAGAAGGCTCTAGACAGGTTGGATTGCGAAAGTTTAGAACTAAAGTCGAGTAACATTGTTGTCCGGGCCTTTGATGGGTCTAAAAGGATGGTGCACGGTGAGGTTGATATTCCAATCAAAGTTGGTTCTCAGGTCTTCAACTCTACATTTTATATGATGGACATTCGGCCGTCTTATTCTTGTTTGCTGGGTCATCCATGGATCCACAAAGCTAGAGCCGTAACCTCAACGCTCCACCAGAAGTTGAAGTACCCGGTCAGAGGGAAGATTGTAACAGTTCAAGGGGAGGAGGAGTACATGGTCAGCCACCTCAACTCGTTCCGGTATGTAGAGATGGATGGGGAGTTCATTGAGACCCCATTTCAGCACTTTGAAGAGGTTCCTCAGACACTGGCATCAGCTGAGACTATGATTGAACATTCTCCTATGAAGATGGCTTCCTTAAAGGATGCCCGGGCTGTTATTGAGAAGGAAGCTCAAAGGGCTGTTCGAAGTGCAAGGATTGGAAGACCTCCTGTGTTCATCAGCAACTCGGGAGTAAATGCCATCGAAGATGACGTGGAGGAGTCTGAATTCGACAGCTGGATCTATCCTACGACCAATAGTGGACCAAACAACTGGACAGCAAAGGATTTCATCCCTATTACTTTTGTTACTCAGTAATGAACTCTTTGTTTCGAATTTGTAATAGACAATGTTTTAAAACTTTATGGCCCGGTGTCTTACCCGGGGCACCGTGGCTTCATTTGTGAGAGCTTTTGTATGCCATTTTCATATATCATTAATAAAAGCATTGGACGTTTTCGCATTTCAAATTTTGTGCTCCTTGTTTTTCTTTATTACATATTGCAAAACAGCTATTTTACACACACTCACATATACAGGTCCCAATCCATTTTGGATCTCACTGGTAACGACTCTGCTACTGCTTGTTATGACTTCGAAAATCCGATCAACTTAGCCGAAGACGAAGGTGAAGATGATTGCAAAGTGCCTGGTGAACTTGCAAGACTGCTACTCCAGGAAGAGAGGATCATTCAGCCACATGAAGTGCTAGTAGAAACGGTGAATCTGGGTACTGAGTCAGACAAAAGGGAAGTCAAGATCGGTGCAAATCTAGAGCTTAGTGTGAAACAACGATTGATTCAGATGCTGCATGACTACGTGGAGATCTTTGCCTGGTCTTACGAAGATATGCCTGGGTTGGATACCGACATTGTGGTTCATCGCCTGCCTACCAAGGAAGACTGCCCTCTGGTAAAACAGAAGGTTCGTCATATGCGTCCAGAGATGTCTGAGAAAATCAAGGCCGAAGTTATGAAACAGTTTGACGCCGGTTTTCTAGCAGTAACTTCTTACCCTCAGTGGGTTGCCAATGTGGTTCCGGTACCGAAGAAGGATGGTAAGGTCTGAATGTGTGTTGACTACAGGGATTTGAACAGGGCAAGCCCTAAGGATGACTTCCCTCTACCTCACATCGACGTTCTGGTTGACAATACTGCTCAGCACAAGGTATTCTCCTTTATGGACGGTTTCTACAGTTATAATCAAATCAAAATGGCTCCTGAAGACATGGAAAAGACCACTTTCGTTACCCAGTGGGGTACCTTTTGTTACAAGGTCATGCCTTTTGGGTTGAAGAATGCTGGGGCAACATATCAGCGTGCCATGGTTGCTTTATTTCATGACATGATCCATCATGAGATTGAAGTGTACGTCGACGATATGATTGCGAGGTCCCAAACTGAGGAGGAACACCTTGTCCATCTACAGAAGCTGTTTGACATGTTGAAGTTATATAAGTTGAGATTGAACCCAAACAAATGCACCTTCGGGGTGAGGTCTGGCAAACTGCTAGGTTTCGTCATGAGCGACAAAGGTATTCAAGTGGACCCTGCCAAGGTGAAAGCCATACAAGAGATGCCAGCTCCCAAGACAGAGAAAGAGGTCAAAGGCTTTCTAGGACGTTTGAACTACATTGCCCGATTCATCTCACACCTAACTGCTACTTGTGAGCCAATCTTCAAGCTACTGAAGAAAGATCAAATGGTACGTTGGAACGATGAATGCCAGGCTGCTTTTGAAAGAATCAAAGAGTATCTCCAGGAACCACCCATCCTAATTCCACCAGTTGAAGGGAGACCTCTAATCTTATACTTGACAGTACTTGACAACTCAATGGGGTGTGTGCTGGGTCAGCATGACGAGTCTGGCCGAAAAGAGCATGCTATTTATTACCTTAGCAAAAAGTTTATCGACTGTGAGACCCGATACTCAGTGCTCGAGAAAACTTGTTGCGCTTTGGCATGGGCTGCTCGCCGGCTGAGACAGTATATGTTGACTCACACTACTCTGTTGATTTCAAAGATGGATCCGATCAAGTATATCTTCGAAAAGCCTGCCTTGTCCGGAAGAATAGCAAGATGGCAGATGATCTTGACTGAATATGACATCCAGTACACGACTCAAAAAGCAATCAAGGGAAGTGTATTGGAAGACCATTTGGCACATCAGACAGTGGATGATTACCAGTCTATGAATTTTGAATTTCCGGACGAGAATATCATGGTAGTGACTGATTGTGAGACACCTGGACCGGATGAAGGACCTGAGGAAGGATCTCTATGGTCTATGCATTTTGATGGAGCTTCGAACGCTTTGGGCAATGGCATTGGCGCTGTGATCATATCTCCTAAAGGCTCTCATACTCCGTTTATCGCCCGACTGTGTTTCAACTGCACCAACAACATGGCGGAGTATGAAGCATGCATTATGGGTCTTCGAGCTGCAATTGACCTAAAGATTAAGTTTCTGAGTGTCTTCGGAGATTCCGCTCTCGTGATCAGTCAGATCAAAGGAGAGTGGGATACGAAACACCCAAATCTTATTCCTTACAAGGAGTATGTATTGACGTTGCTTCCCCATTTCGAGGAGATAACCTTTGAACACTTCCCAAGAGAGGAGAATCAGTTGGCGGACGCGCTAGCTACGATGTCTTCTATGTTCAAAGTCAAGTGGGACAACGAGGCTCCCCGGATCATTATTTGGAAATTGGATGAACCTGCACATTGTTGTGATCTTGAGACCGAAGAGGTAACAGAAAAGCCTTGGTATCATGAAGTGAAGAGGTACCTTGAAGCTCAAGAATACCCCGAGGGTGCATCTGTTAATGACAAGAAGTTTTTGAGAAGGTTCGCGGCAAAGTTCTTCATAAGCAATGGCATTCTTTACAAACGTAACCATGATTCAACCTTACTGCGTTGTGTGGATAAGATTGAAGCAGAAAGGATCATGGCAGAGCTGCATTGAGGTACTTTCGGAACTCATTCCAGTGGACATACCATGGCAAAGAAAATCCTTCAGGCAGGATATTACTGGTCCACAATGGAAGCCGACTGTTATCAGCATTCTCGGACATGTCACAAGTGTCAGGTCTATGCTGATAAGGTGCATATTCCTCCAGTTCCTCTGAATGTTTTGACAGCACCTTGGCCTTTTGCAATGTGGGGCATTGATATGATTGGCGAGATCAGACCTACGGCATCCAACGGGCATCGTTTCATCCTGGTAGCGATTGATTACTTTACGAAGTGGGTTGAAGCAGCTTCCTTTGCTACCGTAACCAAGAACGTCGTGGCACAGTTCATTCGGCACAACCTGATCTGTCGATACGGTGTACCGGAGAGGATCATTACGGACAATGGTACCAATCTTAACAACAAGATGATCACTGAGCTCTGTGAGCAATTCAAGATACAGCATCATAACTCTTCTCCTTACTGGCCGACGATGAATGGGGTTGTTGAAGCAGCAAATAAGAACATTAAGAAGATTGTGCAGAAGATGACAGTGACATACAAAGACTGGCACGAGATGTTACCATTTGCTCTTCATGGATACCGTACCTCAGCACAGACGTCAACAGGGGCAACACTCTATTCCTTGGTTTATGGCATGGAGGTAGTCTTGCCCATTGAAGTTCAGATACCCTCTCTTCGGATCATGAAGGATGCAGGTTTGAGCGAAGACGACTGGATCTAGACCCGACTTGATCAATTGAATCTAATCGACAAAAAGAGACTTACTGCTATTTGTCATGGTCAGACGTACCAAAAACGAATGATCAAGGCATTTAACAAGAAAGTCAGACGACGAGAGTATCAAGTTGGGAACCTAGTAATCAAACACATCATTCTACCTCAAGGTGATCCCAGGGGCAAATGGACCCCTACTTACGAAGGGCCATTTGTGGTTAAGAACATCTTCTCAGGAGGAGCGATGATTCTAACCACCATGGATGGCGACGACCTTCCTCACCCCGTCAATGCAGACATAGTAAAAAGATACTACACATAATCAAAGACCCGCTAGGTTGACTGGCCTAGGCAAAAATAAGGGCTTCCCGACGAACCAAAAGGGTTCGGGAAAAAATAAGGGATGAAAATAAAAAAATCTGTACACCCGGCAAGTCGAAAACCTGAAAAGGAGGCTTGGGCAAAAATCTGTACACCCGGTGGACTGAAAACCCGAAAGGGCGGTCCAGGAAAAAGTTAGGGATTAAAGCGTAACACTATGTCTCATTGGATCACCTCGCATCCGGACTTCGGTATCAACTATCAGGCTCGGACGACACCAGTCAATCAGATTCATCTTCAACTAAGCAGCAAAATGATGAGATGCTTGAGGATATAAAGGCAATAGCAGAGCTGGAACCCAGTGGGACTATTCATATAGCTGTTTTGTTTTCAAAAATTGTATAAATTCTATTTGTTCGGCGGTGTTCTCTTACTAGGACGTCAGCCTCTTGTACAAAACGCCTATTTACAGGCCAAACTTCAAAGTCAATACAAATTCATTTTCAAACAAATTTCAAATTGTTTTTCCTTTATCTGTTTTGTTTTGCAAAGAACGTCCAATGTTCATTTTTGATATATGCATTTGACATTAGTTGCTGCTCATAAATATTTACATGCGAAACAAAAGACAAATTACGGGTGATATCAGAAGTAGGGGCAATAAGAATTGTCTGAGCGGTCTAGTTGCTCTGTCCACCAGGTACCAAGGTATATATTCAGCTGAAGAATATGGCTAAGATACCTTCATTCCCCGCAGGATAAGACAGTAATGATAGCTCTCTCAGCTAAAACTTACAACTACGGACGAGTCGACAATACTCTCCCCAAGCAGAGTTGGTCTACCATCAGCCCTGAGAAGGTCGGGTATCCCCAGAAGGTCTTAATATTCCCCAACGGAGTATAAAGACATTCTTCCGCAAGCGTAAGAGCATCCCCGACAGTCTTAATATTCCTCAACAGAGTATAAGAAGGTTTCCCGGAGGAATATAAGATACCCCCAGTGGCGCCATTTCCCCAGCGCAGTCTAAAAAAGCTTCCCCAGCGGAGTTGAGTCATCTTACCCAGTAGATTCTAGAAGCTTGTCCCCTGCAGAATACAAATGCATCTCCTCAGCCAAATTCAGAAGGTTGTCCTCACAAGAGTCTAACTGGGTTATCCTCAGCAAGTTGCAACTAAAAGATCATCCCCAGCGAAATTCTTTCTTTCCCCAAGCAGGACTTCTATCCTCAACAAATTCAATATCACCATCAATGGTAATCAATCCCCAGCGGAGTTCATCATCAAAATCCCCAACAGAGCTTATCAACGGAATCCCCAACGGAGTTTATCGTTAAAATCTCAACAAAGTATCTCTTCCCCATAGAGTATTTTCCCTCGGAGTAATCTCTTCATCAAGTTTATTCCCCAACGGAGTTCTTTTCTCCTGCAGGTTTATTCTCACAATCATCTTCGTTCATCATCCCCAGCGGAAACGAAGAACTCAACTCTATTCGCCAGCAGCTCCGAGATTTATGTTCCCCAACTAAAACATCACATTCCCCATACATCATGATACATGCATATACGCATCATACGAATACAATCTCATTTATTTTGAGAACATCATTGCCTGATCCATATCATGCATTGCATATGACTAACCTTTACCTTTTAGGAAAGATACAGTTAAAGTTCTCAGCTTAGTCGAAGATCTGACCAGTTCTTAAATCTCAATTGAATTATCATCGGTTGAATTTCAGATAAGGTTCTCAATCTCGACAGTCTCCTCCGTCATAGTGTGGACAAGTTCTATAACCTCAGCGGTTTACTCCATTGAGCACGAGACAGTTCCTAGATCTTGATGAAGATGTTTCCCTACGTCATAGTGTGGACGAGTTCTATAACCTCAACGGTATACTCCCAGTGGGCACGAGACAGTTCCTAGATCTTGATGTTTTCCTCCGTTATAGTGTGGACGAGTTTTATAACCTCAACGGTATACTCCCGGTAGGCACGAGACAGTTCCTAGATCTTAATGAAGATGTTTCCCTATGTCATAGTGTGGACGAGTTCTATAACCTCAACGGTATACTCCCGGTGGGCACGAGACAGTTCCTAGATCTTGATGTTTTCCTCCGTCATAGTGTGGACGAGTTCTATAACCTCAACGGTATACTCCCGGTGGGCACGAGACAGTTCCTAGATCTTGATGAAGATGTTTCCCTACGTCATAGTGTGGACGAGTTCTATAACCTCAACGGTATACTCCCGGTGGGCACGAGACAGTTCCTAGATCTTGATGTTCTCCTCTGTCATAGTATGGACAAGTTCTATAACCTCCTTGATTTACTCCATTGAGCACGAGACAGTTTCTAGATCTTGATGTTCTCCTCCGTCATAGTGTGGACAAGTTCTATAACCTCAGCGGTTTACTCCATTGAGCACGAGACAGTTCCTAGATCTTGATGAAGATGTTTCCCTATGTCATAGTGTGGACGAGTTCTATAACCTCAACGGTATACTCCCGGTGGGCACGAGACAGTTCCTAGATCTTGATGTTTTCCTCCATCATAGTGTGGACGAGTTCTATAACCTCAGCAGTTTACTCCATTGAGCACGAGACAGTTCCTAGATCTTGATGAAGATGTTTCCTTACGTCATAGTGTGGACGAGTTCTATAACCTCAACAATATACTCCCGGTGGGCACGAGACAGTTCCTAGATCTTGATGTTCTCCTCTGTCATAGTGTGGACAAGTTCTATAACCTCAGCGGTTTACTCCATTGAGCATGAGACAGTTCCTAGATCTTGATGAAGATGTTTCCCTACGTCATAGTGTGGACGAGTTCTATAACCTCAACGGTATACTCCCGGTGGGCACGAGACAGTTCCTAGATCTTGATGTTTTCCTCCGTCATAGTGTGGACGAGTTCTATAACCTCAATGGTATACTCCCGGTGGGCACGAGACAGTTCCTAGATCTTGATGAAGATGTTTCCCTACGTCATAGTGTGGACGAGTTTTATAACCTCAACGGTATACTCCCGGTGGGCACGAGTGAGTTCCTAGATCTTGATGTTTTCCTCCGTCATAGTGTGAACGAGTTCTATAACCTCAACGGTATACTCCCGGTGGGCACGAGACAGTTCCTAGATCTTGATGAAGATGTTTCCCTACGTCATAGTGTGGACGAGTTCTATAACCTCAATGGTATACTCCCGGTGGGCACGAGACAGTTCCTAGATCTTGATGTTTTCCTCCATCATAGTGTGGACGAGTTCTATAACCTCAACGGTATACTCTCGGTGGGCACGAGACAGTTCCTAGATCTTGATGAAGATGTTTCCCTATGTCATAGTGTGGACGAGTTCTATAACCTCAACGGTATACTCCTGGTGGGCACGAGACAGTTCCTAGATCTTGAGGTTCTCCTTCGTCATAGTGTGGACAAGTTCTATAACCTCAGCGATTTACTCCATTGAGCACGAGACAGTTCCTAGATCTTGATGTTTTCCTCCGTCATAGTGTGGACGAGTTCTATAACCTCAACGGTATACTCCCGGTGGGTACAAGACAGTTCCTAGATCTTGATAAAGATGTTTCCCTACGTCATAGTGTGGACGAGTTCTATAACCTCAACGGTATACTCCTGGTGGGCACGAGACAGTTCCTAGATCTTGATGTTTTCCTCCGTCATAGTGTGGACAAGTTCTATAACCTCAGCGGCTTACTCCATTGAGCACGAGACAGCTCCTAGATCTTGATGTTCTCCTACGTCACAGACAGGACAAGTTCTATAACCTCAACGGTATACTCCCAGTGAGCACGAGTCAGTTCCTAAATCTCAACGAAGTTAGACTTCCCCAGTGGAATCTTCTACAACAACAGGTATGCAAGTTCTCGCTAAGGAATCTCTTATGCGATCGACACTCCTGCAGATGGCATCTATAAGCCCATCCTCCTACCAACAATCTCCAAATGGCATCTGTAAGCCCATTCCTGACATCACAATGCTGATACTACACCATGCGAGTGCAAATTTCTGGGCACTCTAGTGTTCAATCATCTTCCACCTTCGGATCACGAAAGGCACGCAAGCCAATCTGCATCCTCAGGTTTAAGAAGATTGAACAGGGGAAACTGTTGTACACCAAAATTTGCCCTCTCATGTTTCCCAAAGTCTTCCCCCTGCATGGTTGATCACAAACTCTTGCCTAAGGAAAAGGAAAATTTTTAAGTGGTGCTTTAAGGCTTTCAATTGGCATTCTGAAAGACCCTTCGATTGGTGTTCTGAAGGAGCCTTTCGATTGGCATTCTGTTAAGCCTTCTGATTGGCATTATGACAAGGCTTTCGATTGGCATTCTGAAAGACCCTTCGATTGGTGTTCTAAAGGAGCCTTTCGATTGGCATTCTGTCAAGCTCTTCGATTGGCATTATGGACAAGCCTTTTGATTGGCATTATGTCAAGCATTTCGATTGGCATTATGTCAAGGCTTTCGATTGGCATTCTGAAAGACCCTTCGATTGGTGTTCTGAAGGAGCCTTTCGATTGGCATTCTGTCAAGCTCTTCGATTGGCATTATGGACAAGCCTTTCGATTGGCATTATGTCAAGCATTTCGATTGGCATTATGTCAAGGCTTTCGTTTGGCATTCTGAAAGACCCTTCAATTGGTATTCTGAAGGAGCCTTTCGATTGGCATTATGGACAAGTACTTCGATTGGCATTATAACAGTGTCCTTCGATTGGAATTCCAAAAAGGTCCATTCAAAGAAGCATTCAAAGGGAGCATTCGAAGGAGGTCATCATCCCATTCGAAAGGGAGCATTCGAAGGCCGGTTACATATCATTCAAAATTCAAAAAGGGACAAGATCCCATGTGTTTAGCCAATGTTACGAACTCTCATTCATGGCTTTCAAACACATAATTAACGTTACAAATTCTCATTCATGGCTGTCAAACACATAATCAAGGTCATTTAAACCTTTGTCTTCCTGTCCCCTCCACCCCCTCTATATAAAGAGATCACAAGTGTTGCAAGAAGAGAAGGAAAAGATACAGAAAAACAGAGAACTTGGAGATACGCTGCCAAAAGTCATCAGCACTTCCAGGAAGCCATACCCAATCCTTGCACAAGCCAAAGCTGCCACCCAGCGAACACCTCCACCCTCAGAACTACAGATTGAAGCACCTCTGTTTGGTAAAAAAAATCTAATCTCAAACTCATTTTTAAATTCATTTTGATTGCGTATTCATATTATTACTGCTGTTTGTGAATGATTTAATGTGCTACATATAAGCTACAGCACAGAGATGAGATTGTGCCATTGCTTGGGCACAATCTGAGTTTCTCCTTCGAATCCCAGGATAAAACAAACCCAGACCCAGATTCAACAGGTGCGAATAAAGGGGGAGATTCGAACCAGGGGGGTAAAATCCCCCCTGGACCTTTAACATGTGTTTCATTTTTGCAGGAAATATATTCTCAGGATCCTGTTCAGAGTTTTGAAGCTCGGCAGCTTAGCTTCGAACTGGACCCAGGACTTCCAGATCAAAGGATGACATATCCAGATCGAACACCCCCAGAGTGCAGCCCCTCACGCACCTTCGATCAAGACTCTTCACTGGGTCGAAAGACAGCCTGCACCTCTTTCGACCCAGGCCTCCAGAATTATATTTTTTCTTGTTTTGCTGCCTGGCCCATTTGTACTTTGTTTACTTTGTTTTTGTTTATTTCTTTTAGTTTGTTTTTTTTAATCAACATAAAAATCATAAAAATAAATAACTTAGAATTAGGATTTAATTTAGTTAATTATTTTAACTTATTTTCTTCAATTTTAAAATCAGTAGACTTAGGATTTATTTGAATTCAATCCTTTTCATAAACAAAAAATGCAAAAAATATTAGGTTTGTTTTAGAGTTAATTTTAATCAGTATTTTTAATTAATTAAATTTGACTTAAATGAACATTTAGCATTTTTCCCAAAAAAAAAATAAAACAACAAAAAGATTATATGCTTAGGATTTTTAAGATTCACACGCGTTTATTTTATTGTAACTGCTTATTATTCCCCCAATTTTGGACATGTAAATAATTCCCCTCCCCGAAGCCTTGTAATAGCGTAGGATTTACAATTTCCACACTTTAAATTCTTGTATATATATTAACTGCTTAGATGTATGCTAACTAGGATTGTATGACAAGATCTAAAAACAAATGGTAGAACACCTAAAAATACAAAGATAATATAAACTGAAAATTGACACACTTGCACATGCCACTCCTATGGTATACCTCACTTGGTTGCCTCGAACGTGGTCATTGAGTGTAGGATGTTTTAGAGGTCGCCCTTTTGTCCAAAGATCATAAAGTTGCCTCGAAACGGTTGCCTCGATAAAAATGATCTAAGACATTAGGGTTACCGCTAAAGTATCCTAATATTACTTTAGTGACCACACGTCCCTTAAACCGAATTGACCCGAAAACTCCAACGACGATGCTACCTACTCCTCAATAGTGGGATAGCATTGTCTAAAGGACATTAGCACAATTTAATTCCTTTTTGAGTAGGTAGAGGTTCTTAAGTACTTGCTCCTTTAAAAAACAAAACAAAACTTTTCGCACTTACACTTTCTTCGAAAACAAAACAAAACTCTTTTCAAAACCCACAAACACAAAGAAAAGCAAACTTTTGAAAACATAGTGAGCAAGTACCTAAGAGCCCGTGGATAACCACGGATAGAAAGGGTGCTAATACCTTCCCTTTCTATAATCTACCTCCCGAACCCGAGAAAAATCTTGAAAAGGAATTTTTCTGTGCTTTTGTCCTTTCCTTGTTGGATAAAATAAAAGACGGTGGTGACTCTTGCTTACCGCGACACTTTGCAAAAACAAACACAAACGCGAACCAGCATTCCAAAAACAGTAAGTTCTATTCCCACCGATCACACCTACTATCCAGGTTCCTTCTCACAGCCCCACTATCCAGGCTTTCATTCTGAAGTAACCTTACTATCCAGGTTCCTTCTCACAGCCCTACTATCCAGGCTTTCATTTCGAAGTAACCCTACTATCTAGGTTCCTTCTCACAGCCCTACTATCCAGGCTTTCATTCCGAAGTAACCCTACTATCCAGGTTCCTTCTCAAAGCCCTAATATCCAGGATTTCATTTCGAAGTAACCCTACTATCCAGGTTCCTTCTCACATCCCCACTATCCAGGCTTTCATTCCGAAGTAACCCTACTATCCAGGTTCCTTCTCACAGCCCTACTATCCAAGCTTTCATTCCGAAGTAACCCTACTATCTAGGTTCCTTCTCACAGCCCTACTATCTAGGCTTTCATTTCGAATTAACCCTACTATCCAGGTTCCTTCTCACAGCCCTACTATCCAGGCTTTCATTTCGAAGTAACCCTACTATCCAGGTTCCTTCTTACAGCCCTACTATACAGGCTTTCATTTCGAAGTAACCCTACTATCCAGGTTCCTTCTCACAGCCTTACTATCCAGGATTTCATTTTGAAGTAACCCTACTATCCAGGTTCCTTCTCACAGCCCTACTATCCAGGCTTTCATTTCGAAGTAACCCTACTATCCAGGTTCCTTCTCACAGCCCTACTATCCATGCTTTCATTTCGAAGTAACCCTACTATCCAGGTTCCTTCTTACAACCCTACTATCCAGGATCTTATTCCGAAGTAACCCTACTATCCAAGTTCCTTCCCACAAGCCCTACTATCCAGGATCTCATTCCGAAGTAACCCTACTATCCAGGTTCCTTCTCCCTTATCTCCAGACAACATGTTACAACACTATAAAGCCTGGACCTGATCAAATACGGTCGATTTCACATTTCCCCGGCGAGTTGCTGTACAGCTTGGACCCTGACCAGGTATATAGTCTACTTTCACCTCTTCAATCAAGAGTTAATTCCCCAGTAGATTAATGGACAACCAAAAGCTCCTAGACTTTACTTCCCAGTGCATAAATCAACATTCCCCAGCAAAGTCCCCCTTGACAGCAGGTACAGGAATTTTCACCCAGGAATCTCTCATGCAACCAATCTTTTCTGGATGGCATCTTTAAGCCCATCTCCTATGATTTCCCGTCGCCTTCCAAATGGCATCTGTAAGCCCATTCCCGACATCACCAATCAGTATTACTTCATGCGAGTGCAAATTTCTGGGCACTCTAGTGTTCAATCATCTTCCGCCTTCATATCATGAAAGGCAGATCAGTCAATCTACATCCTCAGGCTTAAGAAGATTGAACAGGGGCAACTGTTGTACCCTAAAATTTTCCCTCCCTTTTCTCAAAGATTCATCCTGGACTCTCAATTTTTCTTTTATCAAGTTCCAAGTCTTGAATCATCACTTTTCAAGGAAATTATCCATAAGGGAAAAATGGTCAAAAGCACACTGAAAAAGTCAAACTTTGACTTTTAAATCAAAATCAAGTTCCAAGAATCATATTTCATTAAGGCATGAAATTGGTTCATCAAAAATCAGAAGTCAGAAGTTACTTTGAAAAAATCAAATTTTCTAAACATTTAAGTGTCTAGAGAATATGATACTTCAGAACTTCTGAGCCAGCCTCTATGTATGCAGGTGTCGTCAGAAGTTTCAAACACGGCCCGAAATATGACGCTTCAATTAGAACATGCAGAAGCGCTGCTCTTTGGTCAGAAAATAACGCTTCAATCAGAACATGCAGAAGCGTTGCTCTTTGGTCAGAACATAATGCTTCAGTCAGAACATGATTCTTCAACATATGGAGGTTATGTTCAACGCTCTGGTCAGAAGATGCCCCTTCAGCATTTGGAGGTTACGTTTCTGATCTTCTGCAATCAGAACATCACCAAATCCCAAACCCTCGTTTAAGTAACTTGCTGCCCTGCTATGGCACATTCCTGCAACCAGCTTCCACAATGCTCCAAATTGTTGTTGACCCAGTCCACGTAAGCATTTTCTCAAACCCCATATTTGCATTAAATTGGCATACAAAAATTGTGACTAAAAAGGAATGGAACAGTATACCAAAAAGGTTTGAATCCCTTTTGTTTTTCCCCTCAAAACCACAACAAACCCATCTATAAATACTTTGCTCCATCACACGTTCGAGGGGCTGGCTTTTGGAGAGAGAGAATCACCAAAAGAAAGATAAAAGCCTTGAATCTCTGCAAAAATTCCAAGAATCAAAAAACTGTAAACACCAAAATATAAAACCTTAGCATTTGATTCTAGCATGAAAACTCCATTGTTCCTTGACTAAAACCATCCCCACAGTTGCTGGTTCACGTATTAGAAGCTATTCTAACTTCTGTATTCATACTGCCATACACTCTCCATTCACCTCCACCTCAAAGAAGTCAGAACATCACCCTTGGGCTGTTCTAGAAATTAAAAACTTCCATCCTACTAAGTACGTGAAGAAGTGGCTCAGAACATCACCAAAGTTCAGGACCAACCTCTAGTTCACAGAATCTTTTCAGCTGCAAGGTAAGCTTCTACTTACTCTTATCACGTTACTTAAGCATTACCAGATTTTCATGTTCAAAAATACAATGTAGACATCATGTTTCTGATGTTGTACATATTCTGAGGCTTCACGTATTTATCTGCCTAACTATGGAATAAATCAGTTCAGAACTTCTGGAAGAAATTAGAACTCAGAATTAGGATTAGAAAATTCACGCTTGTCTCTGATTTATAGTTCTGATATTTCTTGTTTCTAAAATGCTATGAAACCTGTCATAACTGTTATATGTGCAACTTTTGTTCTGTTGAAAAATGACTAAGTTGCGGATGTTCTGACTAGCACGGAGAGAGAGAGAGACGAAGTTCTGTCAGTTGGCATCAGAACTTCTGAAGACTTTTATGTTCACAGTAGACCCAGAACTTCTTGCTTTCCCTCTTTTTATTAACGTTTGTTTCTGTTTGTGCAGCACGTCAGAGTCAGAACTTCTGACCTCTTCTGTTTCAGCACTTACGATGATTGTGTTTTCTTTCCTTCTATCATTTTTCGCCATCTCTTTTATTTTTCATCAATCATAAAAGACCAAAAAATATTTTCTTAAACAAAACTTATTTCTTTTCTTTAATAAATAAGCAATTTACGTTTCTTGCACATTCTGATCCATTTCGATATGGTTGTAATAGTAACTTAGGATTTAATTTTACTTGCAACCCCCATTCATAAATATGTACCCCCATCCCCCTAATGATTGTAATAGCGTAGGATGTTTACTTTCTGCACTTTTATTGCTTTCATATATTGCTAGTAATTAGGGTGTGTATGGCAAGATAAAAAAACCAAATAGACAACCCTAAGCAAGACTAAATGCATGAAATCAAACACACTTGCACACTAGCACCCTTAGGGTAATCTCACTTATTTCCTATCGAAAAATAGTTATGTCCCTCGAACATGGGACATTTTAGCAAAGACCCTCGATAAAAGATCGTAGTCCCTCGATGACCCTCGATGTTTCCTTCGATAAATGATCTAGTCCCTAAAACGACATTGTTAAACGTTCCATGGGTTACCTTCTATGACTATACAAACATCCCAACACCCGTCCCTTCACATCCAACGATGGGGCTTCTTACCAAATCAATGGTAAGATAGCCACATCTAAAGGAGAAGGAAAAGCACATTTAAGACCTTTCGAGTAGGTAGATTCGCTCTTAGTTACTCGCTTGCTCACCATAAAAACATTCTATACACCAACACTCTCACTTTGAAATATTTTTGAAAGACAAACACTTTGTACGTGTTCTTATAGAAACGAGAGCCATTACAAAGAAAACACCTTTTCAAAATCACTTTAAAAAACACATTCCACAAACACTTTCTTGAAAATATTTTCGAAACAACACTTTGTACGCGTTCATATAGAAACGAGAACCATTACAAAGTCACATTCTTAAAATACTTTCAAAACCCACATCACAAGCACACATTCAAACAAAAGCAAGTGATCTAGTGAGTAACTAAGAGCCCATGGAAAACCATAGATGAAAAGGGTGCTAATACCTTCCCTTTTCATAATCTACCCCCCCCCCCCGAACTCAAGAAAACATCTCTAAAGATCTTTCTTGTGCTTTTTCACCTTTCCTTTTGGATAAAAGAAAAGTCGGTGGCGACTCTTACTAAACCGCAACATTTGCAAATACAAACGCAAAATAATCAAGTCAGTTCTCCCACCGTATCACAGTACCCATTTGAGGTAAGGCTCAAGAGGGATGGAATTCTTATGCCCCAATATCTTGCTATCTACCTTGTTCAACATCCTCCAAGCTCGGATAAATCTCTGGCGGTGACCTTAATCATCGTTCTCGTAGTCAAATACCAAACTTTGAATGAGCATCTCGTGTGGGCCATCCCTTCGGGAGTAACCAAATTGTCTTAAGGCTAATCAGGGGTTGTAGGTGATACCTCCCCTAATTCCAAGTAAGGGGACATTAGGGAATTCTCCACAACGGTCGACGATTGTAACATTCTCTATAGATCGGGAACACCAATGAATGTTTGCATGTTTGAGTGTCATCAACCTATGTGACCACCTTGAACCTTGCTCGTTCTTCAATACATATTGGGGAAGATGCAAAATGAACCATCTTGACAAAATAGGAGTACAACACATAAGGATACCTCTTTTCCTCATAGTGCGAGTGTGAAAAGAATGTAGGATGTCTCCTAGCAAAGTAGGCACCGGGTTGCGAGACATGAAGATTTTGACGGTGTTCACATCTATGAGTTGGTCAAGATTTGGAAACAAAACCATCCCATAGATGAGGAGAGCCACAATTTCCTCAAAATCTTGCAAATCCAAAGAGTTCCAACATTTTTGGGCTTTCTCAAACAAGAACTTTGCTAGGAAACCCTTAACACCACTCATTGTTTCCCAATTAGTTGTGATATCAGATGATTGCAAGTGTAGGGCTTATGCAATCTCTTCTGGCTTTGGATCTCTTTCCGTACCATTGAAAGGTAGTTGATTGAGAATGGGAATCCTCAAGAGTTGGGAGAATTTTTCCAAAGTTTGCACAAGTTGATAATCGAGAAATGTGAAGCAATGGTGTAAAGGATCAAAGAACTGAAAGAGCACCTTCATCATGTCTTCATCAGTGTTGGAGGTAACCAAGTTTAGTAGGCGACCATGTCTTTCGGTAAATGGAGAGTTTTCAGAGATTCTTGATGCTAGCTCTTTAAGTTGAGGAGGGATCCTTACAAGATTGACTTGAATAGTTTTCCTGCGAATAGAACCCATGTCCTACAAAACAGAACAAAAATAAATCCCAAGATCCTTGAAATGGTTAGTGAATATGAGTATGATATTATGATGTTTATGATGTTATGTACAAGTATATATATACAAACAAAGCAAACAAGTCCTTAGATTTAGGCTTGCATGGAGTCTCATAGGTAAGTACCCTCTTGAAGTTTAGTTGGCTCAAACCTGTCCGAGTAATAGTAACCAGGTTCTTAGGAGCTCAATATCATCGGTTTGTTTCTTTGGGAATTGTTTCAGCGCAAGCCTCTTTAATGGCGACCGAAATATCCCAAAAAACCAAACCTCAATGAGTGTAGTATCGAGTATTTACCAACTTCGGACTGCACCAAAGCCGGTCATCTCACTACGTCCTAAAGGCCAAGTTGGTCAAGTAAAGGTTATAAAAGTTCATTAGTGCTTCATGACATCACTCACCGGCCCCGTATTCTCCTTGACTACTCAAGGGCTACCGGTACCCACAAATATGTAGCACTAACGTAGTTATTGCTTAGACCATGTCGGTATACCCCGCACAATTTCCACAACGTATTGCTACTTACCTATAAGGTATCCCACATCCAAGTAGATGATTTAAACCCAAACAAAGAACTAAAATGTAAAGCAAACAAATCAAACAATGAAAGTAAGTAAAGATGATTTAGACCTAAGGTAACCCCACTTTTTAAAATTCTCCCCAACAGAGTCGTCAGTTCTGTGATACGGTGGGAGAACTGACTTGGGTGTTTTGCGTTTGATTGCAAATGTTGCCGTTAGCAAGAGTCGCCACCGACTTTTCTTTTATCCAAAAGAAAAGGTGAAAAAGCACAGGAAAGACCTTTGAGATTGTTTCTTGAGTTCGGGGGGTAGATTATGAAAAGGGAAGGTATTAACACCCTTTTCATCCATGGTTTTCCATGGGCTCTTAGTCACTTGCTAGATCACTTGCTTTTTGTTTGAAAATGTGTTTTGTGTGGTTTTTGAAAGTATTTTGTAAAGTCGTCATCGTTGAGGCAAACTTTGTAATGATTCTCGTTCGTAAGAATGTATACAAAGTGTTTGATCTTTTGAAAATGTTTTTTTGAAAGTGTTGGTGATTGTTTTTGAAAATAACAAGGATGTTTTAGTTTTCAATTTGAGCAAGTAACTAGAAACATGCTACCTACTCAAAAGTCTTTCATGTTCATTTCCTTTTTCTTTTGACATTGTTATCTTACCATTGATTTGGTAAGTAACCCTATCTTTGGATGTAAAAGGGACGGGCGTGGGTCATCGTATAACCATGATTAGCAATGTTGTAGGATATCTTAGCATTTTTCTTTAGGGACTAAGATCATTTTGAAAGGCAACATA
Organism: Vicia faba; assembly: GCA_948472305.1. Taxonomy (NCBI): domain Eukaryota; kingdom Viridiplantae; phylum Streptophyta; class Magnoliopsida; order Fabales; family Fabaceae; genus Vicia; species Vicia faba. The sequence continues at coordinate 1,510,097,121 of OX451738.1, forward strand.
GATAGCGTCATCGAGGGACTATGATCTTGTATTTTGCTAAGACATCTCACATGCATAATATGGCCATTTTTGTAAGGCAACCAAGTGGATTTACCCTAGGGGTGTTTGTGTGCAAGTGTATTAATTTTCATGCTTGATTTGTCCTTGATTAGGGTTTTCAATTATTGGTTTTAGTCTTTCCATACAAAACCCTAATTACTAGTATTTTGTATATAAAGCGATAAATTGCGGAATTTAAAATTACTACGATGTTACATCATTTAGGGGAAGGGGTGTACAAATTACAAAAGGGGAATATTTCAAGAATTTAAATCTAAATAAATATTACAACCATATTGAAATTTGAATAAATGTACAAAAATAAAGATAAGAATGCAAGAATGTAAATGTAAAGAAACATGATTTTTTTGTTTGTTTTTTATGAAAAGGGTTTTTTAACCTAATTAATTAAAATAAAATAATTAACTAAAAATAATAAAATTAAGATTAAGTTAGTAGAATAAATTAATTAAAGAAAACAAGTTTTTTTAGGGTTTTTGTGTGAATTTAATTAAATTAGTAAATAAAAATAATTAAATAAAAATCCTAAATTCTAAATTGATTTTAATTTACAAGAAAAATAAGTGATTTAATATAATAATAATTAAAATTAAATTATCTAAGTAAAAAAAGGTAAATTTAATTATTAAAAATAAATGTAAAAGAAATGTTTTTATTCTTTTGTTTTTGTGAAGAAAAATAAAATATAAAAATGTGAAAATAATAAATAAAAATATTTTTGGGTTTTTATTACTAATAATAAAAATTAATATTAATAATAATATTAATAATAATAATAATGAAAATAAAACATAAAAAGAAAATGGAATGGGCCAGGATGTATAAACAGCAAGGCAGGGGGGTTTGATCATAGCAAAAAATAAGGCCCAACAAGAGGAGGCCCAGGCGCTGCAAAAAGAGTAAAAAATGTGAGAAGGTCACGCTGGGGCTTGAACCCAAGACCTCATGGTGACAGACGCGCGCTTTAACCACTAGGATGGTGATACATTCGTTAACTTATGTCAAACCATAATATAACACAAATCTTGCCCTAAATATACTTCATCTTCAACCTCCAGCCAGAAGCCCTGCAACTTGTTCATTTCTCAACCATTTGCAAAAATGTAAACATGGAAGTTGCTCCATTTTTTCATACAAATCCAACCATATAAATATCATGATTATAAATCAAAGATGAATGAGAATTTTTGAAAGTACCAAATTCTGACCTAATTATTTTCAGATATTCAATCCTAAAATTCTCCTAGCTCAATCAATATAGATGAAATCTATGGACATGTACAACTTCAGGGTAATGATGTCTATATTTTATCTTCATAAATGCAAGCCTAACAATGCCTAAGTAATGAGATAGAAGCTCAAGGAAAATACCTCAAAACTGGAAATCGTGAAATGCAAATGAGCTTGATTCAAGGTGCTGCAATGATCAGGTTAGCTTCCTCAAGTTCCCAGGAAGCTAATGCAATGGTTTGCTTGAGCAATAGATGGCTGGAATGGGTTGGAGAAGTCAATGTGCAATGCTTTGTTTTTGGTTATGGAGGATATGGTAAATGATGTTACAGTAATGAAACAGGGACATGGATGGGTTACACTTGATGTAAGGAAGCTTTAGAAACTAAAAGGCCAATAAACGCATGAGGGAAATATGAGTTTGATGTTCAAGGTCAGAAACTGTGCAACAATTGTGTTTTTGGGCAATTTCTGATTTGAGAGAGTTTTGGTGTGTTTCGGGGTGCTTAATCTTGTCCTTTAGCTCACAAATAGTGCCTCTATTTATAAGCAACAAGTATGGAGGCTTGTATCTGATCAGAATTCAAAATCACATGTTTAAGCTCAACATGTGATTTTTTGAGAAATCAAGTCTCAATGCTTTGTGTACTGGTTAAGATAGAGTGGTTATGCTTTAAACACACTCGCTTTTGACTTTGTAGATGGAGTGTGATCAGAGGGAACAAGTTAGAGGCTCAAGAATTAACTTTGCACATAAAGCTTGCTTTTCTAAAATGGAAGTGTTCACTTTGTGCCATTAATGGAAATGTGGATTGGATAAAGCTTAAACCATTTCGATTAAAGCTCAAAAGTTTGTGTAATCCATTAATGATTGATAGATACACAAGTTAGAAGGTCTGTAAAGCAAGATTATGCAGCCTAACTTTGAAATTGCATTTTTGTTCATCATGAAAATGACCTATAATTTTAGTTTGAAATCCTAACTTCCTCTCTTCGATTCTCCCTTCTCAAGAATGATATCAAGGAGTTCTTGGACATTTTAGAAAGCTTGTAATGTTATCTACAACCACTCTTTGAATCACTTTTGAAAATTCCCCTTGGAACTATATGAAAAAGTGCCATGAAGTTAGGTCAAAATCCTGCCTAAACTGGGGCAAAATTTCACGAAGTGTTCAATTTCAAGACCATGACTTTATGAATTAATAACTTGAGATCCAAGCATTTATAGGAGAATTTTTTTAAAGCAATGTTATAGATCTCATGGAGATCTACAACTTTAACGTTGAAAGTTTCTTTTAAATCATCTTGCACCATGGTGAAAAATTTGCTCAAAGTTGTGAAAAAACATGAAGTTTTCAACACTTAGAAAAATTTCTAAGTTTGAAAACTTTGACTTTTCAAAATGAAATCTTGACTTTTTGATTTCTTGATGAATAAGTTTCATATTTTGACATGTTTTGATGAATTGTGATCTTAGACACTTGATTTTGACCAAAAAGTCAAAGTTTGACTTTTCAGTGTACAATTGACTTTTGATCAGTTGACTGCAAATTCATTATCCATCCAATTGATCTTGAGCAATGTTTTGGGTCACGCCATTAGGTCAAAATGATTCAATTAAACTCTTGAGATCATTCCTCAAACCAATTAACCATTTGCTAGGTCAAAAATCAGAAATTGCCTTTTCTTAGTCAAAACCCTAATTTTGACCATTTTGCCCTTTTGATGATTTGATCAAATTTCTTGAGGAATTATGGTCCAAACTTGATCAAATGATACATATGAGTTTATAAAAAATTATTAAGTTTGACTCTAAATTGGCCATAGTTGACTTTTTCCCCAATACAGCTGATTTTTAGGCAACTGCTTAATTGACTGAGCAAAAAATGTGATTCAAAGCTTGAAACTTGACATGAGCAATCTTGGGGGTCCATAATGATCCATGAAAGTCATATGAGACATTGGAAGTTCAATTATCCTTGTGCAATCTCAAACCCTAATTTGAGTCATCGGTGCTTAAGGAGGTGTCTTGAGCTGATCAAACCTTGTACAGTCTTGAACCAAATGAGATCTTGTGAGAAAATATTTGATAAATGAGAGGAAAAATTTTGGGGTACAACACCTGGGAAGAGTCATATTCAATATTACAATTTTCAGAATCAAGAAAGAATCAAGAAAGTGATACAAATTTTGCAAAACATAAAGAAGAAGAAGAGATGATGTTGATGGTCACAACAATAGATGTAGATAGATTAAAGGATCAATGGTACTTAGATTAAAGATGCTCATCACATATGTCTGGTAGGAAAGATTGGTTTGTCAACATAAAACCCTCGATGAAGGACATGGTGAAATTCACAAATGACAATACCCTAGCATCTGAAGGTATTGGTGATATTATAAAGAAAGATGGCAAGAGGTCAGTAATTTCCAATGTGTTGTATATACCAGGCATGAAGAGCAACTTTCTCAGCATAAGGAAATTGGTCGAAAAGAATTACAAAGTGTTGTTCAAAGATAAGATAATGATAGTCGTTGACGCAAATGGAAGGTTGATCTTGAAAGCTCTTATGTCTCAGAATAGAACTTTCAAGATCAAACTTAATATGATGGAGCACCACTGCCTTTCGACCGCAGCTATCAGAGATGAGTGGTATGTCATTATCGACTTGACCATCTCAACTTCAGAGACATAAGAGGTTTGAAGAGAAGAAATATGGTTTTAAGATTGACAGAAATCGACATTCCAAATAAAGTGTGTGAGGAATGTGTGCAGGAGAAACAACACAAAAATAACTTCAGCAAGGATGCAGGAAGCAAGTCGAAGGCTATTCTTGAAGTCATATATTATGATGTATGTGGACCAATCCAGGTAGATTTGTATGAAGGTAATAAATACTTTGTTACATTCATAGATGATTTCAGTCAAAAACTGTGGACTTACCTGATCAAGAATAAAAGTGAAGTGATCGAGGTATTTACCAAGTTTAAGTCTATGGTCGAAAGACAAAGTGGTTGAAAGCTCAAAGTTTTGAGAAATGATGGTGGTGGAGAGTATGTGTCAAAAGACTTCGACAAATTATGTGAAAAAGAAGGAATTGTGCATGAGGTGGTGCCACCCTACACTCCACGACAGAATGGAACTGCAGAAAGGAAGAATCGAACCATCATGATAATGGTGAAAAGTATATTGAAAGGAAATCATTTACCTAAAGAGTTTTTGGGTAAAAGTGTGTCAACCGCAACATACATATTAAACAGATGTCCGACGAAGAAGCTAGAAGGAATTAGTCCAAAAGAGTGTTGGTCTAGTGTGAAGCCTAGCTTGAGTCTCTAAAGGTATTTGGATCTATTGCACATAGACATGTGCAAGATCAATTGAGAAGAAAACTTGATGACAAGTCAAGTCAGATGATTCTAGTAGGATATCATTCGACATGAGGTTACAATTTGTTCGATCTAGTGAACAAGCAGATTGTGATTTGCAGGGACGTGATCATAGATGAGCTTAAGGAATGGGATTGGACTGAAAATGTCAAGAAAGATTCAATGAGAATATTACTTGAAGAACCAGCAGAAACTCAAGTCGAAAGAGAAGTTTGACAAGAGGAAGTAGTTAGAGATCAACCAGGTACAAGCAGACCTCAGAGAACAAGACACATGCCTGCAAGGTTACATAATTGTGTGATTACATCAGATGATGTGGTTGATAACAAAGGTGAGCTGGTACATTATGCTTTCTATGCAGATGTCGAACCAGTCAATGCAGCTGAAGCATTGAAAGATTTGAAGTGGGTGAAAGTAATGAACGAAGAGGTGAAGTCCATCGAAGACAACAATACTTGGTCACTTGTCGAATTGCCTCAAGGCAAGAAGGCAATTGATGTTAAATGGGTATACAAAGTGAAAATGAATCTGAAAGAGGAAGTAACTCGACACAAATCAAGGCTTATGGAGAAAGGATTTCTACAGAAAGAAGGAATAGACTTCGATGAAGTTTTTTCACTTGTGGTTAGAATCTAAACAATCAGGTTGGTTGTTGGTCTTGAATAAATAAACAGTTGACACATATGTCAGATGAACGCGAAGTGTGCATTTCTAATGGACCCTTAGATGAAAAAGTTTATGTTAAACAACTAGTTGGGTTTTTGAAACATGGCAAAGAGAGAAAGGTGTACAGGCTGCATAAAGCCTTGTATGGATCAAACAAGCTCCAAGAGATTGGAATAAAAAAATTTATTGTTTTTCTAAGGGAGAAGGATTTTTTGAAGTGCACAACTGAACATAGAGTATATATAAGAATAAGCAATAGTAAATTGCTTATACCATGTCTCCACTACAAGGAATATGGTCCCCAGCGACATATATTAGCGACGTGGTTATCACGTGAGTAATAAATGCAGTTGCGACGTGATAACCACGTCACAAACATATTTTAATGATAAATAAAGCAAGTCAGAGAAGTTTGTATAGTAAAAAAATCAGCGACGTGTCTTACACGTCGCTACAGAAGGGGGAAATTTGAAATTTGGTAGCGACGTGATAGCCACGTCGCTACATTAAAGGGGGGAAATAAAGTTGGTTGATGACAGGGTTGCAGAGTGGGAAAGAGAATAATATTTCTGTTTAGTGTGTAGCGACGTGAGTATCACGTGGCAATGTTGCGACGTGACAGTCACGTCGCTACTTGATGTTTACATCTCCAAAATTCTCATTCGTTACAGCGTCTGGTGTCTTCCTTTCCTCTTCCTTTCTTCTTCCTTTCCTCTTCCTTTCTTCTTCCTTTCTTCTTCCTCTCAAACCCAAATTCCCAAATCAAATTTCCTCCATCCCAAATTGTTGAAGAAAAATAAGGTATTCATATTTTGATAAATTTTTATTTCATTTGTTCATTATTTATTATACTGGTAATAAATATTAAAAAGGGTATTTGTTCATTTGTTCATTATTTGTAGAGAAATTTGAAGAAGAACACCAAGAGCTACACAAGAAGAAGCAAATTAAGTGAAGAAATTATATAGAGGTATTTATGCATTTTTTATATTTTATATGTATTATATAGATTAGTAGTATATGTATTTTGTTTATGTGAATTAAAAAAATATTTTACTTAATTTTAGTTTTAGGTTAATTAGTATTATAGGTTAATGTTTAAAATAAAATGAAAATTAGAATGTTTTATATATTAATATATTATTAAACAGAAATATTATTGTTAATATATATAGGTTAATATTTATTAATATTATTGCATGTTATATAGACATATAAAAAAAATTTGTTAGTATATACGTATAAAATAAAAAAAATTGAATATATATTAAAATAAATTTTTTTAGAAAACATAAAATTAAAAGTCTTATTTTATATATATATATATATATATATATATATATATATATATATATATATATATATATATATATATATATATATATATATATATATATATATATATATATATATATATATATATATATATATATATATATATATATATATATATATATATATATATATATATATATATATATATATATATATATATATATATATATATATATATATATATATATATATATATATATATATATATATATATAAATAAGAATTTATATAAAAGATATGTAAAAAAAATTATATATTAAAATAAGAATTTATAAAAAACATAATTAAAAAAAGAGTATATATATTATATTATTATTTTAATATTATTGTTATATATGTAATAAAAAGTATATATGTTACATTATTTGTTTTCTAATATTATTGTTGTATATATAATAAAAAGTAAATATGTTATATTATTGTTTTTTGATATTATTGTTATATAATAAAAAATTATATATTTTACATTTGAATATTTATTTATATGTTAGTATATATATAAAAAAGTAAAATTTATATTTTTAAGAATAGTATTAAATAGTTTAAGAATAATATTATTAAGTTGATTAATATTTCTAATGAAAAAGACAATGATTGTATAAATGTGCATTATGGAATATTATCGATATTATCGTAGTTGGATGTACGATAGAACATATCCATGAAAAAGTGGACTTAAACCCAATTTTATAGTAGGAGTTGATGGGTTTATTAAGTGGGCGTTTGCTCAGGATTGTTGTCGAAGCGAAGGAGGGGTTAGGTGTCCCTGTCTTAAATGTGAATGTAGACCAATAATTAGTGACCCAGAGGAAGTAACACGTCATCTGCATAGAAGGGGATTCATTGAAAATTATTGGGTTTGGACGTATAATGGTGAAGAACTACCGGTTAATGTACCACAGACTAGCAACACGCATGCTTCAAGTAGTCGACCGGTTATGGAGTATGAGGAGAACTTTAATTTGATCGGTGACATGGTTGAGGATGCTTTTGGTGTGAACATGACATATGATGAACCTGGAGATTTTGACGGGGAAGAGTTGCTGAATGAGGAAGCGCAAAGATTTTATCAATTATTAAACGAGATGAATACGCCGTTGTTTGAGGGGTCGTCAGACTCAAAGCTATCAATGTGTGTGAGATTATTGGCCGCCAAGTCAAATTGGAATGTTTCTGATCAATGTCTGGAACATTTTGCAAAAATGATGTTGGACTCCACCGCTACGAAAGACAACTTGCCTACAAGTTATTATGATGCAAAGAAGTGGGTGTCGAAGTTGGGTTTAAAAGTAAGAAAGATTGACTGTTGCATTAACGGTTGCATATTATTTTATGACAATGAGTTTGGTACTCAAGATGGATCGTTAGAGGAGTGTAAGTTTTGTAATAGTCCAAGATATCAAGTTCGCAGTAGAGCCGTTAACAACAAGCAAAAGCGTGTAGCAGTAAAATCCATGTTTTATCTTCCTATAATACCAAGGTTAAAAAGAATGTTTGCTTCAATGCACAGTGCAAGTCAAATGACATGGCATCATACAAACCAAACAAGTTCTGGCACTATGCGACATCCATCTGATGGTGAGGCATGGAAGCACTTTGATCGGACACATCCAGATTTTGCTGCAGAACCTAGAAATGTCAGGCTTGGATTATGCTCTGATGGATTTGCCCCATACGTGCAAGCGTCAGGAAGTGCGTATTCTTGTTGGCCAGTTATTGTAATACCTTACAACCTCCCTCCTGAGATGTGCATGACAAAACCATACATGTTTTTGACGTGTGTTATTCCAGGCCCGCACAATCCAAAAGCCGGAATTGATGTGTACTTACAACCTTTAATTGATGATTTGAAGAAGATGTGGATTGGAGAATGGACTTATGATATATCCCGTAAATAGAACTTCACATTACGATCTGCCTTGATATGGACTGTTAATGACTTTCCAGCATATGGCATGTTGTCTGGTTGGGGTACGCATGGAAAAATGGGTTGTCCACATTGCATGGGATACACCAAAGCATTTACGTTGGATAAAGGTGGGAAAAGCTCATGGTTTGATTGTCACCGCAGATTCCTACCAGCAAATCATCCATATAGAAGAAACAAGACAAATTTTAAAAAAGATGTACGAGAGAAAGATTTGCCTCCGCCTCGATTTCCACCAGGGGTTATATGGAACCAAGTATGTGAACTACCAAAATTTACAGATACTGGCAAAGCATGCCGAATTGAAGGATACGGCGTCACCCACAATTGGACAAAAAGAAGTATATTTTGGGATCTTCCGTATTGGAAAGATAATTTGTTGCGCCATAATCTTGATGTTATGCATATTGAGAAGAATTTTTTTGATAATGTATTTAACACAGTGATGGATGTGACAAGAAAAACAAAAGATAATGAGAAGGCCAGACAAGACATGGGAATTTGGTGTAATCGAAGAGAGTTGGAGTTGAAGCCTCAACCGAATGGAAAATTATTAAAACCCAAGGCTTGTTTCAGTCTGACTTCCCAAGAAGCTAAAGCGGTTTGTCGATGGTTAAAAGAATTGAGAATGCCCGATGGGTATTCATCAAATTTAGCAAGGTGTGCTGACCCTAACACTGGAAAATTACATGGTATGAAAAGTCATGATTGTCACATTTTTATGGAACAGTTGCTACTAATTGCATTTGGATCGCTACCCAAACATGTTCTTGACCCACTAACTGAAATTAGTCAATTTTTTAGAGATATTTGTGCGTCAGCTTTAAAAGTGGAAGACATCATTAAGTTGGACCAAAACATTGCACTCATTCTTTGTAAGTTGGAACACGTATTTCCGCCTGGTTTCTTTGACTCCATGGAACATTTACATGTGCATCTTGCATATGAAGCTTATCTTGGTGGACCTGTTCAATATAGGTGGATGTATCCGTTTGAAAGGTTCATGGGTGATTCAAAGAGATCGGTGAAAAATAAAGCTAGAGTAGAAGGATCTATATATGCACATTACTTGCATCGGGAAACATCACATTTTTGCAGTCACTATTTCAATCACTTGATGTTAACTTCTAGAATCATACGGAATCCTGTAAATGTCAATCAGAGGAGTCAATTCACCTTATCAGTCTTTACGCTTCCAGGTCAACCTTCTGGAAAGAAGGGTGTGCATTGGTTGACCCAAAAAGAAATGCAATCTGCACATGTCCATGTCTTGATCAACTGCGTTGAAGTTAAACCATATCTTGAGTAAGTTTACCAAAACTTTTTAAACTTATGGTATGTGTATACCAAACTTATTAAACTTATGGTGTGTGTTTTGTAGGGAATTTAACAATGCCTATTTTCATAGTACCGGGGTACAGTCAACATCAGGTGTCATTCATGCTCAATTTCCCTCATGGTTCAAGCAAACATTGTCTAGCGTTCTTGCACTAACTCCATAAATACTCCATTTGAGAAACTTGGCAGAAGGCCCTATCCAAAGCGCAAATGATTGGCACACATACTTCGTGAACGGATATAAATTTCACACTGAGGCATGGACCGAAGGGAAAAAAACCATAAATAGTGGTGTTTTTGTAAAAGGAGTTATAGATGGCGGTGAAGACGACTTCTATGGATTTGTTAAACATATCTACGAGTTGGTATACAATTACTTGGACACGGAAAATAAAGTTGTCTTGTTTTATTGTGAATGGTATGATCCAACTAGAGGCACAAAGATAGACAAGTCATATGGTTCTGTCGAGATTCAAATGAACCGGAGATACAAAGAATATGACCCTTTCATAATGTCACATATTGTTAGGCAAGTTTATTATGTTCCTTATCCTTAATTTGTAATACGTAAAAGAGGATGGTGTATTGTAATAAAAACAAAACCGCTAGGTCATATTGAAACTGGAGATCTAGTGGAAGATGCTGCCTACCAAGTTGATGACGTTGAACATATTAATGATGTGGTTGCAGCTGAAGACATTACAACTTTGTCTGATACAACTGTTGAGGGACTTCAAGTTGATGCGTCTATATTGTTGGTTGATAATAATGTGGATGAATACAATGATGAAGAGTTTGAAACCGAGGACAATATTACATCGGATGATGAACATGATATGGATAACGAGCATGGAGATTTAGATTAATTAATCACTTAATGTAATATTAATGAATATCTATTGAACATGTATATATTGAATTTGTCAATGAATATATATTTATGTCAATGACTTTATTATCTTTGTTTATGAAAATATATATAACTAGGTAAAATGCCACCGAAGAATAAGGATAACGGTAAGAAGTCTCAGCGTCCGAGGGTAGTAACATGTGAGTCTCCTCACTCAGCCATGTGCCCACCCCCTCAGAGTCAGGTTGATCCTATGTCCCTGGCCAGTACTCAGGGTTTTGTTCCATTACTCTCCTCCCATACATTCCCGTCTGGGGTACCTGCATCTTTTGTGCCACCTGGAGGCCCCAGTTTCCTTTTCCCACAGACTCAGATGCCGTCTTCCTTCCAGCATGCGGGAGGATCTAGTTTCCCTTTCCCACCGACCCAGATGCCGTCATCCTTCCAGCAGGCGGGATGATCTAGTGTTCCTTTCCCACCGACTCAGATGCCATCTTCCTTCCAGCATGCGGGAGGATCTAGTTTCCCTTTCCAACCGACCCAAGTGCCTTCATCTTTCCAGCAGACTGGTGTCCCCTCATCATTCCAGCAGACGGGGGGAGGACCCAGTTTTCCATTTCTACAGACTGGCGTGCCTTCATCATTCCAGCAGACGGGGGGACCCACACAGATGTCTTCATCCTTCCAGCAGGCGGGAGGGTCCAGCACCCCATACTCCATACACATTGGAGGACCCAACAGTCCACGTCCGACACAGGTTGGACGATCCCCCAGTCCCCGTCCCACACAGGCTGGAGGAACCCGCGCCCCACGTCCTAGACAGACCGGAGGATCACGCACCCCACATCCCACACAGGCTGCAGGATCCAGCACCCCACGTCCTACACAGGCTGACGGTGATGCATATGTGGTAGCTGATGATATAGATGGAGCTGATCTTCGTGAGAGAGATGATCCGAGTGAGATTCATGTCATTGACGGGAGGTTTTGGATTTGGCCCGAAGGAAGCAAGTAAGTTTCTTATATAAACTTTTATTTAAGTACATATTCATTTTAATATTTTGTATAAATTTATAATTAATATTGTTTATTCAAAACCTTGTTGTTTAGTTTCGCGCTGAGTCGGACTGCTGCCAAGGTTATTAATTATATAATCCAGCAGATGTATAAATCATCTTGGAGGAACTTTGGCGAGGTTACAAATAAAGAAGAATGGTTTAAAAAATTTAAGGTATTGTTATTTATTTAAGTTGTAAATTTAATATATTTTTTTAGTATTGTTATTTAAGTCACATTTTAATGATAATTACTTAACTTTTTATTTTAATGTCATACAACATTGCAGGAAAAATGTGTGTGGGATCCGTTGAATGAGAAAATTATGGAAAAAATCTATTATAGCAGAACTTCTAGAAGATTTTCTGATATAATGCGGCGGGTTAGGGAGAATTATGAGCTGCATGGTATTCGTCCTAACTGGATAGGCGTAGAGGTTTTTGGCGAACTTCGTACATATTGGGGTTCGCCAGAATTCAAGGCAAAATCCGAAAATTTTAAGAAGATGAGGGCATCCGAAAAGGGGGGATGTGTCAATACTGTTGGAAGTATTAGCACTGCAGAGCATGTCTGGCGGATGATAAATATTACTAATTTTTTAAGTTATATATATATATTTTTATTCATAATATTTTTTACTAATTATTTTTAACTTTATTGTTTAGACTAAGGAGATGGGGAGACCACCATTGATCATTGAGTTGATTACGAGGACTCGGACAAAGAAATCGGGAGGTTTTGTCGACGAGCGCACAAAGAGAGCTTTTGTAAGTAATTTAATTTATGTTTTTTTTTAAGTTAATAACAAAAATAGTGACGTTATTTTCACGTGGCAATCTATAAGTTGTGGCGTGATTATCATGTGGCAACTGATAAATTGCCACGTGACTGATTTTCATGTGGCAACTGATACATTGCCACGGGAAAATCACGTGGCAATTCATAAGTTGATTTGTGAAAATCACGTGACAAATTTTTAATATATTTGAATTTAGTATAATTTAATATATAAATGTTTTAATTTAGCATAAATTTAATATATATATATATATATATATATATATATATATATATATATATATATATATATATATATATATATATATATATATATATATATATATATATATATATATATATATATATATATATATATATATGTAATTTTTTTTTTAATTTTATTATTTAATGTATGTGTAGGATGATTATCAGACATTGCTAGCACGTTTTCTGGAACACAATCCTCAATATAGGCCAGCAGAAGGGGAGCCGCTTAATGGTGATGTTGATTTCTATATTTGGAATGAGGTTGTTAATGGAAAAGGGCCTAATGGTTGCTTTTTTGCGGGAGGAAATTTGGCCGTCGGCTTGAGAGTTGGTGATCGTAATCTGTTTCAACGACTTAGAGATGGAGAGGGAGGGTCACGTCAACCGAATCTGACACAGGTTCAACTTGAAACAGTAAGACAATTGGCGGTAAGTGAAGTGAGACGCAAAATGGAGGCCCAAATGACGACAATGAGGCAAGAGCAGGAGCAGCAGTTAGAGATCATGCGGAAGAGGCAATCTGATATGGAGGAGCAGATGAGACGGTTTATGCAAGGTGGTGGAAATCAAAATGTTCCTGATACACAGCCGGATGATGACGGAATTGATGATTTTGATCTTGATAATTATCCGGGTGAAGATGCCCCGTGAAAACATTTTATTTATTTCGTTTTTAAATTTGCATTTATGTAAGATATTTATTTTTATCATTTTAAATTATTAAATTATATAACATTTTATTATATGACTTTATTTTATAAAATTCTATTATTCGAATATATAATAAAATACTATTATTCTAATAATTTTAATATATAAATTTTATTATATAAATTTTATTATATAAATTTTATTATATAAATTTTATTATTTAAATTTTATTATATAAATTTTATTATTTAAATTTTATTACATAAATTAATTAATATAAAAAATAATTACTAAACAATTTTTAAAAAAATAAAAACGTCACCTGTAGCGACGTGGGAATCATGTCACAAATTAGTGAAATGATTCTCACGTCGCAACTAAAGCTGCTATGTCAGATTTTATATTCCCTAAAACAAAGCTGTTGCGACGTGAATACCACGTCACAACTTTGTGACATGGGAATCACGTCGCTACTGGCTCCCCAACGACATAAGTCTCCACGTCGCTATTTTTGTTTTGCCACGTGATTTTGATGTTTGCCACGTGATTTTCACGTGGCAAATAAGCTTCTTTTTTGTAGTGCTCTATGTCGATGAATTGTTAATAACAGATAGCTGCAAGAAGGAGATCGAAGATTTCAAAGGTAATCTCAACAAGGAATTCGAAATGTCTGATCTAGGTGACATTTCATACTTCTTTGGTATCAAATTCTACATGAGTAGTAGAGGTTTGATGATGCATCAAAGAAGATATGCAAAAGAAATTCTCAAGAGATTTAAGATGGAAGAATGAAACTTGACTTCGACACCTGCAGAACCAAGACTGCAACTGTCAAAAGATTCAGAAGAAGATGATGTCGACCCAACCTAATACAAAAGACTTATTGGGTCATTAAGATACCTTTATCATACAAGGCCAGACTTAGCGTACATTGTAGATATGACTAGTAGATTCATGCAGAAGCCAAAGGCATCACATCTAGTAGTGGCAAAGAGGATATTGAGGTATCTGAAAGGAACTCTTGACTATGGAATTTTATTTCATGTAGTTGATAAAGGAAAAAAATTCAAGTTAGTGGGATACACTGATTCGAGTTGGTGTATTGATAATAAGGATCAAAAATCTATAACAGGATATGTGTTTATGCTAGATGGTGCATCGATTGCTTGGAGTTCGAGAAAGGAATCAATAGTGGCATTATCATCATGCAAAGAAGAGTACATAGCTACTTCTCTTTGGGCATGTCAAGCAACATGGATGGTGAACTTGGTCAAAGAAATTACAAGTAAAGATCATGAAGCAATTACCATGAAGATAGACAGCATGTCAACTATCAATCTGGCAAAGAATCCAATAGCTCATGGTCGAAGCAAGTACATCGAAATGAGGTTCCACTATCTTTGAGAGCAGGTAGCAAATGGGAAGATAAACTTGGAACACTGCAGAACTAAGAACCAGATTGCAGATATCATGACAAAGGGAGTGCACGTCAAAATATTAAGAATACTAAGAGCCATGATGAATATAGATAGTTTAGACATAATAAATTAGGTGGTATGTTAAATTGTAATTCTCGTGTGTTGAAACTATGTGTATCAAAGGGAAGTAGTTGTTGAAGTAGGTTGCTCGACATAAACCATTGACGTATCGAAGAGCTTGTGCATCGAAGCAGGTTGCACACATATTTGATTTGGTTTTAGATTTAGATTTAGATCTAAAATAGATAGTTTTGATTTAGTTCCAAAATAGGTATTTTGGGTTTTCATAATTTTAGGCTTTGACTTAGGGAGCAAGATAACCTAAATCTATAAATAGAGGGAGTAATCCTTATTTTTGTAATCAACTCATTGTATTCACAGAATTTGCAATTGCAAGTGAATAATAAAGTTTTCATTTGTATTCACAGAATTTGCAGTTACAAGTGAATAATAAAGTTTTCCATAATTTGTGGACAGAGAGAACCTCTGCAGAAAAATACATTCTTTCTTTCTTCATCTTTTATTTTTCATTGTCATTGTGATTGTGTGGTGATATCAATCTTGTTCATAAAGATCAGTAGAAATTCATCATAGGTTTTGGTAGATTTCCATCAGGATCAAGAGCAACACACAAGTGTAAGAGACACCACATATTCACTCAAAATTTTAAGATGATAGGTATATGAGTCCAGTCACTTATAAAATACTCAACCTCTACTTTTCCAAAAAAAATGTGGGACTAACAACTCATACTTGTGCACAACATGGTTACCATTATTTTTAAAATTAGAGATAATTTTCATGATGATATATGCACCTATAAATCATTTTTGTAGGATTGACAAATATATTTCATTTTGTTTAGATTATCTTTACTATTATAATTTATCTTGCTATTGTCTGTCATAAAATGTCTTTCGTGTGGAATTAGTTTTACTACTATTTGTCACTAAATCTTATTTTCCGTGTAATCTATAATCAGTTGTCTATCACTAAATGTTATTTATATGTAATATAGAATTGATTGTCTGTTAGTAAAAATTATTTTTTACATTATCTCTCTTCTTTTATATGTCACTAAAAGTTATCTTTTGCATTATCCCTTCTCTACTATTTGTCACTAAAATAAGAATTACTTTATGTTATATTATTATGATCTATGGTGGTTAGGACTTGTCCATGACGGCAAAAAGACATGTATGGTGGTGTTTATGGTGGTTTATAGAACATGCTCACGTGAGGTGAGAGAATTTGTCTATAAGTATGACGTTTTAGAGTCACAATACGTGTGGTATGATCTGTGTGGACGTCACTTGGGCGACATCACTCTAGTGCGGAAACCTAGGAGTCACTCTTGTTTGAGACCCTCACAAATATAACACTAAATATCTCATTGTTTGTTTGATACCTCTCAGATATTTGAAAAACTCAAATCTAATTCCATTATATTTCACATTAGTAGTCACAATTGCAATAAAGTCTATAATATTAGTGATTAGCTCCAAAGGAAATCTCACCTCCTTCAAAATATTTTTAATGAAAAACCACTTTAGCATATGATATACTTTAGTTAAATAAACTTTCATGTTATGCAACCACAGTATTATCATGAGTATGTTTCTCTAATGCAAAATCCGTTTGAAAGGAGAGATAATCTGAGGAGTAATAATCTTCTACCTATTTACAATCATTTTACTAATAATCTTAAAAATTATTGCAAAAGAGAAATGAGACAAAAATGATTAATAAACTTAGAAATTAAACGGATATTTGTTTGATTAATCTCAAGTAGCGCATCTTAATTTATATATTTATTTGTTTGCCATTTCTATTATTTTTTCAAATCAATTTTATTTATTTATAATAAATTTAGAATTTAGAAAGTTGCATTTCATCGCATAGACAAAGAAGAAAGGTGAGTAACCAAGCTGTAACCATGGCAGTACTAACAGAAATAGAGGAAGACGAGCTCGACGAAGAACCAGGTGAGGTTATCGAATCAGCACCGCCTCAAAAGGTTGGCGAAGAGAGACAACTCACTACCAATTCGCCCATCAAGAAGAAGCTCCTTAAACGCGGACTCGGTTGGGAAACCCCCAATTTCAACGATCATGTTACTGGTTACTGCTTAATCACACTCATCTTTACTTATTCATCTATCACTAAGCTAAAATTAACACTCCATAATGTTCCTTTTTTCAAATGCAGTTCATTATCTTCAAACTTTGCTTGATGGAACAATGTTGGGTTCCACTAGGGTTTTGGATTCTCCTGTCACATTTACACTTGGCCAAAGTAAGTGAAAAGAAAACAATAGATTAGTTTTGATGTTATTTCAATTAAAATGTTTTTCTGTTGTTATTATTTATTTGAATTTTTATGTGGGTGTCATTTTGATTTCAACTCTGATGAGAAAACTAGTAATCTCAATGGTTATGCTTGGATAAACAACTAAATTAAACGCTTATCGCAGAATTTTTTATGCGTAAGTAATTTATTTAACAAAAGATAAAATAAATTCAAACTGTTTTTACACGAGGTATAAGCTGATTTTATAAACTATCTCAAAGAGCTTATGGAAGTAAGCTGAAAATTACTTATGGACATGTCATAAGCTCTTCCAAACAGTTTCACAAGCACTTATAATAGTAGAAAAATTCATATAAGTGAGAATCCAAACATGTCATAAATCAATTGTTGATGTTAAGAACCCTATCTTCTTCCTACACCTATAGCGGATCGAGTGTTTTCCCCTATTCAGAATGTGGAAGAGGATCTTCAATTCTCTTTTGTTGGGATCTGATATGTTGATAGTGGATCTGGTTAGTTTGAGCTCTAGCCTGATAGTAGCGAGATGATTCTCTAGTAGTTATGGTTTTGCTTCTGGATGACCCCTTCCTTTTGAGGCTTCCTGTTTCTGGGCACTTCTTGTGCTTTGTGATTTTATGTTGTAACTTGATTTTCTTTACTTTTTAATATATTTTATTTGCCATTAAAAAAAAAAGTTGATGTTAAGTGCATAAGCATGAAAAATCATAAATGAGTTGGAACTTCAGCCATGATTTGTTCAACATTAATTGAGATTACTTTACTCTCTAAAAGGTGGACTGTTTGTGTTTGAGGAGCTAATTCCGTAATGCTAATGTGGGTGTGATCTTTATTTGTTTTTTTTTTGCTGGGGTTGATAGGTGAAGTCTTTGCTGGATTGGATGATGGGATTGTCACCATGCAGAAAGGAGAGGTGGCATTGTTTACATTACCTGCTGCTGAGTCTGGAAGCATTCCACGAGACACCAACTCGGTTGTGCAGTTTGAAGTGGAACTGATTTCTTGGATCACTGTAGTGGATGTTTGCAAAGATGGCGGAGTTATCAAGAAAATTACGGAGAAGGGGAAAGGGAATGATCGGCCTGGTGATCTTGATGAAGTTCTTGGTATTCTAACAGCTGCTTATACATAACTCTTTTGCTTCTTCACACTTGTCAACAAGTTGAGCGTTATTATGTTATCCATTTTAATGACATTTTCTGTTTTTGTATTTGTATCTCTTTTTTTGTCATGTGTTTTAAATTTGAAGATTGTGTTGGCTTATTAGTCTCTTTTGTTCTATTTGGCTACTATAGTGAAGTATCAGGTGGCACTAGTAGATGGCACTGTTGTTGCGGAAACACCGGAAGAAGGAGTTGAATTCTATGTGAAGGATGGTAATATTGATGAGTTGTATTCGTATTTTATTTCATTGTACAGTGAGTATAATTTATTTTTTCATCTCAGTCTGTGACAAATTATTTTGTTGATAGGTCATGTTCTTCCTAGACTGCCGAAAGTGATCATGACTATGACCAGGGGAGAGAAGGCTGAATTAATTTTTCAACCTCAATGTACGCCCGTTGTTCTTTTACTCCACCTATAATATCTGTTTTTTTTAAATATTTTTTATATTTTATATTTTTACCTTTCTTGTATCCAAATGAAAGGTTTATTTTACGTTCATATGTTTCCTCATTCTTTTAAGAGGCGCGAAGTTTCGTTTTCGGGTGCATCACTCTAATTGAAATGAAATGGGGTAGCCATCTTTGTATTCCATTGAAATTTTCCGCTTTCTTCTATGTGTTAGTTAAATAGTTACTACATCGGAATTGGTATTGATAAATTGATTGTAAAACGGAACTTTAAATTATCAAATATTTGTGGTCCAATATCTCAAATAATTAGTTTGGAATTGTTTTCACACGGTGAATGTAGATGCCTTTGGGGAGACGGGGAGAGAAGCTGGTAGCGGGTTCCATTCAATTCCCCCTGACTCAGTGCTGCATGTTAATATTGAATTGGTGTCCTTCAAGCCCGTCATAAATGTTACCGGTGACTCTATGGTGATTAAGAAAATTTTAAAAGAAGGGGATGGTGCTTTCACAGCCAACGAGGGTGCAAATGTTACTGGTATGAAAATGACCCAAGTTTCATTATTGGTTCAGTAGATTTAAATTAGAATGAGTCCATAATTATAAGAATTGCAGTCATGTAACTTGATAAGAGATTTCTAATATATTCTTTAACTAAAGGATTATTAGATACTTTCAAACCCTTGATGACGTGACTGTAAGAATGATCCTCATTTTACTAACTCGTTTTGTTAAAATTGCCATGGCAGTCAGTTACACAGCTATGCTAGAAGATGGCACAGTATTCGAGAAAAGAGGAGTTGATGAAACACAGCCCTTGAAATTCGTAACTGATGAGGGTGAGTTTATTCTTTAATATCTCAACCACACTCTACATGCTTTTTGTTACCCCTTATATTAAACTGTTTATGACTTCTAAGAAGTGATGATACTAGTATTTTTATTTTTCTCTTTGTAGAACAAGTGATTACTGGTCTAGACCGAGCAGTGGCAACAATGAAAAAGGGCGAGAAGGCCATAATTAGCATACATGCTGATTATGCATTTGGAATGGTGGAAGTGAGAGAAAATCTGGTTATTGTGCCACCAGGCTCGAAAGTAATCTATGACATTGAAATGATCGATTTTATTAAGGTAAGAAGAAAGAAATCCGCTGCCTTGAGGATTGGAGATCTAGGTTTTTTCTATATACTACCCCCTCCGTTTCAAAGTGAATATTGTTTAAGGTTTTTACACATTTGCTAAGAAATGCAGTAAATTGAAGAAAGAAAATGGCCATTTTACGAAATTATCCTTATTAACTATTGATGTGCTTCCACTATCATAAATGCATAGGAGAAAGCACCATGGGAGTTAAATAATACTGAGAAAGTTGAGGTAGCCGGGAGGAAGAAAGAAGAAGGAAATTTATTATATAAAAGTGGCAAATATCAGCGAGCAGCGAAGAAGTATGATAAGGTAAATCCTTTACTTGCAATAGCTTTAGGATCCGTTTGTTTTGGCTTTTTTTAAAAATGTTTTTTATAGTATTACATAATTTTGTATAAAAAAAATTTACAAAGAAATTTTTCATAAAAGCTTCAAATGAAAATTTGGTTTGAATAATTGTTCCTAAAATGTTATTTTAGGTATTTCATCTTCTTATTGAAACTTTTTTTGGATATCAAAATTTCAAAAAATCACTTAATTTTGAAGCTATTTCAAATAGATTTTCATAAAAATCAATTTTGAAATACAACTTTTTGAAAAAATTACGATTTTGACTATGTGTTGGTCTTCTATAATGTATGTTTAAATTATAGGATGTTAAAATTAGTGTTTCAATTTAGAAAAAACGAATACAAAAAAACTTGTCATATTTTGAAAAACAGTTTTGTAAAATCTATTTTAAAAAATACAAAGAAAAAATCCATTTTTTTAAAGCTGAAACAAACAGGCCCTTAATGTTTCAAGTTCAATTGATTATTTTTAGTTCAAGATTTTTGGTCCAAATCCATGATACCTATTTGTCTCTCAGGCTGCTGATTTTGTTAGTGAAGATGGATCCTTTGGTGATGATGAGCAAAAGCTAGCTAAGTCGTTGAGAATTTCATGCTGGTTGAATGGTGCAGCTTGTTGCCTTAAACTGAATGACTTTGCTGGAGCAGTCAAACTATGTACTCAGGTAACAGCCACTCGAGTCATTACTTAGGCAAAGTTGAGCTAATGCATGACATCGTACTACTAGTTAGCGACTCCGGTTATCAAAGCCGAGTTAACTTAACAAATTTGGTTTTGTGTCAACTTGAGCAGATTCATAATGAACTAGATAGGATCAAGTTTGAGTACGGTTATAGACTGGCTTATACAACTATTGTTAAGCTTTAAGACCGATAAGAAGTGAACTTTTTGAAATATTATAATCCTCATATCATGCTTCTCATACTCTTTTCATCAGGTGCTTGATGTGGAGTTTCACAACGTGAAAGCTTTGTATAGACGAGCGCAGGCATATATAGAGACTGGAGACTTTCTTTTAGCAGATGTAGACATCAAGAAAGCTCTTGAGGTGGATCCACAAAACAGGTACGTGTAAATGATTGATTTGATCCTCCAAAGAAATTTATTGGTGGATTAAAATCTTATCACAGGTGAGCATCGTTTTTCAGGGAGTTAAAGATGCTGAAAATGAAAGTGAAGCAACTTCGAGCTGATAGTGACAAAAAAGATGCCAAGCTGTATGAGAATATGTTTGCTCATAAAACGAAGGTGATTAGTGTTTAAACTTGATAACTTTTGTTAAACTCGGTTCCCATTGTTTTCTTAATTGTGTGTAGTGTATTTCTAATTTCTAATTAAAACTCTTATCACTGTGATGAAGCAGAGATTGAAGGTTGAGAAAGAAGAGGATGAAGCGGTGAAAACGGAAATGGACAATGTTGGTGACAGTGCAGCTCCTTCTGATGGTGGTTTAATTGTTGATTCTTGTTGAATCTGTATAGTGTTTTCTTACAATATAATGATGCTTCTAGCAAAAGAAAGTATATATGTAGCAGATAGTAGCTGCATCTAAAATTTGGGATGAAAGTTTACATGGTCACACAACAGACATTTATTTATGGAAATTTGACAAGCTGTGAATGTTGCTTGAATATTAATTCATTCCTATCCTTAGACATGAAATGATTGGTTACATAAAAAATGTCTCAATTTCAAGACGCGTTACCAATGGTGGTGGTATTTAAAAGATTCCACTCTAGGCAAAATTCATATATCATAATATATTAAATAATGTGCATTTCCATGTCATGTCTATTATTAGAAACCGGAAGTGTATTTCTAGTTTATACTGAAAGAGTATTTCCGGTTTTAATTTTACTGTAAAATGAGACGAATCTCAAAACGAATGAATTATATGTGTGTGGGGGTGCAAATCGAAAATATATTTTCGATTTTCAAAGATATTTTTGGAATTTCGCGAGTTGTGTTAGAAAAGTATACAATTGAATAAGAAATCTTCATTAAACAATAAAGTACAGATTAAAATATAATATATTAATAAAATAATTAATATTGTTAATTTAATAAAAACATTTTAAATTTAACATAGGTTGAACGAAGTATTAGTGTTTCCATTATCTATCATATCTCCATCTTTTAAAATCGAAAAAAAAAAATTCAAATTCAAACCTAATAAAACATGAGTTAAGTTTAGGCGGGTATTGATAAGTATCAAACATGTTGTCATAAGTGTATAACTTGGGTATCAAACATTAGTTTTTAAGTGAAATCTACATTTTTTTAGCCGAAATATTAGAAACACATCCAAGTAGTTACATAATAAATTTATTTTGGGCCAAGGTCAAAAAATAATAATTGGGCTTCCTGAGAAAAAAACCCATTATATAAATAAGCGAAACCCACCGCGCTTAAATCTCAAACAAACCTAAGTATGGCCGTCTTCTCGTTCACTACCCTATTCTCCTCCTAATCAATTCTCAATTCTTCCTCCATGGACAAGATCAAGGTCAAGTACCAGCTCAAAAACGAAGACTGGAAACCCTCACCAATCACAGCTCTAGCCACAAGCATCGACGGCTCACGCGTCGCCGCTTCACGCGAGGACGGTTCCTTGGAGCTTTGGCTCGTTTCTCCTAATACTATAGGCTGGCACTGTCAATTGGTACTAATTCACCACTACTACTGTTATACTTTAACGGTTTTTTTTATTTTTTGGATTCATGTTCTTGGTTGATTTTGTAATGATTAGTGTTGATTGTTTGTTTTGGTTTTGTAGACTATTCATGGTGATCCTAATAGGATTGTATCGTCGCTACTTTGGTGTCCTGGTGGGAAAAAAGAGTTTCCGCATGGTCGTTTGTTTTCTTCTAATATTGATGGGTCTGTTTCCTTTTGGGATCTTTATCACTTGAAGCAAACGGTATAGTTTATTGTTTTTACTTTTTTTTTGTTGGTACTGCTGTTTTGTATTGATCAGTGAAGATTTTGAAATTTCAAGGGTTTTTTGATAGGATTTTTAAAATGGAGCAAGTTCTAGTCTAGTGACTGTTGCTAGCTATTTAGGGCTGTTTGGTTAAACATCCGCTTATGAAGAAGCTAACAAGTTATAAGTGGTTTGCATATATGCTATATTGCAGAGCTTATGCAATTAAGTTGAAAACAGTTTATGGGCACGTCATTAGTTGATTCCATGTGTTCGTTAGACAATTTCATTTGTACATATGTCGAATGTCGTAGATAAAAGCTCAAACAAGCGTTTCTAAACAAGTCCCTATTCAGAACTGGGCTTTTTTTAATCTCATGAAGCTTACTAGACGTTAGGTATATAGTTGGGTTTGTCGGGTAGTGTGAGAGAGTGTTATGGTTTTTAAATAAGCCATGCTTTTTCGTTTTATTTGACACTTTTGACCATTGGTGTTAATGTTTTTGATATTTTGTTTGTTTAACATGACGCTGTTCCATCAGATGGTGCTTGAATCTAATGGTGTGTCAATCTGGCAAATGGCTGTGGCTCTGTCTAAAAGTGACGATGGCAAAACCAATGGTGTTCACATGGAAAATGGTTTTTCGAAGAGATTTCTTAATGGTTTTGATGAACATGAGGACAATGAAAGTGATGAAGATTACGAATCCGATTCACCTGAAGTTCTAAAGCAATCCAGTTTAGAGGGTCCAAGAGTAGCAGTTGGCTTTGATGATGGATGTGTTAGAATTTACACTATATCTGATTCAAATGAATTTATATACTTGAAATCCTTGACCCGGGTCACAGGTTAGATTTTTTTTTGCCGTGGTGTTTCTTCATTTTATGCTTGAGTTCCATTAGAGGATGATATACGGTGTTGTTTTCAGGACGAGTTTTAAGTGTGGCTTGGAGCGACGATGCTAAGTTCATATTTTCAGGAAGTAGTGATGGGTATGTATTAATATTGTGTTTGGTGTTGTCATATAGATCATTGTGTTACTTTGATTTTGCACCACTCTCAATTATAAGGACTAGTTTATATCCTATTTTCTTTCACAATAATCCAAGTTGCATGTTTAGTTCATAAAAAAAGTTAGCATATAATGCAGCATCATAATCCACTTTTCTTTATAAAAAAATAAAATTGATATGACTTAGGTAAATGTGATAACATGTTTCTTCTCATAAAGCTAAATACAAATTAAGAACATTCAGCTGCTCAATTCACTTTTTTTTTACATGATTTTGTTTACATTTTTCTGTTTACTCATAGGATAATTCGTATCTGGAATGCCAAATTGGGTCTTGAAGCCCATAGGATTCCAGCTAGACTGGGTGGTGACAGTGGACATGAACTTTGCATATGGTCACTACTGTATTTAAGGTGACAACAACCACGTCTTTTTGTTCAACTGTTTAAGATGTGTATACATCTAGAATTCATGTTTACTCTATTGCTTTGATTTTAGTATTGGAATTTGGAGTACCACTGCCTGTTTGCTACCTGTGTTGCTGATTTAGTTATTATTTAGGTCTGGGACACTTGTTAGTGGCGACAGCAGTGGGAGCGTCCAGTTTTGGGACTGCCAACTAGGAGCTCCGTCTCAAGAACCTATTACTCGTCACAAGGGAGATGTACATGCTCTGGCAGCAGCCCCTAATCACAATATGGTGTTCTCTGCCGGTTCTGATGGAAAGGTATGTAGTTCCAAAAATTGTAGATTGTTATGAACCATGGTAATTGATCTTTTTAACACCAAAAGAGATTGAACTTTTCCATATTAACCCAAGTAACGAAACTGTTGAGCTGTCTGATGATATGATCTGTTTATCTTATATTTCAGTTTCCGATGTATTACTTATTTTCTTTACTTTATGATACATGTTGCTTTACATTATAAGTTATTATTTTCTAAATAATTAGTATATTATATTGTATACTATTATTGTTTTTTTTAAAATTATTTCTTTTATCATACTATTTTGAATGTCTTCAATTTATTGATTTAATGTTATTCTGAGAGATTATTATATAGATTGGGTGGCCCACCAAAACAAAAAACAAGATAGAACATATTGGCCACTTGGACAAGGTACCTGAATTTCAGCTATCTAAGTGTCATTGCCTCGGTTATTAAAAAATGATATGTCATGCGTGTAAGGAAGAGTTAGATAGAATGAAGATGCAATGGAGAGAAAAGTGTAGCATGAGAACTATGAAACTGCTTGAATCTTACCAAAGGCTGCAGGCTATAGCTTAATAACTCTGTATATGCTTGACTTTTTTGCAAAAGCTTCACCATGCTGGCCTCTACAGCTTGTATTTTGCTGTGATTTGGCCGGGTGGTGTGAGCTACTGCTGCTACCTGACACTGCGATGCAACAGCAGATCTTGTAGTGCCTAATGGCTGCTACGCCATTCTATGGCGTCGTTGCCGCAACTACATTTGCTGTTAACTACAGAGCGGATACACTCCCTTCTCTTTTCTTAAAATGTAATTGTGTATCCGTATCTTGAACTGATCTTGCTTTCTGCATTTTATGTTCTCTTAAGAAAAATGCAATTTTGTGCTATTTGTAAGTCAAAGTATTTTAGTGTTAATATTTTTTCATTAAACTGTTGTTTGTGGCCTTTCTTTTGATCATTTTAAGTAAGATTAAATGTTACACAATCCTTGGTCATCAAGTGAATGATAAAATGTTTGTTTCACTTCTTATTTGAAGGTTGTTCTTTATAAACTGTCTTCATCAACCACGGAGAAAGAGAATTGGGTCTACGTTGATTATAAGAAAGGTCATTCACATGATGTCCGAGCCTTGACTGTTGCTGTGCCAATTAGCCAAGAAGGTCTGTCTAAAATTTCTATTGTTTTATTATTTGTTTTCTACTCTTAAAGTGGTAGTACAAGAGTGTGCTTGGTTACAAAATCTGTATGTCTTATGTGTTAAGAGTATTTTAGAGAAGTATTTTTAGAGAAAGATGGAAAGTGTATATTGATGTTTTTTTATTTTACATTTGTCATCCTGTTCCTTAACCATGGGTTTCTGTTTGGCAGATGCTTTGCCTGATGAAAGGATCAAAAGAGCTCGTCTTGAACTAAAGTCAGATGATGAAAGGATCAAAAGAGCTCGTCATGAACTAAAGCCAGATGATTCTAGTTACCACAAATGGGCTCATTCAGGGCATCCCATGCTTATCTCAGCTGGAGATGACACAAAACTCTATGCATATGCTGTTAAAGAATTCACCGGGTTTAAACCTCATTGTATCTGTCCTTTGCCTCAGAGAACACCCATTCAAGTAGCACTTAATACTTCCTTCAATCAATCACCCATGCTTTTACTACAGTCTTCACATTGGTTAGAAGTCCGTTTGCTACATCTCAAAAATGTTCGCAGAACTGGAGACTATGCAAAGGCTGAAAGTGTTGGGCGATTCAAGATTAAGGCATCTCGTAAGATAATTTGCAGCGCCCTTGCTAATTCAGGGATGTTTTTTGCGTATTCGGATAATGAAAAGCCTATTCTTTATAAAGTGGAGAGATCTGAAGCAGGAATAATTACATGGAGTTTTGGTAAAAGGAAGCTTCCCGAGAGATTACCTACTGCCCATTCAATGATTTTTTCTCATGACTCTTCTTGGTTGATAGTAGCTGGCCTTGATAGAAGGATATATGTAAGTTAGCAATATTTTTCATCTCTAAATGTATGTTATAGTAAATTTTTTGGATTATGCATAGTGTGGATGCTTTACATCACTACCCGCCGGTTTCTAGACTTTTTTTTTTAATCTGAGTTAACTTACCTATTTGCTGATAATCATTGTAAAAATTTCCTTTTTCTCATCTTGTACCTGTATGTCGTTATCTGATAAATTCTGAAACTACCAAAGTTCAGGTTCCTGATGTCTGCCATTTTTGTTGTTTCTCATGATGTTGGTTGCTAGCATTTAAACATTTGATTCTGAATGAGCTTCTTTCTGAAATGAAAGAGTTGGCGCCAACTTTAAAGTTCTATGATATTTGGATTAAGCATCTCTTTTGTTTGTTTTATTGATCCCACCATTTACTTTTGAATGTTATAAGGTTGTGGATGCCAATAGCTCGGAACTGATACATACTTTTACACCGTTTCGTGAATCACAAGATAATGGATTATCACCAGCCGAACCACCCATCACAAAATTGTGTACTAGTTCTGATAGACAGTGGTTGGCCGCCGTGAATTGCTTTGGGGATATATATGTATTTAACTTGGAGACACTAAGGTATTTTCTATTTTTTCCAACCTATTTTTAATTGAGACACTTACTATTTAAATTGCTTTGCTGCAGGTAGCTAGAGTAGACCATACTTTAGGTTAAGGAAAATTGAAAATAAAAAACACTTTTAGGAAGATACAATAAAATGCACAGAACGAATGCTTCACAACATCAATCATTTGTTTTGGTCCAATAATAGCTAGGGAACATCTTTCATGCTCTTTGATTTTCATGATGTGGGAGTCGTTCTATCCATCTTTCATGAAATAAATTTTTTATTGAACAGGCAGCACTGGTTCATTTCGAGATTGGGTGGTGCCTCTGTTACAGCGGCTGGATTTCCACCTCAGAACAACAATGTACTGATAGTTACAACTTCTTCAAATCAAGTGTATGCATTTGATGTAGAGGCCAGACAATTGGGGGAATGGTCAGTGCGGAATACATTTGTTCTTCCCAAGAGATTTCACGAGTTTCCGGGTGAAGTCATTGGACTTTCATTCCCTCCCTCTTCAACTTCATCTTCAGTAATGGTCTATAGCTCCAGGTATGTTTTTTGTACAAATATTTTTTTATTGTTGAACTACTTGGTGTTTTTGTCAAAATCAGATGTTCCTTCCAAAACAATAATAAAATCAGATTTTTCTCATATAACAATTTTGAAGTGTAGTAGTTGTTGAATTTATGAATGTCAAGGATATACTTGGAAGTTAAATCAGCATTAACTGTTCTATAAGTCATGACATAATTTTACACGAGCCATGAGAAGATAAATAATTATTTGGGATCTTTTGATATCCCAAATATCCACGATCTTAGAATGTCTGTATTCCTCGTCAGAATAGAAACTATGAAAGTATCACATGTATGATATTTTATACTTTACTGCTCTTATTTCTCATCTTTTGAAATTGTTCTATCTTCAGGGCGATGTGCTTGATCGACTTCGGCTTGCCCGTGAATCAAGATGAAGGTGAAAAGTTACATACTCGAGATTCAGTGGTCAAGAATTCGCCAAATTTAAATGGTAAGAAAAAGACTAAATTTAGGAAGAACTTTGAAAACTTTGAAGTTTTGCCGTTAGAAAAGGATCGAGTTTTATACCTATCCCATATTTCAAATAGTCTCTTCTTTATGATAGAAAAACCATGGTCTGATGTAGTCAATAACTTAGAAGTTCAACCTGTCCACAGACATATTTATGGGACATAGGCTTCGAGATAGAATTGTTCTCAGCTTTAGGGGATTCATCATGGTGATAAATGTCCCATTTTGTCGTTTCACTTTCTCCTCCATTGCTGGGATGAAGAATCATGTATTGTGTTGTCATAATCAATTTTGTTCTATTAATATTAGTTTTATACACTTCATTTTTTTTTATTTTACTTTTTTGTGCTTGATACATTAGAATCTTGTGCTTCGTGTAACATGTGTAAGTTACAAGGAAAGGTAGGCCATTAATTTCTTTAGTTTTGCACGTATTCTTTGTAATTGGTTCTTATTTTGATCCTGTTCAATAGTCAATTTAGGTGTTAGCATTGCTG
This sequence comes from Vicia faba, assembly GCA_948472305.1. Taxonomy (NCBI): domain Eukaryota; kingdom Viridiplantae; phylum Streptophyta; class Magnoliopsida; order Fabales; family Fabaceae; genus Vicia; species Vicia faba. The sequence goes on from OX451738.1 coordinate 1,510,126,318, forward strand.
TTAAATATTGTGTTAGAAATTTTAGCAAGGTAAGAATAATGAATGTGTATGTTTTTTATAAAATAAGCGACATGCATAACCCTAGCCAAGAGAAATACTTATAAGAGTGAAATATCTTCATTATTTAATAAATTTAAATACAATTTTTTCTTTTTTATAATAGTGACCGGAATGAATTTAAATACAATTTTTTCTTATACTAGGGAGTATATAACCTTACTCCCATATACTAGTTGATTTCTTTCATTGGATCATTACTATATGGCTAATTAAATTACATTTAAACGTCATTAAATATTACTTCCTCAACTGCTCACTAATTGTTGTAATTCTGTATCATTTGGTGAGGGGTATTTATTACTTTTGATTGATTGCAGTAACTATGGATCATCGTTACTTCCTCTGTCCTAATTATACTCGCTAAAAAATCTTTCAAACTATTACTGCTTTACATTATAAGTGTAATATTAATGATTCTTTCAAACTAGTATTATTTTTGTTTTTTCTAGAATTTTTAAAATTTTTTCAGTGGTATTAATGTTAGTTAATTTTGTGAAGTTTTTCAGTGGTATTGATGTTAGATAATTTCAAAAAACATTCTAAAATTCTGCTTTAGTTAAGATTCCTATCCAACATAGTTTACCAAGTTATTTTACCATTTGATGATTAAATATGCAAATTATCATATATATTTAATTTCATTTTTTTCATAATGGAGAAATCATTATCAATTTTTGCAACTTAACAAAAACCAACAACAACATCATCAGTTCCAGAAAACGAATCATCATTATTATTTTTCCTTAAATCTTTGCCTTTTTCCAATAGAATCATCATCATTCTGCAACTTGAGGAAACCCAACAACAACATCATCAGTTCAAAATACAGAAGTTTGAAATCAAAAATTTGAAACTGTTACAATCTTAATCGAAAATTTGAAACTGTTACAAAAATTTGAAACAAAAATCAAAAATGAAAACTGTTACAAAAATTTGAAACAAAAATCAAAAATGAAAACACGTGAGATTGAATTTGAGGCTTTAGGGTTCAAAGCTGTTGCATCCCTCCGTCATACCGTACTTTCATCCTTTGTGAGCTTCTCCGTCTTATACAACGACTACCCATGTCGCTCTTTCCCCGGATCAGATTTCTTCTCTAAAAAAATCACCATAAACAACGAAACAACTCTCCACGTTTGAGGACCAATAAATCAATCCACACAAAAATCATTTGTCGTTCTGATTTACAAATTCGGTCCTATGACCATATGGCAATGGTTTTAATAGGTTTAATTTATCGCTCCTCATTTCAATCTTTATGTTCTTGATCTAATCTTCTTCGGTGAATCAACAACGAGATCAAAGGAAAGAAGCGAGCTGTTTCAAGCAAATTAGGAAATTGTTGGAGAAATTAGAGTTAAAGATGTTGGGGGAAGGGAGAATTGAGAAAGTAGTTATTTGTAGCTCTGGTGTTAATATGACCTACAATGGTAGCCACAAGAGAAAACGAAATCGAAGACTACAAACAAATTTCAATTTCATATTTTCGATTTTGCTATTCTTCGACAAAGATTTAAAGAAAGCTTGGTACTAATTGAAGAAAGCCATGAACTTTGAAGAAATCTAGGAAAAATAGATAATTATTATACATTTAATTAATAAACTTAATAAAAAAAAAGAAAATTGGCTCAGTGGTAAACTATCTTCTAAGTGACCAGCATGTACTAGATTCAAATCCAGGTCTAAGGTAAAATGTTTGAATTTTTATTAATATGGTGATAATCATATGTCACATTAAATTCCATGTCACATGTCAGCATGCAAAAGATGACGCCGTTAGTCAAAATTGGACGGAAAGGACTAACATGGATCAGAATGGACCTCGAGATAAACTTAAGGGACCAAAAAGAGTATTTTGCCTAACTTTTTTCTATACAAAAATGAGAATCTTTTTTAGCAATAACTACATTTTGAAAAAAAACATAAATAATCATGTTTTAGAAAAAATTACACAAATAATATACATCAATAGAGGTGTCATCTCACTTGGCGCATGCACTCACCTGTTTTCCTTAGGCGTCGTCTCATTTAGCGCATGCACTTTATTTTAGCTATGTGAAATGATGCATACACTATAATATGGGAAGGAGGCGCCATGTGAGATGGCTACTACGTGCAATCGTGTTTTCTATAAATAAAACACCTATTTCTCAATCATTCTTCACACTTTCTCACATTCTCTTCGCATTTTCTCTCAGTTTTTTACATCATAACATCTCATGATTTTCACCCGAGATGAGTATGTTTTTTCAGCCACTAAAACTTCGATGAAAATGAAATTGTCTGAAGAGAGAAGAAGAACAACCACCTCATTTGCAAATGGAAGACCTCAATCTTGGTTTGAGGAAGTCAAAACATGCAGAGACGTAATGGTGATGATGCATGACTGAGATGAAATTGTTTTGACGGTTGTAATTTCTTAGATGTTTTATCGTGTTTTTATTTGTTGTTTGCGTATGATTTGTTGTAACAAATTCTCTTCATGAAAAAAAGTTACATTTAGATCTTAAAAAAATGCAGATAGTTCACATACAATTTTTATGTTGTCGAGCTTGTAGCATGAGTGAGACAATTTTTTTGATTGTGTCCGACCTGACTACATAAACCACACTTTCTTTCTAGCTTGTCAAGGGAGTCCATTTCAGTTGTGACACACTTTCTTTTAGGATGACTCTTTTTATTCTTTCGCGTTTGACTGTTGTTCCATACTGTTTTCCCTTCGTATGTAGACCAATAATCAGGTTTCGTTATCATTGGATAGCCATTGTTGTATACGCTGAACAAGGTTTCAGACTTGTAAATGGGAGATAGAAATAGTAATGCATCTTGATGAGTATACGTATATGACGCAATGACATGAGATCAAGGCATACAAAAGGCTTGAAACGTTCCACAATCGCACTAATAAGATGGTAGTACAACCCTATACTTTTGTCTTGGAAGCCCCTAGTTGTGGTCGATTGTCTCTTTGACAATGAAGTTGTGGCTATGTCGATCGAACTTTATAACAAGAAGGGTGTTGGCTTTGACACCTTCTGCCTTAATATAATTCATACAACTTTCACTCCATAGTTATCCCGATTGTAAGACTGCATTCCATATTTCACCTCTTTTTGCAAACAATGAAGCCATTCTAAAATATGCTGATTTCACCAAAGTCGTTACTGAGAGGTTTCACATGCCTTTGAATATACCGTTTATTGATTCAATAAGATTTGTTGTCACGTGGCCCCATCGTTGTCCATTGTCGTATGACCTTGTCCATTTCTTCACTGGAATATTATCAATCCACCTACCTGCATCCGGATTTGACAATCTGATCTCGTTGCGATAGTTTTTAAACGAAGGTTGTGTTAACACATACCCCACGTTCATAACTATTTTCCAAAGAGCCTTATCTTTGATCTCCCTCGTGAAAATTTGTACGATATGTCTAATGCAGTTGACATGCGTAAAAGGAGGGTCATGTTAACCATTTGCAGGATTATTGTATGCACTCTCAATAGATGCATGTCTATCGGATATCAAACAGAGACAAGATTGTGGAGCCACATGTGTTCGGAGATTCTTGAGAAATAAACTCCAAGCACCATCAGTCTCTCCCTTGACTAGAGCAAAGACAATTGGGAAAATATTGTTGTTTCCATCTTGTGCAACTTCCATCAGTAGCGTGCCTTTGTATTTCCCGTACAACCACATTCCATCTATTTGAATAATAGGTTTGCAGGACGCAAACCCTGTGATGCAAGGTTGAAAAGCCCAGAACAGTCGACTGAATATTCTATTTCCGTTGACAGAAATACCATCTGGGGCATACACCGATAATGTTTTCATAATATAAATAGTTCTAGGAGAATACGTCTAAAGTGCATGCAGATAGTGCGGTAGTTCTTTGTATGACTCCTCCCAGTTTCCATATACCTTTTCAATCGCCTTGGTCTTTGCTAACCACGCCTTTCTGTATGATGGAGTATAATTATATATTGTAGTGATGTGAGAGATTATAGTTTTCACCTTCAATGACATATCATTGCTGACGAGAGGTGGGATTTATTGATATATTAGATTATAATTTAGTTTATGATGATCTTGTGATTGAGTAGAATTAACGCACATATGGGTGGACATAAAACCTATCACCCAACAATCACTTCTCAACATGTATGATGCAGTGAGCATGAACATACAATCAGGGTGAATACACTTGAGCTTGTATATTTCTGGATTTACCGGACCTACCTAAAAATCGACAAAGTTTAACATGTGAAACTTTTTTATCACTCGCATACAATCTTCTCTTGAATTAAATTTGTATTTCTCTTTTAAATTTTCATTTGACAGCATATACAGGTTGAAAAAAACCTATGATGACGGTTCATCTCTGTCCATGTTGAAGTTTGTCATGTGTGAAAGTGGTGTATAATTTCATTCGGAGGTATTTCAGGTAGCACATCGTCTTCAGAGTCATCATTGATCATGTTGTCAAACTCTAACTCTTCATATTCATATTCTTTGTCAACGACATCTACTTCTGCTTGTTCTTCTTCTAGAGGATCAACCACTTGTGATTGAATTGGTTGTGACAGCCGAGGCTCCTACAACACAATGTACAACTCAATCGAGTCGTACCCAGAATACTCATGACTAGAAAACATATTTTGAAGGTCCTCGTCTTCTTGAACCTTTACCTTATAAAATATTATTTGGTTCTCACAAAAACCGGATTTTGGTAGAAGATGTGGGACACTGGACCTCATTCAAGTTTGAGCTCTAGTCATTTTTTGAAATACGAAAAATTGGCTTTTCTGCTTAAACAAAACCGGATGTTATCAGTGTTTTTAAATAAAAAACAAGAGACATCATAATTGCACGTCTCTCCATTAAAATATGCACTGATAACATATTGTGTTGTAGAGGACATTGTGTTTGCGTATTTGAGTATGTGAGAATTTGTTTGAGTGGTGATAGCATAAGGTGCATGCATGAGAATAAATAACGTGCATATGAGACGAACAAAACAAATTTGATCTACCAATGAGGCGCCAATTGGGATGGAGAATCTTCATATATTTGGACTAAGGCGCCAACTGGGATGTTGCCTCCCTTATGGGCCTGTCACGTAGCATGCAATGCCCATCACCTACACTACGTCTGCCACCTACACCTGCACCTATGCTGCCACCCATGCTGCCACCCTAAGTCTGGCCCACGCCACTTTGAATGACGTATGCACTCTAAAGTGCAAGGATACGCCAACCCACTTGGAGCATTGGTGACATGTGTTCTGCATGCATAGAACCCCCAACCACCTCATTAACTCATCTCTATACGAATTCGCCTATAAATATGACGCCTCAGACATTTGTTTTGCATCACCAATACTCACTCTCTCTGATACAAACTCTTACATTGTCTTATACAATTTCAAATATGGTTCTTCTCACAACGTGCGATTCTCACAGAGGAACAAGACAAAACATTGTCGCGTTTGTTTGTTTTTATCATTTTATATATTCTTTTATCGTATATTTAAATTTTATAAATTAATTATTTTAGACATTTTATAAACTTTTACACTGTTTACATTTTGAATTTAGGATACTAAAATATTTATATGCCGCTCACACAACTACATTGCTCCGGACCCGTTTATCGTCCCATATATAGAATATGCCGATTTTGGAAATGTTATAAAATCTCTAACTGCACGATTGATTCCAAATTTATTCTTGCAATATTGGAAAGATGGATACTAGAGACACACACCTTTCATCTACCAATAGGTGAATGTACTATCACACTAGAGTGTTAGAACAAGATTAGTTCTGATCTATCTCAGAGTTTTGATGATAACAATAAATTATATTTTAGATAATTTATACTCTGATGAATGTTTTTGAATGTTTCAGATAATGTTCTGACAGAAGAATTTTGATGTGCTGAGCTAAAAATTATATGAAGAAGTTCCTTAATGAAAGAACCATATTTGTTTTAAGCGCATCTGCTGACTCTGGTAAGACAATTTATTTAAATGTATCTTCTAACATTTAGCAGGATTCCTTGCTCAGAAGATTACTTGAAAGCAAGTGTTGTTCAGAAGTTATTTGAAAGCAAGCGCTGATCAAGTTCTTAGCAAGCAAAGCTCTGCTTAGAAGATGAGTAAAGCTTGTTCTGAATTCAAGACGTTGAAGCAGTTCTGAAAGAACGTTAAAGCCAACTTGTCTTGTCAAGCTTCAGGAAACATATTCTTACAAGTTTCGTTTGCTCATTTAATGCAAAGACGGCTGCATGCACTCAAGTGTCTACGCTAGTTCTTGGAAAATGGAATAGTGCAAAGAAACACACAAGAATTTAATGCTCTCCACTTTTTGAAGGCAGCAACGGTCATTTTGTTCTTACTATATATATAAGGACATTTATTGCAAGCCAACCAACCAATTAATTTAAAAAAGAAGCAAGAAGCTACGTGAAAAATTCTGGGCTCACAAACTCTTTGTTCATACACTTTGTGCAAATTTATTCTAAGTGAAAAATCACAGTTGTGATATAGCTTGGTTAGAAGCAAATTTTATTTCACTATCTGTAAGATTAAACTCTTGTAATTGTTCCTTGAGAGACCAAGTTTGGTCAGATTTCTCAAGCAGACCAGGACTAGATTTAAGTCTTAGTGGTGTTATTCACTTGTAAGGTTACTTGTGCATTGTTAGTCACAACAGTTGTTGTGTGATTGTAATCAGTTGATTATAGTGGATTAATTGTTGAGCTTTGTTTTGAAAAGAAAAAGAGTCACTTATTCAACCCCCCCTTCTAAGTGTTTTATTACCCCTTCAATTGGTATCAAAGCTTGACTCTGAGTTCAACACTTAACCATGTCAGGAAAAGATCCAGAAGAAAACACAATGGCAAATGAACAAAACAACAATAACTACACCAGACCTTCAGTGTTTGATGGAGAAGATTTTCATTATTAGAAAGATAGACTAGAAATTTTCTTTCTAGGTCATGATAGTGACTTATGGAATATAGTCTTGGATGGTTACAAACATCCTACTTACTCAGAAGGAAATATGATTGATAGCAAAAATATGGACAGACAGCAAAAAGCTGATTTCAAAAATCATCATAGAGCTAGAAATATTTTTCTAAATGCTATCTCTAAAGTGGAATATGAAAAGATTACAAATAGAGATACTGCACATGATATGTTTGAGTCTCTTAAAATGAATCATGAAGGAAACGCTCAAGTGAAGGAGTATAAAGCTCTGGCTCTCGTCCAGAAGTATGAAGCCTTCAAGATGAAGGAAAGTGAATCTATAGAAGATATGTTCTCAAGGTTCCAAACTCTAATTGCTGGCTTGAGAGTTCTGAACAAGGGATATTCTAAGGCAGATCACGTTAAGAAGATCATCAGAAGCTTACCCATAAGATGGGCACCTATGGTCACTGCTTTCAAAGTTTCAAAAGATCTGAATAACGTGTCTCTTGAAGAACTCATCAGTGCTCTCAGAAGTCATGAGATAGAACTTTATGAGCACGAGCCTCAAGAAAAAGGTAAGTCCATTGCCCTTAAATCAATTATAAAATATGAAACTAAAGCTTTTCAGGGAAAAGAAGAAAACTCTGAAGAATCTGCTTCAGAAGAAGATGAACTATCCTTGCTCTCCAGAAGGATCAATCAATAGTGGAAATACAAGCAGAAGAATTTCAGAAACTCCAAAAGAACAGGAAATGACTCTGAACAATCCTTTAGACACATAATATCAAGTAACAGAATCATTACCTGCTATGAATGCAATAAACAAGGTCACTACAAAAGTGAGTGTCCAAGGCTTCAGAAGGAGAAACGTAAAGGAAAGTTAGTCAAGGAAAAGAAGAAAAGTCTTATGGAAACATGGGATGACTCTGAATCTTCTGAAGACGAAATAGAATCAGAAGATGAACAAGCCAATATAGCTCAAACCGACAACTTATCAGATGTCTCATAATCTTTTAAATCAGAATCAGACACTGAAGAGGTATTCCCTGACTTCACTGTTAATTTCACTAAAGCTGAACTAGGAGAAAGTCTGAGTGAAATTCTGGAAAGATATCAGCAGCTTCAAGTCAAATTCAGAAATCTGAAAAAGGATCTTGCTTTTGACTCTGAAGTAACTAAGAGTCTGAGATCATAAAACTCTGAGTTAAAAGAAAAGATTTCAAAACTAGAAAATGATCTACAAAACTCTCAGAAGGAAATAATCTCAGAAGATCCTAGTAATGTTGATAAGATCATAAAGAAATATGATCAAAGCTTTCAGAAGTTTCTAGCTAAAAACATAGATAGAAGCAAAATGGCTTCAATGATCTATGGAGTTAGCAATAAAGACAGAATATGTATAGGATACAAAGGCAAAGTAACTCATCCTAAGAAAGTTAAGGATATGGTTATCAAACGTAGTCCTCTCTATTCTCACTTCACCACTGGGCACACACATCATATTAAATATACATCTTACTCTGGAAACTCTTATGCTAAACCAAAGTTCAAACAGAACTTTAAATACTCTAACCCAAGAGGACCCAAAAGGATATGGGTACCAAAAGACAAAATCATCTATGTTGCAGATATTTTTAACAGCAAGGTTGATACTCCAATTCTAACACTTGGACTCTGGATGCTATCTACTCATGGAGGAAAGAAAGCATATGTTCCAAGGCCTGGAATCTAAAAGATTCTAGGGGTTCAGAGGTAATCAGAAACAGAAGATTACTGGCTCTGAAACTATTGGAAATAGGAATGGAATTACAACTTTAGAAGCTCTGAACAAAGCATGTCTAAAAGGAAAGTTTTCAGAACTTTCTTTTAAATCATAAATTGTTGATTATTCCTCTAGGACACTAGAAACATACTATATTTCAATCTTTCAATATACTTGTTTTATTCTGAACAAGTTTGATTCTAAAGCACAAAAGATGTTTTCTGCTTGGATATTCTGAACGCTCAAAAGGCTATAGAATATACAACACAGAAACTCTAATTGTTGAAGAATCAATCAAAGTCAGGTTTGATGATATGCTTGGCCAGCAACAGCCAAAGCAAATTGATTTTTCTGTAGGTACAGAAGATCATCCCTCAATCTCTGAAAGGACAAAAGCAAAGGAAGACTCGGAAGATCATCCTCTTGACAATGCTCTGGATAATCTGAGAATATCTGAACAACCCACTCAGAAGAGATGAGTTCTCAGATGATTTGGATGAAAAGTCAGCTAGAAGATTTTAATCTTTATGAAAGTAAGATTCCTATCTTCTGTGGCAATACTTCTTCTATTTGTCTTTCTAAGAATCCAATTTTACATTCTAAAGCCAAACATATTGAAATTAAATATCATTTTATAAGGGACTATGTTCAAAAGGGAATTTTAAATTTAATTTTTGTAAAAACAAACCATCAATGGAATGACATTTTTACTAAACCCCTTTCAGAAGATAGATTTAATTTCATTTTGAAAAATATTTGTATGGAATTATGTCCTGAATGAAATAATATTTATCTTCTGTGTTTGACTTCAAAATATTCTGAAATGAATATTCTGATTAACAACTCTTCAGAAGTTAGAAGAGAAGTTACATCAGAAGCTATATGAAAAGTTCTGAAATGTTCTAACGTTTCATTTCTAAGTATAGTTCAGAAATTCATTAGAATAAACAGTTGTCCCATGCAACCTTCAAGAGATGAACACGTGGTGCGTTTCTGAAAGGTCACGCGTGCAAAATCTATTGATGACGTTCTAGGTAACTGTTAATGATTAGCTAATCTCACATTTTCCCTTAATTTTGGCAAAATCATTAAATGCTTGTAATGATGATATTCGTCTTAAATTCTTTAAATTCTTTTTTAATTTTTTTTCTAAACCTATCTCTGGAACTTTTTTCATATAAATACTTTTGGAAAAACCCTTTTTCATTTTTTACCGTCTTCTTCAAAACTCAAACGTTTTTGTACTTTTTCTCTAAAACCCTTTTTCATCTTTCTACTCTAAGAACTCCAATGGCTTCTTCCTCTACCCATTCTGAAAACATCCACTCTGAGCAATACATCGTGCCTGAGAGAACAACTCTCATTCCTGTAGACAGCTTGGAAGTGTTAAGTGAGTTAATGGTGGATTTTAAGAATCTAAGAGAAAATGGTTTTGATTTGTTTCCTGCTGTTAAGTTTCAAGGTTGGGAAAAAAATTTTGATCGTCTCATTGGTCCAGTTTTTCCACACCTGGTAAAGGAATTCTGGATACATGCAATTGCAACCCCTAAAGTTATCCTCTCTTTCGTAATGGGTAAGGAAATCTCCATTACATAAAATTTAATCAGAAAGTTGCTAGGGTTTAAAGGACTTGGAGTAACAGGTATGCCAAGTGGAAGAATGGAAATGTCAAGGGTCTACTCAGAAATTTTCACAAATGGTCAAGGATCTTCTAAAGTCAGGGACTTGAAAGATAAATACAAGATTCGGGCAAGGATAATCCATGGGTGTATTCACCATAGGAAAGAAACCAGCTCTCCAGATTACATTAATGTTGATCAACAATACTTGTTGTTCTGCCTTGGAACAAATATAAAAATTGATTTTCCTTATTTACTGTTTGGACATCTCTGGAATCATGTAAAAGAGACTAGGGAAGCTGAAAGGATGAAAAACCCAAAATCCAAAAGGAATTGGATTCCTATGGGTAGATTAATATCATACATTCTGATTGAGAATGGTCTGATTGCTCACCTAGATGAAGCCAATCTTCTGGGGGAGCTAGAACCTACTTGTGGAAAGACTATGATTGGGAAGAATTTAGTGAAAAGGAAAATAATTGAAAAGCTGCTGGTTGAACCAACTCCGTATGTGTCAGCTACTGTATAGAGAAGAAGGATACTTATTGCTGATTTCCCGCTGTTTAACTCAGGAGATCAACCACGTATCATCCTACACTACATTAAAATATGCAAAGAGACTGGAACACCTATTGATCCAGTTTGGCTCCAAGGAAGAAATCAAGCTGCTCCAGATGTTGTTCTTCAGGAATCTTTGAAGAGGAAAGCAGTTGAAGGACCTTCTGCCACACCTCAGAAGAAGAAAAAGAAATCAGGTAAACCTGCTGAAACTATCACTATTTATGATTCTGTCAATGTATCTACATCTGCTGAACCCCCCCAAACCTTAGGAGATATAGATGTTGATATTGACCTGACCTTACCCTCTAACTCTCTTGCTAACAACCCTCAAAGAAATCAAGTTTTATTAGACTTGAGTGACTTTGACTCTGATGAACACTCTGAAACCCAGACAAAACCATCCCAATCTGAACCATCTTACTCAGAACCCTCTGAACCATCTGTTTCTCAACCCATTCCTACTGAACGCTTTTCAAGACCTCCTCCCAGACCTTTATCATCTAGACCCTCTGGATGGTATGATGCTGGATCTTGGAGAATTCCAGGAATCAACTTTTCTTTGGCAACACAAAAACCACCTTTCACCTTACCATATGAAAACATTTTTACCATGAATCGACCATAACCTCAGAACCCCATTCCCACTGCTGAAAATACAATAATTTCACCTGACATCACACCACCTACTTCACCACAACATCCAACACCAAACTCACCTATACTCTCACCTCCTCATATTCCAGAACACCAATATTTTGAATCACCTGAAACTCATGAATCATCCGAACCTCACGATCAAACAGCTCCACCTAACCTTGTTGACCAACCTAACCATTCATCCACTCCTGAACCAATAATAAATTTTAAACCTGCTAACTTTTTAAGAACTGTAGTGGATTATGAATCTCTACAATTCTTGAAAAACAAAACTTTCAAGAAGGATGTCCCAAAACCTGTTCAGCCAGATGTGAATACATTGTTTCATAATTTTTTAAGAGAAGTTCAAGCATGGTTGAATCTGCTGAAGGAAGACCGCTCCAGAAGTGTGAACCCAGCTGCAACGGATCTTCTATGGGAAACCTTCAGAAGAACTTTTGATGCTGAGTTACTGAAGCTACAGGATTTATGTCACTTTCAGGTGCTGGACAACTTTTCCAAACATCTGCATGCATTCAAGTCAGAAGCTGCTGACATTTGGAATAAGAAGTCTTCTCTAATGATTGCTGATACACCAGCTGATACAATGGACATATCAGAAGATAAATCTGAAGATGCCTCTGACGGTTCAAACCCTCTAGCTATTGTTCTATTGAATCAACCTTCTGTTAAGGCAGCTCCTGAACCTGTGCCAACTCTTGTGATGGATCTTGGCACTCTGCTTTCAACCTTCGTGCATTCTGACTCAATGGTTGCTGCTCCAAAGCCTGTTTCTGCTGAAGCTTCGTCATCCTCTGCTCCTACCTCACTTATCATGGATACTCTGAATGAGCTCAAGAGGGAGAATGAAGTCATTCATGAACGCTTGGATAAGCAAGACCAGACAAATCAAGAAATCAAGAACTGGATGTTGAAACAAGAAGAATCTGCCTCTGAGATCAAGAATCTTCTGATGGCTCTTGTTACTAAGAAATCCTAGTGTCTTTCTGTTTCTTGTCTTTTGTTTGTTGTTTTGTACTTCTGGATATCTTTTTCTATTTTATGAAAACTTTTAAGCTCTTCAACTATTTTATTTATACGCTTTTTGATTATGCCAAAAAGGGGGGAGAAAATGAGTATTTTGAACTAATCTCTGATTAACACTTATGGGACTAAGTCTCAGACATTCTAACAAAATCAAGATTTCTTTCTGCGCAAAAGAATTTTTTTGCAGGTATCATTTTAACTCTGAAAGAGTATTCCAGCTGAACATTATCTTTATAAAGAAGTTCTGAAGAAATCCAAGAAGATATTTTCAATGCTCTGGTAAATAATCTCAGAAAGTTTTATATATAGAAATATTCATTTCAGGGGGAGATTCTTATCTCTTATTATATTTTATTTCTATATCTGAATAATTTTTGTCATCATCAAAAAAGGGGAGATTGTTAGAACAAGATTAGTTCTGATCTATCTCAGAGTTTTGATGATAACAATAAATTATATTTTAGATAATTTATACTTTGATGAACGTTTTTGAATGTTTCAGATAATGTTCTGACAGAAGCATTTCGATGTGCTGAGCTAAAAATTATATGAAGAAGTTCCTTAATGAAAGAACCATTTTTGATTTAAGCGCATCTGCTGACTCTGGTAAGACAATTTATTTAAATGTATCTTCTAACATTTAGCAGGATTCATTGCTCAGAAGATTACTTGAAAGCAAGTGCTGTTTAGAAGTTATTTGAAAGCAAGCGCTGATCAAGTTCTTAGCAAGCAAAGCTCTTCTTAGAAGATGAGTAAAGCTTGTTCTGAATTCAAGATGTTGAAGCAGTTCTGAAAGAACGTTAAAGCCAACTTGTCTTGTCAAGCTTCAGGAAACATATTCTTACAAGTGTCGTTTGCTCATTTAATGCAAAGACGGCTGCATGCACTCAAGTGTCTACGCTAGTTCTTGGAAAATGAATAGTGAAAAGAAACACGCAAGCATTTAATGCTCTCCACTTTTTGAAGGCAACAACGGTCATTTTGTTCTTACTATATATAGAAGGACATTTATTGCAAGCCAACCAACCAATTAATTTCAAAAATAAGCAAGAAGCTACGTGAACAATTCTGGGCTCACAAACTCTTTGTTCATACACTTTGTGCAAATTTATTCTAAGTGAAAAATCACAGTTGTGATATAGCTTGATTAGAACCAAATTTTATTTCACTATCTGTAAGATTAAACTCTTGTAATTGTTCCTTAAGAGACCAAGTTTGGTCAGATTTCTCAAGCAGACTAGGACTAGATTTAAGTCTTAGTAACGTTAGTCACTTGTAAGGTTACTTCTGCATTATTAGTCACAACAGTTGTTGTGTGATTGTAATCAGTTGATTATAGTGGATTAAGTCCTTGTTGAGAAAGGCGAAATCACCTTGACGGGTGGACTGGAGTAGTTTGAGTTCAAATGAACCAGGATAAAAATAACCTTGTCTTTCCATTATTTTTGAGCTTTGTTTTGAAAATAAAAAGAGTCACTTATTCAACCCCCCCTTATAAGTGTTTTCTTACCCCTTCATAGAGGACATGTACATGTTATTGGGTCTCCCTATCAATGGTAAGGGAGTGAATGAGTCGGTTTAACAACTCAATTCTCTACGCGAGGAATTGTTGGGAAAAGATATGGTAGAAGCAACTGGTGCTAGGGGCCAAGGTATATTACTAACCATACTTAAAACGCATTATGAGACTCTTGAGTTGAATGAAACTTTGACCGACGAGGCAAAAATAATTAAAGCTAGAAATTATATTATGATACTATTTGGAAGCCCGCTATTTCCCGAAAGTACAGGGAATAATGTGAATTTTATGTATTTAAGTTTGCTTAGGAACTTTGATAAAACAAGAAAGTATAGTTGGGGTTCTACTGTTTTAGCCCAATTGTACAGTTCATTATGTAAAAATGCAAAAAACTACAAATATACTTTTTTGGTTGTGCTTTCTTACTCTAAGCACGGGGTTTATGGAGAATGGAGTCCCTAAACCCCATCAACAACAATGCATTCATTTTTCCCTACGCAACAAAGTAAGCCAATAGCTTAAATAATTTATTATTCATCCTTTCGCCAAATAGATGTATAAAATTATTTATTTATTTTCATTCTTTTAGATACTGTGTAAGGGGTATGGATTACATCAAGAATCCAAGATTCATTGTCGCCCTGTACCGTAATATTTTGGATCATGTTGGCCCGGATGATGTACGTGGTACCTCTAAATTTTCCTACTTTTAAATTATATATTTTTATCCACAATTTATCTAGAGACCATATTTGAGTTTGGACCATGAACCCAACCCCGAGGATGCATCAGTTTGGACTGCAAAGTCTGCAATCGTACAATTCAACATTATAGAGATGCACCACATCGATCGTGTCAAGAAGCAGTTCATAATGCATCAAGAAATACCATACGATCTAACTTATTTGTCACCTTGGCATCTCAAAAGGGTCGACACCCAATGGGGTGTTAATAATTGGAAATATTTTGCTCTTGAATGGTGTAATACATGGCGTAGGCGTCACCAATATGTCTTACAATTTCCTGTTTTTTGCAACCATTTTAATATGCCACACATAAATCAGTATATTGATTGGTACATATCAGTTACTGATCTTACCGGTTGATCAGAACTTGAGAAGTGGCCGGAAGATGATCTATAGTCGAGCTGTGAAGTCTAAGAAAAAAAGGGGGTTGTACCTGCAAGGCACTCTGACGATCAAGTAAGAGTGGGAACAAGGAGATACAAGCAAAGTATTAGGTGGTGAATAATAAGTATTCGATACCTGGCTCTCATAAGTGCGAGGGTATATATAATTCCCATGGCGAGTAGCCATTGATTCCTAATTTCACGCTTGGATATGCGGGTCCGTAAAATCAGGTAAGTGTCAGGACTTGGTCAAACTGAGCAGATATGCTCGTAACTAGCCGTTGGTCCCGAGGAGGGAGTCAGTTACGGGCATCTCTCTGGTTGGTTCCTGATGTCCTACACAACGTTGATGTTAGGTAGGATGAGAGGATGCTCGTTGATCATCCTAGGCTAGTGTTGGTTCAGTAGGGCAAATGAATGACATTGCCTGACTGGTAGTTGGCAATATGGGTTATGGTCGTGCAGGCCGTACTAAAGGAAATGTCTTAGACCGGGCCCAGTCAAGCTTTCTGGCCAGTCCATAACAATAGCCCCTCAAGTTGTTGCTTTTGGGTGTAGGAGTGATGACTTTAACATCTACTCGTAGAACGGGGCGTGTCTTATAGGGAAATGAGTGTTTCCCGTTACATCTTGCTTGCGAGGAGATGAGGAGTTGGTCGTTAGGACTTTTGAATTTGGAGAGGTAGCATGTTTTGGGAAGCGTGCTAGCAAAGCGGTGCAATGATGACCTAGGGATAAGGTGTAATGATGACGACCCTAGAGTTCCCTAGGCGCGTGTCTTGTACGTAGAAGTTGTCTCAGCTATAAATGCGAGAGGAACAAGGCGTTTAGTTTTTCGTCTTCTCTGTCAATTGCTCGTATTAGCTCGACTGTCGGCCATCGTTGTTCGTTTAGTTTTTCTGCTCACAGCTGCTTACTTCCATCCTTTCTTCTTTTATTAATTGGTAATTTTCCAATTCTCCATTGTTGCTCGCTTTCAGTAGTTTGAATTATCTCTTTTTACTCTCTAGAGATGTACACAGTTAGGATTTAGGGCTCCGCTTGCGAGGATGCTGTTGGAGAGTGTTGGTGATAAACGGTGTTTCTGTAGTTTAGAACCGCCGGAGCTGCCGTGGTATCTCCTCGGGGACCTCGTGGTGTTTCGTAGACGACTCATTAGGGCTTAGGGCTTTTTCTGCAACTCCTTCCCATTGACACGCTTTAGTGAGGGTTTTGGTTGGGATACGATCCTCGTTTCCCAGTGCAATTTCGCTTGTTTAGCAGTGGAAGGGTGGTTCTGGCATTGATGTCGAGCTCATTTTTTTCCTCTTCTTTTCAGGTGCTATGGATGACAATGATCGAGTCGATATTTTGAGAGAATCTACACAGTCTTCTGTAAGTTCCTTGGACGAGACAAGTAGTTCATTGAGCATCTTGGAAATTTTCAGGGATGCGCAACATTAAATGAAGCAGCAAACAAAGGAAGGTGATATGGATATGACTTCTACTGACCAGGGTTGCCTGTTTCCTCCTGGGAATGAGGAGGAACCTCGGGATTGGGTCACGAGCGACCCCTGGGACTGGCCGTCGTATTTTTATGAGCACTGAGAGGATGTCTTTACAGACGTGTACACTCACGAGGAGGGCTCCCAAGAGGAATGATCGTTATACATCCCCGAGAAAGAGAGAAGAATCTGCTCGAAATATGATAGGAGGTGGATCCCAATGTACGACATCGTATTTCGAGAGATGGGTCTTCGCCTTCCCTTTTCTGACTTCGAGGTGGCCGTATTCAGGCACTTACATGTGGCTCCCTCCCAACTGCATCCAAATGGAATCACGTTCATGCCAGCATTCAAAATAGTTTGCGACCATTTGAAGATAGGGGCCACCATTCCCTTTTTCTTTTACTACTTCCATCTTCAGAGGGGAAAGGTCGACAGAAAGTGGGGATGGGTTTCCCTGAAGAAAGGAAATAAGAAGCTATTCAAAGCCTATTTGGAGTCTGTCTGCCACTTCAAAGATAAATACAGTTTGGTGTAGCCTTCTTCGACCAAGGCGGTGTTGAACGTCTTTAGGACCGTGCCTTTTCTAAACGAGGACGATATTCCTCGACTGAACGAGCTAGGAGAGCCTGTTGCAAAACTGGTTTATAAGTTCCCGTTCTAATGGACGAGGAAGCATTTTGATAGCGACATGGGCTCCTATGTTTGGAGAAATGGGGAGCTCAGGAATGAGGATCTAGAGAGCTTCGCTGTCCTGACCGTGTTCGTGGCTCGGATCCCTCGGGTTCAGCGAGTTATTCGGGGAGGTAGGCCTGTGTTGGACAAAAATGGGGAGCCCGTATACGAGACGAAATTCATAAACGTCAAGGAGCTCCTCGGAAGCGAGGACCCCGTTAGATACTTGGATATATATATGTTTCTAATAGTAGTAAGTGGTCATCGTTTGTTTGACTCCTCATTTACTGACTATGTTTCTTTTTGTTTGTTTTGCAGAAAGCATGAATCCCGCTCATGAGCGCTTGGCTAAGAATCTTGCTGCCAGAGCGAGGAGGGCCCTGAAGGATGCACATACTGGCTCGGGGCCAGCTCTTGCCTCGGGGTTGGGCGACTCATCTTCGGCCCAAGCCACAATTGCTCTTTCTCCTGCTGTTGTTTCCTCGAAGGAGAAGAGGCCGCGAGCTAAGAGGAGTGTCGACCTGACCAGGGAAAAAGGGAAAGGAACGTACGACCTACCTCCCTGCTGGCTGGAGAAGTCTTTTTTTAAGGGTGCAACTCTTCGTCTTCCCCGGGTCGAATCTCTCCATCTTGAGGGAATGGGTCGCCTGGAGAAGAGGGTGATGCTGCCGTAGGATGATGCCAGTTTGATGCGGATCTTGGAGATGGCGGTCGCTTACACTGAGGTAAGTTCCTCTCAGGAGGCAGAGATGAAGAATCTTCGGGCTAAGCTGGTTGCGAGCGAGAAGGCCTTGATCGAGAAAGATAAAGCCTTGAAGCTGTTTGAAGAAGAATCAGGGAGGCTCTCCGAGGAACGCATGGTTCTCTTGCTCGAGAAAAAGGACTTTGAGGGAAAGACGGCGGCTCTGACTACTGAGGTTACGCCCGCTGAAGACGAGCCAGAGGATACTAAGGATCTGAAGACTCGGGCTGAGCTGGATGGTCATTTTCAGCTGACCGTGGATGATGCTCAGGCTACTCCCGAGAGGAACTTCGAAAATTCTGTGAATCAGATGCGTGTGTTGAATCCCAATGATGAGCTCAACACCTCAGGAATGAGGGTCAACTATTATGTAGCTTCCAGTCAGATTGTGGTCCCTGATTATCTCAAGGATATTGCCGCTCAGCCGATCGGGGGTCCCGCCCAACTGTCGCCCATTGTTGAAGGGGAAGCAGAAGGATGATTTTTTATGTTTATTTCGGCCTGCGTGCCGTATTCGTTGTATTTGTATATTCGGGCTATTGCCTATTTAAGTAATATTCACACATTATCGGTCCAAGTGGTCGTTTTATTTAACTTTCGGCCAATGGTCATTTTCTATGAATATTTAACTTGTGTTTTTTTCATGTTTGTTGACAAACTAGCCCATTTAGGACGTTTTTTATTTTGCTAAGAGTTTATAGCGGGGATTAACTCATTTGGTATGTTTATCAGTGTGGAGAAACTGATCAAACGACTAGGGTAAATATCGAGCGAGGGCTAGAACTTAGGTCTCATTTCGAGGGACCCGGGTTTGGCGGGCGTGAACTTCTCGTCGCGAGTCAGGCGTTCTACCATCGTGGCACAAGGACTATGGAGCTCAGTCGAGTTATCCATGTCATACTGAAGGGGCGCTCGTCAATAGAGCAGAGCCTCGCCCCCTCTGAATACTTTGGGTGCTATGCTTGTTCTTAGGCATGCACACATGGTCGGGCCTGGGTGAGTTTGTCTTTGTCGGCCAAACTCGCCGACTGATCAGTATCTTTAACTGTAATATTGTTTTAGCTTTTCATTGTTCCATGATTGAACGAGCTGTTCCCCTTGTAAGTTTTCCAAGTAATACGCTCCAGTCCCCATTTTTGCGTAGACGCGATAATGACCTTCCTAGTTCGTTGCGAGCTTACCTTCACGAGATTCTTTGTGATTTCTCTTTAAGACAAGGCCGCCGACCTCGAACTCTCGTCGTATGACCTTGGCATTGTAGCACATGTCTATTTTTTGTTTGAGCGAGGCCCCTCATAGGGCCGCTCCTATTCTGATTTCTTCCACCTGATCCAGCTCTTCACGAAGGGCGGCGTCGTTCATCTCCTCGTCGGGAGTTGCCTCGGTTCGCCTGGATGGTTCCTCGATCTCTATGGGAATGACGGCCTTCGTCTCGTAAGCTAGTCGGAAAGGAGCCTCCCCGGTGGATGAATGTGCAGTCGTTCGGTATCCCCAGAGCACACTGTGTAGCTCCTCGACCCATCGCTTCTTGGTTTCGTCCAACCTTCGCTTGAGGCCCCTGAGTATTACTCTATTTGCAGACTCGACTTGGCTTTTCGTCTGGGGATGCTCGACGGAGGCGAAATGTTGGGTGGTGCCCAGTTTAGCGACGAATTCTTGAAAGGTGTGGTCCATGAACTGGGTCCCATTGTTAGTGACTATCGCTTGTGGTATGCCAAAGCGAGCGAAGATATTTATTTTATAGAAGCGAAGGACGTTTTGGGCGGTGATTTTAGCCAAAGCTTTGGCTTCTATCCATTTGGTGAAGTAGTCGACCGCTACAATTAGATATTTGTTCTAATTGGTTCCGACCATGAATGGACCGAGGAGATTCAGTCCCCACCAGGCGAAGGGGTAGGGAGAGGAGAGGGATTTAAGCTCGTTAGGAGGAGCTAAATGCATGTCCCCGTGTTGTTGGCATTTATCGCATTTCTTCATGTGCTCTTTCGCATCATAATTAATGGTGGGCCAGTAATATCTTGCCCGTAAGGCTTTTCTCGCAAGGGATCTCCCGCCTAGATGTTGGCCGCTGATGCCCTCGTGGATTTCGAGCAAGACACGCTCTACCCCGCTTCGGTCGACACATTTGAGAAGTGGAATGGAAAATCCTCTTCTGTAAAGTTTGCCTTCGACCAAAACGTATGAGCAAGCTCTCTTTCTGACAACGGCCACTTCTTTCGGGTCGTCGAGGAGTTTTCCCTTAGTGAGGTAGTCGTGTACGGGGGTCATCCAACAATTGCTGTCCCCGATGGCGAACACTTCTAAGGCAGAACATAGGTTTGGGTGCTTGGTCGGGGAAGTATTTCCTGTTTCACCGATTTATTCCCTCCTTTTCTCTTTGTGCTCACCAACTTATACAAGATATCTGCGCATGCGTTGTGCTCGTGGGGAACATGCTGTACATACACAAATTTAAATTTCCTTTTCTCTCCTGGACCAGAGCCCAATATTCGACGAGTTTGTCGTTTTTGACCTGATATTTACCTCGGACTTGAGAGGTGACCAACTGAGAGTCAGTGAAGATTTTCACTTCCTCGGCTCCCAGATCTTCGGCCAGTCGTAAACCTGTGAGGAACACCTCATATTCGGCCTGGTTGTTGGAGGTTGGAAAAGACAGGGTGAGGAAGAATTTGATTAGGGTCCCTTCCTCGTTTTCCAGTATGATGCTCGCGCCACTTCCGGTCGAACTGGAGGCGACGTCGATGAAGATCGTCCAACGACACGATCTTTCGGGATCTGCGGGCGAGGTCATTTCAGCTATGAAGTCGTCCAAGGCATGAGCCTTAAGGGCTTTCGTGCTCTCGTATTGGATATCAAATTCAGAGAGCTCCAAGGACTATTTCAACATTCTGCCGACCATGTACGGTCTTCCGAGTAGTTGTTTTATTTGTTGATCTGTCCGGACCACTATGGTGTGGGCCAGGAAGTAGTGTCTGAGTCTCCTCGCTGTGTTAACGAGGGCTAAAGCTACTTTTTCGATTTGTTGATATCTTGCCTCTGGGCCATGCAGGGCCTTGCTCGTGAAGTAAATTGACACTTGCCCTTCTGGAGTCTCTCTTATCAGTGTCACGCTTATTTCCTCGAAAGCGACAACCAGATAGAGGTAGGGGACTTTGTCTTTATCGTGCCGAGAGAGGACAAGAGGCTGCAACAACACTTGTTTTAAATGAACGAGGGCTTGTTCGCATTTAGACGTCCACTCGAAGGTGGCTTCCTTGCGCAAGAGTTTGAACAAGGGAAGCGTGTGATGGACGAACTTTGCCATGAATTGAGAGAGAGAAGTGAGCATGTCGTTCAAGATCTGGATGGATTTTTTTGAGGTGGACGTCAAAAATTCAGAAATTTCCTGAAATTTGTTGGAGTTTGCCTTAATTCCTCGTTCCGTCAGATACAATTCGAGGAAATTTTCTGCCCGTACGTCGAAGGTACATATTTCTGGGTTGAATCATATCCAACACTTTTAATCTTTCTCGAATACTTTCTTTAAGTGGGCGGCATGGTCGAGCTCTTCGGTGGACTTGACAATCATTTCGTCCATATAGACTTCAAGCATGTCGCCTATCTCGTTGCGAAAGACTTTGTTCATCATGCACTGATATGTAGTGCCCACGTTTTTCAGGCCAAAGGGCATTACATTGTAGTAATAGTTGTCTGACTCGGTCATGAAAGCGGTGTATTTTTTGTCTGTTTTTTCCATGAGGATCTGGTTATAACCCGAGTATGCATCCATGAATGATAACAATTTAAAAGTTGCCAAATTATCGACCAATTTTTCAATATTGGGGAGGGGATAAGCATATTTCGAGCAAGCTCGATTGAGATCAGTATAATCAATAGACATGCGTCATTTTCCATTAGATTTTTTCACAAGAACTACATTTGAGAGCCAGATTGTGTATTTGGCTTCAAAAATAAAATGTGCCTCTAGGAGGTCTTTTACAGCTAGTTCTGCAGCCTTTGCTTTCTCGGACGACTGCTTTCTTCTGTGCTGCGTGACCACCTTGAGGGCAGGATCTACAGTCAAGTGATGGAATGCGAACTCTATATCTAAACCGGGCATCTCGACCGCACTCCATGCGAACAAATCAACATTCTCCCTTAGGCAAGCTTTGAGTTACCTTTTTTCCAGATCAAGGAAGTCTGCTCCGATCTTTACTCCTCTAGTGGGGTCTTCTCCAAGGGGAACTAGCTCGAAGTCGCTGTCCAGGATGGGCCGTGCGTGACTCGAGTGTTCGTTGCGATTAGCAGAGGAGGTTGACCCTTCGTCTTTGACCATAAGCTCCTTTCCTTTCCTTCTTTTCTCAACACGTTCTTCCTTGGAGAAGCGACTGTTGAGGTCAATTGTATCAACCCTCGGTAGAGGCTTGACTTCCTCAGAGCTGGAGGGCAGTGTGGCTGCAGTGCTCATTCGAGGTTGAACACTGAAGGAACTGAGGCCCTTGGCTGAAGCTTCGAAACACCTTCTGGCTTCTTGGATGTCCCTGTGGAAGGTGGAGACCAAGCCTTTGGCGGTGTAGTACTTCATCTTGAGATGCACGGTAAAAGGGACCGCGATGAGTTCGACGAGAGTGGGTCTCCTGAAGATGCATTGATAGAGAGATGGACAATCTACCACTAAGAATTGGGTCTTGATGGCTCTGGCCGTTACTCCTCTCTCGAATGTGACGATCAACTCGACATATTCCCAAGGTTTCACGTTGGCTCCATTGAAGCCCTGGAGATCTGATCCCACGTAAGGGGTTAGATGACTCTCATTTAACTGTAAAGTGGTGAACAACTAGGCGTACATGATGTCCACCAAGCTGCCTTGGTCGATCAGAATGTGACGCACATCAAAATTAGCCAGGCGAGCTCTCACGAGTAGTGGGATGCTCTAATTCGGGGCCCCGCCCGACAATTCCTCCCAGTCAAGCTGTCGGGACAGTCCAGAACAATTACTAACCCTGAAATAAACGTATCTCACCCGAGGTATTTGATCGACCCACACATACAATAGGCACAATCAAACACCACACAACAACAACCCCAACACACATCAGCCTCCCACCAAACACAACGACGATACATATCCACCAGCACCCGATCTCAAACCCAAGACCAATACTAATACCCACACATGTCCCACACACAATCACAATACCAAGAACAACGACCACACATCCGACATCCTGATGTGGGCCCCTCGTCGTCTCACCTTAGCCCAAACATTGGCCAACCTGAAGAATATTCACCAACCAACCTAACTTACCATCAGCCATCCTATCACCATAGCACCCAACAATCACAATATCAAACCCCACAAGATTCATTTCCTTTTGACCCCCCTTATTCAGACGACCAATGCTATCGATCCCCCATGAAACCTCACCCCTAACTAATACGACCAAACTTTGAGGGTATGGGTAACCGACTGTTTGAAAGCGGATCTTCCAGATATGATAATTTGACAGCTTTCATGGATCCTGAACGCATTGACTTTGCAGGATCCTCGATCCAACTGCAACAGGAAATACGTCGAAATGCACCACGAGTTAGACGAGAACGCGGGTGCGGAGCTACGGGTCGTTATCGAGTCACTAGAGACAACTAAATAATGTGTATTTTTATTCTCATTATGTAATCGTTTAATTATTATTGAAAATCAACTTTCATTTACAACGACACTGCCTTTTAATTCTTTAACAAAAAAAACAAAAAAAAACATTGTACCTAGGCGCCATCTGAGATGGCTTAGGGAAAATGGCACGCACCTATGTGCCATCTCACTTGGCGCCTCCTTTAAAAAAAAATCAATGCATACGCCATCTGAGATAACTACTGCATTATACCATTTTCTAAAACATGATTATTTACATAATTTTCTCTAAAATATGGTTAATTTGTATATTTTTTTTAAACATGATTATTACTTAAAAAAATTCCAAAAATGACTAAAGTCTTGTAATTTAAGAAGGAGGGAATATGTTATACTAATTTTATATTGTTTAAGAAATATAGTAATGTAAAGAATAGGGAAAAAAGACTAATAAATATTATATTATATGATTGGAAAATAAATATTATACTATATGATTAGACTAGTGTAAAACTAAAATGAGAATTCAATCAAATGTTTAAAAAATGTGCTATTTACAAGCAAAATCATATATAAATTGTGTATAAAAATAATAGTAATAGTCAAAATGGTGTTAAGAAACTAACACTTAAAATTTGGGTAGAGTTAAAAAATTATAGGTCATTGGAGTATTATTGTATTCCTTCCGTTCTTTATTTCTTGTTTCATTATTATTTTTTTGAAAAAGCCAAACTGAAAAATATATTATCGAAGCACATTCTATTATTTCTTTTTCATATTTATCTTTTGTTTATAAATTTAATAAATTTAATGCAACATTAATTTTAAATTCGCCTATCATAGTTTTAGTTATTTATTATAGAGAGAAATATATACTTTTTAAAAAATAAATAATTAAAATGATTATAAATTAGAAATAATAACAAAATAGTTTTTTTATTATTATGGATTATCCTGACGTATGTAAGAAGTAAAAAAACATTAAATAAAGCATTATTTGATTAATTGATTGTCCCACATTATTATAATTCGAGATAATTGGTGAAGTATTTTCTTGTAACCTATATTTAGGTTATTTTTAATGTTTACCCAATTATTTATGAAAGCATTTGCAAGTATTGAATGAGTGTGCGTGCAACTATACAATGAATTAATAATAACTGCATAATCAAAATTAATAATAAAATTATAAAAACAGTATTTTTAAAATGTGTGAAATATGACATTAAATTGCACTGAAAATAAACTAAAAGTAAAAAAGAAAACATAAAAAGTGTTCCTTTTGACATTCTTCTGGTTTGTCTCCAAATTGTTACCTTAAAGTCTTCGATTTTCTTTCTTCTTCATCAATATCACCTAATCATGCTCAACTCAATGAAATGTGCAATAATAATTACTAATGAATATTAATAAAAAATTACTAGTTGAACTATCAAGTAGTTCTTTTAGTTGAAAAGAAGAGATCTAGAGTTGTTGTACCTTTATTCTTGTTGCAAATTTACACTCAGAAAATTGTAATGCATTCTCCATTGCTCCATTCTTTGAGAAACTATCTTGCTTCTATACAATAACAAAATAAACTAGTTTAGTTAGTTAGTTACGCATGTAGAATTCGAACCCGCAACATCCTATTTATAATGTTACTAAATAAGTTCAGATAAGCCAATTAATAGCATCAACCTTGGGACAACTGAAAAATGGGGAGCTAGCAGTGTCATCAAGAGGTGAAGATTGTTGACTTGTGTCACATTCTTTGACTTTTTTCTTCTCGTTGGATTCTTTGTTTGTAGAAGAAAGACAATGATACATATTTTCACAATAGTATTCTTCATTGTCATAATGTGGAGGTCCAGAAGAAGCATCAGAAACCATTGATGAATCTTCTTCAAACTTCTCTTCCTCATTCATTCTTGTTCTCTTTCCTTCATACTCTACATTCTCACTTTTTCTTTCGACATAGCTCTCTGAAATAGAGGATTCGTCTAAGTAGTGAGTCCACCCAGATTCACTAGCATTACTATATTGTGAGGTAGATTTATCCATTCAATTTTCAACTTTTTTTCTTCTTTCTTTCTTTCTTTCTTTCTACTTCTCAATATTAGCGATCAAGAGAAAGATGATAGAGTGGTACAAGTCTTAGAGGTAACTGCTATATGTATATCCTCTTACTCTTGTCCTTATTATGATTCCCTTAGTCCCACAGTAACAGGTTTATTTGACCATAGAAAATTTTATAAATAAAAGATAAAATAATAAACTTTCTTATAAAGTTTTTAAGATAATTGATTTTGTTATTTAAAATAGTAGTGATGCATTTTTGTTTTCTATTTTTATATAATATAATTATAAAATTTAGAATTATTATCATTTTAAAAATTGAAACTGACAATCATTTAAAGACAATTTCCCCCCTATTGAATAGGCACGGCAATGATTGTGTGCAATTGCACAATCCTTTTGGCTTTTATTTGATCTTAATATGTGAATGAATCACAATTGCCAGTTGGCTATTGTGTACAAATGTGTCTTTTAGTGAAGAATATGATAAGTGGATAAATTATGGAACCATTGCATTGCCATGCTATGCTACCTTCAAATGATAGTGATGTTCTTTTTTAGAGAAAAAGTTAATGATTTATCTAAAAAAAAGAGATATATATGCTAACAATTAATTTATTATATTTGGTACTTATCACTATAGGGTTTCATAGGGGTCCTAGCATTGCTACCTTGGTCTCCTTTTCATTGAAAATTAAGTCAAAAATTGATTATTGCAACAATGCCATACCACCCCACACCGACTACAAACTCAAAGTCTTACATACAAACACAATAAGATTCCCCTGCTTTATTCAACTGCATATTGTGGTGGTCATGCTTGGTTGTGAATTCTACATTTTAGGCAAAGTTTTAAGTGTCGTGTCACAATTATTTATATGGTCAAAACAGCATATGATGCAGCTTAATTTACCATGTTTTTCAACATGCACATATTTGTCTTGTCTCAATTCTCAATTATTAAGTGGGCTTGTAGTAATATTAATGAACATAAAAAACATTTTTTTTATCTTTTTATTTTTAATTAAAATTATGAGTAAAAAACTAGCACTATCATTATATTATTTCGATTAAAAGAATTAATGAGTTTTAGTTTGATGAATATATAGAAATATTATTTGGAAGAATAACATGAATTAACTACTTTTACTATTTAATTGCATTGTTAAATTTAATTTTACCATCATATCACTACCGTTTAGTCATTTTCGTTTTATTTCAAGAATATTAAAAAGAATAAAAATTCAAGACCATTTAAGAGATTTAAACTATGCATAAGAGATGTTTAAATGTCCCGAAAAGCTAAAGAAAAACAAAGCAGAAAATGAAAAGAAATGCAAACAAGCAATGAGAATTACAACATGAGAAGATTAGGCCAGCCAGTAGTGACAATTACGATCATAAAACTTCTAGATTCCTTGTTTTGTTTCATATTTGTGTGTTTTACTTTTTTGTCTGTTATGAACTTTCCATTTCTGCTATTATTATTTATATCAAATTCACTTATTAGTGGTTATTGGAGGACACATGTATTTGTGTGTTTTATTTTTCGTAAGAATGTTGTAATTAAAAGTATTTCATATAATAAATAAGATGTCACACATTCTCTTTTCTAAAACATATATGTCATGTAACACTTTATCATATCAAACATCAATCAACACCTTTAATTAGAGTGTCATCACATGGTCACCCTCTCTTAAGGTATTATCGCAGCAGAATTTCTAACAATAAAGCATGTACTAATCAAATTATTAAAATTATTTACACTTCAATTACACATTATGGCGTAGTCAAAATCATAAGTGAAATATCTTCAAAACATAGAAATATCAAATATGAGAGTATATATTAACCCCCTAACAAAAAGATTAGAAAAAACTCACAAACGTTCCCTAGTATTACATGTCAAAGCACGTAAACTAAACACACAAAAAATGTAGAAACAACATCATGTCTTCCTTCAACTCTAGAGCAGCTACTCAGTTATCTTATCTGTACTCCAAAGAGGAGCACAAACAACAACAACAACAACAACAACAACGAAGGAGTGAGAAATCACATTAAAAAAGTAAGCGGTACATACTACAAGATAGAGTATAAAACACATATATTCTACAGATATTTGCACACAATATTTCACAACACTTTATCACACCCAACTTCACAATCACACACCAAACATATATTACACATACAACTCATTTATGTAATGCAATTCGATTATGCAACTCGCTGCATATGCATATCATACCAACTCGATATTTGGTTCTCTCTGAGCTTAGGTCAAATCACTAGTCCCCTCTAAACTAGCGAACATACCTCTTGACACAACTTAAATGATATATGACTCATATATATCAATATCAACGTGTTAAGACCCCTCTTTGATCCTAACATAATACACCAACAACTCTTATAGTCCCCTCTTCGAATTACCACACAATCACAATCACAAATACACAACACAAGTGAAGTCAGCACAACACAATTGTTAAATAAATCTCCTCAATCGAGTTATTTTCTCATACACACAACAACACATTAATCATAACTATTCTCACACAACAACAAGTACTCGACAATACACATAACAACTTAACACGACATTATCAACACATTTTCACATATTCACCATCCGTCAAATATTTCACAAAATCGATTAAATTACATTTTTAATCATCAATTACATCAAAATAGTCCCAAGAAGCAGCTAACAGTAGTCAAACAACCAAAAAAACTCGGAAATCGACAATTACAACGTTCATATAAACAACTCCCATATAGACAATTAAGGCATCTACAACAATCAATGCATCATCAAATAATTTAACATTAATACATCACATTCAAACTCTTAAGGAGTCACCATGAGATAGTACCACGCATTAAATTTCCGAAACTTTGAATCATGCGTCAAACAAAGTTATCGAGCTTAAGTTAACGTCATTTTGAATTATGCGATTTTCTACCCGAAACAGTGGTACCTGTGTGTTAGATCGATGGCTTTATGATTGACATAAATTTTACTAAAACATGGTTCTTAACTGATGTTGAGCAAGATGTCACAACATCTTGACCAACTGTCATGACAGGTTCTGCTGTCATGAATATATGACATATGTTAAGCCAGATGTCTTGACATCTTGGCCAACTGTACAGCAGGAGCTGCTGTTATTTTTTTTTGATAGATTTGATTTTGTGAGCTCTTCTTGAGTATATCTCACTTATTTTCACAGATCAAGAAGATTTTATTAGGATCAATGCAAATTTGATTTGGTTTCATTAAAAGGGATCTTTGATACTTTTTAGAAAACTTTAAAGATTGGTTCTCATTTTTATTGAAGATCTTGCAGCTGATTTAAAATTAGAAGATTGGATTTGATGACAAGTGTCCAAGCCCATTCTGCAAGAGTCTATAAATAAGGATTTGCTAAATCTAAAATAGCAAGCATTCACAACAATAAACTGTGGGTGTATAAGGGTTTTGGGTTTTGGGAGTCTCTTAGAGTTTTTGTGTTTTTGTGTGTCACCCATGTATCTTTTGATACATTGAGGTAGAATGATTATTTATTGTTACTTGACAATCACTCACGAGCTTTTAAGCAAAGATTTGATGGTGTATCAAGTTATTATTCTCACTCATGAGCTTTTAAGCAAAGAGTTGAGTATTATTTATTGGAATTGTAATCTTCTATTTTGTTTCTTGTCACTGGTTTTATCAATGAGGTAATTGTGGAAAGTGAAATGAGGATATTATATCTAGAGGGTTTCTAGGTAGAAATAACACAAGGTAATGATTAAGTGATAAGTTGTAAACTAGGGTTGTTTAACTTTAAACTAATACTATCATAGTGATTTTCCTTCATGGCTTGGTATCCCCTAGACTAGGTGACGTTGCACTGAACTGAATTAACAATTGACTGTGTTATTTTATCATTAGCAATTTAGTTTCTGCATAATTCATAACTTCTGCAAATTGCTATATCAGATAGATAATGTCTTAACATTTGTCATAAATTTGTGTGTTTGGTGTTGAGATATCAGTCTTGACATCTGTTTTTATAGTGCCAAAATTTCAATTGGTATTAGAGCAGGCATCTTGTTCTATTTTGGGTGAGCTATAGGGAGAAAATAATTTATGGTACTGTGGATTCTATGGAAAGATTGTCAGATACCATTGTGTGACTTAGGAAGCAATTCAATAAAATTTTGAAGAGATTGGAAAGGAATGGAAGACCAAATGTCAAGAACATCTCATCTGACATCAACAATAACTATGATTCTCAAAATAAATTCAGAACTGAAGAAATACCTAGTTATATTAAAGAGATTCAATGTTAGGTATGTGAAGGATTTGAGAATATTAGAGTAAAATTTCCCTGTTATCTCAAAAGACAACCTAAGAGACTGACTGTTTCTTGGTCAGATGATAAATCCTATGAGACTCTGTTAAGCTTGTGACTGCCTTAATAGGAAGATAGAATTCTAATGTAGACTTCAGAAGTGAAGAAATATCTTATGAAGAACTGACTACCCCTTACAAGGAACTGTGCAACAAAAGAGAATGATCATTGCTAAACTCCAGACTGAAAAGGAGTAATACCTAGTGTAATACGGTGGGAGAACTGACTTGGTTATTTTGCATTTGGTCGCAACTGTTGCGGATAGCAAGAGTCGCCACCGATTTTTCTTTTATCCAATAAGGAAATGGTGAAAAGAACAGGAAATACCTTTAGAGATGTTTTCTTGAGTTCGGGGGTAGGTTATGAAAAGGGAAGGTGTTATCACCCTTTTCATCTGTAGTCATCTACGGGCTCTTAGTTGCTTTCTAGATCACTTGCTTTGTTTGAAAATGTGTTTTGTGGTGTGGGTTTGAAAATATTTTGAAAACGTCTTTGTAATGATTCTCGTCTCTATAAGAATGCGTACAAAGTGTTGGTTTTGAAAAATGTTCAAAGAGGTGTTTGTTCACGTGTAGTATCTTTTAACTATGTCCACGTTTACAGGGTGAGTAAAGACGTCGCTGTCCATAGTGGTTAAGATCATGGCTCCACCAGAAAATATGTTCTTGATCACAAATGGTCCTTCATATGTAGAAGTCCATTTTCCCCTTGAATCACCTTGCGGCAGTATGATGCGCTTGATTACTAGGTCACCAGCCTGATATAACTGACGTCTGACCTTCTTGTTAAAAGCTTTAATCATACGTTTTTGGTACATCTGACCATGGCATATAGCCGCGAGCCTCTTCTTATCAATCGAGTTCAATTGGTCAAGTCGATTCTGAATCCATTTGTCTTCATTTAAACCTGCCTCCTTCATGATTCTTAATGAAGGTATCTAGATTTCAATAGGTAGGACAACTTCCATACCGTATACCAAAGAAAGAGGAGTTACCCCTGTTGATGTGTGTACTATGGTACGGTAACCGTGAAGAGAAAATGGTAACATCTCATGCTAGTCTTTGTAGGTCATTGTCATCTTCTGTATGATCTTTTTGATGTTTTTATTAGCGGCCTCCACAGTGCCATTCATCTTCGGCCAGTAAGGAGAAGAGTTATGATGTTGGATTTTAAATTGCGCGCATAGTCCGGTGATCATAGTATTATTGAGATTGATACCATTATCTATAATGATTCTTTCTGGAATACCATATCGATAGATAAGGTTATGTCTGATGAATCAGGCCACAACGTTCTTGGTAACATAAGCAAATGAAGCCGCCTCGACCCATTTTGTGAAATAATCGATGACGACGAGAATGAAACGGCATGCTCATTAGAAGCTGTGAGTCTGATCTCTCTAATCATATCAATGCCCCACATTGAAAGTGGCCCGGGAGCAGTCAAGACGTTTAGAGGAATCGAAGGCACGTGTACCTTATCAGCATAGATCTGACATTTGTGACAAGTTCGTGAATACTGATAATAGTCTGCTTCCATAGTGGACCAATAGTATCCCGCCCCTAGGATCTTTTTAGCCATCGTGTGCCCACTATGGGGTGCCAAAGGTACCTTCATGCAAATTGGCCATAATCTTTTCTGCCTCACTATTGTCTACACACCGAAGTAAGGTAGAGTCGTGGTTGCGCTTGTAGAGGATTTTGTTACTGAGGAAGAACTTGACAGAGAACCTTCTTAGGAACTTCTTATCATTGATTGAAGCTCCCTCAGGATATTCTTGGGCTTCGAGATATCTTTTAACTTCATGGAACCAAGGTTTGTCCACTACTTCTTCAGTATCAATCTCATGACAGTATGCTGGCTCATCCATTCTTTCAATAGTGATCTGAGGAGCTTCATTATCCCAACTGACCTTGAACATGGATGATAGTAGCTAGCGCGTCTGCTAGTTGATTTTCCTCGTGGAAAATGCTCAAAGGTAACTTCTTTAAAGCATGGAATAAATGCCAGCACATGTTCCCGGTAGGGTATGAGATTAGGGTGCTTCGTGTCCCATTCTCCATTGATTTGACTGATTACTAGGGCCGCATCCCCGAATACACTCAAGAATTTGATCCTCAAGTCGACAACAACCTTGAGACCCATAATACATGCTTCATATTCAGCCATAATGTTGGTGCAATTGAAACATAGCCTGGCAGTGAAAGGAGTATGACAGCCTTCGGGAGATATGATCACAACACCAATGCCATTTCCGAGTGCGTTGGAAGCTCCATCAAAAACCATAGTCTATCGGGATCCTTGTTCAGGTCCTTCATACGGTCTAAGTTCTTCACAATCATTCACTAACATGATGTCCTTGTCCGAAAATTCGAAATTCATGGATTGATAATCATCCACAGCCTGATGAGCCAAATGATCAGCTAATACACTTCCTTTTATTGCTTTTTAGGTAGTGTACTGAATATCGTATTCGGTCAGGACTATTTTCCATCTTGCTATTCTTCCAGAGAGAGCGGGTTTCTTGAACATGTATTTGATAGGATCCATCTTAGATATCAATAAGGTAGTATGAGTCAGCATATACTATCTTAGCCGGTGAGAAGCCCATTCCAGAGTGCAACAAGTTTTCTCGAGCAGTGAATATCTGGTTTCACAGTCGGTAAATTTTTTTCTCAGGTAGTAAATTGCGTGCTCTTTTCGGCCAGACTCATCATGCTTCCCCAGCACACACCCCATTGAATTCTCTAATACCATTAAGTACATGATCAGAGGTCTCCCTTTGAACATAGGCATCAAAATTGGAGGCACTTGAAGATATTATTTTATTTTGTCAAAGGCGGTCTCACAATCGTTATTCCATTTCACTGCTTGATCTTTCTTCAATAATTTGAAGATTGGCTCACAAGTAGCGGTTAGATGGGAAATGAATCTGGCGATGTAGTTTAGACGTCCCAAGAATCCCCTAACCTCCTTCTCAGTGTGAGGAGTTGGAATTTATTGTATGGATTTTACCTTTGCAGGGTCTACTTCAATACCTTTGCCGCTGACAACGAAGCCTAAGATCTTACCGGTTCTTACTCCAAAGGTGCACTTATTCGGGTTCAGCCTTAGTTTATATTTCTTCAGTCTTTCAAACAGCTTCTGCAGGTGGTCAAGGTGTTCCTCTTCAGTTTGAGATATGGCTATCATATCATCAACGTAGACCTCTATCTCGTGATGGATCATATCATGAAATAAAGCTACCATGGCCCGCCGATAGGTTGCCCCGACGTTCTTTAACATAAAGGGCATAACTTTGTAGCAGAAAGTTCCCCACTGCATGACGAAAGTCGTTTTCTCCATGTCCTCAGGTGCCATTTTGATCTAATTGTACCCGGAGAAACCATCCATGAAGGAGAATACCTTGTGTTGTGCGGTGTTGTCAACCAGAACATCAATATGGGGAAGCGGAAAGTCATCCTTGGGGCTCTCCCTATTCAGGTCTCTGTAATCCACACACATACGTATCTTACCGTCCTTCTTAGGTACCGTAATGACATTAGCAACCTATTATGGATAATAAGTAACAACTAAGAATTCGGTGTTGAACTGCTTCATGACTTCAGCCTTGATCTTTTCTGACATCTCTGGCCGCATATGAAGAACCTTCTGTTTCACTGGAGGGTAATCTTCTTTTGTCGGTAGACGATGAACCACGATATCAGTGTCGAGTCTTGGCATGTCTTTGTATGACCGGGAAATGACCCCAACATAGTCATGTAGTTTCTGAATCAACTGCTCCTTGACATTATGTTCCAGATTGGCACCTATCTTGACTTACTTCTTGTCTTCTTCAGTGCCCAATTTTACTGTCTCAACTGGCGCTTCATGGGGCTGTATTTCCCTTTCTTCCTATTGTAACAGTCTGGCAAGTTCCTCTGGTACTTCACAATCTTCCTCACCTTCGTCCTCGGCTTGGTAGATTAGATTTTTAAAGTCATAATTGGCAATAGCAGAACCGTTATCAATGGGATCCAGAGTGGATGTGGATCTGCATTTTGATATGTGAGTGTGTGTAAGAGCATAGCTATTTTTGATAAAGTAAAAAGTAGAAAAGAAAAACAAGGAGCGTAAAATTTGCGTGCAAAACGTCTAATGATTTATTAATGACATATGAAGATGAAGTGATAACCCTCACAGATAGGCCATTGTGCCTCGGGTAAGACACAAGGTTTTAGAGTTTCAATTGTTTAAATATTACATATCCAAAAACTAAAAGACAATTAATCCTGAATAAAAGTAATAGGAATAAAATCTTTGGCCTCCCAATTGTTGAGTCCACCGCTGATAGTTGGGAAGATCCACTTGTCCATGTCACAGTCGCTATCACTGTCCTCCAATGCATTAACCCCATGGTTGCTGATACGTAGTGGCGGTCCCCTAGCGCGAGCACGATGAACGACTCTTTGGGCCTCTGAATTAAAACCCAAACCAAACTTGTCAGATTTGTAGGGAATATCCGGAAGTTGACCCCAGATGGTACATCCACCTTCTTCAACTACTCAGAGAATCCATCTTCAACGGAGGTCTGGTAATCTTCGGAACCTTAGTAGCAGTCTTGGTTACAGCAACTGTCTGTGGAACCTCCTCAAAGTTCTGACAGGGGGTCTCAATGAACTCATCGTCCATCTCAACATACCTGAAAGAGTTCAGGTGGCTCACCATGTACTCCTCCTCGCCATGGACTGTGATAATCTTTTTGTTAACTGGGTACTTCAACATTTAATGCAGAGTAGAAGTAACAACACCAGACCCATGGATCCAGGGGAGACCCAATAAACAGGAGTAAGATGGGTAGATGTCCATTGCGTAGAAAGTAGATTCGAAATTCTGAGTACCAACTTTGATAGGAATGTCCACCTCCCCGTGCACCATTATCTTAGAACCATCGAAGGCCCTCACCAAAATATTATTGGGCTTCAGTGTGAGTCCTTCGTAATCTAATCTGTCTAAAGCGTTCTTGGGTAAGACATTCAACAATGAACCCGTATCTACCAGAACGTGATCCAGGGTAGTGCCCCTGCACTCAATGGAGATATACAGGGCATCATTATGCTTTCTTCCCCGGGACGTCAAATCTGCATCAGAGAAACCTAGTCCATTGTCAGCTGTCAAATAGCGACGCAATTCTCGAATTGATCAGCGGAGGTCTCTTGAGGCACATGGGCCGACTTCAGGAATTTTACCAATGCCTTAGCATGGGCTTCAGAGTATAACAATAGGGCCAACATTGATATTTTTGAAGGGGTCTGCCCCAACTGCTCCACAATGTTGTAGTCACTTTTCTTTATGATCTTTAGTGTTTCTTCCATTTCCTTTTGAGAAGCCTCAAGAATGACTTCTTTATGTGCCTTCATCTGGACAAGCTCAACCATTACCTCTTTTCCCCGAGTCTCGGCTGACTCAGTAGCGGGTATCACAACAGGGATAACAGTAGGAGCAGCAATGGAAGTACTAACAAGAGTGGCAGCAGAAATAATCAAAGGGGTAGCACCAGTCTATGAAGAGATTTCAGGAGAGAAAACTATTCCGCTTCTCGTAAGTTTACTGGTCCCAACGATGTTGTCGATGCCAGGATCAATATCTTTGGCAGCCTTATCTTCAACAACCAATAGGTCTTGCTTGACGCCATGGTAATAGACGTCAGCCCCATAATTCTAGGGAACAACTTTATTAGAGGAATATGGTATCGTCTCAGGAAGAGTGATAATCAAAGGAGAAAACCTAGGAACAGATGTAATCCTGACGGGTCTTTTGGTGGAGACCCTGAGAGGATTATCTAAAATGGTAATTATTGAGACATCTTCACACAATTTTTTTGCAAGGGGAACTTTCTCAAATAGAATTTCTTTGTTAATCATCAGGCGATGGACACCCATCTTTAATGACAAACAACATCTGGTAGAGATATACATAAGTGGCAACCTTCACCACATCCCAAAAATAAAACGGCTCACAACAGACTCTCTTTAACAATCATGAGAGGAATGGATAATTCATCCATAAAGGAAATAAACAGGTTATCGTCGACAACATTGACACCCTGGCCATGTTTGGGCATTGGCGCAATTATTACATTAGGTGTCTCTGGAAGGTCAAAATCGATCTCCTTCGCCTCGATAAGATCATGCACGTTATTTTTTAAAGCCCAATAATTGTTTGTATCATGCCCCAGACTCTCGGAATGATAAGCGCATCGAGCATTTGGGTTGTAGCGGGGAGATGCGGTATTGGGATTCTTGGGAGCTTCCTTTAGAGTTACCAGATTGGACTTCAATAGGTGTGGAAAAACTTGGGACAAGGTCATGTTGATCTGGGTGAACCGTCTTATGGGCACATCCGGCCTACACTAATTATTTCATTGTTGATTCGATATAGGATTAAATATCATAACAACCCCTACTGTCGGACGATGTTCAGTTTTGTTTTGATTCCTCTGACCATAAGCAGCACTGATCTCCTTCTTTCCATTGAAGGGTTTCTTCGTCGTACTTGAGGATGCATCCCTCTGAATCTTGCCACTATTAATACCAGCTTCTACCTGCTCACCAGTTAAGATCAGCTCAGTGAACCCAGCTGAAGAGCTTCCAATCAGATGGTTGAATAATGGACCAGACAACATGCCCAAGAACATATCCACCAGTTCTCTATCAGATAAAGGAGGCTGGACTCTTCCTGCAAGATCCCTCCATTTTTGGGCATAATTTTTGAAACCTTCGCCAGAACCCATAGACATACCTTGCAGTTGTGTACGAGTTAAAGCGAGATCAGCATTATATTGGTACTGCTTGTAAAAAGCAGCAGCCAGGTCTTCCCAATTGCAAATGTTGGTTCCTTCCAACTAATAGAACCAATCCAACTGCGTCCCTGATAAACTTTCCTGGAAGAAATGTACCCATAGGTTCCTATCAACGGTATGGGGTTGAATCTTCCTGACATACGACCTTAAGTGCAGCTTAGGATAGGAGACACCCTCATATTTAGAAAATGTGGGAACTTTGAACTTTGGTGGAATTACCACCCCAAGAACCAAACCCAATTCTTCAAAATCCAGACCAGGTACTCTCTGAATTTCCATGGCATTGAGAAGATCCTTCAGCTGTTTAAATTTGTCATCAGCAAGAGGATATTGTTCTTCAGCATAATCAGTCTCCTCTTCCAGACTGTGATCTCCTTCTTTGGCCTTCTCTTCCTGATTGTCTCCCTCATTTGACGGAGTTGCGAATTCTAGAGCTCGCTTGGCTTGTTCTCTGAACCTCCTTCCCATGTGTAGGACACCCACCGTTTTCTTTGTCTTCTTCTTCTTGTCTTTGATCATGAGAGCCTTCAGGTCCTCTTGTCCTTTAGCCAGAGCCAGGAACATCTGTTGGAATTGAGAATTTTGTGCTTGAACATCCTTTACTGTCTGTTCAATATCCATCTCACTGAAATAAATAGTAGAAAGATAAGGAAACCTGTTGTGAAAAACCTGTTTGTGTTATGATGAATGAAAATGCATATGCAAATGATTTCAAGGAAACTAGGAGATTTAAATTTTTTTAGACAAAAGGAAACAAACATCGTATTAATATGTCCAAGTTAATTACAACATGCCTCTTGGGCTTACAATGGAGGAAATAAACACAAAATAAACTCCTAAGACAAAAAGGTCGAGCACATCCTTTTTGGCACAATGTAGGCGTTCAAACTTCGCTCTTCATGAAGCTGTCTCGTAAGCTCTAAAAATTTCTTTTCACTTGCGTGGAACTGGGCTTTGAAGGTGTCTCGCTCTTCCTTTAGCTGAATCCAATCTTTTTGCAAATCTTCAAGAGAAGTAGGCATGTTAGGATAAAGGACAGTATACAGAACATCTCCTTCAACAACATGCTCCATGATGATAGGTAGGATGGAGGGGTAAGGCATTACGAGACTCTGAGCACGAGTTCATACCCACTTAAGGTAAAGCTCAAGGGGAATAGAATTTTTCTGTCCCAATGTCTTACTATCCACTTTGTTTACCATTC
Source organism: Vicia faba (assembly GCA_948472305.1). Classification (NCBI taxonomy): domain Eukaryota; kingdom Viridiplantae; phylum Streptophyta; class Magnoliopsida; order Fabales; family Fabaceae; genus Vicia; species Vicia faba. The sequence continues at coordinate 1,510,164,651 of OX451738.1, forward strand.
TCCAAGCTCATATGAACCTTTGAAGATAGCCTTGGTCATTGCTCTCGTAGTCGAATACCACGCCTTGGACGAGCGCCTCATGGGGACCATCTCTTCGTGCATACCCAAACTGTTGTAAAGCCAAGTAAGGGTTGTAAGTAATACCTCCTATAATGCCAAGCAGAGGGATATTAGGGAATTCCCTACAATAGTCAGTGATGGTAGTTTCCTCCAGGGTTCGAGAACCCCAATAAATGTTAGAGTGTGTGAGTGATATCATCCTTTGAGACCATGTCAAGCCTTGTTAGTTCTTCAACGTTGATCGAGGTAGGTGCAAAGTAAAGCACCTAGAGAGTAAGGGAATGCAACACAAAAGAGTACCTCTTTTATTCATGGTGCAAGTGTGGAAACAATGTAAAATGTCTCCAAGCAAAGTAGGTCTAGGATTACGAGAGAGGAAAACCTTGATGGTATTCACATCTATGAATTGGTCCGGATTGGGAAATAGAACCAAACCATAGATGGAAGGGACAAGACATCTTCAAAAGCTTGAAAATCCATATCCTCTCAGAATGAACGAGCCTTCTCCAACAGAAACTTAGCTAGGAAACCCTTAACTTCACTTCTTATCTCCCAGTTTGTTATAATGTCGGCTCTCTTCAGATGCAAGGCTTCAGAAATGACTTCAGGCTTTGGAGTCTCCTATAAACCGGTGAATGGTATTTAATCAAGCACAGGAACTCCTAACAGTTGAGTGAACTCTTCTAATGTAGGTACCAACTGATAGTTAGGAAAGGTGAAGCAATGATGCATGGGATCAAAGAATTGGAAGAGTACACACATCACTTCTTCTTGGAAATTTGAGGTAGCCAAGCTGAGAAGTTGACCATATTTCTTGGTGAATGGAGAATCTCCAGGCACCCTTGATGCTAATTCTTGGAGTTGACGATGTGTTTTCACGAAGCTGACTCGGATGGTATTCCTTCGAATGTGATTCATGGCCTACAAAACAAGATAAATTCCTAAATCCTTGAAATGGTTAGTGAGAACACTTATGATTTTATGGTGTTTATGATATTATGTACATGTGAACAAAGCAAACAAACCATATACACTCAAAGCTGACAAGTCCTTAGGTTTAGGCTTGCAATGGGGTTTGAAGGTAAGTACCCTCTTGAAGTTTAGTTGGCTTAACCTGTCCTAGAAAGTAATTGGGTTCTAGGGGGTCTCGATATCACTGACCTTTCTTTTAGGCATTATCTCAGCACAATAAATCTTTTCTTGCGGCCGAGATATCCCAAAAGTCCAATCTCAATGAGTGTAGCATCGAGTATCAACCAATCTTCAGCTTTACACCAAAGTCGCTACTTCCTAATGGCCAAGTTGTTCAATTAAGGTTTTAAGGTCAGTTAGTGCTTCATGACACTGCTCAACGGCCCCGTATTCTCCTCGATTCAACACAAGGGATATTGGTACCAACAAATACATCACACTAACATAGCCATTTCTTCAACCATATCGGTCTACACCGTACAATTTCCACAATCTATTGCTACTTACCTAAAAGGTGCCTCAGATTCGGGTGGAGGATCAATATAAACCCAAACAAGGAGCCATAATGTAAAGCAAGAAAGTCAAACAAGGAAAGCAAGTAAAGGTGATCTAGCCCTAAGGTAACCACACTTTTAAGTAACTCTCCATCAGAGTCGCCAGTTCTGTAATACGGTGGGAGAAATGACTTGGTTGTTTTGCGTTTGATTGAAATTGTTACGGATAGCAAGAGTCGCCACCAACTTTTATCCAATAAGGAAAGGGTGAGAAGAACAGGAAAGACCTTTAGAGATGTTTTCTTGATTTTGGGGGGTAGGTTATGAAAAGATAAAGGTGTTAGCACCCTTTTCATCCATAGTTATCTACGAGCTCTTAGTTTCTTGCTAGATCACTTACTTTGTATGAAAATGTGTTTTGTGGTGTGGGTTTGAAAATATTTTGAAAACGTCTTTGTAATGATTCTCGCCTCTATAAGAATGCGTACAAAGTGTTGGTTTTGAAAAATGTCCAAAGAGGTGTTTGTTGTGGAAGATGTTTTTTGAAAGTGATTTGGAAAAGCGCCTTTGTAATGATTCTCATCTATATAAGAATGCATACAAAGAGTTTTAACTTTTTTGAAAAATGTTTCCGTTGAAGGTGTTGGTGTAAAAATGGTTTTTTAGTTGTGAGCTAGCAAGCAACTATGAGCATCCTACCTACTCAAAAGGTCTTTGTTCTTTTCCTCCTCCTTTATATTTTTCTATCTTACCATTGATTTGGTAAGAAGCTCCATCGTTGGATGTGAAGGGACGGGCGTGGGTCGTTTTTATAGTCATAGAAGGCAACCTATGAGAGGTTTTAGCAATTTCATATAGGGACTAGATCGTTTACCGAAAGCAACATCGAGGGACTACGATCTTTTATCGAGGGTCTTTGCTAAAACGCCCATATTCGAGGGACATGACTATTTTCTGTGGCAACAAGTGAGATTACCCTAGAGGTGCATGTGTGTGAATGGTGTTTTTGATTGCATGCATTTTGTATTTGAATTTTAGGTTGTCTACTTGTTGGTTTTAATCTTACCATACACACCCTATCTTACTAGCAATTATATGAAAAGCGGTAAACTTGCGGAAATTAAAATCCTAAGATATTACATCATTAGGGGGATGGGGATACAATTTGCAAATGGGGATGAAATAGGTGTCTAATTATTACAACCATATCGAATAAGAGGACAATAATGAAGAATATATATATATATATATATATATATATATATATATATATATATATATATATATATATATATATATATATATATATATATATACAATGCAAAAATAGTGTAAAAAGAATAAAAAACTACATTTTGAACTATTATGTGTCGACACATGCTGTTATGCATCGACACATAACTTTTACTTGCCCCTGCCAAATCAAATCAACTCAGTATGAGTCGACGCATAATGGGATGTTTCGACTCATTTCCTGCTTGTGTCGACACATACGCGTTTTGTATCTACCCATACACCTTCCATCCTTCTGTTTTGGGACCTGGATAGCAGTATGAGTCGATGCATAAGGCCATGTGTCGACTCATACCCCGTTTTGTCACTAGAGTGATTTGACCCATGTGGGTATGTGTCGACTCATACTACAATTTTTTGCCTCTACCACCACTCTTTTGCATGTATCAGTCAGTTTTCAACATATAAATTGTTGTACCCCAAAATTTGTCCTCTCATATTTCTCAAAACATTGCAAGAATAATCTCCATGTGGCTCAAGATTGCTCAAGAGTTGGACAGTCAAATCATCTCCTAAGGCAGTCAACCTCAAATTAGGGTTTTGTGTTGCATCAAGGTCCTTGCATCAAAATGACCTCAAGTTCTCCCCAATGTCCTAATATGTTCTCAAGATCATCCATGTCAAATTTCAAGCCTTGCAGAGGAAGTTTGGTCAGTCAATTGCTCAAAGGGTCCAAAAATCGACTATGCAAGGGCAAAAGTCAACTGTGACCTACAAATAGTCAAACCTCAAGATTTTTTGTCAACATTCTTATTTTGAAGGATATTTCATCATTTTATCAAGGTTTTATCATGATTCATCAAGGAATACTCAAAATTCATCAAGACTCAAAAGTTGCTAAATTAGGGTTTTGCAGGAAAAGTCAACTCAACTTTGACCAAGCATAAATTTCTCATACTTTATGAGAAATGACCCATAAAAATCTCATTTTGTAGAGGATGCAATTTCCTACAATCCATATTCATACCCCAAGATCAAGAAATGCACTCACAAAAAGTTACAAATTTGGACATTATAGGTCATTTTTGAAAGTCAACAAAAACACCTTTTTATCCAAAGCTTATAACTTGAGCATGGAATATCAAAATGAGATGATACCGAAAGGGTTGGTTACAGGACATCTCAAGCGTTCTAAAAAGTCCAAGAACACTTCCAAAAGTTCAAAATTGAAGAAGTTATGTATTGTTGAAGTTGGGCATTTTTGCAAAATTGCCAAAAGTCAACTATCCCCAAAACTTCAAATTTTGTCCAATGGGCCCATTCTTTTCCACTTGATTTGATCTTGTCACACTACACACGTGTCCTATCTTCAGCCTTGGGATCATATTTCTTTTTTATTATTTTATTTGATTTTTTATTGAATTATTTCATTTTTAATCAAATTAAATCCAAATATTGATTACTTAGGATCTTTTTGATTGTTATAGGTCTTAATTATCATCATGGTCAGCATCAAATTCGTATCTCACCATATCATGAACAAAAAGATGGATTTTGGACAAAATTGGAAGGTTATTAATGGTGAATCAAATCAAATCTTCAAACATCAATGTGCAAGGATTCAAGACCTATTATTTGACCTAATACATTGCTCATTACATATACAATGAAAAGGCACACGAATTAGAGGTTAGAGGTTGCAAGAACACCAAAAGCAAACTTGAAAAAAAATTGGCAAAAAGCTTGAAACTGAAATCGTGCATAGAGGCAGTTTCAACACCAAAACTCAACGTGAATCAATTGCTGGACCATCCTTGAAGCAGAACCAACCCAGAATCAATTTCCATACGCGCCCTAAAGCCCTGTAAGTCTCTTTGAAAACCGCTTTTCATTTGAAATTGCAACTCCATGTTCTTGCATTTTTTTGACAAAATCTTTGCATATTCATGATCCTTGTTCAATTTGCAAGCTTTCTGCATTAGCCAATTGTATTTATATGACCTATAACCCCCTAGACGAATCTAGGGTTCGTGGTTTTTGTATTTTTGGTATTTCGTTTTCAGGCGAAATCAGGGCAATTAATGGACATGGATGTAATCAGTGGAGGAAGACGAACATGACCATGGTCTTGGATTATGTTTTCATAGCCTAGAACTAATTATAGGACAGACATAGGGATTTAGCTGCGGATATAAATCCACAGGTAAATATCCAGGTTTCAACAAAGAAGATGATGATGCGTCCCCCTCCCATTCGCTGATTCAAACATTCACGCGTTTTTGTTTTTAATTCTGGCATATTAATTGTTTTTCCCTTATATTAATTATTGTCCATTATAATAACAAATGAAGCGTGTTGGTGCAGTGGTAGTGGCGTGTGTTTAGTGGCTAACAAGACCTGGGTTCGAATCCCAGGTCCCCCCATGCATTTGTATTTTTTCTCTTCAGGAATTCCAGCGCAACTCCAAGCATGTGATGTACCATGGTCTTCAAATCTCAAAGCGCCAGATGGCCCCCAGGCCAGATCTGGTGGTCCAGAGGGGATGCCCACCATACTCCCTAGTCAACGTGTCACATGGGATGCATGAAAGTCAGCCAGGCCAAGTCAAATGGGCCATCAAATTGCAATTCTCACTCCTTTTCCAGGCCCACACCCCCTAAGTCATTCTATTTCTTTATTTCTATTTATTTTATTTATTTGTTTGATTTATTATTTTATTAATCACTGTGATCGGTGGATCTGGAACTGACTGTTTAACGCTGGTTCGCGAAATGTCGCGGAAGCAAGAGTCGCCACCGTCTTTTATTTTCTCCAAATAGAAAGGACAAAAGCACAGAAAAATTCCTTAAAGAGATTGCTCTCGGTTCGGGAGGTAGGTTATAGAAAGGGAAGGTGTTAGCACCCTTTCTATCCATGGTTATCCATGGGCTCTTAGATACTTGCTCAATGTGTTTTCAAAATTATTTGTTTGCTTTTCAACTGTGGGTTTAAAAGTTTCTTTGAAAAATTTCAGTTCGACTCGTACGTCAGAGTGTTTGAAAAATTTGCTTTGAAAGCTTTTGAAAAGTGTCAGTGTGAAAAGATTTTCATTTGTTTTGAAGTTAGAGCAAGTATCCTTGAGAACCTACCTACCCTAAGGAATTCGTCTGTGTAAATGTCCTTTAAAGTAGTGCCATCCCACCATTGAGAGGTAGGTAGCACCACCGTTGGAGGTGTTCGGGTCAATTCGAGTTTGGAGGGACATGATGATCACCAGAGCAATAGGAAGACACCTTAGAAGCTACCCTCATGCCAGGTTCCCGGATCATGAGGACTTACTAAGACATCCTCTACTCGACGATCACCTTTCGAGGCAAGGCAACAGTGAGGCGTACCCTAGGGGTGGTGTGTGCGATTCGTGTGTGGTTTTCATTTGCATTTGTCTTGTCATGTTTGTTGTGATCTACGCTTGATTTTATTTTAAGTCCATACATTCTTTCATGCTTTTGTTAACAATTATAAAGTTTGCGGGAAAATAAATCTAAGGCTATTACAAAGGCGCGGGTCCACATCGCCAAAATTAAACCGGACCCGATTTGACAGAAAGATAAATAAAGCAAAGTAAATAGTGCGAAAAGTTAAATTGTTACAATGCTTCGGGAGAGGTACATAATTAATTAAACGACATAAAATAAAATACGCGACATTAAATGAATTACGAACATGGGCGTTGGACCCTTTTGCAAACAATTAAAATTAATGAGGAATTAAAATTTAAAAGAAAATGTTTTTTTTTAGTATTTTATGTTTTTTTAAGATTTAAAAGAAAAAGAATTTATTAGAATAAAAATTGAAATGTAAACCCTAATTCTAGTGTTTTTTAGATTTATTATGAAAATATTAAAATTTTAACTAATTTAAACCTAAGTTAATTTACATGCATTTTTTAATTTATGAAAATAAATAAAATAAATATTATTATTAAAAAAGGGAAATTAAAAAGGAATAAAATTAACAATTAAACCTAAATTCTATATTTTTGCATTTTTTGTTATTAAAAGAAATTAAAATTGTAGCCTAATTAAACTAAATAATTACATGTTAACTCATTTATGAAAATAATTCAATTAAATATTTATTACATTTTTCATCTTTTCTGATTTTTTTTATGAAGTTTTTGTATTTTGTTAAAAAATAATTAATTAAATAAACAATAATTAAAATAAAAATAACAATTAAAACAAGAATAAAAAATAAATAAAAGAATAGTGAAGGCAAACCAGGGGGGGGGGGGGGGGGGTAGCCCCAAATTGGAGGTACAGGCCTGGAATGCTGGCCCATTAACGCTGGCCTCGTTGGACTTTTCTTAATCATGTATGATGCGTTGACTGGCGCATAGGATGTTCTTCAATCTTGGCCTTTGATCTGGATGTTCTTGGATGCGTGTATGGTCTGATCTGGAGGTGTATGGTGAGTCTTAGGATTATGCCTGCATGGGAATTATTATAGCAAAATAATGTGGAAATTGTCCAGACCTGGGACTTGAACCCAGGTCATGAGGGTCACAAACACGTACACCTGCCAGCTGAGCTACAACGCTTCAATTATCATATTACAATAAGTAAATAACAAAAAGAAAACACAAACGCGTTAGTGGTTAAGCGCGCCAGTTTTCAAACTGGCCTATCGTTGATGGACAACACATCGTCTTCCTCGTGTTATTATTTTTTTCTTCTGAAACACAAGCATATGGCAACGGTTTTAACGCGTTGCTGTAGACAACCTACAAGAAAATAACGATTAGATGCTGGGTGTATATAAATTGATCGCGAAGGTCAAGATCTCTTCGTCCAGATGCGTTGATTGCAATGGTGGTACTGGGATGGTCTAATTTTGCTTGTATTAAGAATCCCTAATTTGAAGCTCAGGAAACCCTAACATTCAAACATGGCAGATTCGTATATATGGCACAAAAATGCAATTGAATGTGTTGGTTAGCATCAAAACATCATTATGAGCATGAATCAATAAAGAAATTTCACAAATAACGCTTAAATCATGATGTTCGAATGGCAATTTTCTTCTGTACAGTTTGAGATTGTCTTACCAATTCTTGAAGCTTTAGTTGATATTAGGGATTGGAATGTATTCAGGAGACCACAAGGAAACTATTGAGACAAGAATGGAGGCTTGAATCGACCTCTAGAGTTGATTTCAGAATTTGAGTTTTCAAGCAATTTTTCAAGTTTGTGATAGTTTCTTATGCGCAGCTTTTTAGTCTAATGCCATTAGGTTTAGGTTCAGGCCTTTGTAGTGAATGTATTAGGTCAAGAAAATTGGATCAAATCTCTCATAATCATGGCTTTTGAATATTTGATTTCTTCATATCTTTTTCATATCTTTTTCAAGTATTCTTTGTGTCAATTAGGCTCCAATCACACCAATTCTTTCCATAATTGAACAAGCACGAAATATTGAGTCCAAATCATGCATAAAAAGATTGGTTTTGTTAGGTTAGATATTTTTCATGTATTTAAATAATTTAAATGAATTAATATTAATATAAATTCAAATAAATAAATAAAAATTGAGAAAATACTTCCCTTTGGGCCAAGTGGTCGTGCATAGGCTTAGAATGATGAATCATGGAAGAAAAATGGGCCCATTTGCATTTTTAGGTCATTTGGATCAAAGTTGACTTTTCAAAATTTCCAAAAATTTCCCAACTTCCACAAGGCATAACTTGCTCAATTTTTAAGATTTTCACATGTTCTTGGACATTTTGGAAAGGTCTTTGAGTCCTCTAACCAATGTCTTTGGTCCCATGTCATTTTGATTTACCAATCTCAAGTTATGGCCTTTGACTTAAAGTCCCTTTTTGTTGACTTTTGAAAATGGCCTATAATGTTGAAATTGATAACTTTTTGTGAGAGCATTTCTTGGACTTGGAATATGAAGATGAGTTATAGGAAATGTCTTCCTCTTCAAAATGAGCTTTGGATGGAATTTTTCTGATAATCCATGTGAAAGTTATGCCCTGGTCAATTTCAGTTGACTTTTTCAGCTGTCCAAATAAAGTAACTTTTGTATCTTTGATGATTTCTGAGCCAAATTTTGAGAATCATGATCAAGCATTGATCAAATGATGTTTGTGGCTTCAAAATGATATGTTGACCAAAAATTTGAACTTTTGACTGTCAAATGACCATTTTGCCCCTACAGTTGACTGTAGTGCAATCTAGGGTTTTGACTGTGCAATTTTGAGCTGAATGCCTTGAAACTTGATATGAGGATACTTGACCATCTTTGTAGGCATGTGAGACTTGATTGGGCCTTTGAAAACTTCATTTTCTTGATCAGAACACAAACCCTAGTTTTGACTGTATAGGAGACAGTTGAGCTGCACAACCCTTGGGGAATTTTGTGACTTGGCTTGGCAATTTCCTGAAGAATATGGGAGGGCAAATTTTGGGGTACAACAGTTGCCCCTGTTCAATCTTCTTAGACCTGAGGATGCAGATTGGCTGACGTGCCTTTCGTAATCCGAGGGTGGAAGATGATTGAACACTAGAGTGCCCAGAAATTTGCGCTCACATAGTAGCAGTGATGATGGGGGAATGGGCTTATAGATGCCAGTTGGAGATTGCTGGATAGGATGATGGGCTTATAGATGCCATCTGAATGTTGATTGCGGGGGAGATTCCTTAGCGAGAACCTGCATACCTGCAAAACAGAAAAATGAGTACCTGACACGTTGCAGGAGCTGATTTTAGATGCTTGGTATAGATGTATCCTGACTGGTTACAGGAGCTGAATCTGGAGCTTCAAACGCTGATGAATGAACCAGAGATGGTTACTGCCTTAGCATGAATGGTAAGGGAACCTTGGGCGACTTTAACTTCAACAACGCTCGTTGAGAAAAATCTTGATGGGGAATCGCCTCACTCGCCGTTGGAGAGGGAATCATAGGAAAAGGAATTGTCACCTCACACACCGTCGGAGAGAGAAACATAAGAGACTATTACCTCACACTCATCGTCGGAGAGGGAATCATCTGAAAAGGACTTACTATCTCACACACCGTCGGAGAGGGAACCATGGGAGACTATCACCTCACACTCATCGTCGGAGAGGGAAACATCTGAAAAAGGAATTACCACCTCACGCACTTGTCGGAGAGGGGACCATAAGAGACTATCACCTCACACTCATCGTCGGAGAGGGAAACATCTGAAGAAGGAATTACCACCTCACGCACTTGCCGGAGAGGGGACCGTAGGAGATTATCACCTCACACTCATCGTCGGAGAGGGAAACATCTGAAGAAGGAATTACCACCTCACGCACTTGTCGGAGAGGGGACCATCACTTTTGCTGAGTCTTTGTCAGAAAAATCTGTTGGGGGTCGATTTAGCTGGACTAGCGAAGGCTTCGAAATATGTTTGAGCATTTTAACTGCATCTTTCCTGAAAGGTAAAGGTCAGTCATATGCAATACATGATATGGATCACGCGATGATGTTCTCAACATAAATGAGATTTGTATGATATGATGCGTCCATGCATGCTATGATGATGTATGTGATGTTTTATGGATGCTTTCATATAGGAATGTAAATCCTTGACGGGTGCCGGGAAGTCATATCCTGGGCTGATGTTGGAGAATAAGCTTTTGCTTCCGCTGGGGATAATAGTTGCAAGAATACCGGTAGGAGAAGATGACTCCGTTGCAGAATAAACTTGGCAAATGGATGATTCTGTGGGGAGACAAGATACTCTGACGACCATGCTGGGAAGCAATACTCTGTGGGGATAGAGATGCTTTGCTGGGAAGCAATACTCTGTGGGAAGAGGGATGCCTTGCTGGGTTGTTGATAACTTGTTGAGAATATCCTTGTTGTATTGGAAGTGTTGCTAGACTTCACTGGGGATAAAAGAATTTCGTCGAGAACGCTCTTTCCGTGGCTTTTGGCTGAGGATAACCCAGTTATATCCTATTGAGGAAATAACTCTTTGAATAAAGCCGGACGACGCGTTCGTGCTCTGATAGGGGATAAGCTTCCAGAATATACTGGGGATAAGCTTACTGCTTGGGGATATGAATTCCAACTTTGCTGGTGAAGCTGGATTGGACTCTTCTGGGGAAGTTTTTGATATGCTGGGGAAGTAATCCCTTTTGAATGTTATGCCGCCGGGGAACAATCTTTAGACCAAGACTGCCGGGGATGCTTGTTAATAATATATGCTGCTGGGGAAGTATTGAGATCTACTGGAGGATACTCAATTTCCTTGATATTTGATGATTGCTTGGAGAGGAATGTACTGTTTTGCTGGACCACTCTCTGGGGGATTCAGATATGTTGGTCATGTTCTTTAGCTGAACCTACCTTGGTACCATTGGAGGATAGAACAATTAGACTGCTCAGACAACTCTTTTATTGCCCCTGTTTCTAGTGTCACCTGCAATTAATTCCTTTGTTTCGTATGCAAATATTTATGAGTTAGCAAATTATTGTCAATGCATATATCACAAATTGAACCTTGGACGTTCTTCGCAAAACAAAACAGAAAAAGAAAAATACTTGGCACGTTTAACTGAAAATATATTTGTATTGATTTTGAATAGCCTGAAAATAGGCATTTTGTGTACAGGAGGCTGACGTCCTAGTAAGAGGAACGCCGCCGAATGAGAGAGTTTATACAAGTTTTGTACAAAAGAAAATAGACAGCTGTGTGAAATATGAATGATCCACTGGGTTTCAACTCTGCTATTGCCTTTATAACTCTGAGCGTCTCATCACTTGATGACCTTGGTTGAAGGTGAAGCTGACTGATCGATGCCGTCTGAGCTTGATGTAGATACCGGATTCTGGATGCAAAGTGATCAACGAGACATAGTATTACGCTTTATCCCTAATTTTTGCCTGGACCGCCCTTTCGGGTTTTCAGTCCACCGGGATACCCATTTTTGCCCAAGCCGCCTTTTCAGGTTTTCGACTTGCCGGGTGTACAAATTTTTTCATTTTCATCCCTTCATTTTGCCCGAACCCTTTTGGTTCGACGGGAAGCCCTAATTTTTGCCTAGGCATGTCAGCCTAGCGGGTCTTTTTTCATGCGTAGTATTTTTTAACTATGTCTGCATTGGCGGGGTGAGGAAGGTCGTCACCATCCATGTTGGTTAAGATCATTGCTCCTCCTGAGAACACATGCTTAACTACAAATGGCCCTTCGTACGTAGGGGTCTATTTGCCCCTTGGATCACTCTGAGGAAGGATGATTCTCTTGATCACCAGATCCCCAACTTGATATTCCTGTGGTCTGACCTTTTTGTTAAATGCCCTGATCATCCATTTCTGATACGTCTGACCATGACAGATAGCAGCAAGTCTCTTTTCGTCAATGAGGTTGAGCTGATCAAGTCGTGTCTGGATCCAATCATCTTCGTTCAGATTTGCATCCTTCATTATCCGGAGAGAGGGAATCTGTACTTCGATCGGCAAGACTGCCTCCATGCCATAAACCAGAGAGAAAGGAGTTGCCCCGGTTGACGTCCTAGCTGAGGTATGGTACCCATGCAGAGCGAACGGTAACATCTCGTGCCAATCCTTGTAGGTCACTGTCATTTTCTGCACGATCTTCTTGATGTTCTTGTTAGCTGCTTCTACAGCCCCATTCATCTTCGGTCTGTAAGGAGAAGAATTGTGGTGCTGTATTTTGAACGGTTCGCAGAGCTCAGCGATCATCTTGTTGTTTAGATTGGTACCGTTGTCTGTAATAATCCGCTCAGGGACGCCGTACCGACAAATCAGGTTGTGCCGAATGAACCGTGCCACGACAGTCTTGGTTACCGTAGCATAGGATGCTGCTTCAACCCACTTCGTAAAATAGTCAATCGCCACTAGGATGAAGCGATGTCCGTTGGATGCCGTAGGTTTTATCTCGCCGATCATGTCTATGCCCCACATTGCAAACGGCCAAGGCGCAGTCAGAACATTCAGGGGAACCGGAGGAACATGCACCTTATCTGCATAGATCTGGCACTTGTGGCATGTCCTGGAGTGTTGGTAACAGTCAGCTTCCATTGTGGACCAGTAATATCCTGCCCGTAGGATCTTCTTAGCCATAGTGTGTCCACTGGAATGCGTACCAAAGGTCCCTTCGTGTAGCTCTTCCATGATCCTTTCTGCTTCAGTCTTATCCACACAACGCAGTAAGGTTGAATCATGGTTTCGCTTGTACAAGATGCCGTTGCTTAGGAAGAAATTGGACGCAAACCTCCTCAGGAACTTCTTATCATTGACAGAGGCACCTTCAGGGTATTCCTGAGCTTCCAGATATCTCTTCACTTCGTGGTACCAAGGCTTCTCAGTTACCAATTCAGTTTCGAGATCACAACAGTACGCCGGTTCGTCCAATTTCCAGATGATGATCCGGGGAGCTTCATTATCCCATTTGACTTTGAACATTGAAGACATTGTAGCTAACGCGTCCGCTAACTGATTCTCTTCTCTTGGAAAGTGCTCAAAGGTTATTTCCGTGAAGTGGGGAATCAGGGTCAACACACATTCTCTATAAGGAATCAAGTTTGGATGTTTCGTATCCCACTCTCCTTTAATCTGATTGATCACGAGAGCGGAATCTCCGAAGACACTTAGAAATTTGATCCTTAGGTCGATCGCTGCTTGAAGACCCATGATACACGCCTCATACTCCGCCATGTTGTTGGTACAGTTGAAACACAGCCGGGCAGTGAGTGGAGTATGAGTACCTTGTGGAGATATGATTATGGCGCCGATACCATTTCCCAAAGCATTGGAGGCTCCGTCAAAGTGCATAGACCATCGAGATCCTGGTTCAGGTCCTTCATCCGGTCCAGGTACTTCACAATCTGTTACTATCATAATGCTTTCATCCGGAAACTCGAAGTTCATTGATTGGTAGTCATCTACAGCTTGATGAGCTAAGTGGTCTGCCAATACACTCCCTTTGATGGCTTTCTGGGTCGTGTACTGAATGTCGTATTCTGTCAAGATCATTTGCCATCTTGCAATCCTCCCAGACAGAGCAGGCTTTTCGAATATGTACTTTATAGGATCCATCTTTGAGATCAACAAGGTAGTGTGAGTCAGCATATACTGTCTCAGCCGGCGAGCAGCCCATACCAAAGCGCAGCAAGTTTTCTCAAGCAGTGAGTATCGGGTCTCACAGTCGGTAAACTTTTTGCTAAGGTAATAAATGGCATGCTCTTTTCGGCCAGACTCGTCATGCTGCCCCAGCACACACCCCATCGAGTTGTCAAGCACTGTCAGATATAGGATCAGAGGTCTCCCTTCAACCGGTGGCATAAGGATAGGTGGTTCTTGGAGATACTCTTTGATTCTGTCGAAGGCAGCCTGACATTCATCATTCCAACGTACTACCTGATCTTTCTTCAGCAGCTTGAAGATTGGCTCACAGGTAGCAGTCAGATGAGATATGAATCGAGCAATGTAATTCAGGCGTCCTAAAAAGCCTCTGACTTCCTTCTCTGTCCTAGGAACTGGCATCTCTTGAATAGCTTTGACCTTAGCAGGGTCCACTTGAATTCCCTTGTCACTAACCACGAAGCCTAGCAACTTCCCAGATCTTACCCCGAAGGTGCACTTGTTCGGGTTCAATCTCAGTTTGTACAGTTTCAATCGGTCAAACAACTTCTGTAGATGATCTAGATGCTCTTCCTCAGTTTGGGACCTAGCGATCATGTCGTCCACATACACTTCTATCTCATGATGGATCATGTCATGAAATAAGGCAACCATGGCACGTTGGTAGGTTGCCCCAGCGTTCTTTAATCCAAATGGCATGACCTTGTAACAGAAGGTGCCCCACTGAGTGACAAATGTAGTCTTTTCCATGTCTTCAGGTGCCATCTTAATCTGATTGTAACCTGAAAAGCCATCCATGAAAGAGAATACTTTGTGTTGAGCTGTATTATCCATAAGGACATCAATGTGAGGTAAGGGGAAGTCATCCTTGGGGCTGGCCCTGTTCAGATCCCTATAATCGACACACATTCTGACCTTACCGTCCTTCTTAGGTACCGGCACCACATTAGCAACCCACTGCGGGTAAGAAGTTACTGCAAGGAACCCGACATCAAACTGTTTCATGACCTCGGCCTTAATCTTCTCTGACATCTCTGGACGCATCCGCCGGACCTTTTGCTTAACTGGAGGGCAGTCTTCCTTAGTCGGCAAGTGATGGACGACAATATCGGTATCCAAACCGGGCATGTCTTCGTAGGACCAGGCAAAGATCTCCATATAATCATGCAGCATCTTGGTTAACCGTTGCTTCACGCTGAGCTCTAGGTTGGCACCAATCTTTACCTCTCTCCTGTCTGCCTCAGTACCCAGGTTTATGATCTCCACTGGCTCTTCATGGGGTTGAATTGCCCTCTCTTCCTGAAGTAACAGTCTTGCAAGCTCGCCAGGCACTTCGCAATCATCTTCACCTTCGTCTTCGGCTAAGTTGATCGGATTTTCGAAGTCATAATTGGCAATAGCAGAGTTGTTATCAGTAAGATCCAGAGTGGATTGGAACCTGTATGAGTGAGTGTGTGTGTAAATACAGCTGTTTTGAAAATTATGTAAAGGAAAGGAAAGACAGAAAAGGAACACAATATTTGCAATGCGAAAAATACGTCCAAGATTTTCATTCATGATGTATAAAATGACAGTTTGTATGCCCTCACAAATAGAACCACGGTGCCTCGGGTAAGACACCGGGCCATAGAGTTTATCATTGTTTATTACAAAATAACAAAACATAGGAATTCATTACTGCGTCACAAAGGTAACAGGGGTATGGTCCTTTGCACTCCAATTGTTCAATCCGTCTTCGGCCGTCGGATAGATCCAGCTGTTGAATTCGGCTTCGTCCACTTCATGATCTTCCCCAACAGCATTCACTTCTGAGCTTTTAATAAATACCGGAGGTCTTCCGATCTTTGCTTTCCTCATAACTCTCTGACCTTCTGAGGTAAAACCCAGCCCAAGTTTATCAGTCTTCTGAGTGAAGTCTGGAAGTCTGCCCCAGTCGGCACATTCACCCTTCTGCACCACAGCCCTGGCATCCTTCAGGGAAGCCATCTTCAAAGGACCACTTGCTTCTGTTGTTTCTGCTGCAATTGGAAACACCTCCTCGAAATGCTGAAAGGGGGTCTCAATGAACTCTCCATCCATCTCAATGTATCTGAAAGAGTTTAGGTGACTCACCATATATTCTTCCTCTCCTTGCACAGTGACAATCTTCCCTCTGACGGGGTACTTCAGCTTTTGATGCAAGGTAGAGGTCACTGCCCCAGCCTTATGTATCCAGGGTCGACCCAGCAGACAAGAGTAAGATGGACGGATATCCATCACATAAAAAGTGGAGTCGAACACCTGAGAGCCCACACGAATCGGAATGTCAACCTCTCCATGGACCATCCTCTTTGAACCATCAAAGGCCCTGACGATGATGTTGCTGGGTTTCAATTCCAGGCCTTCACAATCTAGACGATCCAGAGCTTTCTTGGGTAGCACATTCAAAGATGACCCAATATCAACCAACACATGTGCCAAGGTGGTGCCCCTGCATTCAATTGAGACGTGCAGAGCATCATTATGATCTCTCCCCTTTGCGGTCAAGTCAGCGTCTGAGAAACCCAAGCCATTATCTGCCGTTAGACTTGCCACGCAATCAGTGAACTGGACTGCAGAAGTTTCATGTGGCACATGGGCCGTCTTGAGGAACGAGATTAGGGCCTTTGCATGGGCCTCGGAGCACAGCAGTAAAGAGAGCATGGAGATCTTGGAGGGCGTATGCCCCAGCTGTTCCACAACATTAAAATCGCTCTTCTTTATAATCTTCAGAATCTCCTCCATCTCTTGTGGGGAGGCCTCAGCAGCTATGGGTATGGGTGCCTCCATCTGGGCAGGCTCAACTTCAATTCCCTTGCCCCGAGTATTGGATGACTCGGCAGCAGGAGAAACAATCGGATTAGCAGCAGGAACAACAACTTGATCAGCAACAGGCATAGGTGTACTTGTAGGAATTATCAGGAGCGGTCTTCGGGCAGCAGGCGGTGCAATGTCAGGCGAGAAGAGCCTGCCATTGCGGGTAACTTTGGCTGGGCCAGTGATGTCATAGATGCTGGCGCCAGCGTTGAGCTCTTGTTTGATCCCGTTTATATATACATCTGCCCCATAGTGCCAAGGGACAGCTTTATCGGATACATAGGGCAGGGGCCCTGGAACAGTGATAATAACGGGTGCAACGGTCATAATTTGAGTGGGCTTCTTCGGGAGAGCCGGGATTGGGTTATTGAAAATAGTCACTACAGAAACTTCTTCCATTGGAACCAACCGAACAGCAGACTTCTTGAATAGAATCTCCTTGCTATCCATTAAGCTTTGGATGCCTAACTTTAGCAAGGGACAACCAGATGGGGACACAGCACAGAATAGGCAACCCTCACTACAACCCGGAAATAAACCGGCCTGCAGTAGGTTCTTTTTGACGATCTTTAGAGGAGTGGCTAGATCATCCACAGAAACAGCGTAAACGTCTTCATCAACAACATTTACCCCGTGCTGAGGCATAGGGGCAGTAACTACATTCGGCTTTGCAGGCGCTTCGAATTGTATCTCCTTTGCATCGATAAGGTCCTGCACCTTATTCTTTAACGCCCAACAGTCATCAGTAGAGTGCCCCGGACTTTCCGAATGGTAAGCACAACGAGCATTCGGGTTGTACTTGGGAGATGTTGTATTTGGGAACTTCGGGGCCTCCCTGACAGTCACCAAATTGGTTGCGAGCAACTGTGGCAGGATCTGTGATAAGGTCACGTTTAACCGGGTAAACTCCCTCCGGGGTCTTTCAGCCCTTTGAGCATTGTTTGGCCGAGGAGCGGCAGCAGGCTTAGCAATCATCACCGCGCTGACAGATTGGCGGTGCTCAGGTCTCTCTGATTTCCTAGAACCATACACGGCACTGGACTCCTTCTTGAATGGTTTCTTTTCCGAACTAGAGGATGCACCTTTCGCAATCTTCCCAGATTTCAGCCCGGCCTCAATTCTCTCTCCAGTCAAGATCAAATCAGTGAAACCAGCAGAAGAGTTCCCAATGAGATGGTTGAAGAATGGCCCAGATAGGGTCCCCAAGAACATGTCAACCAGCTCCCGATCAGTCAATGGTGGCTGCACCCTGCCAGCCAGGTCTCTCCACTTCTGAGCGTACTCCTTAAAACCTTCGCTTGCACCTAACGCCATACCCTGGAGTTGGGTACGTGTGGGGGCAAGGTCGGCATTATACTGGTACTGCTTGTAGAAAGCAGTAGCCAACTCCTCCCAGTTACGAACTTTGGTCCCATCCAGCTGATAGAACCATTCGAGATGAGTCCCTGAAAGACTCTCCTGGAAGAAGTGGATCCATAAATTCTTATCCGCAGAGTACGGCTGAATTTTCCGAACATAGGACCTCAAGTGCAGCTTGGGACAAGACGCCCCGTCATATTTGGAGAAGGATGGTGCTTTGAACTTATGCGGGATAATCACACCAGTCGACAAACCCAGATCTCCGAAATCCAGCCCAGGTGCCTGTTGCACCTCCATAGCCTTCAACCTGTCCTCCAGTTGCTTGTACCTGTCGTCGGCAGGAGGGTACTGCTCTTCATCAAAATCGGTCTCGTTGTCGGAGACCACCGGACTAGGGACCTTGACTTCTGCCTGAGAAGGACTCTTGCCAACAGAAGAACCAGCCTCTTCATGTTGTAGAGTGTTGCCAAACCTTCGGCCCGAGTTAAACAGAACAGTTCTTCTCTTCTTCTTCTTCTCCTTCTTCAGGAGCATAGCCTTTAGTTCTTCTTGGCCCTTAGCCAGACCCTTGATTAGTTCTTGGAATTGTGCATTCTGCACCTGGAGAGCCTTGATTGATGTCTCTGTAGATTCAGATCCGGGATTCATGATGCTGAAATAAACAGCGAAGAACTGTAAGCAACCTGAAAAGAGAAAAACCTGCTATGCACATGATGTATGAAATGCGTATGGATTATGTTTTCAAAGACAATCGGGAATCAACTTCGTAAACAAAAGAGAACACACTTCATTAGATTCAACTTTGTAACTAAAATTATTCAACAAGTTGCCCATAGGCGTTACATGAAAGGAAATACTGGAAAGGAAATAAAACTGTAAAGGCACATCTGGAGCTCCTTATTGATCCCATGGTCTCCTCTTCTCAGTACGGATGTATGCATTCAGAGCTCTCTCATTCTCCAACTGCTTTGTCAGCTTCTGGATCTTTGATTCCTGCTCGTTGAACTTTTCCCGGTAAGAATCCCGTTCTTCTTGCAGTTGCGACCAAGATCTCTTCAATGTCTCATAATCAGTAGGTATCTGAGGAGGAAGGACAGTTGGAGGAACACCATCTTTGTCAGGACATTCAAGAATGACGGGTCTGACAGCTTCATACGGCATACCTAACTTCTGAGCACGGATGCGGACCCATTTGTAGTAGGCTTCCATAGGCAAAGAAGTCTTTGGCCCTAGCTCTTGTGGGTCAGCTTTATGAACCTTGTCCCAAGCCTTGATGAACCTACGACGCAACTCGTCACTATCCACCTGAAACTCGAAACTGATGTGAGGCACCAACATCTCATGGGGGCCTGCTCTTCTTGCTCTTCCAAACTGACGGAGTGCTAGACATGGATTGTAAGAGATCCCTCCTTGAGTACCAATCAGAGGAACATTAGGATACTCCCGCATCGATCAATAATAGCTATCTCATCCAAACCTCTGCAAGTCCAAATGATGTCTTTATCGGTGAGAGACATTAACCTATGAGCCCAACCTCTTCCTTCTTGGTTCTTCAGCACGAACTTAGGGAGGTGCGAAATAAACCACCTCACCAACAAAGGGATACAACACCATAGGGTTCCTCGTCTTCGGGTAGTACGGGCATGAAGTTGTTGCAAGATGTCACCCAAGAGAGTGGGCACTGGATTCTGAGACATAAAGATCCTTATGGCAATGACATTGATGAAGTTGTCAGGATTAGGAAACAGGACTAACCCATAGATTAGGAGAGCCAAGATGTCTTCATATGCCCTAAAGTCCAGGTCATTCCAGAAATTATTAGCCTTACCAATCAGAAACTTGGCCAAGAAACCCTTAACTCCGCTTCTAGTTACCCAGTTGTCTGTTACCTCTTGATGGGTCAAAGGAAGAGCTGCAGCCACATCCTCAAGCCTGAGGGTCTTTTCCCAACCAGTAAAGGGAGCCTGATCCAAGATAGGGATACCAAGCAGATTAGAGAACTCTTCCAGGGTAGGGACCAGCTGGAAGTCTTGAAAGGTGAAGCACTGGTACTGAGGGTCATAGAACTGGGTCAGAACACTCATCAACTGTTGATCCCGCTTTGCAGTGACTAAACTGAGAAGAGAACCATGCCTCTGAATGAAGGAAGTGGTGTTTGGAATTCTGCTAACCAATTCATCAAGCAACTCAGGTGAACGAACAAAGTTGAACCGGATAGTATTCCTTCGCACAGGCATCATAATGTCCTACAAAACAGAGCAAAGATGAAACCCTCTTGTCTTTGAAATGGCCAGTTCTTATGCAGGATGCATGCAATGCTCATGATGCTATGATGTTATGATAAAGCACACCACATACAGATACAAAGGCAAACATAGTAAGGCACACAAGTCACACAAGGCAAGCCCCTAAAGTTTAGGCCAGCATGAGGTCTAGGTACTACCCTCTTTCAGTTTGTTGGCTCATACCTGTCCTAATCAAAAGTAACCGGGTTCTTAGAGGATCCCAATATCATTGACTACCCTCAATCGGTCATAACTCCAGCATCGCAATCTTTTCTTGCGGCCAGAACCATCACGAGAGTTTAGCCTCAATGGGCGTAGCATACTGCTACAATTCTAAAGGCCAAGTTGTGTCAATTAAGGTTCTAAGGTTGTTGGTGCTTAATGACTCCTTAGAAGACCCATATTCTCCTCGTTGCGACACAAGGGATATCGGTACAGACTAAGGTGCCACACCAACGTAGCCACTGCTTCACCTGTGTCGGTCTACGCCGGACAGGTCCCTCACAACTTATGCTACCTAAACAGGGTATCCCCAGATCCGGGTTAGGATCTATGTATCTCCGATGCAACCCACAATAGTAAAGCAAGCAAAACAATACAAGTGAAAACACAGTTATGACCTAGCCCTAAGGTACACCCCACTTTATAAGATATCCCCAGCAGAGTCGCCAGTTCTGTGATCGGTGGATCTGGAACTGACTGTTTAACGCTGGTTCGCGAAATGTCGCGGAAGCAAGAGTCGCCACCGTCTTTTATTTTCTCCAAATGGAAAGGACAAAAGCACAGAAAAATTCCTTAAAGAGATTGCTCTCGGTTCGGGAGGTAGGTTATAGAAAGGGAAGGTGTTAGCACCCTTTCTATCCATGGTTATCCATGGGCTCTTAGATACTTGCTCAATGTGTTTTCAAAATTGTTTGTTTGCTTTTCAACTGTGGGTTTAAAAGTTTCTTTGAAAAATTTCAGTTCGACTCGTACGTCAGAGTGTTTGAAAAATTTGCTTTGAAAGCTTTTGAAAAGTGTCAGTGTGAAAAGATTTTCATTTGTTTTGAAGTTAGAGCAAGTATCCTTGAGAACCTACCTACCCTAAGGAATTCGTCTGTGTAAATGTCCTTTAAAGTAGTGCCATCCCACCATTGAGAGGTAGGTAGCACCACCGTTGGAGGTGTTCGGGTTAATTCGAGTTTGGAGGGACATGATGATCACCAGAGCAATAGGAAGACACCTTAGAAGCTACCCTCATGCCAGGTTCCCGGATCATGAGGACTTACTAAGACATCCTCTACTCGACGATCACCTTTCGAGGCAAGGCAACAGTGAGGCGTACCCTAGGGGTGGTGTGTGCGATTCGTGTGTGGTTTTCATTTGCATTTGTCTTGTCATGTTTGTTGTGATCTACGCTTGATTTTATTTTAAGTCCATACATTCTTTCATGCTTTTGTTAACAATTATAAAGTTTGCGGGAAAATAAATCTAAGGCTATTACAAAGGCGCGGGTCCACATCGCCAAAATTAAACCGGACCCGATTTGACAGAAAGATAAATAAAGCAAAGTAAATAGTGCGAAAAGTTAAATTGTTACAATGCTTCGGGAGAGGTACATAATTAATTAAACGACATAAAATAAAATACGCGACATTAAATGAATTACGAACATGGGCGTTGGACCCTTTTGCAAACAATTAAAATTAATGAGGAATTAAAATTTAAAAGAAAATGTTTTTTTTTAGTATTTTATGTTTTTTTAAGATTTAAAAGAAAAAGAATTTATTAGAATAAAAATTGAAATGTAAACCCTAATTCTAGTGTTTTTTAGATTTATTATGAAAATATTAAAATTTTAACTAATTTAAACCTAAGTTAATTTACATGCATTTTTTAATTTATGAAAATAAATAAAATAAATATTATTATTAAAAAAGGGAAATTAAAAAGGAATAAAATTAACAATTAAACCTAAATTCTATATTTTTGCATTTTTTGTTATTAAAAGAAATTAAAATTGTAGCCTAATTAAACTAAATAATTACATGTTAACTCATTTATGAAAATAATTCAATTAAATATTTATTACATTTTTCATCTTTTCTGATTTTTTTTATGAAGTTTTTGTATTTTGTTAAAAAATAATTAATTAAATAAACAATAATTAAAATAAAAATAACAATTAAAACAAGAATAAAAAATAAATAAAAGAATAGTGAAGGCAAACCAGGGGGGGGGGGGGGGGGTAGCCCCAAATTGGAGGTACATGCCTGGAATGCTGGCCCATTAACGCTGGCCTCGTTGGACTTTTCTTAATCATGTATGATGCGTTGACTGGCGCATAGGATGTTCTTCAATCTTGGCCTTTGATCTGGATGTTCTTGGATGCGTGTATGGTCTGATCTGGAGGTGTATGGTGAGTCTTAGGATTATGCCTGCATGGGAATTATTATAGCAAAATAATGTGGAAATTGTCCAGACCTGGGACTTGAACCCAGGTCATGAGGCTCACAAACACGTACACCTGCCAGCTGAGCTACAACGCTTCAATTATCATATTACAATAAGTAAATAACAAAAAGAAAACACAAACGCGTTAGTGGTTAAGCGCGCCAGTTTTCAAACTGGCCTATCGTTGATGGACAACACATCGTCTTCCTCGTGTTATTATTTTTTTTTTCTGAAACACAAGCATATGGCAACGGTTTTAACGCGTTGCTGTAGACAACCTACAAGAAAATAACGATTAGATGCTGGGTGTATATAAATTGATCGCGAAGGTCAAGATCTCTTCGTCCAGATGCGTTGATTGCAATGGTGGTACTGGGATGGTCTAATTTTGCTTGTATTAAGAATCCCTAATTTGAAGCTCAGGAAACCCTAACATTCAAACATGGCAGATTCGTATATATGGCACAAAAATGCAATTGAATGTGTTGGTTAGCATCAAAACATCATTATGAGCATGAATCAATAAAGAAATTTCACAAATAACGCTTAAATCATGATGTTCGAATGGCAATTTTCTTCTGTACAGTTTGAGATTGTCTTACCAATTCTTGAAGCTTTAGTTGATATTAGGGATTGGAATGTATTCAGGAGACCACAAGGAAACTATTGAGACAAGAATGGAGGCTTGAATCGACCTCTAGAGTTGATTTCAGAATTTGAGTTTTCAAGCAATTTTTCAAGTTTGTGATAGTTTCTTATGCGCAGCTTTTTAGTCTAATGCCATTAGGTTTAGGTTCAGGCCTTTGTAGTGAATGTATTAGGTCAAGAAAATTGGATCAAATCTCTCATAATCATGGCTTTTGAATATTTGATTTCTTCATATCTTTTTCATATCTTTTTCAAGTATTCTTTGTGTCAATTAGGCTCCAATCACACCAATTCTTTCCATAATTGAACAAGCACGAAATATTGAGTCCAAATCATGCATAAAAAGATTGGTTTTGTTAGGTTAGATATTTTTCATGTATTTAAATAATTTAAATGAATTAATATTAATATAAATTCAAATAAATAAATAAAAATTGAGAAAATACTTCCCTTTGGGCCAAGTGGTCGTGCATAGGCTTAGAATGATGAATCATGGAAGAAAAATGGGCCCATTTGCATTTTTAGGTCATTTGGATCAAAGTTGACTTTTCAAAATTTCCAAAAATTTCCCAACTTCCACAAGGCATAACTTGCTCAATTTTTAAGCTTTTCACATGTTCTTGGACATTTTGGAAAGGTCTTTGAGTCCTCTAACCAATGTCTTTGGTCCCATGTCATGTTTATTTACCAATCTCAAGTTATGGCCTTTGACTTAAAGTCCCTTTTTGTTGACTTTTGAAAATGGCCTATAATGTTGAAATTGATAACTTTTTGTGAGAGCATTTCTTGGACTTGGAATATGAAGATGAGTTATAGGAAATGTCTTCCTCTTCAAAATGAGCTTTGGATGGAATTTTTATGATAATCCATTTGAAAGTTATGCCCTGGTCAATTTCAGTTGACTTTTTCAGCTGTCCAAATAAAGTAACTTTTGTATCTTTGATGATTTCTGAGCCAAATTTTGAGAATCATGATCAAGCATTGATCAAATGATGTTTGTGGCTTCAAAATGATATGTTGACCAAAAATTTGAACTTTTGACTGTCAAATGACCATTTTGCCCCTACAGTTGACTGTAGTGCAATCTAGGGTTTTGACTGTGCAATTTTGAGCTGAATGCCTTGAAACTTGATATGAGGATACTTGACCATCTTTGTAGGCATGTGAGACTTGATTGGGCCTTTGAAAACTTCATTTTCTTGATCAGAACACAAACCCTAGTTTTGACTGTATAGGAGACAGTTGAGCTGCACAACCCTTGGGGAATTTTGTGACTTGGCTTGGCAATTTCCTGAAGAATATGGGAGGGCAAATTTTGGGGTACAACAATCACTAACCAATTAAAACTTTTTCTCAATAAAATTAAAAACCACAAAAACATTTTCATTATTAAAATTAATTTCCAGCATTTTTTATTTTTGTTAATAAATATTAATGGAATTAATTTAGTTTAATTAGGAAATAATTTTAATATCTTTTGCAATAATTAAAATTAATTTAGACAATTAGGTTTTATTAACTTTGATTAATTTATTTTTATTTCTTTAAATATCAAAGACCCAAAAATATCATTTTTATCAATTAATTAATTTGTTTACTAATTTAGTAATTAACTTAATTTAATTTCTTAATTCAAAATAACCAAAAAAAATCTTTTCTTTAATAATCAAAGGGTTAAAACCCTAGAACTCGCTCGATTTAATTTTCCCGCACGCGATCCATGTTTATTCAATATTGTTCTGTTTCCCAGAATGTAATAGTTTAATAGGACTTTAAATATTTTTATCGCTTTATTTATTTTCCGCATTTTAATTTCAAGGGTTGCTTTTGGCGATGTAAATACCCGACGCCTTGTAATAGCTAGTTTTAATTTCCGCAATTTAATTTCCACAACTTATAAACTGTTAGATGTTTGATAATAGGGAATGCATGACAAGATCAAATGTTTAAACCTAAAATCAACATAGATAACCATTGACATGTAAAAAGATAAAATTAACCGAAACAACACACTCGCACATGCGCACTCTTAGGGTACACCTCACTTGGTTGCCTTCGAACGTGGTCATTGAGTATAGGAAGTTTTAGAGGTCGCCCTCTTGTCCAAAGATCATAGTTGCTTCGAAACAGTTGCCTCGGAAAAATGATCTAAGACATTAGGGTTATCTCTAAGGCGTTCTAACATTGCTTTAGTGACCTCACATCCCTTAATCGAATTGACCCTTAAACTCCAATGACGATGCTACCTACTCATCAATAGTGGGATAACATTATCTAAAGAACATTAGCACAGATTGATTCCCTTTTTCAAGTAGGTAGATGGTTCTTAAGTACTTGCTCTTTCAAAACAAAACAAAAACTTTTCGCACTTACACCTTTCAAACAAAAACTTCTTTCAAACCCACAAACACAAAGAAAAGAAAATTTTGAAAACACTTTGAGCAAGTACCTAAGAGCCCGTGGATAACCACAGATAGAAAGGGTGCTAACACCTTCCCTTTCTATAATCTACCCCCAGACCCGAGAAACATCTCGAAAAAGGAATTTTTCTGTGCTTTTTTCCTTTCCTTGTTGGATAAAATAAAAGACGGTGGCGACTCTTGCTTACCGCGACATTTTGCGAAAACAAATGCAAAACGCAAACCAGCATTCCAAAAACAGTCAGTTCTTTCCCACCGTATCACAGAACTGGCTACTCTGCTGGGGACGCTTAATAAGTGGGGTGTACCTTAGGATTAGATCATTGTGTTTTCAATTGTTTGCTTTGTATGCTTTATATTTGTGGGCTTGAATCGGAGTACTATAGATCCTAACCCGGATCTGGGGGATACCCTTTAGGTAAGTAGCAATAAACTGTGAGGGAACTGTACGACATAGAATGATACGGTTGAAACAGTCGCTATGTTGGTGTGGCACTTTAGATTGTACCGATATCCCTTGTGTTGGAACGAGGAGAATATGGGTCATCTAAGGGGTCATTAAGCACCAACTGACCTTAGAACCTTTAAACTGACCAACTTGGCCATAGAACAGTAGCAGTATGCTACACTCATTGAGACTAAACTCTCGCGATGATTCCGGCCGCAAGAAAAGGTTGCTAAACTGGAATTATGACCGATTGAGGGTAGTCAGTGATATTGAGATCCTCTAGAACCCGGTTACTATTTTTAGGACATGTTTGAACCAACTGAACTGAAAGAGGGTAGTACCTAAGCTCCTTGCCAGCCTAAAATCTAAGGGCTCTCTGTGTGACTTGTGTGCCTTTACCATGTTTGCTATTTGTGGATACTTGTGATGTGCCTTCTATCATGACATCATGACATCATAACATTGCATACATCTTGCATTGGACTAACCTATTTCAAGGACAGGAGGGATTCATCTTTGTTCTGTTTTGTAGGTCATGATGCCTATGCATAGGAATACCATCCGGATCAACTTTGTCCAGGTTCCCACTGTGCTTAAAGAATTGATTGCAAAGATGCCTGATACTACCTCCTTCATCAGAAGACATGGGTACCTTCTCAGTTTGGTTACCTCCATATTGGACGAGCAGATGATGAGTGTTTTGGTCCAATTCTATGATCCGCTGTACCATTGCTTTACTTTCTAGGACTACCAGTTGGTCCCCACCTTAGAAGAGTTATCTGACCTGCTCGGTATCTCTATTCTGGAGCAGACCCCGTTTACTGGTTGGGAGAAGACCCTTAGGCCGGAAGAGATTGCTTCAGCCCTTCATTTGACAAAGGATGAGGTAATGGCTAATTGGGAGACTAGAAGTGGAGCAAAGGGCTTTCTGACTATGTTCTTGGTTGGTAAGGCTAATTATTTCTGGGATAGTCTAGACTTCAAGGCATTCGAGGATATTCTGGCTCTTCTGATATATGGCTTGGTATTGTTTCCGAATCCTGACTCCTTTGTTGATGTAAATGCGGTGAAAATATTCATATCTCGTAATCCTGTACCCACTCTATTGGGTGACATTTTTCATCAGCTTTATGCTCGTACTACCCGAAAGCGGGGAACCTTAATGTGCTGTGCTCCATTATTGGTGAGGTGGTTTATTTCGCACCTCCCCAAATCAGTGCTGAAGAACAAAGAAGGCATGGGCTGGGCCTATAGGGTTATGTCTCTCTCTCATAATGATATCATTTCGACTCTCAAAGGTATGGATGAGGTGGCTATTATTGATCGTTGCGGGGAATACCCTAATGTTCCATTGATAGGAACCCATGGGGGAATTTCATATAATCCGTGCTTGGCCTTACGTCAGTTTGGGAGAGCCAGAAGAGAAGGACCTCATGAGCTGCTAATGCCTAGTATCATCTTCGATTTTCAAGGGGATAACGACAAGCAACGCCGAAAATTCATAAGGGCTTGGGATAGAGTTCACATATCTGATCCACACGAGCTGGGCCTAAAGACTTCTTTTCCAATGGAGCCATATCTCAGATGGGTTCGTATCCGTGCCCAGAAGTTGGGTATGCCATATGAAGCTGTCCTGGCTATCATTGTTGAAGTTGCTAATGAAGAGGGGATTCTTCCTACCATCCTCCATCCTTACATGCCCACTGACATTGGGACACTGAAAAGGTCTTGGATGCAGCTGAGAGAAGAACGGGATGCTTACCGAGAAAAGTTCAACGAGCAAGAGCAGAAGATCCAGAAGTTGACTAGGCAGCTGGAGAACGAGCGAATTCTCAATGACCATGTCCGCACCGACAAGAAGAGACCATGGGAGCACTGATTGTCCTTTGATTATTTCCCTTCCAGTTTTATTTACTTTTCAGTATTTCCTTTCTTGTAACGCCTTAAGAGCAATTTGTTGAACAATTTGAATGTCAAGTTTACCTAATAAAAGTGTGTTTCCTTTTTGTTTGCGAATTTGAATCTCCCGATTGTCTTTGAAATCATATCATACACATTTTATCCCATGCACTTCATAACAGGTACCCATTACAGGTCTCTTATCTTCTTCGCTGTTTATTTCAGCACTCATCATGTCTGCTGAACCATCAACTAAGAAAGCAATCAAGGCCCTACAGGCTCAAAATGCCCAATTCCAAGAGTTGTTCATGAATCTAGCTAAGGGTCAGCAAGATCTGAAGACCCTGATTATGAAGGAGAAGAAGAAGAAGAAGAAGAGGACATTCCTGTTTAGCACAGGTCACAGGTTTGGAAACAGGCTACGGGAGGAGGTTGATTTGACCACCTCATCTGGAGGGAAATATAGTCAAGAAGAAAGGAGGGCTCCTAGCCCTGTGGTCTCCGACAACGAGACGAATTTCGATGAAGACCAGTATCCTCCTGCTGGGGATAGATACAAGCAACTGGAAGACCGGTTGAGTGCGATGGAAGTTTAAAAAGTGCCTGATCTGGACTTTGGTGATCTGGGTCTATCATCTGGGGTGGTAATTCCCCACAAATTCAAGGCACCAGTCTTTGCTAAGTATGACGGAGTTTCTTGTCCGAAGCTGCACCTCCGATCATATGTAAGGAAGATTCAGCCGTACACCACTGATAAGAACCTATGGATCCACTTCTTTCAAGACAGTCTCTCAGGGACTCAGCTTGAATGGTTTTACCAGTTGGACGGAGCCAGTATCCGCAGTTGGGAAGATTTGGCCACTGCTTTCTACAGGCAGTACCAATACAACTCCGACCTCGCTCCCACGCGTACCTAAATCCAGGGTATGTCAATGGGAACGAGTGAAGGATTCAAAGATTATGCTTAGAAGTAGAGGGATCTCGCCGGAAGAGTGCAACCACCCTTGGCTGATCGGGAGCTTGTGGATATGTTTCTGGGGACCTTGTCTGGTCCATTTTTCAACCATCTGATTGGAAGCTCTTCGTCTGGGTTTACAGAGCTAATTATGACCGATGAGAGGATTGAAGCTGGTAAGATACAGAAGGGTTCCTCATCAAGCACCGAGAAAAAGCCTTTTAAGAAAGAGTCCAGTGCTGTCTACAGTTTGAAAAGCCAGAATAGACCTGAACGCCTCCAAGCTGTTAATGCGGTTGTTATTTCAAGACCTGCTGGTGCTCCTCAGCATAACAATCAACAAAAGGACGAGAGACCTTGAAGGCAATTCACCTGTCTCAGCATGACTTTGTCTCAGATTCTGCCACAGTTACTGAAAACGAACCTAGTGATTCCAAGGGAAGCCCCGAAGAATCCAAATACAACATCGCCGAAGTACAACCCTAATGCCCGCTGTGCTTTTTACTCTGATAGCCCGGGGCATAATACAAATGATTGTTGGTCTTTGAAGAATAAGATACAGGACTTAATTGATGCAAAGGAGATTGAGTTTGAGGCGCCCGAAAGACCTAATGTTGTGACTGCTCCTATGCCCAAGAATGAAGTGAATGCTATAGATGAAGACTCGTTTGTGGTTTCGGTGAATGACATTGTTACCCCTTTGATGACTGTGAAGAAGAACCTTTTGCTAGCCGGTTTATTTCCAGGCTGTGATGAAGGTTGCCGTATGTGTTCTATTCTACCTACCGGTTGCCATCTTT
Source organism: Vicia faba (assembly GCA_948472305.1). NCBI lineage: Eukaryota > Viridiplantae > Streptophyta > Magnoliopsida > Fabales > Fabaceae > Vicia > Vicia faba. Next base: position 1,510,194,614 of record OX451738.1, read on the forward strand.
TGAAGTCAGGTGTCCAGCGCCTGATGGATAGTAAAGAAATTCTGTTTGAGAAGATTGTTGTTCCTTTAGGTCATACTGAAGAAGTTACCATTATCACCATTTTCAACAATTCTTCCAAGGCCCCCTCGAGGAAGCCTGTTAGAATTACATCTGTTCCAAGAATCGCACCATTGATCATTACTGTTCCTGGGCCTATCCCCTACACCTCTGATAAAGCTGTCCCTTGGCACTACGGGGCTGATGTTTATTTTCATGGAGTTAAACAAGATTTGGATGCTGATACTGACGTCAGCAATATTGTTGGACCTGCTAAAGTCACCCGTAGCGGAAGACTTTTCTCACCTGATATCTCTCCACCAACTGTCCGAAAACCTGTTGTTATTACACCCGCCAGTGTACCTGCTACCATTCCTGTTCAAGTTCCTATTCTTACCCCTGTCGCCGAGTCAACTGACACTCGAGGCAAAGGGATCACCACTGATGTGCCATCCCAGACGGAGGCACCGAAGACGATTACTGTTGAAGCTTCTAAACAAGAGATGGAAGAGATTCTGAAAATTATCAAAAAGAGTGACTACAATGTAGTCGAGCAGCTGGGGCAAACCCCGTCCAAGATTTCTATGTTGTCACTGTTGCTATGCTCAGAGGCCCATGCCAAGGCTCTGATTACATTTCTGAAGACCGCACACGTACCACATGAGACATCAGTTGACCAGTTTAAAGATTGCATGGCCAATCTGACTGCTGATAATGGGTTGGGTTTCTTTGACGTCGACTTGACTGCTAAAGGGAAGAATCACAACGATGCCCTGCATGTCTCCATTGAATGCAGGGGCACTACTCTTGCACATGTATTGGTGGATACTGGTTCCTCATTGAACGTTTTACCTAAGAAATCTCTGGACCGTTTGGATTGTGAAGGGTTGGAGTTGAAACCAAGAAACATTATCGTCAGGGCCTTTGATGGGTCTAAAAGGATGGTGCACGGAGAAGTTGATATTCCGATTAAGGTTTGTTCTCAGGTTTTTAACTCTACGTTCTATGTGATGGACATTCAACCATCTTATTCTTGTTTGCTGGGTCATCCATGGATCCACAAAGCTGGGGCCGTAACCTCAACGCTTCACCAGAAGCTGAAGTACCCGGTCAAAGGGAAGATTGTGACAGTACAAGGGGAGAAAGAGTACATGGTTAGCCACCTCAACTCTTTCCGATATGTAGAGATGGATGGGGAATTCATTGAGACCCCATTTCAACATTTTGAAGAGGTTCCCCAGACACTGGCGTCAGCTGAGGATATTGGTGAAGATTCTCCTATGAAGATGGCTTCCTTAAGGGATGCCCAGGCTGTTGTCAAGAAAGGTGGGTGTGCGAATTGGGGCCAACTCCCTGATTTTACACAGAAGACTAACAAGTTTGGTTTGGGTTTCACTGCAGAGGCTCAAAAGGCTGTTCAGAATGCGCGGATCGGAAGACCTCCCGTGTTCATCAACAACTCAGGAGTGAATGCCATTGAAGATGATATGGAAGAGTCTGAGTTTGACAGCTGGATCTATCCTACGAACGACGGTGGACCAAACAACTGGACAACAAAAGACTTCATCCCTATTTCTTTTGTTACCCAGTAATGAAACTTTTTGTTTTGAATATGTAACAGACAATGTTTTAAACTCTACGGCCCGGTGTCTTACCCGGGGCACCGTGGCCTCATTTGTGAGGGCTTTATGTGTGTCATTTTCATATATCATTAATAAAAGCATTGGACGTTTTCTTGCATTTCAAATTTTGCGCTCCTTGTTTTTATTTTATTATATATTTCAAAACAACTATTTTACACACACTCACATATACAGGTCTATATCCACTCTGGATCTCACTGGTAACGACTCTGTTACTGCCAGTTATGACTTCGAAAGTCCGATCAACTTAGCCGAAGACGAAGGTGAATATGATTGCGAAGTGCCTGGTGAACTTGCAAGACTATTACTCCAAGAAGAGAGGGCCATTCAGCCACATGAAGAGCCAGTAGAATCAGTGAATCTGGGTACAGAGGAAGATAAGAAAGAAGTTAAGATCGATGCAAACCTAGAGCTTAGTGTGAAACAACGATTGATTCAGATGCTGCATGACTACGTTGAAATCTTCGTCTGGTCTTATGAAGATATACCTGGGTTGGATACTGATATTGTAGTTCAACGTTTGCCTACCAAGGAAGACTGTCCTCCAGTGAAACAGAAGGTCCGCCGAATGCGCCCAGAGATGTCTGAGAAAATAAGGCTGAAGTTATGAAACAGTTTGACGCCGGTTTTCTAGCAGTTACTTCTTACCCTCAGTGGGTGGCCAATGTGGTTCCTGTGCCGAACAAGGATGGTAAGGTTCGAATGTGTGTTGACTACAGGGATCTGAACAGGGCAAGCCCCAAGGATGATTTCCCTCTACCTCATATCGACGTTCTGGTTGACAACACCGCTCAGCACAAAGTATTCTCCTTCATGGATGGTTTCTCCGATTATAATCAGATTAAAATGGCTCCCGAAGACATGGAGAAGATAACCTTTGTTACTCAATGGGGTACTTTTTGCTACAAGGTCATGCCTTTTGGATTGAAGAACGCTGGGGCAACGTATCAGCGTACCATGGTTGCTTTGTTTCATGACATGATCCATCATGAGATTGAGGTATACGTCGACGACATGATTGCAAGATCTCAGACTGAAGAAGAACATCTTGACCACCTTCAGAAGCTGTTTGACAGGTTAAAGTTGTACAAGCTGAGGTTGAATCCGAGCAAGTGCACCTTCGGCGTGAGTTCTGGTAAGCTACTGAGTTTCGTCGTAAGCGATAAAGGTATTCAAGTGGATCCGGCAAAAGTGAAGGCCATACAGGAGATGCGAGCTCCCAGAACAGAGAAAGAAGTCAGAGGTTTTCTGGGACGACTAAACTACATTGCCTGATTCATCTCGCACCTGACTGCGACTTGTGAGCCAATCTTCAAGTTATTGAAGAAAGATCAAGTGGTAAGATGGAACGATGAATGTCAGGCCGCTTTCAAAAGGATCAAAAAGTATCTCTAAGAACCACCCATTCTGATGCCACCAGTTGAAGGGAGACCCTTAATCCTATACTTGACAGTACTCGACAACTCAATGGGGTGTGTGCTGGGACAGCATGACGAGTCTGGTCTAAAAGATCATGATATTTATTACCTTAGCAAAAAGTTTACCGACTGCGAGACCCGATACTCGTTGCTCGAGAAAACTTGTTGTGCTTTGGCATGGGCTGCTCGCCGGCTGAGACAGTATATGTTGACTCACACTACTCAATTGATTTCAAAGATGGATCCAATCGAGTATATCTTCGAAAAGCCTGCTTTGTCCAGGAGAATAGCAAGATGGCAGATGATATTGACTGAGTATGACATCCAATATACGACCCAAAAGGAAATCAAGGGAAGTGTGTTGGCAGACCATTTGGCACATCAGGAAGTGGATTATTACCAGTCTATGAATTTTGAATTTCCGGACGAGAATATCATGTTGGTAACTGATTGTGAGACACCTGGACCGGATGAAGGACCTGAGGAAGGATCCCGATGGTCTATGTACTTTGATGGAGCTTCAAACGCTTTGGGCAACGACATTGGCGCTGTGATCATATCTCCTAAAGGCTCTCATACTCCGTTTACCGCCCGACTATGTTTCAACTGCACCAATAATATGGCGGAGTATGAAGCATGCATAATGGGTCTTCGAGCAGCAATTGACCTAAGGATTAAGTTTCTAAGTGTCTTCGGAGATTCCGCTCTCGTGATAAGTCAGATCAAAGGCGAGTGAGATACGAAACACCCAAATCTTATTCCTTACAAGGAGTATGTGTTAACTTTGCTTCCCCACTTCGAGGAGATAACCTTTGAACACTTCCCGAGAGAGGAGAATCAGTTGGCAAATGCACTAGCTATGATGTCTTCTATGTTCAAGGTCAATTGGGACAACGAGGCTCCCTAGATTATCATTGAAAGATTGGACGAACCTGCACATTGTTGTGACATTGAGACTGAAGAGGTAACAGATAAACCCTGGTTTCATGAGGTGAAGAGATACCTTGAGGCTCAGGAATACCCCGAGGGTGCATCTGTTAATAATAAGAAGTTTCTGAGGAGGTTCGCAGCAAAGTTCTTCATCAGCAATGGCATTCTTTACAAGCGTAACAATGATTCGACCTTACTGCGATGTGTGGATAAGAATGAAGCAGAAAGGATCATGGCAGATTTACATGAAGGTACTTTAGGAACTCATTCTAGTGGACACACCATGGCAAAGAAAATTCTTCGAGCAGGATATTATTGGTCCACAATGGAAGCGGACTGTTATCAGCATTCTCGGACATGTCACAAGTGTCAAGTCTATGCTGATAAGGTGCACATACCTCCAGTTCCTCTGAATGTCTTGACATCTCCTTGGCCTTTTGCAATGTGGGGCATTGATATGATCGGCGAGATCAGACCTACGACATCCAACGAGCATCGTTTCATCCTGGTAGCAATTGATTACTTTACAAAGTGGGTTGAAGCAGCTTCCTTTGCTACCGTAACCAAGAACATCGTGGCACGGTTCATTCGGCACAATCTGATCTGTCAATATGGTGTACCAGAGAGGATCATTACAGACAACGGTGCCAATCTCAATAACAAGATGATCACTGAGCTCTACAAGCAATTCAAGATACATCATCGTAACTCTTCTCCCTACCGGCCGAAGATGAATGGGGCTGTCAAAGAGGCCAATAAGAATATTAAGAAGATTGTGCAGAAGATGACAGTGACATACAAAGATTGGCACGAGATGTTGCCATTTGCTCTTCATGGGTACCGTACCTCAGCGCGAACGTCAACAGGGGCAACACCCTATTCCTTGGTATATGGAATGGAGGCAGTCTTGCCCATTGAAGTTCAGATACCTTCTCTCCGAATCATGAAGGATGCAGGTTTGAGTGAAGACAGTTGGATTCAGACCCGACTTGATCAGCTGAACCTAATCGATGAAAAGAGACTTACTGCTATTTGTCATGGTCAGACGTACCAGAAACGGATGATCAAGGCATTTAACAAGAAAGTCAGACGACAAGAGTATCGAGTTGGGGATCTGGTAATCAAGCGCATTATCTTACCTCAAGGTGATCCCAGGGGCAAATGGACCCCTACTTACGAAGGGCCATTTGTGGTTAAGAACATTTTCTCAGGAGGGGCTATGATTCTAACCACCATGGATGGTGACGACCTTTCTCACCCCGTCAATGCAGACATAGTAAAAAGATACTACGCATGATCAAAGACCCGCTAGGTTGACTGGCCTAGGCAAAAATAAGGGCTTCCCGGCGAACCAAAAGGGTTCAGGCAAAAATAAGGGATGAAAATGAAAAAATCTGTACACCCGGCAAGTCGAAAACCTGAAAAGGCGGCTTGGGCAAAAAGGGGTATCCCGGTGGACTGAAAAACCGAAAGGGCGGTCCAGGCAAAAATTAGGGATCAAAGCGTAACACTATGTCTCATTGGATCACCTCGCATCCAGACTTCGGTATCAACTATCAAGCTCGGACGACACTAATCAATCTGATTCACCTTCAACCAGTAGCAAAGTGATGAGATGCTCGAAGACATAAAGGCGATAGCAGAGTTGGAACCCAGTGGGATTATTCACATAGCTGTTTTGTTTAGTTTTTCAAAAATTGTGTAAATTCTATTATTTCGGCGGCGTTCTCTTACTAGGACGTCAACCTCTTGTACAAAAACGCCTATTTACAGGCCAAACTTCGAAATCAATACAATTCATTTTCAAAAATTTCAAACTGTTTTTCCTTTATCTGTTTTGATTTGCAAAGAACGTCCAATGTTCATTTTTGATATATGCATTTGACCTTAATTGTTGCTCATAAATATTTACATGCGAAACAAAAGACGATTACGGGTAATATCAGAAACAGGGGCAATAAGAATTGTCCGAACTGTACAGTTGCTCTGTCCACCAGGTACAAAGGTATATTCAGCTGAAGAATATGGCTAAGATACCTTCACTCCCCACAGAGTAAGACAGTAATGATAGCTCTTCCAGCTGAGACTTGCAACTATGAACGAATCAGTAATGCTCTCCCCAAACAGAGTTGATCTACCATCAGCACTGAAAAGGCTTGATATCCCTGGAAATCTTAATATTCCCTGGCAGAATATAAGAATGCTCCCCGGCAGAATACAAGATGCCCCCAGTGGAGTTAAAATTTTCCCAGCACAGACTGAAAAAGCTTCCCCAACGGAGTTGAATTATATTCCCCAGTAGACTCTGGAAGTTTATCCCCAGCGGAGTACAAAATAACTCTCCCCAGCCAAGTTCAAAGGATCATTCCCAGCAGAATTCAGAGGATTATCCCCAAAAAGGTCTAACAGGTTTATCCCCAGCAAGTTGCAACTGAAAGATCATCCCCAGCGAAGTTTTTTCCTTTCACAAACAAGAATTCAATCCTCAACAGATTCAATATCACCAGCAACGATAATCCATCCCCAATAGAGTTTATCAGTGGAATCTTCAGCAGAACGTCACTTCCCCACAGAGTAATCTCCTCATCAGTTTATTCCCCAACGGAGTTATCTTCTCCTACAGGTTTATTCTCGCAGTCACCTTCGTTCACCATCCCGAGTGGAAACGAAGAATACAACTCTATTCTCCAGCAGCTATCCGGGATTTATTTCCCCCAGCTAAAGCATTACATTTCCATACATCATGATACATGCATATACGCATCATACCATACAATCTCATTTATGTTAAGAACATCATTGCTTGA